>OW679200.1:81185171-81365210 GCA_940337035.1 Agriotes lineatus | reverse complement strand
AAGCCCTTTAAATGAGCTTTATTTTGATAATTACTTCATACCCTACATTCAATTGTGTTTTAGATATGCGAATTTGAGGATAACAACAATTTAAGCCCCTTAAGATGTTTTATTTCAAGAGTTAACCAATAAACGCTTTTGAAATAAATGTAAACACTTTATTTTTGTAAACAGAATATAAAACCAGGTTTAGGAAATACAAATCCAGTCATTTTGTTGAAAGAAATAATAAACAAGAAAAAATGAGAAATGCAGAAGTAAATTAAATCAAGTATTAAATATAATCAGATTTAAAAAACACAAAAGCGAATACACCAAAATTAGGTTCAAATATTTTTCCGTCTGTTTTCTAGGTACTAAAGCTACACAGAGAGCTCAAAATTTGCAGATTTAATCATTTCGATTTATTCAATGGAACACCCTGTATATCTATGTATTTTTGAAAATTCCTTTCTTCTAATATTTTATTTCCTACCCAAAATATTTATCGTCTTTTTATTTCTCGCATTTTCATGTTTATTATGAGTATGCCCCGAACTTTATTCTATTTCTCGTTTCAGTAGTGGCTGGAATTATATTTTTCATACCTTTTTGTTGTGCTCAGAAGTTTCAAGTGCTTAAATTTACATTTTAACGACGTTTGTTTGTTATTACGTGAAATAAAGCATCTTAAATTGTTTCTTATGTTTACACTCGCATATCTGAAAGACAGTTAAATTTGGCGGAATGAAGTAAATATATCAAAATAAAGCTCATTAAAAGTGTTTTCAATCCAAAAATACAGTTCCACTTTAAAAGAATCTGAAATTATTAAATTAGCAAATATTCAGCACCCTGTATAGCATCATTACCCAGAGCCACCATTTTACACTCGAAAGTTAATTCACGAAAAACATAGTTTTTTGGTACGCACTCTTTCATTCAATTGTTGCCTAGAGCAACCGTCTGAAAATCTGCGTTTTTTTTGCACAAAATCGTTAATATCTCCAAAACAGTAGACGTTAGACCCATACGACTTATACTAAAATCATTAGTTTCAATGCAAAACTTTTCAGCTACTAAAATATGGGGCATTTCATAAGAAAAATAAGTAAGCTCGATTTGCTACATTTTTTGCGCCACCCTATATAGTTTTCGAAATCACTTCCACACCCGCCTCGTTGCTGGACCCTGTTTTATCGCGTTTCTTAATTTTGTTAGATATATTTAATTTAGTTCTTTATTTTTAATCGCCAAACAACCTTTGAAACATAAATAAATCTTTGCTCTATTACTTCTGACAGATTGTTAAAAATGTTGATTGTTTTCTTAAAAAATTGTGCAGATAACCTCTACGGTTATCCCCTTGAACTGATTTCGCATTACTTCGGGGAGGAGGGGGGCGTCGCTTAAACTATCACCCTTAACTAAGCGAAAACGCAACGCCCGTGCCGGTAGTCGAACTCTCGCCCGAACGCCCTGTGTTTTGCTCTCGGCTGCAGCAGCGAAGACCACTGACCCACTGAGACCCCCAAAATAACCTGACCGAACTTAACGTAACTTGATCCAAGAAACCTAACTTAACCTGACCAAACCCACGGTGCAATATATGCGTTACCGCACCTCGAGCATATTGATCACGATGAACTCTGAAAACCCCAATTGAACCTAATTGAACTTTGGCCAACCTAACCTAACCTAAAGGACTGAAGGTTCTGAAAGTTCCAGTCTTAGAATTGAAATTAAATTTTTGAAATTACAGATACAGCCAAACAATGGAGTATCCTGAGGAAAGCTGATTTCAGCACGTGTAAACAATGTAAACATATCGTTGAGCTCGTCTATAATTTTGGAGGAAAGTTGCGCTTGATCTTTAATTTAGTAGCTATATACAGTGTGTCCTAGGATTGATGTTACAAGAGGTGAGATGGACTAAAAATTTTTGAATTTTATTTTAAGGTTCTGGGATTCGGTCCTGCTGTGCTGATTTCAAATATCTAAAAATATACAGGGTGTTCCATTTAAAAAAAACAAAGTTGTGTATCACTACGTAAAAATAGGAGGCCACACAAATATTTAACAACCGTTAAACACGTCTTCCTTAGCCTTTTGGTGAACAGCATATCTTTTGCCAACTTTGTGGGGTTAGTCTCTTTCCTAGGCAACGAAAGATGACAGCTTAGCTGTCGAAATATGTATTTAGCGGTTGTTAAATATTTGTGTGGTTAGGGGTTTTCAACGAATTGTGTCTGATTCAAGCCACAGCCTCCAGCATTGTTGTAGTAAACATTTTAAAGTTAAATAGCATGCAAGATTTAATTTAAAGGGGCGTATTCAGTGTAAGTGGTTAGTTAAACGACTGAGAACTTTAATTACCAGGAAAATCAAGATAGAAAATGCGCTAATCATTTGAATTGACATTACATGCAAATTTATAAACTGTTAATAATGAGTATTATACAGTGCATTCAAATTCATCAAGCGTAGGCGTTGTTAGGGACAATGGAATTGGAGTTCTAGATTTCAGTAATTAGTCAGACACTGCCAAGATACTCTTGCAGGTTACATTATATTACAATGTAGTTATCAACAGTAATATCCCAAGTGCATTAAAATAGTGGCTTAAATTTTGACGTTTTCTGTAACAATGTTTTGCTAAGAAATTTACGAGATATATTTCTTCAGAGCAAAACATTGCGACAAAGAACGTCAACATGTATTCAAGCTAGTTTACATGCACGCGGGATGTTCTGTGTGATTATTTCCTGAATAAATATATAAAATTCAGTTAGTGAAGCACCTTTAGTAATCATGTTAAAATTATGCACCAGCGATTAAATTTTGACACATTTTTAACCGCGGTTAAATTTTGACATTTAAATTTTTTTCATTATTAAACTGACATATCATGGTGATCACGCATTATTATCGAAATAAAGGATATCATTAGCTATAATTTCTTTATTATAAAGTCCGTTATTTTAACATATCCAAATGTTTTAATATGTAGGTGACGTAAAATACAAATGCCATCTCGTTTTTGAAATTTTAAGTTGCGAGAAGTCAAGGACGCCACATGTTAAAATTCCATTCAGTATGTTAATTAATAAAGGAAAGAAAATAAGGTATTTGTAAAAAATTCAAATTAATTGTAGCAGTATATTACACAACAAGTTTAGAAAAGTAAAGTTTTACTAAACGAATATAGCTTGATTACGAGCGAGCGAAGCGAGCGACTAACTTAAAAAGCTATATAAGCTATATTTATAAACAAACATTTATACAAAAGCATTATACCACAAGTTCATTAAAAAGGCGGCTGTGGAAATTCAAACGTATGAATAATATGTTGGTAGCACTGTAAGTCGATGTCAAATTTGAGGTTATCAGGTTAGGTTTTCCCTCAGTTTTGACACAGACTGACGCAAAACCTAAGCTACTAACCTCAAATTTGACAGTGACATTTCTATGCACCAAAGTGCCACTTTATTAATCGATTTTGAATTTAGTAAAATAGCACAATTATTATACAAAATGCGAAAACAAATTTAAACGTAAAATGTTTTTAAACCAATTTTTAACCACCAAAACGAAAAATATAAATGTAAAAATTCTGAAGAAGCCAACTTTTAGCGAAACGTAAAACTGCTACTTATTTTAAAGTGTAATTGACAAAACCAATTTTATTCAAAAATTCTTAATTGAATGTAACTAATATAATATAGACTAATTAACTAACAACTTTAAATGATAAAATAAAACTAGGTGGTTTTAGTTTTGTTTTTTCATAATTAATCACATCTGTCTAATAAATAAAAAAGTTAATAAAATCCTGATATTTTCATCAAATTCAACCTGTATATCCAAAACTTTAAAAATCTGTTTTTCCATCTGTGATACCTTGTACGTATATGCCATATGATTATTTAGGCTAAGGCTTATTATAGTGTTAACTTATTTTTTTTAAGTTTACTTTCGATTGAAGGGGTAGAAGTGGTTCCTTCGAGGATATTAAAGTAATAATATCCTTGGCTTCCTCACGCCGCAAACAACTTAAATGCTTGACGACACACCCTTCAACTTCGTCATAATTCGCCTACCTGCTCCCTTCACCGGATTATATATCTACCGTTAGGTTCTTTGTCACTGCATCAACAGTCTTTTTGTTAGGCAAGACTTATTGGCAAGTCAAAGCTGCATTATTTACGAAGCTCATCTTGAAACTGAATATCGAAAATGAATCATTAAATTAATTGTAGAAGTTATAAAACTATGCACCGATTTCAATAAACTTACCTCAGTTCTTCTACTGTATGCTACATTTATTTTGTTGTTGCACTATTGTATTCAGCGTACTGTGCATGATATTTTCAATATGTAGGGCGTTTTACTTTTATATTTGTGTGTTTTATGGACATGTCTGTGTAGTTCTGTCGTTAAGCATGCTGACTGCTCAGATACGAGGCGCGAGTTCAATTCTCGATCACGGTGACGTTTTTAATAATATAAAATACCAACGTTGATTTTACGTTGACTCTATAGGTATGCGAACTTTCGGAAGATATGTAAAACCGTGGATCCCATGTTACTGCAATGTGGAGAATGTTTGTTATACTCGTATACCCATACCGCAAGGACCGCAAGTAGAGCATTAATCTATTCTGTGACTTAAAATGAACCGTGAATTTCTTTGCTATAAAAAGGAAGTCCCGAGTTTCGTTAAATTTCGGGTAAATTTCGACATGATTAAAGTATTTTTGTATTGATTGTTTGTTAACGTATTCAGTTTCGTGATATTTTAATTATTATTCCAATAATACCTACTCTTGTCAAGCTTGTGTGTGTCTTGTAAATACCAACGGTTATTTTCACAATTTTTATGTGAACTTAATCCTGTAATTTTATCTGCAAATAAAAAAGATCGTTTTACGATTGTTTTACGTTTCGGTGTCTAGGATCATTCTTACCATAATAGTAGGATATCAACTGTCAAAATATCCGATTATCAAATAGAATTCCTAATTCGACAAGGATGTTTCTTAAATTAATTACTTTTTAACGTAATTGAACCAAACAAATGAAAACCTATCTGATGATACTGGACAAAAGATGGGAAGTTCGGTATTTAAATTTCTGCAGGATATTCAGTAATGGGTTAAAAATTATAATCGTAAATTATCTCGCACATCTATTTTAAAATATATCAGCTTGTATCGTTCCGCTTTCTTTAGGAAACCGCTTGGAAAGGAGGCGCAAACGTACAGTTTTATTATTCACCAGGAACGTCATAGTATCTAGTTATATGGCAAAAATCTTGTGAGCAGTTATTGGAAAATAATTTTTATTTAAACTTAAACTCTTTTTAGTCTTCTATTTCCAAAGATACATATATCAAACGATGTCAAGAAATTACGCACATCAGCTTGCCGATAGTGACGATGATGGCTAGCAACACAACTTAACGTGGCAGACGAGGCCACTCGAGACTCAAAACATCATGATTTGAGCTCCAACATTAGATGATTCTATCTTCCAGAGTTATTGAAGAAATATCCTTCATTTTAGCCATGGAAACCTGAAATGGCCGAAGAATAAGAGATGCAGTTAGTCGGCTTCACGTATAAAGTCATATATTTAGCCGTGTACAGTGGTAGCTTATTGTACCTAAGTCAATTATCTTCATTGAATCGATTTACTACTCAGGCAAAGGAAAAGTCCAATTACATACCGAATGTCCTCACATCACTTGAATTAAGACAATTTAGACAAGCAGAGTTACTCTGTCTTTAGGAAGCTCAAAGGAACAGTTTTCCGGAAGAGTTTCAATAAATGATACGGAGGAAGTCAATTCCAAAAAGAGGCAGATTAAGTAAAATTTCTAATGTTCTTGATGAAGATTGCTATTTAAATTTGAAGGTAGAATTCAATCTGACTTACAGGTTTCTACTAAAAAGTAAATCATTTTGCACACCAAGCGCCCTTTGACTGTGCTTCCCATTCAGGAATACCACAACAGAGCTGAGCATCAATGATATGAGCTCAATGAACTTTGATTTTGGATGCTCCAAGTGCAGTTCGATGTGAATGGTCAAATTACCAATTTTGTAAACATTCAAGGATCGTGCCAAAGATTCCCGATTCTTGCAGATTTTAGAGTCACACGTTAAGCGAGACCATTCATGAAAGTTGGACTTTGAGACCTATGACGTGACCATTAGAAGACATACAGAACTCTTTTCACTTGTCTTAGTACAAGGGCAGAATATTTGAAATTAGCTGGGTAACTGATTTAAGGTTCAATTATTTTTGTGTTAAGATGAAGCAGGCGCTTATGGCTTTGGACCAAGACCTTCTGAGTTCGCATTTGGAGTCCAAAACTACCTACAACTCCAAGATCACTGCATCTGAACCTTCTGACTTGTTATCTGCGGAATCAGTGAAGTAGGCTCAAGCTTGGTTGGTATGTTTGGAACCTTTGGGTTAAAGATGGTTTGCTTTCTTTGACAAGAAGACAGAAGTGGCAATGCAGAGTTCCAGAGGTCAATGCGGACGACATCGTAGTCATTTGTCATTGAGGGAAGTAGTAGCTACAGTTCTTGGAAGGGGTGTACAAACCAGAGATGTTCGTATCAATAGTGGAATTCTAGGCCGACTTGTGGTTATACTCGACGTTTTTGATGTTTACGTCAAAGCCACCCAAAGTTCTTCAGCAGAGGGAAGAGTGTATCCAAGTGCTTTGTGTGTGTCTTTACGGTAGCGTTCTTCAGAATTGTTTTTTTGTGAGAGTGTATTTTAGTAGAAAATAAAAGTTGCACCGTATGGTGTTGGTCCTTCCAATTCATATGCTTCAATGTAAGACCGCGAGAACAATAACTCTTTGGAAAACTTCAGTTATTCATAGAAACGTAAATATAACACACCATACCCATACCATTTGGAGTGGTATAATTATAGAAGTCCTCAAAGTATAAATTACAGACCGAAGAAAAAGCGTATACCTGAAAGCTGTGGTCCATCTAAAATCTCAAATCTAAAATGGAACAATCCGTTTTAAATAAGAAGAAAGGATACATTTACACAATAAGGAAGATGGAAGAGAAGAACATCTAAGTATGCGATTGGAAGTAACCACTAATAGTTTAACATATGAAGATACTCACTCTTCTTCGCTCAAAGAAAATACTTAAGTTCTTGCTGCTGAATATGAGAGTGAACTCCAACTTCTGCATCAGCTTAATAAAGCGACAAAGAATCTTAATGTGCTTATAAACGTATACATAAAACAAACACTGCAACAGTAACGAAAGGTCCGATCCGGTGCAAGCTAAAAATAGAAGGAAAGATGGAACGAGGAATACGTTTCACACCTAACCTAAACATTACAAGCTACAAGAGATTTATTATACGATAGGGTTAGGACACAATCAGCTAAAGCAGCACGTGAATGTGTAGAAGATCTTATAAGGAGAAATAAACACATATGAGAACACCCAAAGTAAAATACGTATATGCACAATATCAGCGAGACCAATCATAACTTACACTACAGAAAGCAGAGCTAACATTGCAAGGACAACACATGGTTTAAAAATCGTAGAAATTAAAATCTTAAGAATCATACATAACAAACACCATGAGAGAGAATACGAAATGAAGGTCTACAAGGTTTCCTAAAATAATCTAGAATACATAAGAAGAAAAAATTGGAACAAATAGGTGGTTGGAGTGGAAGAGAACCGACTAAATAGTACGAAGAGAAAGAGATGATAGACCGTATGGAAAATGACTGCCTGCAGAGCAGACTCCCTAAACGATGGAAGGAAGGTTGGACCTCCACTTCGGGAGCAGGCTTTAATTGGATAACAGGTTTTAATCTATCTAAAGAAGAAAGAAAAAGAACTGCATTATAGTATAGTCGTACTCTCATACTTGTAATGCTGAGTATTAGTCGAATTTAACTGAATCTGTATCTGGTACCGTTTACCCATGTTCAATGTGCTGTTGTAAATACATGTGTACTACCATGAGATAAAAAATATTCTGAGCAGGCTTTGATATGTGTTATATGTTTGCCAGTACTGAAATGTATTGTCAGTCTATGTCAAATTCGAGATTTGCAGTTTAAGTTTTACGTCAGTCTGTGTCAAACAACAAACAAAACCTAACCTTTTAATCTCGAATTTGACATAGACTGACAATACACTTCAGTACTGCCAAACGTATAACACATATCAAGGCCTGCTCAGAATCATTTTTTTTTATCTCATGGTATTTATTCACTATAGAAGTGCATTATCAAATTTAATAATGTTGCCTATTTTATTTCTCGTATTTGAAAACAAGCACCTTAAAAATAGTATGTAATAAATTAACCAGAGGATACGAAAATGTAATAATATAATGTTTGGCTTTCGAACTACAGTAGAACAGGAAAAATTCAATTCGACGCCTCAGCTCATTCGTTTTTCCACAGGTCAACAAACAATATCAATATTTTGTATTCATATATTTGACTTAGATTAATATAATTTAGTCAGATCGGGCATATTGTTTGTATTTTATAAGTTACGACATAAAGGTTTGATTATTTAATGCAGGCCGTAGTTAGATTTGACCCATCTAAATAAAACATTGCTTGAACTTTCAAATATACCGTAGTTAACTTTAATAATATGGAATTTATTGCAATTTCAATAATTTCAGTGTTTAGTTATTTTACACATTCAGCACCAACCCAACGTAACTAAAATCATGCTAAAAAATGTAAACAACTTATAAATGCTGATTAAACCATCTTCCATTATTTGGCAAAGTTACGGATGGAAACACTACGTAATGTATTGCCAATTAACTTAATTTGTATAGTCATTCTCAGCGCTGTAAGGATGTTTACATAAGAAAGCATACATACTAAAAATTAGGAAACCATAGTAATAACTAATAACTGTTGTTTAGAAAACGTGTGTGCAACAACAGATATTAAATGGCAAACCGGCAATAAAATAAGTTAGTAGTTTTACTGTTTGAAGTTGTGTGACTTGCAATGCTTGCTAAAAAGGAAAAAAATATATTGCCGAATATAGTAGGTACACAGTAGCTGGATGATTATTTCAAGAATCGATTTCAAAAGGAAAACCATCAGTGTTTAAAAACATTTTAAAATACAAATTCTCACAAACGTTACGATCTGTAAGTACAAAAACATGATATTACAAATTAAAAAATAATAAGCAAGTGAAAAAATTAAACTTTCTCATATGTTCATATTTACCTGTTAGTCAAATTTTCAAGGGTAATACCACAAAAGGTGAAATTTTTTTGAGAATTTTTTGTTCACATGCAAATTATTGCATTTAAATTTATCGAAGCCAAAACTGCGTTAAAAATTTCGCGAGACCGCAGGTCGAGTGGAATTTGAGGAGACTAAATTAGGCTCCGAGGATGAAAATAATTAAATGCTCTAGTTTACTCGTTCCAATGGGCCCTGAGGGGTACCCATGGAGTTCGTTAAGCGAACTGTAAATTACGGCAAAAGTCCAACGTAAAACCCACGAGATTCTGAAGGAATCCAGGCAGGAACTGCAGCAAAGCAGATAAGGTATTCAAAGCACCGGATTAGTGTCCATAGTATTCAATTAGTTTTAACGCATGGAAAACAAAACACGTTACTTAGATTCTTTTCGTTGGGCCCCTTAGGCCCACTCGAATGGTTCACGTAGGGCCAGCACGGTACATCGGAGGTTACGCCCAAATAGCAGCCAGAAGGCTGGATTAAGAAATGTGCATTCACAGCCGCAATGGGTCAATGTCATTGGCCGCATGCGGGATTGCAAATCTCCCATGGACAGCGAAGGGGTTAATTGGGGCTCCGAACCTGAGGCTATAATGAAATGCCTAAAATAGAATAAAGAACGTCTCTAAACGCGGTACGGTAGAAGCTTCAATCGACTTACCCCAATTTTTGGGCCACGTGCAAATGGATCCAAAACATCGCGCGACCAACAAAGCCGCCAAACATTGCAGTGAAATGAAACTCTCTTAAGAAACTGCCAGAAGTACATTAATCGCTACATCAGCGAAGGCCGATTCTATCAAACGACACCACCATGCCCGCAGAAACTCTGAGCAATTCAAAGGAAACCTGCAAACATTGCACAAAAGGAAAAAAAGCGGAACGCGACGCACCGGCTATTATCGCTTCAATGCACGGATAAAGACAAAACAAAACCAGGAGGGGCGCGCGCGAAGTTCAAATTAGGCACCACAGATCTCGGAATTAAGGAAACCGTGCTCAAAGACCTGCAAAGTTATAAAGACGCACTTTGACCGTAACAACTTTTTTGTTGCGTCCTACTTTTGATTTTGTTTAGTTGGATATTTTGTCACACCAAAAGGTAAAATATTGAAATACGAACATTTCCGAATCTGTTCTCGCTTTCAACGAAAACGAGTAACACATTAAAAATAATAAAGCTTAATTATTTGATCTGACGAATAACTAACCACCAGTAAATTGCTTGACAACTGACGGCCAACTGCTTGATTTGATCTTTAAGGATTGATAGGCAATATGTAACGAACGGCTTTCGAGATTGGACCTTGTCATTGTTGAAGGATTCAACTCTTCAGAATAGTTCTGCCTCTGGTGTAGTTCACAATTTCAGTTACTGTGCTCCTCTATTTCTTCTTCATAATCATCAGTGGCACCTCGGAATCTTGTAAGCCTTGGCTTCTTCGGGAATTTTCCGCTATTGACTTTGGTTTCTTGCCTTTGCTCTCTATTCGCTCACTCCAATGTTTCTCAGGTTTTTTCGGTTACATCCATATACCTACTTTTTGGACGTTCCACTGTTCTTCTATCTGGTTTATTCTTCAAGAGGCGTTTTAATGGTTCTTTTTTATCCTTCTGATTATAGATATTATATCACTATCATCATCTTTTTGGTAGAGTTCGAAATTATATCGCCTACGCCAATATCGTTTATATTTATTGCCCCATATATTGACCTTAGCACTTCTCGTTCAAAGATGGCTAGAGCATTTTTTATCTTTTTTGTTTATAATCCATGTGTCCGAGCCATATGTGAGGTCTATTGGCCTTCAGACGTTTTTTGATTACATATGTCTCTTTAATCGATAGTAACATCTGTTTGCCAATACTATGCGACTTTGGATCTCTTCGCTGATGATATTGTCTGGGTTGACTTGCGATCCTAGATAGACAAATTCTGTTAAACTTTCGAAGTTCTACGATGTTCGTTACTTGTAGCTTCAGCCGTACTGTTGCTTGTTGACTTTCACTGGTTGCGGTTGCGATCAAATATTTAGTTCTTGTGTCGTTTACTTTTAGTCCACGCGGCGATAAATGCATGCTTCATATCCACCACACTTTTGATTATGACGATATCGTCCGAATACGCAAGTATTTGGACAGATTTATTAAATATGAGGGTTTCAATGCCCGATTTTCTTATTGATTTTACAAGGACGATATTAAACAGTGGGCAGGATAAAGCATCTCCTTCACGAAGCCCTATATTGTTAGTAAAGGGACGTGATAAGTTTCCTTGTATCTTTAAGAATTGATAGCCATAACGAGCAACTTTCGGGATTGGACTGTGTCATTGTTGAGATAAAAGGATTCAACTCTTCAGAAAAGTTTCGCCTCTGGCGTGGTTGATATGTTGAGGGACCGTGCTCTTCTATCCCTTACCCTTGCAAATATACGGTCCAATCCCGGTAGGCGTTTGTTACATAAAAACAATGGCCGTGGAAGTCTCCGAAATCAATCGATAGCTAATTTTGATCTAAATCAATGGAATACGATGACACGCATTCATGCTTGCTAAGTAAATAGTATTTAACATTACAAGCCAGGTAAAACAAGTTTTACTGGCGATAGGATTGGGGATGACTGGCGAGCCTGTCATATCCTTGAGCCAGTAAAAATGGTTACCTGGCGTGTATTGTTGAATGTTTTATTTGTTCCTCACTTGTAAATAACTAGAAATTCACCATTTATTCAAAATGTCAAACTGACAAGCAACTAAATTAATCAATATGACACATACTAAGGAAGACAACTCTGGCTTTGCACGCTATCATTTATCTATGAGCACGCTTGTAAAATATAACTGGCTAGCCAGTAAAAAATTTACTGGCTAGCCAGTTAAGAAACATTTTCAAGGTGAATACAGTGACTTGATAATTGATGTTTACAAGTGAGGAACAAATTGATGGCAATTCTTTAGATACATTTTTTGTGTTATGCCAATATATTTCGTTTGTCGTTCCAAACATGTTCTGCAATTTTAGATTTTTCAATGTGTTATACAGGGTGTCCCCGAAAGGTCTGTACAAAATAATAATACATATTCTTGAGCCCAAAATAGGACGATTTAACCCAACTCACCTCTATTCAAAGTTGCTTCGTTTAGCCGCTAGAGGGCTTTAAAAATGATTGACTCTTTTTAAATTTTTAACCCCCTGTATAATCATTACCAATTTTTTTCTTCTGAATATTTACTTTAATTTAGAAGCTATTTCCTCTCTTACAAAATTTTAGTTGAGTGAATGGTGTAGCTACAAAAAATATTTTCTAAATCCCTACAAGCCTATAGTGTTAAGTTACAATTACTGATTCAGGCTTGAAGAGATTTCGAAAAAAATTTTTTGTGGCTAAACCGTTTACCCAACTAAAATTTTGTAAGAGAGGAAATAGCTTCTAAATTAAAGTAGCTATCCACAAAAAAACATTGGTAGTGATTATACAGGGAGTCAAAAAAATGGGTGGATAATTTATTGTGACAAAGATTTTCAACACGCTGTAATTTTCGAAATTAGGGTTTATTCCACAAAAAGCTATAGTTTACTGGTACAAACGCATGGCCATAAAATGAATACAATCTATCAAAGATTTTTCTAGTTAGGTACTTAAAAAAAAGTTAAAAAGCTAATCATTTTTGAAGACCTCTAGCGGCTAAACGAAGCAACTTTGAATAGAAGTAAGTTAGGTTAAATCGTACTATTTTGGTATCAGGAATATGTTGTACAGACCTTTCGGGGACACCCTGTATAACCCAATCAGCTGAATGTCGTATGTTTCATCTATACAGGGTGAGTCATAATTAGGTGTAAAAAATGTAACCAAAGCTTCTTTAGGCCAAAACAAAGCAATTAACCTAATACACCTTAGTACCAATATGCTTCCTCAAGAAGATACAGGGTGGTAATGATTGTTTAAAATTTCTATTTGTGACTATAACTTTGAAAGTAATTATCCGATTAATTTGAAAATGCATTATAATATACACAAAATTAACAAAACAATAACTAAAAAAACTATAGCAAATGTTCAAAATGATCCCCTCCAGCCGCAATTCAAGCATGGCACCGTCGTACTAGCGATTCATACACTTGCTGAATATGATAGTTTTCACGAATTTCATTAACAGCGTCGAAAATGCTTTGCTGCAACTGTTCCCTCGCGTTAATTACCTGACGGTAAACCAGCTGTTTTAAAAAAAATCCATAAAAAGAAATACAGCGGATTGAAGTCGGGACTCCTTGGCGGCCATCTCACAGGCCCAAACCGGCCAATCCATCGACCACTGAAATAGTCATTTAACCATTGTGCAACGATTCTGTCGTTGTGAGGAGCGTTGTGAGGAGGTGCACCGTCTTGTTGGAAGAACTTCTGTTGTCTAATGTTTAACGGGATGTCTTTTAAAGTATAACATGCAGCTGGAGTAAATTCACCGATTTTAAAGAAAATCGTTCTTTAAAAAAATACTACAGCGTCTTTCAAAGAATTAACGGCTGTTTATGACAGCAGCTGTCTTGATATTGTTTCAAAATTAAAATTGACTATCAAAATTAAGCTAGTTGATTTTAAAAATTCAAATGTTTACTTTTCAAGTATCGAAATAAAAATGTCTTCATTAACACCCCGTATACTTTTAAAGGAGCATTTTGGTACTAAGGTGTATTAGGTTAATTGCTTTGTTTTGGGCTAGAAAAGCTTTGGTTAAATTTTTTACACGTAATTGTGACTCACCCTGTATAGTACTTCGGGCATTCACAAAGCATACTGTATATGTACGGAATTGCATTAAAAAACAAACATGTATGTTGCAACGTCGATTATTCTCTATCGTTGACTTATTAACGTGCAAACCATATTTCTCCACATCTAAAAACGGAGATTCCCATTTAACACCATCGAAACCGTGTGCACCATCCTCCATCATGCGGTACTTAATTACCTTCTTTGGTTTGGTAAAAAATTTGGTGTCTTCCTGCTTTACGGTCCTTTCCGGCCTTGACGTAAAAAGCGGAGGCCGAATGTCTTCACGGTTGCTAACTGCAGTTTAATTGTTAAATTTTAAATTTCCCACAAATTACCGCCGGGCTCTGTCACTCGTTCGTGCAGAGTTTGTGAATCCGCATAGTCGCTTCCGTGACGAAACAGACACATACAAATGTGTCAACGGCATCCAAAAATAAGGATAAAAACGGCGGCGCTTGTGGATTGATGGCTTCCTTCTGGAATCCCAATGTCGGGTTTTTTAATGTCCCTCTTTATGTCTTGACGAGTTAAGCTGCCTTAAACGTCGGTGGCGTGATGCGCGAAGATGCCTACGTTGATTTACTTCTCTACTTTTATTTATTAATAGGTGTAATATTTTACACGAGCACAAGCTCGGAATGCTTTTCTATGGTTACAGTTAGTTCAAATTGTCCATTCTGTAAATGAGCGAATATTGAAAGCCCAACAAAATTTGGTTTAATTGTGCTTTGAAATCAATGTTGTTTTACAAATATGTATACTTTAAACATATTTTTATGGATTTGCTTTTACAATGGAAATATGAAAATTGTAACAAGCACGGAAAGTAATATATTTCGTAGAAGTGGAAATTTAATGAACGAAAACCCAGCTGAGTGCGGAAATCACACGACTACATTAAACACACTGTCTTGGTAATTTTGTATGTTATGTTTCATACGATACAAAAAATGACTCTTCCTTGTGTCAATGTCTGCTGTTGAACGCTGTTAGTAAATTTTACGGTATCGTAATATATGTAAACATGTGCTGTTACACGGGATTTTTGATAAATGAACGAAGTTGTCAATTTTCTGGCTCATTTAATGTGTCAAATAGACTGCTTTCGCATAGCGTCGTAGGGACATACAGATACATCACTTAGTATATCACGATATGAGATCGGTAAGTGGATTTTACCAGGTCGAGAAAACTTTTTTTTTTTAATTTCGTGACTTGTTACAAGCACTCAACGATTGAGTATCGTCTAGTTTGTAAATTGTGCAGAGTCGTAATACTATTATGTAAGCATGTTTTGTAACACGGGATTTTTGATAGATGAACGAAGTTGTCAATTTTCTAGCCCATTTAATGTGTCAAATAGACTGCTTTCGCATAGCGTCGTAGGGACATACAGATACATCACTTAGTATATCACGATATGAGATCGGTAAGTGGATTTTACCAGGTCGATAAAACTTTTTTTTTAATTTCGTGACTTGTTACAAGCACTCAACGATTGAGTATCGTCTAGTTTGTAAATTGTGCAGAATAGTAATACTATTATGTAAGCATGTACTGTAACATGGGATTTTTGATAGATGAACGAAGTTGTCAATTTTCTAGGCCATTTATTGTGTCAAATAGACTGCTTTCGTATAGTATCGTAGGGAAATACAGATACATCACTTAGTATATCGCGATACAAGATCAGTAAGTGGATTTTACCAGGTCAAGAAAACTTTTTTTTAATTTCGTGATTTGTTACAAGCACTCAACGATTGAGTATCGTCTAGTTTGTAAATTGTGCAGAATCGTAATACTATTATGTAAGCATGTGCTGTAACACGGGATTTTTGATAGATGAACGAAATTGTAAATTTTCTAGTTCATTTATTGTGCCAAATAGACTGCTTTCATATAGTGTCGTAGGGAAATACAGATACATCACTTAGTATATCGCGATACAAGATCAGTAAGTGGATTTTACCAGGTCGAGAAAACTTTTTTTTTAATTTCGTGACTTGTTACAAGCACTCAACGATTGAGTATCGTCTAGTTTGTAAATTGTGCAGAATCGTAATACTATTATGTAAGCATGTGCTGTAACACGGGATTTTTGATAGATGAACGAAATTGTAAATTTTCTAGTTCATTTATTGTGCCAAATAGACTGCTTTCATATAGTGTCGTAGGGAAATACAGATACATCACTTAGTATATGACGATACAAGTTCGGTAAGTGGATTTTACCAGATCGGGAAAACCTTTTTTTTAAATTTCGTGACCTGTTATAAGCACTTAAAGATTGAGTATTGTATATTTTTAGCATGATCGAAGAGAAAGGAAATTCTCTAAATTTTAGATGCTTTTATTTACTTACTGCACGTTATTTTTCAAATTTTTATGAAAACGGGGCAGGTGTCGTAATATCAACTTAGTCGATCTATCGACAGCACTGGTAATTATATGAAAAAACACGATCGTGCATACCATTATTAATTACGCCGTGATCAATGACGTTTGGGGTTTTACTAAACTGAATGTTCTAATGTTTCGGGCAATCACGGATTTGACATTTTTGAGCAGTGATGTTCGTAGTGTTTTGAAGTCTTTTTTACTTTTGATATTTTATTTCCTTTGCATCAATAACGCTTCCGTTCAGAGCTAAGTTAATTACTTTTTAATTGTTTCGGCTAAGTAGTTTTCTATAGTTTGTTAATTCTTTAATATGTGGCATGCCACTGCTACTGTCAGATTTAGTGTTCTAAATACGGTTGCCAACAGTGTTAAACGGGTTGTCTGTATTACGTGATTACAGGATATTCATTTTTTTTCTATGTCGCTCTACAATTTTACACGCATTTGCAATGTACTTAGAAGTGAATGTTTAGTCACTACTGCAACGTGGTATTTAAAGGAAGTTGAGCATGTGTTGAAGAATAAGTATGCATTTAATTTAGCCATTTAGCGTAATAAGAATTATGCACACGTGGCACACGTTACAGATATTAGAAATATGAAATTGTTATGAAATTCAGAACAGATAGTTCATAGCTGATTATTTTTGGGGGAGCCATTAGAAAGTAAGTAAATTCCCTATATACAGGGTAGAACACAATATATGCGCTGCTATTTCGCAAACCAAAGGCTATACAATTGTTTAAATGGAAAAAATGTCCTTATTCGAACTCGAGTTTAAAACTTGCTAGATATTAATGAAAAAGAGAATTTTATGTAAAATTAAATATGTTTGAAAAGAGCAAAAATACAGTGGACAGTCACGTCGATTCTATCCTTAAAAGACGTCACAGGATTATATTTTGTGTTTCGACAGAGACATGACATAAATATGTTCTTTTTTAAGTGAAAAGCTACTACCAAACTATCTAAGATAATTGATAAAATCAGGATTACTAATAGTTATTTAACCAACAAGTGTGTTAATGAAGGAGATTATTAATCGCCCATTAGCAAACGAGTTGATTACAAAATTTTTTCGTTGACCGCAAAATCTTCTTTGTGGCGAAAAATTTGATTAATACAACTAACCTCCATGCAAAATATCATCAAAACGTCAAAATCACAAAAACAGTTAATTAATGAAAAAGAGTGTATTAATCAAAAACAGTGTATTAATAGATCTATTAATCCATCCTTTTTTTAAAAACAGTTAGTTAATGAAAAAGAGTGTATTAATCAAAAACAGTGTATTAATGACGTCTATTAATCCATCCTTTTTTAGGAAAAATAATTCATTAATATTGAAATTAACAAGCGGTCAACGAAAAATGTATTATAAAGTGCTGCGAACAAACACTACTTTCTGTAATATTAGCGTATACTAAAATGGGACGAAAGGTGTAAATTGAACAATAACTACGGTAATAACAACACAAATTATTTATCTCTTTTCTATGTTTTATGAATAAACCTGAAAATGATAGATGATTGATTGAAGGCTTTTGCTCTTCGAAATAATGTTCAGTGCTTATACTGTATATACGACAATATACAGAGTGCACATTTTACCATTCCTTATGAAGTGTTAATTTTCACATATAATCTCATAAGAGCATTAATTCTTTCCGGAAATTGTTTTGAGTGCGTTCCAAGAACGTCGTATTAATTTGCCCGAGCGGGACGCGAGGGCAAATTAGGACGTTGTTGGAATGCACGAAAAATAATTTCCGGATATGAATTAATGCTCGAATGCAGATTCGGTAAGAAAATCGTAACGATACAAGCCCTCACAGTTAGGTTGATCTACCTACAAAAAATTTCCAAGAAATTTTGTTGTTGTCTTGGTTACGGATCGTGAACTAATTTTTCTATTGGTCATTAATGAGTGTCGTACGATTTTCACATATAATCTCATAAGAGCATTAATTCTTTCCGGAAATTTTTTGAGTGCGTTCCAACAACGTCGTATTAATTTGCCCGAGCGGGACGCGAGGGCAAATTAGGACGTTGTTGGAATGCACGAAAATTAATTTCCGGGTACGAATTAATGCTCGAATGCAGATTCGGTAAGTAAATCGTAACGACACAAACCCTAAAAAGAAGTAATGTCTACCTACAAAAAATTTCCAAGAAATTTTGTTGTTGTCCTGGTTATGGCTCGTGAACTAATTTTTCTATTGGTCATTAATGAGTGTCGTACGATTTTCAACATAATTCTTGATGATTAAGGTGTGACGTGATCCTTCTTTATCAAAAAGCTGACTTTGCAGTAGGCTGCCTCTGGATTGTAAGATGTTCTTCCTAGTTTTGTGATAAAAAATTGTTTGATTTTGGAAACTGTTCCGTTATTTATCTGTAGGTGGGATTTAGCAAAGCTGATATGTGCAGCGTTGCTAAATCGTTCTATGTGATTGTGATGTTCGCTGATTAAAACTTGTTTTATATTTTATTAGCTAGAAAATATTAGCGAGAAAGGATAACATGTTACTCATTTTGCTTTACATAGGGTATGGCAACTAACGTTTTAAAATTTTTGATCTAACCATAAAACGGGGTTTTTGGAGCAGCCGAAAACAAACGTCAACATTCAGGAAAAGCAAAATGCCGTTTTGGTATTTGGAAGCATTATTGGATATTAACCATAGGTTTAATAATAGTTATTTACTATACAAGTGGGATAAATGCATCATTAATATACCTGTGTATACATGTATACTACAACATTTTATCTACAACTGCCCTAAATTGAGAAAAGTGCATTAATAAATATGTCAGATCTGTCATTTTTAAAAATATTTTAGTAGGCAAATGTCATTACGTTATTCATTTGACACGATTTTAGTTAGGTAATGAAAAGCAATTACACCACTAGTGGTGTAATGGAAGTTAGTTACACCACTAGAGATGTAATGAGTTTCATTACCTAACTGGAATAGGGTCAAATGAATGACGTAATAAGTTACTTATCACACTGGAGTTGATAAATTATTATTATTGTTTTAATGTGTTGTTTAGAGTATTGCTTTGTTTGAATGTAATGGATGTTAGTTACATCACTAGAGATGTAATGAGTTTCATTACCTAACTGGAATAGTGTCAAATGAATGACGTAATAAGTTACTTATCATACTGGAGTTGATAAATTATTATTATTGTTTTAATGTGTTGTTTAGAGTATTGCTTTGTTTGAATTACTTGTCAAATGAGAGTCACCTAACGGTAAATCCACTAACCCACATTGTCAGAACAACGTTAAATATGAAACAAATACTTTATTTGGTCAGTTAATTAATATTTAGTATACATTACAACAGCTAAAGCAACGAGCAAAACCAGTTATTATACACAAATATTGCTGTTTTACTACCCAAAACTATCCTGTAATTTTTATAAAATTCAATTTAAAAAAATACATTTTTCGTATGTCGTTTATGCATCTTTAATTTCCTGGATTTGTTATGTTTTGATAATAATTATTAAATACATGTTTTGATATTTTTAAATTTTTAGTTTTTCTACTACCGTTGTTAACTTGATTTTTTGAGATTTGGTGAGGCCCGTTAGAAAGTATTTCGGTGGGAAGGAAGAACCAAGATTTATAATAACGCCACTGCTATTTTTTTAATAAAAAAAAATGTCTGTGATTGTGCATACAAGCCTAAATTTTAGAATTGTTTACAAAACACCAATTCTTTAGGAATTTTGGATTAATTTATTTCTCACATTTTTATTAAATCGAAAAGTCGCTGGTTAGGCGATGTCTTTCGTGAATTTTATAGAATAAATGACAAGAAATGCCCAGTATCCCGGCCATTTTAAGTTGACTATTATTATTATTATGTAACTATTATAGAAGCGGTAGAGGTGGCTCAGAGGTACGAGCCTCTGGTTCTGGGCGAGAAAATTTGGGTTCAAACACCAGGAACTCCAACGACCCGCTGCGAATCTCCAATCCGGCTTTGACAGCCGTGGGGTCGTGATGCCAAAAGGCTCCTCTAAGAGAAGAGGCTGATGCCTCTGCAGTGAATATATTAATAAGACTAAAAGCGAACAAATATACAAATATATTTCTATATAAAACCAGGAATACGAATACCATAACAGACCAATGGAAATTATAGCTATTAGTAATATTTTCATTGGTTTATAATTTCAGCGAACGAACCCTGGTGCTCTTTATAATGTTATACAAATTTATGCCATACGATATAAAAAGTGAATTTTACAATGTCAAGGGTGGAAATCACGATTTTTTTTCTGTTAAACAGCACGATCAAATTTTACTTACTACCTGTTCATGGACCTATAAAGAACTAAAGAAATCATGCTAGCTTTCAGGTCAGTGTATCAAGAGATCATATTTAGAAACTATCGAGCCATTGCAGACTGTTAAAATAATCATTCAGAGACGAAAACTGAAAAATTGATCGCCTGGGCATTCCCATACTGTTAAGGTAGATTCGAAATCAAATTTAATGGGATTTATGTTTAATTGTAAGTATACTACTGCTGACAGTTCATAAATAATTTTTAAATTTTAAATGGCCCGGTATCATAGACTTGTCATTTCTTATTCATTGATTTCTGTTATGTGAATCACACATTGAATTTTTATAAAAAAGTGACCCCTGTGGAATTTGAACTCCCAAATTAGATAAGTTCTATTTCGCTTTTGTTTATAGGAGGCTCCCAAAAATCTAGATAATTTTGATTACCAATCACTACCACGTCAAAGACTTGTATGGGTCTCTGGAAGGAGGAAAAACTGTATATTCAGATTTTAAAAAAGTATGACTTCTGTTTCCACGCTTTTAAAAACGAAAAAAGGTTAGGAGATTTAAAAGTGCAAAAATAAATGGATATGGAGAAAGCTACAATTTTTTAAAAATATTCGTAATAGTGATATTTGGAGCATCCAAACGTCCAAAGTAACCCTTTAATTTGTATTGGCATAATAATTGTTGTCTTTATGAAAAGATCTTCGTCACGTTCATCGTGTTTGACATACATGCCAATTCTATCTATATCTTATCTTTTATATATTGACAATAATTGATTATTAAAATTCAAAATAAGTATAATTTTTTAAATAATTATATTTGTTGGTATTCGAATTCCGTTTTTTAACTTAGTATTTTATGCAACAAGTTTATAAAGCATGTCTTTTTTATAAGTGGGAAATACCTACAAGTAAAAAAAACGCTTTATAAACGAGTTTCATACATAATTTTTTGCAACACCTCTTTGCTAATTAATAAAATAAAATTAATAGTTGGCAATGCATGGTTGTTATGTGAACCTTGTCAAAAAACTGAAATATATTGTTGCTGGCACTGTCAGTCGATGTCAGATGCGAGATTAGCAGGTTAGGTTGTTCGTCAGTCTGACACGAACTGACGGAAAACCTAATCTCGAATTTGGCATAGACAGCGTCACCAACAAGTGATTTTTTTATTTCATAGTTATTTTTTTGTATTTTGTAGTTGTATTTTTATATCACATTTTTCAATAATGACATATTTTAGGCATTGAAAAGTGTCAAATAACAATTACTTATCAATGAGACGATGCAAAATAGTTATTAACGACATAAGGCCGTAAGCATCTAACAGACGAGGATAAATTTGTGGCCGAGGCCGTCAGGCCGAGGCTAATGAATTTATCCGAGTTAGTTAGATGCGATAACGGCTGTATGTCTTGAATATTTTTCATAACACCTACAAAAATTGAAATTTTAGCGCAATTTAAATGGAAAATTTAAATAGTATTAGTAACGGGTGTTATCAGAGTCACCTACGAAAAAAAATTACGTTTGGAATACTGAAATGTATTGTTGGTGACAACTGTAAGTCTATGTCAAATTCGATGTTAACAGGTTAGGTTTTGTGTCAGTTTTGACACAGACTGATTTGACATAGATTTACAGTGTCCCAACAATACATTTCAGTATTGCCAGTGTTAATGTTGAATAAATATTGATAAAATGTTACTGTTCTGTTATTTCTTAATGACCGAGACTGTTAAATGTACAACAGCCATGGCTGTTATTTATGTGTAAGTTTTCAATCAGGTTGACAGTTCTGTTATTGACAAATTACAAGTCGGTGTTATGAAATAGATATTAACGATACAAGGTTGATTATGAGCATCTTAACGAAACGAGTTTAATTGCCAAAACGAGGCGGTGAGCCGAGTTTTGCGACAATCAAACGAGTCTTGTTAAGTGCAATAAGCAAACGTGTATTGTTTAATATTTTATCTTCATCTATAAATTCTGGTACAATGTATTTTTTTTATATAAAAAGAGCGGTAATATTTATCTATTACCTCACTGAGTGCGGTAATATCCATTACCGGTAATATCCATTACCGCACTCAGTGTGGTAATGAAGCTCTTAACGATACTAAAATTAATTTGGTTAATAGTCTATAACAACACCGATGAAGATAAAATATTTTATTTACTAGCATATTAGTAAAAATGAGTGACGACAATGAACAATATCAGGTTGCATATTTTTTGCACTTTCGGGACTAAAGTTGATACTTCAGTCCCAGTAACAAAGACTAAAAAATGATATCGTAACTATGGTAAATTTATGTACACACCAGGTTAGTAGGTTAGGTTTTGTTTGCCATTTAACACACACTGACGCAAAACTTAACCTGCAAATCTCGAATTTGACATATACTGACAATACATTTCAGTACTGCCAACTGATTCAGGCTACCCAGGGCCTGCTGCAATTCAGTTTTTAAAAAATTTTAATTGTCAGTTTTCAAATTGACAGATTCCAAATTTTGGAAATGTTTGATGATAATGTTCCCAAAAGTGCAAAAAATAGCGTATATACCTCGGGACTAAAGTGCCTAAATCCCTTGAGTGGTTGTTGCCCTCGGGCCTCGCCCTCGAGGCAACAAACTCCACTCGCGGGATTAAATGGTGCACTTTAGTCCCTCATGATATAATATACCGGGTGTCTTAAAATGAATTACATCTAGTATGCTTTGAATTTCCCATAGTGCAATCTAAAATTTTACTTGAAATTGGCAGGACTGTAAGTCTATGTCAAATTCGAGGTTAGCAGGATAGATTTTGCGTCAGTCTGTGTCAAAACTGACGCAAAATCTAACCTACTAACCTTGAATTTGACATAGACTTACAGTCTTGCCAATTTTAAGTAAAATTTTAGATTGCATTATGGGAAATTCAAAGCATACTAGATGTAATTCATTTTAAGACACCCGGTACTATTTTGCACTTCCGGGACTAAAGTTGATTTTTTAGTCCCCGTAAACAGGGACTAAAGTAGCTCATTTAATCCCTAGGGACTAAAGTAAAAATGAAACCGTAACTATGGTAAATTTATGTACACACGAGGTTAGTAGGTTAGGTTTTGTTTGTCATTTGACACACACTGACGCCAAACTTAACCTGCAAATCTCGAATTTGACATATACTGACAATACACTTTAGTACTGCCAACTGATTCAGGCTATCAAGGACCTGCTGCAATTCAGTTTCTAATAAATTGTAATTGTCAGTTTCCAAATTAACAGATTCCAAATTTTGGAAATGTTTGATGATAATGTTCCCAAAAGTGCAAAAAATAGCGTATATACCTCGGGACTAAAGTGCCTCATGGTATAATATACTATAAACTGGTATTATAATGTTGTGTTTTTTAAACTTAATCGTATCCATATTTGTAGTAATTAATATATACTTGGGTGCTCGTAAACGTAGAGTGGAGATTTATAGCTTTTAATCGGAACAAAACGCGATATTAATTTGCATTGTTCTTCACAAACAAACATTTAGATTGTAATTACAAAAGATAACAGCCGACTGCAACTGAAGAAATTAAGTCTGGTAAATGTTGCTTTCAAAAACGAATGTTTTTAACGTATATTACTTGCTATAAAAATGAAAATTTGTAAACGACTTATTTCATAGAATAACGTATCGTCGTTTAATAAAAAATTTTAGTAGATTTAATATGGTATTTTTAGTATTTACCTGTTGATGGTGCTTTTCAACGAATATAATCCCACTTTTAAATTTTCTTCGAAAGGCTCACTTAAACTGTGATGGTACAGGATTCCAGTAATACACTGCCGCTTATTTATATTACTATTTATACTAGATGTTTATGACATTCAAAACATTTACAGCAGCATTAAGATAGCAATTTTTAGGAAAATATTATTTTAAACCTTGAGAGTCCATAAAGCCGCAATTAACAGAAAATAACGAACTATTTTTTTTATTGTGTTTCGATTTCACTGCCGAAATTGCAAGAAAGCATTTTCTCTATGAAAGTCACGGTATAAAAACCACAATATTCTAAGGACTCCCGTAAAAATACACTTGCAAAGCTTGCCCGTAGATTAACTTTTGTTAAATTTTCGTTCTCAAAATATGCCGCTAAGTAAATGTGCAGTAAACTATAGATAAGATAAAGGCTAATGGTAACCCGTGCCATTGTAAATTGGATTACGCAAAGTATGAACTGCAACAGAAATAACCATTGTAATAATTTATGGAAATGCAATTAAAACTGACTGCTTTAATAGCTGTAATTGGCGAACCTAATCAATGAACGTGTAATGTTTTTACATCTACACGCGCTTTGAATTCGCATTTGCGTTTAAAACAATCGTTTATTGGGGACTGTTCTACGCTGCAAAATTTTCAGAATTGGAAAAAAACTTACCAAAGAATTGTTTGGCACCACCGAAACTCACTTCTAGATTTCTTATTTCCCACCCTTAACCAATTGATATGTAGCTATACATATTATACCCGAATTTTGTGATTACACCTATTGATCCAACTTCAGCAAGACCCCTCGCAATAATAAATGATCGAAAATTGTATTGGAGCATAATTATCGAAGTGAGTATACGGAGTGGGTAGTTATCAGAAAATGGCCGTGGCATTTCCTTATTAACGTCCTGTTTTAAAATGCACGCTAGCTTAGCCACTTCATGGTACCATAATTAAAGTTGCAAGTAATTATCGAATTTAATTATATTATTTTCGGCGGGAATCGTAAATATGCCGCACTATGTTACAATACTGCAATGTTTTATTTAAAAATAGTTGAATAATTACGATTTATATTGAGCTCTCGTTGTTCTTTAAATACACCAATGAATCATAGCTAATAACATAATTTTATAAGGGCAGGAAATTTAATGTGCAGTATAATTCGATTAACGTGTTTATGAAACCTTTAAGTAGCGTGATATTTTAACCGAAGGACACTATTAAAAAATACACGTCTAGAGGAAAGGGTAATAGTAAAAAAGTGACTAGTCAACCTAGTTTTAATGCAAAAATGGGGAAAACTCGAGTGTTTATGTCAAAATACGCAGCAAGATGTAGGAATGAACATCGCAACACAACATTTATGTAAATGAAATTAGAACGATAGATTAAGTGCGTTATAGCCGATCAACGATATATTTGGGTATATAACCGTATATTTATGAGTAGAGCGCGGATTCTAGGCCGTTAAAAAAGTTAAAATACGCTCCTCATTTAGGCCACAAAAATGTGAAGTTAGGCACTAAAAACCTAAAGTAGGCAATTTAGGCTCCATAGCCTAAGTTAGGCAAAGAATGATGTTTTGATCTTCAGAACTTAAAACGATTGGATAAAAATGTTGTAGGTATTACTTTTTATTAATTTTAAAGCATAAAAATTCAAAAAACAGATAATAGGTGCTATGAAATAAACAAAAATGAAATGGTGGAAAAGTAACATCTTACTTAGTTATGTTAAGTAGATGACCTAGATGTCATCTGTCATTTAATTTTTAATAAGAGGAAAGGCACCAACATTTTGGAACTTTCTTTTCATCATGTTGGCATCCGATAATGTGACGTTAATGTCAAATAAATTTGTCAGCGGTTTTCTATTTAGGCATAGCGATCAAGATGTAATATAATTTACGGTATTCTGAAACGCAAACGCTAGTTTACTGAGCTCTGTTTGTACAGGTAAAGAGCCTCTTTACGGACAAGATCGGTAAAGAGATGTTTTATCTACGGAAACAATGTTTTGTAAAAAAAGGTGTTTATGATTCAAAATACCATGAAACATTGTCTAATACTCGACCGTTACTAGAACTTTACTGGTTTGGACGAATAACATGCTCGCTTCGCTCGCTCGTTAACTATCGTGTTCGCCCGTGAAGTTCCAAGTAACGGTTTTGTAAAATTACTATTAATTAACCAAGAAATGCCCACAAATTACAGAAAAGGCGTGCTGTGGGATTCGGGATTGGTCAAATTTGAGGTTAGGTTAGATTGTCGAGTAGGTAGTGTCGGTATCGTTGAAAAATCACGGCAAGGTACCTTTAGAAACTCGCTCGAGAGTTCTGGTTATGTAGACTCTATGTAGAATCTAAAAATTCACTCAAAACCGTTTATAAACACATTCTAACGAAAATATATACATGTATATTAAAGGTCTGTTACAGCTGTCGCTGTCTCCCTTCTCTCAACCTATAGTTC
The DNA here is from genome assembly GCA_940337035.1 of Agriotes lineatus. Classification (NCBI taxonomy): domain Eukaryota; kingdom Metazoa; phylum Arthropoda; class Insecta; order Coleoptera; family Elateridae; genus Agriotes; species Agriotes lineatus. The sequence goes on along the minus strand of OW679200.1, from coordinate 81,338,197 downwards.
CATTCTTTTCGATCTTCCCAGTCCCCGTCCCGTAACCCCCTGTTTTCCATGGCCTCGTCTACGTCATTTCGCCATGAGCGCATGGTTCTTCCCCTCTTTCTCCTTCCTATAGGGCTTCACTCTGTTATTTTCTTTATCCATCTATCTTCGCTTCTTACGTGTCCATACCATTTCAGCCTTTTTTCTTCTATGTTATATACCGCGTTCTTTGTTATTCCCATTCTCCTTCGTATTTCCTTATTCCTGATCCTGTTCATCCGTGTCACCCTGCAGCATCTTCTCCAACATTCCATTTTTACCGCATATATTTTTGATATATATTATTTATTAATTATCCAGGTCTCTGCCCCGTATGTCATAATGCTTTCTATAATTGATTTATATATTCTGATTTTGTTCTTTTTTGTAACGTGTTTGTCCCAAAATATTGAATTTAGCTGCCTGATACTTTACCGGGTATGCCCCAGTCTTCTTCGGATGTTGCTTCTCTTGTTATTATTGTTCCCAAGTATTTAAACTTTCCAGTTCCTTTAATTTCAACATCCTCTTCGATTTCTAGGTTTTCTATTTTCCCTATTCTCGTCGTTAAATATTCTGTTTTGTTGAAGTTTATTTCTAGGCCAGCTTTGTCATACCCCTGCTTCAGTTTTCTCACCATATAGCTTAGATCTTCTTCGTCTTGGGCTATGACGACTTGATCATCTGCGAAGATCAAGCTATATAGGTAGTCGTTTCTTATTGGGACTCCCATGCCTCCACATTTATGTTTTCAATTCTTTAGTGTCTGTTCCAGGTATATTTTAAACAGCGTCGGGGAGGTGGAACAACCTTGTAGTAATCCTTTCGTTGTCCTAATTTCCACTCTTAATTTGTTACCAATTTTTACTCTGCTGCTATTACTTGTGTACATTTCTTTTATTGTTTTTATTATTCTTTTGTCTATACCTATATGTGACATCGTTTTCCAGAGGTGACTTCTAGGGACTTTATCATACACTTTCCTTATATCAATAAAGGCTAGGTAGATGTCTCTGTCTTTGACTATTTTTTTCCATCAGTTGCTTGATCGTATATATGTGATCCACACAGGATTTTCCAGCCGTAAATCCTGCTTGTTCTTCCCCTATTTTGTCTTTTATAAAGTCCTTATTTTTTATTACTTTTCCATATAGCCGTCCAATGGTTGATATAATGCTGATACCTCTGTAATTTTCGCATTGTCTTCGGTCGCCTTTTTTGAAAATAGAGACTATATGCGCTTCGGTCCATTCTTTAGGTAATTCTTCTCCATTTATAGCTCTATTGAACATGTTTTTATTATTCGGTATAGTTTTTCTGATCCATCCTTAATCAATTCCTCCTAGCCTGGATGATTTTTGGCTTTTTATCGCTTTTATGGCTTTTTTAGCTCCTCGTCGGTTATCTGTATTTGGTCGTTCTTGTTTTCTTTTTTTGTTGTTGGTTGTCTTTGTCCCTATTCAAGAATTCTAGTCTATCCTCCGTTAACAATTTTTTATAGTAGTTCCCATTGGCCTCTTTGAATATATTGTACGCGATATTTTTCTTTCGAGTTCGTTTTTAGCTCTCTAATGGTTCTCAAGGCTTCTGTACTTCGTGTTCCCCCTATATAGTGTTCGATATTTTCACATGTTTGTTCCCATTTCTCATTTTTCTCTTTGTTTATTAATCTTTTTGTTTCTCTATTTTTCTCTCTATATTTTCTTAAATCCTCATCTGCCTTGGAGTTCATCAATTTCTCATAAAGTTTCTTCTTTTCCTTGAAGGAATTTTTTGTTGTTTCAGTAATATTGCCATTATGTTTGTCTTTATTTTCCTGTTCTCCTAGGGCTTCATAGGCGGCTTCCTCTATGCTTACTTTGACGTGTTCATATATTTGTTGTAGGTTGTTATAATTAAATTCTGTTAATTTTTCGTCTAGTCTGCGCTTATAAAGATCTCTTATTGTTTCGTTATGTAATAACTGTATTTTGAATTTCTTTTCCTTCTTAATTTCTTCTGTCTACTCTTCGTCGTTCTCTTTTTCTTCCTTTTTATTTTTTGATATATTATACCAACATAATTGTGTTTTGCAATAAGTAACCTGTGGTCCGTTCCATATTCTGCTCCCTTCTGGACCCTTACATTTGTGGTTTTGATTGTGGTCTGGTTCTTAATTATTATATAATCTATTATGGACTGTAACTTTTGAGTTGGCTGTACCCATGTATATTTGTGGATCTCCTTATGTTTATAAAATCCATTGGTAATTCTCAAGTTGTTCAGTTCACACATCTTGATCAACCCTTCTTAGTCCAGTCATTGAAGGTTTTCCGCTCCGAATTCTTTGAACCTTGACCGATTGACGTGAAATTTGGTGAGTGGTTAGGGGATGGCTCAAAGAGCAAAAGTGACATAGCGTCGATGTGCGCTTTTACCCTGAGAGTGGATACCACCCCTTCTCGGGGGTGGAAATTGTTCACTTAAAATAACCTCGGAAATGGATAGAGGGTCAAATTCTAAGTAAAAAATGTTCTATATAGTTTTTTCGATAGATCGATATTTTTCGAGCTATTCGCGATGGAAAACTTAAATTTTTCGTGATAAAAATGTGTTTTTGGACGGTTTTTCGCGAATAAGTCGAAAACTTCGCGTTCTATCAAATAAGTTGTAATAACAAAAAATGAAGCTCAGAAAACAGAAAAGAGATTGGTGTTTTTATGAATGCTCTAGGTCCAAAATAAAAGAAGTTATGGCTCGTTGAAGAAGATTTTTTTTTTGCAACAACTTGGTTCGAAGTAATCAACGTTAATTAACGAAAAACCGATGCATTTTTCGAGAAAAACGTATAGAACATTTTTTGTAGTGATTGAAAAGACATTTAAAATGATCACTGTTAAAAGTCGATTGCATTATAACTAAGCGAGTTACGATTCAAAAAGGGTGGGCCACTCAAATTTTTGAGAAAAAAAAATGAGCGATAAAACCCCAGCCATTCCACTAGAATTGATATTGACCATTATCCTTTTACAAATTACTTTATTTTAGTATTACTTATGTAATCCAAAAGTTTGGGCGGGTTAGAATGCGTATTTTTCGAAAAAAATATGATGAAAGTGGAAAACGTATTTTTCAAATTTCTTAAAAAATACCTATTTTGAAAATACCTAAAACTAAAGAAAAAAACGTAAAAAATAATATAGTACAAAAATGTGGATTTTTTCTTAACGAACATTGTAGGTTTTTTTTTATTTCTGTAGGAAAAAAAATGACGGAGATATAAATGTTAAAAGTTTGCATTATAGTGCGCGGACCACCCCTCCCGAGCCCTTCAACCCTTTACTTTTTGAATATGCAAAGTCTGAGCATGTCGAAAAACTTTTGGATTGCATGAGTGATACTAAAATAAAGTAATTTGTAAAGGGATAATGGTCAATATCAATTTTGGTGGAATGGCTGGGGTTTTAGCTGTCATTTTTTTTTCAAAAATTCGAGTGACCCACCGTTTTTGCATCGTAACTCGCTTAGTTATAATGCAATCGACTTTTAACAGTACTTATTGTAAAGGTCTTTTCAATCACTACAAAAAATTTTCTATACGTTTTTCCCGAAAAATGCATCGGTTTTTCGTTAATTAACGTTGATTACTTCGAACCAAGTTGTTGCAAAAAAAAATCTTCTTCAACGAGCCATAACTTCTTTTATTTTGGACCTAGAGCATTCATAAAAAACCAGTCTCTTTCCTGTTTTCTGAGCTTCATTTTTTGTTATTACAACTTATTTGATAGAACGCAAAGTTTTCGACTTATTCGCGAAAGACCGTCCAAAAACATACATTTTTATCACGGAAAATTTAAGTTTTCCATCGCGTATAGCTCGAAAAATATCGATCTATCGAAAAAACTATATAGAACATTTTTTACTTAGAATTTGACCCTCTATCCATTTGCGGGGTTATTTTAAGTGAACAATTTCCACCCCCGAGAAGGGGTGGTATCCACTCTCAGGGTAAAAGCGCACATCGACGCTATGTCACTTTTGCTCTTTGAGCCATCCCCTAACCACTCACCAAATTTCACGTCAATCGGTCAAGGTTCAAAGAATTCTGAGGTAATAGCATATTTTTACCTTCAACGACTGGACTATCTCCGTTATCGTTTGTGATATCTTTTCCGTATCTTCCTACCGCGTTGTCGTTGATCTTTCTTCCTGTTCTTCCATTGAGATCTCCTGCTATTATTACTTCTAGCTTTTTCCCTATTTTTGTTAGTTGTTCTTGTAGTCTTTCTATAAATTCTTCTTTTTCTATGATGGGGCTATTTTCTGTAGACCCATATACTCCGAAGACTACAATTTCCCTTCCGAAGACTGACATATTTATTTTTATTAATCGTTCCGTTATGGGTTCCCATGATCTTATATTTCTTTTCCATTTCTTTTTTATAAGCACCCCTACTCGGGCTTTCGCTTTTTGTTCTTTTCCGTCTCCGCTCCAGCAGTGCAGGATTTCATAGATCTCTTCCGTGCCATTTCCCTTCTTCTTCGTTTCACTGATTATCAGGATATCAACTTTTCTCTGTTTAAATTCTTGGGTTACTTCTATATCTTTTGTCCTCCATCCTTGTATGTTCCATGTTCCTATAGTTAATCTTCTCTTTGTGACCTTTTTGCTCTTCTTTGTTGAGATGTAAGCTTGGTTTTGCTTGCTGTCTTCTAGTAGAATCCCCCCCCCCCGTATCCGCCGGGGCTCCCTTCTTTGAAGGTGTGGATTGCCACCCGGGGATGTAATTTTATGTTTTTCATTCTACCCTCAAACTTTAGCAGTTTCCTATTTCCTGTTTTACATGTGTTAGGCTGCTAAAACCTAGCGCCACAACCCTCCTCCTTTATCCGGGCTTGGGACCGGCAACAGTGTTGATGAGCTACTCAACACTGCAGGCGTTCGAAAAAAATATACTTAAATCTGACGTTCATAAACTTGGTTTCAAAAATTCTTGATGTTAGGGCAGGGCTTTGACATTAAAAAAAGTCACATCGCTCAAACAAAAAGCACTCTCACGAAATTGGCCAAGGTTTCTGAACCACTAAGATTCGAAAAACAACCAAAGCCTATTTTAGGCAGTATAAAAAGTTGCTTAGGCGTTTATTTCACATTTTAGGCATTTAGGCTTTAACATATATGTACCATAAGATAAAAAAAAAATGATTCTGAGCAGGCCTCGATATGTGTTATACGTTTGGCAGTACTGAAGTGTATTGTCAGTATATGTCAAATTCGAGATTTTCAGGTTAAGTTTTACATCAGTCTGTGTCAAACAACAAACAAAACCTAACCTTTTAATCTCGAATTTGACATAGACTGACAATACACTTCAGTACTACCAAACGTATAACACATATCAAGGCCTGCTCAGAATCATTTTTTTTATCTCATGGTATTAAAAAACTTGTTTTTGTATGAAACGAATTTCTGTCGAAGTCCCATACATGGGCCTAAAAAAATGACAATTAGGCAATTGCCCTAAAATCCGCGCTCTATTTATGAGTGCCATAGATTTACGGTGATGATTTGGAGTAACAATTACTCTTACTTATTTCAACAACTTATTTACCTACACTAAAACGCATTTCACTAGATATTTCTAACATAAATCGCAAAGTACGTCTATATGTATTTCTATTTAATGTTCACTGTCGGTGATCGTGTTTTATAGTGCTTCTGTGGGTCTTTTTATGTCCATTTATCGAAACTTCGGCAATTTGCTACTTGCTTCATTCTAGTTCATGAGATCGTTAAATCATTCAGCTGAGTCAGCAACTTTGCCCAAAATCGTTTTCTTAAAATGGACTGGTTCGTAGCTAACTCATATAACGGCTGTCATTACAATTCCTTACGAATTTTATGATCTTGAATTGGCAAGATAAGTTCATATTTTATTTAAAGGTAGGTGGGTATATTAGGGACCGATTAATTTAGAAACATATTTCGTCGCACACAACTAAAGTACTTTATTCTCTAGTGCTGTTCTGAGGCAGTAGTGTACATATGTACTGACAAAAGTTAGCGTCAGTGAAAAATTTACCAAACTTTACAGGACAACGAACTGAATCGAATATTCCTCTTACATTTTTTGTTTAAATATATAATTCGGCAAAAAAATGCATCTCTACTATTTGCGATATACAGATGCATGCGTCATTGAACGTTATTTCAAGATGTGCGACAATTTACTAATAAATCATGAGTAGAAATTCCAACGTCTCAGTTTTCTACACCGCCTTTAAATATTCAGGCAAACGCGCGGCTATTCTTTATGAGTCACTTACGTGCGAAAGTTGTAAGCAAGCATGAATAATCAGACACTCAACATGCAGTCGGCGAAAAATAAGTACAATTTTTTTCTTTCAGAATAAAAATTCTTTAATGACTGGTTTGTTATGATCGAGTCTTGGTTCCATATAGCGAACCGCCATTGTTCCCATCATCACCCATATCCCATTTTCGGATTCGGATTTTTGGGTGGAGGGTAAACCAAGTTCACGCGCACTTAGGCCTTAACGTGCGCCAACTGTGCTACCTCCAAGTCACTTGTTTTTATTATATATGTTTTGTGTAGTCTTGTGCAGTCCTCAGAGGTGAGCGACGTTAATTATATCCCAAAGTTGAGTAGTGGTCACTCGGCTCAGTACCGATCCACTGGACTGCGGAAAAATGTCTGCCTATCCACGGATTCGAACCGAGGACTTGCTTATTGCAAGCCTGGCGGTGTACCCACTGTACCACCGAGGTGGTCCCATATCTCCATATTATGTTCTTATTTTTATTATTTCTACCAAGAACATCACCATGATATTACTACTTGATTTAATTATATTGTAGTTGTAGAAAACAGAAATTGTGAATAAATACCTTCCGAGATTTCGTCAGATCTTCACATTTCAGGGTCTCTAGATGACGAAAAACATATTTTCTCATTTCCGTCTGACTGTCTGTCTGTATCGCTGTATTTCTGTTCGTCTGTCGGTCTGCATGTCTTTTAGTCTGTTAGCGGTATAAATCAAAAACTCTTGGAGGAAGACCATATTTTGCATACGTATTAGATGCCTACCTAACTCGACACCGAATATACTTTTTGTCAAATATATACAGGATGAACACCTTTAAAATTGAACTTTTGTCTGTTTTGCTTTAATTCGGAAATAAATAAGAGTAATATTTTGCACATTGCTCAGGTTTTTACCCTTGACGAAAATGGGACAGATACAGGGTGAACATCGTCAAGTGAGCGCGTCCCTTTATAACACAACCAACAGCTAACGTAATAGGTCCGCGAAGGTGGCTGAGTGGTATAAGCGTCTGACTAGCAATTGTATTTCGCCAGAGCGCTAGTTCGAATTCCACAGGCTGTTTTGTTTTTTTTAATTTGCAAATTGATGTATGTAGTTTCAACATTATTAGCAACATTAAGGTATTTTGACACTTAAAATATCTATACCATAAAATCGGTGGTCTCTTTTTATGTATGTATCTTTGTTCGCTATCTTCTCCGAAGATACTGGACCGATTAAATTGTATCATAGCTTAAAATTTTGCTAATATTTAGACTTAGATCGTAGGCCGGCTTTGATTTTCAAAAAAGTACGAAAAAGTAAAGTTTTAATTAAATCGTGTAATTAGCGAAGCTAAGCGTAGCTCGGGTGATTCACTATATACCATTATGGCAGCACCTTATTCAACAAAGCATCGTTGGTTGCGTGGTAAAATGTTCGCCTGCCACACGGGCGGCCCGGGTTCGATTCCCGGCCGATACATCCTTTTTTTAATTTATATTAAAATCGATCTTAAATTAGCGAAGCAAAGCGTAGCTCGGGTGATTCACTAGTATAAATATAAAAACGAACTGTATGATTGCTAGTTAATTTTTTTCCCGAATTTTGTAAGCTGTATTGTACTGCAGTTTCTCGAATTCTTTGTAATGTTAGAAAATTCAAGAAATTGCTACATTAAAAGATTAAAACCACTTGACCTCTAAATAAGCTACCGATATGCAATTTTTTGTGTGGCAATACGTCACAAATAGCCAAATATCAAGCGATGGTTCCATTATGCTGACCGAGTTCTGTGGATTAGTGGTGAGCACGTCTGCTTAGCATTCGGAAGGTCGTGGGTTCGATTCCCGTGACCGTCTGCTCTGATTCAGGTTTTTAGGTGGCTTTCCTGGGTCAACAGAGTATCTTCTCTGAGGAACTACTTTTCCACCTTTCCTAGCTTCTCTTAAATTCTTAACACCTCGTTTATATATTCTAAAATTTCCGTTATTGGTTGAAGAGGGACGCAAGGTCCCTATAGCAGCCCGCCCACAGTTGGGGGAATTGAAATGACCCTGAATCTTTTTACGTTTTTACCATTATGCTGCATTACAGCTGTGGTATAGAAAAATTATTGGTAAATATTTTTCCTTTGATATTTTCAAAATGTTTAGTTTCAAAGCTTCCACTTACGAGGGAAAATCCGAGTAAAGCTCTTAACGGTTATTTTTGTATTGGTTTCAGCGGAAAACCAGAATAGTTATTTATGCATCAAGGGCCAAAAATTGGCTTTTTATGGACGATGCCTGCAATTGCTGGCCGAGGCGATAGCCGAGGCAAAGCAATCAGGCAAGGCCATAAAAAGCAGTTTTCGTCCGAGGTGCATATTAAATTTTTCCGTCGACCGTCATAATTTGAAAAAAATTCAAGTGAAGTCCGAATTATAAGAGTTGTTGAGGTCGAAAAATGTTTGCGGACCAAACGCGTTTGCGGACGAAAAGTGTTTGCGGACGAAAAGTGTTTACGGACGAAAAGCGTTTGCGGCTGTAAAGTGCGGCCGTAAAGTGTTTGCGGACGAAAAACATTCGCGGACGAAAAGCTTTTGCGGACGAAAAGTGTTTGCGGACGAAAAATTAATGGTGTCCAAAAAAAGTGACATTTTTGGTACGCAAATGCGTCCGTAAAATCACATTTTATAGGGAGGTCGACGGAAAAATATTTTTTTTCTCTGTGGTCGTATCTTGATTTACATTTAGTTAATTTTGATCAAGGTCTTTCCCAGGTCTAGAGCTTTCTTAGTAGTTGCCGCGATATTAAACATAAAAAACATCTACCGCTAATTAATATATATAGCTTAAAATAGATAACTCGTTATCATCTTATAATTTAGTTTGTCAATTTTAGTACATATCAAAAATTCGGTATAGTGGCGAAAATAATGCGCTTTTATGATTTTTCGAAAACATGGTGGATTTTACTTTACGCAATATTGAGGGTTGTATGAAAATAAAACTAAGGTTTCAAGTTACGTCTGGCTTAAAGATTATATTGGACTGTATAAATATGTAAAAGTATAATAGATTCAATTATTTTTGTGTTGTAAAAAAGGGCTCGCGGGTGCATCAAATTAAGAGCCCTTGATATAACAGACCAATAATTTGATATTTTTTAAAGATTGTTGACAGATTTTATTTAGTGATTTCGAAGAATTTTGTCAATTTTCTTATTGGTTATGCCGATCTAATCAGAATTTTGGAATAAAGATTAATTTTGAAAGCGACTTACCATCAGATGGGGAAGAAATTGTCTGTCACCACAGCAATTGAAATTCACTTACATCTAAGCGTGACGCTTGAGAGTGTGACTCGTGCACTGACATATAATCCAACAATTAACAGTAAAGTTGAGAATTAACAGTTTTCCGAGAGAATCTCTCCAAGGTTTATGTAAAAACAGGAAAAATCTGTGCGCACCGAGATGTGGAAGGATGGTCGGGTTCGCAATCCTGAGAAAGCAAGGCCGTGTCTATCTCGATCTGGATAATTACTTTAATTTATTCGAGTGCCGTCCAGTGCTTTGTGTAACGCCTGTAAGTGCATCTAAATTTTGTAATTACACGGCGCGGTCGTGTACCGCTTCACGCTTTTGATCGGGAAAAAGCAATTCCTGCGCTGCTTGAGGTTGCACTTCAACTGAGTTTAATTAGTTATTTAATTAGTCGCCTGATTGCTTCATTACTGGGGACAATTAAACTATTGACTAACATAAATAAAATTGGGGAGGGGCATTGAGAATTTATTGCTTAAAATGGGCGCCGTAGGTAGTACGGTGAATTGGTGGCTCACAATGCAATTAACGACAAGGAGTTGAAGAATGTTTTGTTTCAGTGTCCCAGAAATGGTGAGGGGGCGCCCTGATGTCGCGTCGCTTACCCCCATCGCAGCGTCCCCGTGTTCATCCGGCCTCTTCAGATAACCCATACCAGGTTAGTGCTGTCTTAGTTATACTCTTGAATGTTTTGAACGTGCTTATATAAGGGTGAAATATTTTTCCAATTTTCAAATACTGACCCTGTGTCCTTGAATAGAAAAAAATGCAAAAGTATTTTGGCATTGGTAGGATACCTTCTAAGAAGGTTTCAAATTTCGCTTATTAAATTTTCCAGATATTGGTGATTTTTAGAAATATTTTCATAAATAACCAAGTTACTCTCAAAAATTGATGACATGCCATGGTTGTGTAATCAGGAAATAGAGGAATGCTTCTATTGGCATGGCTTTATTTATTACGGATCACTGCAACCCTAGCTGGGTTTTGGCTGACAGTGTTATTCTTATTACCCAGAGTTTCCTGTTATTTACTTTATTTCCCCAGTGCTCAATACATTCAAATCCCATCTCACTTCGTTCATCTACTTGATTTTGGGACCTTTCTTGTTTTCTTCGCTGTGTCACCTTTCTATCCCTTCATCCTCATGCTGCTTCTCCAGTTGTCATCATCATTTGTAATAAATCCAACGTACCCTTTTAACAGTTTTCAGCTTCTTACGTCCTAGGTCCACGTTCCTGAACCATATATCACTAGATTACCTCCCGTCTTCCAAAGCAGCGATAATGACATATTTTGGTTTACTTCTGTAGTAAAGTGGAAGTTTTCGACCACTTCAAATGTATTTCCTATTTCTACTTCTTGTTGTGAGTCGATTATCGCCTTATGCATACATAGTCCTCAATTGCGAAATCGCGAAAAAATCATCTTCCTAGATATCTTGACATCTTCGCGTTTCAGGATTCTATCTGACGAAAAATAATCTTTTTCAATTTCGTCTGTCCGTCTATCTAACTCAAAAACTATTTGTTGGAGAAACACCATATTTTGCATGCGGATTGTATGTCTACCTGTCAAATATATATAGGGTGAGCACTGAGCACCTTAAAAAATTAAACTCTGCCTATTTTTGCTGTAACTCAAGAACTATTAGTTAAATAAAAGTATGTAATCTTTTGCACACAGCTCAGGTTTTTGTCCTTGGAAAAAGGGCACATTTTGGACTCAACATATACAAAATTTTTAGTTTCAAAAGTTCCAATTGCGAGGGAAGTTCCGTGTAACGCCCTTTACATATTTTTCGCTTGTATCTAAATTGGTAAACGTTGCTCTTATCCGTGGGTTTGTAAACCCGGATTTGATCTTATTCTGCTGGTACAAAGTCCAGATTCAGGTAAAAATTACTGGTTGGACTAAGGTAAGCGTCCACGCGCTCGCTCTAATAGCCTATACGAACTAAGAAGATAGAAAGGGATCAGTGTAACTAGATAAATGTGGCAGTGGTTGGTACTGCGAAGGGCCACCCGGAAAAATGTAATTGAATTCGAGTTTGCTATTAATGAGTTTTTTGTTCGCGTAAACACATAATTGAACTGTTTTCGTATTAATCCAAATTTATGTTAGTTGTTCAAATAGTGCTTCTGGTACGAAGTTGCATGCATCTTTCAATTCCTCTTTAACCAATAGTTCTTTCTTCGGGACTCGCAATGAAACCATTACTACGTTCATTACCTCTTTATGAATTCCCCGTTTGTTCAAATCATCCATCATATGATTTTGGTTGAAAATGTCGAAAGCTTGTTTAAAGTCGATGAATAGATTATAATAGTAAATATTAAAGTCAATTGCTTTTTTACGATTTTCTTCACAATGTGTATATTATCTACAGTAAATGTATTGTTTCAGAAGCTTGATTGATAATCATCAGTAGTAATGCTATAAGTATTTCGATATTATCGGTAATATGTCAATACTTGTTGTCAGTTTGTTTAAATCATCCATGATATAATTTTGAATGAAAACATCGTAACGTATTTTTTTCTTATAATGTGCTTTTTCCAAAATTTTGTACTGTCTGAAATATTGATTTAGTTCCACCTGTGGAAGCCACAATTCATTGCCGTTAGTAATTTATTAATTTTAGATTATATACACAATAATGGCAATGATACAATTTGCATGTAGCTTTCAAAATACTATACTTGGCACAGCGAACAAATAGAGTGACTTATGCAACCCAAATGTCATATTACAAAGCTGACTGGAAAAGTATTTTAATAATACAGAAACAGATATTAAATAATTTTTTGAGGCTATGATACAAATTGAAACTTCGACCAACTTAAAAAGTATAACATTTCTACACTGTAGTATGTAGGCAATAATGCGATTGAGTAAGCGCCAGGCCACATGCCTACATATTACACGTGCACAAACGTTACGCGTTTTAAGTTGGTCGATGTTCTATTTGCATCATAACCTCAAAAAATTATTTAATCTCAGTTAAATTCGCCATCTCTGATTCTTTAGTAATTACTATTAAAATACTGATCCAGTCCGCTTTGTAATATGTTATTTGGATTGCATAAGTCACTCTTTGTTCGCTGCGCCAAGTATAGTATTAACCATATTTTATTTAGTAAATTTTTGCTGGTTAAGTTAAAGTTTTCTTATTATGCCAGGATCTAGTTTTATATGAGTATATTCAAGAATTATACATTGCACGTAGAATCATTGTATATACTTGAAACTACCGGGTGTCTTAAAAAGCATTACATCTAGTATGCTTTGAATTTCCCATAATGCAATCTAAAATTTTACTTGTACTGTAAGTCTATGTCAAATTCGAGGTTAGCAGGTTAGGTTTTGCGTCAGTTTGTGTCAAAACTGACACAAAACATAATCTGCTAACCTCGAATTTGACATAGACTTACAGTCTTGCCAATTTTAAGTAGATCTTTGGATTGCATTATGGGAAATTTGTTACGGTATAAACATGTTTTTACGACACCTCGGGGGTGCGAGAGTGCCACGACACTTATCACGTCCGAGAAATGTCATCACTTGCCCTAGAATTCTCGAGAACAGGTTAATAGCCACGGCTGAATACGCTCAGGGAGATGGGCGTGGTCCTACGAATGGGACGCCTTAGGGACAAGCGTGCCGACATATACAGGGTGTTGCAAAATAATAGGGCGCCACGGGTTTCGCAACTAAGCCCACGTCTGACATAAACCCGAAAGCCAAACGGGGTAGAGTAGGTATGTAGCCTTGGGGCTCCCCGGAGACGGCAGCTGGAGCGTTCGAACCTACCTTGACGCTCACAAAATTCGTCCAGGATCCGCTTTACACCAACCGCTAATCGGGCGACGACACTACAAATTGCTTAACCTAAAACGCAGCATTTAACACAAAGAAAATACAGCGGGAGCGTTAAACAAATAGGTCTATTGTTCTTCAGGCACATACGGTACAACAATGTTACAGTGCAAGTTACAAACAAAGGGGGTGCGGTGCGTCTTAGCTGTTACATACAATGCTGAGCGGCTGCAAATGGCGCTGTATATGGAAGTCTGCGCACACTGCGTATCGGCAAGGTGTATTGAAACAAACAGTAAACATTACGCAAATAATTCTGAGCGCTTGCAAATGGCCCTGCCCAATGAGAATCTACGCGCACTGCATTTCGGCAAAGTGTATTGGAACAAACATTAGTTATTACACAAGTAATGTGCGCCTGCAAATGGCGCTGTATAATGAAAGTAGGTGCACATTGCGTACCGGCAAGGTGTATTGAAACCAACAGAAAAGATTACACAAATAATTCTGAGCGCTTGCAAATGGCGCTGTATAATGAAAGTCTGCTCACACTTTTTGAATTCTTATAACTAGTACAAAACCTTTGCTTAACTTCACCTGTGACATGCGAAGGGGGGCCCCCAGCTGGGAGTCCGGCGAGTTTCCCAAGACTACGAAACAGGGGGGAAAGCAAAGAAGCTCGAATCGTAGGCGTTGGTGATGCTGTCCCGCAGGTTACTAACTAGAAGCCAGAATGCGACCAGAATAATCGCATGTAGAATTAACCAGGGATAAATCGCTCTCCATTTGATTCCACACACAGGGATTATATCGGCACACGGCCCAATTAACGAGACGGAGAAGCGCCTGGAATTTCGACGTGAACAAGCACAAAACAACTCTCAACCACACACACTGCTGTGGTCGACTCGCTCCAAGTCTTGGAACACACCCTGGAAAAACACCCTCGCAAGCGCCACGCGGACGCCAACCCCGAAGGGGAAACGCCGCTGGCCGCACACCTCAAAAACTAAACTGATGCCTTCTGCGCAGGATCCCAATTGAACTGACAAAACCTCGCCAGGCAGCCCAGTGCCGCCAGAACGGGACCGGGGGAAGCGCTTCTGTGGCTCGCGCAAAACACGTGCAACGATGGAAAAGATGACTGCAAGCTTGCGGGCTCGCTCGCACTCAGAGTACCTTGCTCTAAACGCGCATTTAAAACTCGTTCGCAGCGGCCGGGACTCGACACCTACACGCTTAAAAGCAAGTCGTAGATGGATCGACAACCGAGAAACACCCAAATGAGTGCATTTCAGGCCGTCAACTATAAGCGAATAATTCGGGATGCTTAAATTCAAGCGGAAAAATACGAAAAATCTATATACAAGCGGGGTCGTAATTTAGTAAATACTCTAAATTAGCCGTACGTTAGTACACTTTAAAAATGGACTGACAAATTTAAAGCATACTAGATGTAATTCTTTTTAAGACACCCGGTATAAATATTCCAATATTCATTTAGATTTTAGTACTAAACTGCAGTGGTTCTTATTAGTTGAAGTTATTTTTAAACATTATATGTATTGGTAAAAACTCTAACTAAAGTACATAACACTATTTGGTTTATTTGCGATTTCCGAAAATTCTAATAGTTATGGCATCACTTTGTTAGAAGTTTAGTATTAAACAAATTAATTACTTTTCCGAATTTGTAACAAAAATAATACAAAATGCAACATCTCATTCGTAAAAAGCTAAGTACGCTCTGTATAAAAGCAGATATTCAAATTTAATGTAAACCTTGTACAATAACATTTCCTTTTCTATATACAGGGCGTTTCCTAAGTACGTGTAGAAAATTAACTGGCATGTTCCTTGTCCTATTCTAAGACATAAAGTTCCTGTCATCATGGGCCCACAAGTTCTTTGTTTTCGAAATACAAGGTGTTATATTTGAAAAAAATCGTAAACTTTGTTGATTTTTGAAAACACTTTGGAATATTAATTAAAAAATTGGTGTGTACATGCGGCGCCAAAGACATTTTCTTGTGTCGGTAAACCATCTTTCAGTTTACCAGTGGCGTGCGTATGAGTCCCCTTTGTACGATTGAATAAGAAAAATGAGATGCCACATGGACGCCAGTGTTTTTTTGCAGTTTTGATGTTTTTTAATTTCTTGATTAAAAGTGCAAAAATGCCTCATTGGGTTTTTTGTTAAAATGCGCAGTGTTGGAAATGACCATCTCCCGAAATGATGCACGCCTCACTTTTTCGTCTAGTATATAGTCCATTTACTAAAGGAAAAAAGTTCTAACTTCGTTGACTCAAAACCGATTTTGAATATTTTTTTTTTATTATTTCGGAAAAAGTTTATATAAAAGTTCCCCATAAGTGAGAAGATGTGCTTTTTATTTTTTCAATTGTTATTAACAAATAAGTGTTTTTTAATATATTCTTAATTAAAAAAATGTATAACTTCTTTATTTATTTAAACAATTGCCTGACATTTGATAGCATAAGGTTTTAGGGTTCACAGATTACGAATCTGGCCTCAAAATTGGTCTAAAAACAAAAATGGCGTCTACAAAATGGCGTCAAAGGTCTAATTTTTTATTTTCTTTTTTTTTACTTTTATTAGATGTCTAGGGGTTTTTGGGGTAGCTGATTACGAATTTGACGTTAAAACTCAACTAAAACACAAAATGGCGGATGCAAGATGGCGAAAAAACGTTTTTTTTTATTCGAATTTTATTTCTTATCTATATAGGGTTTCTTGGGTAGCCGATCTTAAATTTTATGTAAAAAAATATCAAAAATGAAAAATATCGTCTTTAAAGTGGCAAAATAGCTTCATTTCTGAATTACACAGTAATTATAAATATAGCATTAAAAGGCTAATTTTTATTCTGTACGATTATTATTATTATTATTTAATAAACATTATATACAAATACAATTCTAAATTATTAAATTAACTCAAATTTAACTAGATTAAATAGATTTAAATATAAAATACGAATACATACATATAAATTCCAACGTCTAACAATGTTTTCTATGACCTCTTTGTACAATTTCCAAAAGATATTACTGAATTAATAGATTTTTCTGTTTGTGACGGACGGAGGAATGTTATTACATAAAAACAAATGGCAACTTGTTCAACAGTATGGTGCAATTTCAGATATATTAATTTTATTGTACGTCATTATGGAAAAAAGCAATTGTTTTTGTCGATTATCAGAAACATAGAATAAAATCTGCTGAAAGAGACCGACGTCTAAACACGAAAACTGCACCAGATATTCGATTTGAAAGAGACAGGTTTTTAAAGTTGTATCAAGAAAAAATTATGGCAAATGTCTTTCATGTCATTTTATTGATTTTTTAAGCTGCAAATAATATCCCTGCTCTCAAGCTGAAAGTGATGCTGATCGGTTAATAGTTACAACAGCTCTCAATGCATCAAATAAAAACATAGTCGTAGTATCAGAGAATATAGACCTATTACTTTACTACAGCTTTAGTTTCTCCTGATAAAAATGTATTTGTTTTAAACCTGCCAAAAATAAAGAAAATAAAAAAATATCTTCTTCTAAAAGCCTGCAATTTGCGCATCCCAATTGTAGTGAGCATGCTCTTTCTGTACTTACATGCTTTAACTGGATGTAACACAACTTCAGCATGCTTTAACAGAAGAAAAAAATCTTCTTCTTGTTGTTCAGGTGCTTATCCGATTTCGTATGTTTGCGATCAACACGGCTATCTTCACTTTATTGGTTGCAATTCTAGGTAACTCATTGGATGAACCAAAATACCAAAATACTCTTCTGCGTCCTGGTCCACGTTTGTCATATATCTTGCCTTGCATAATAGATTGTAGTAGGATGCACTTATTTTCATTCCTCATTATATGTCCGAGGTATTGGAGTTTGCGTATCTTGATGTTGTCCATGATCTCTTTACTTTTTTTTTCATTCTCTCCAGAACTTTAATATTTATTACATGGCCATTCCATAATTTCCGCAATATTCTCTGGTATAACCACATTTCAAAGGAAATACAATACATATATTTTTAAAATAAAAACATTTTGAATTTTAGGTTTGTTCTTTTATTAAGAGAGAGAATTTTACTTCTCATTTTATTATTAATAGGAATTTTGCAAAATTATCTTAACATTGTTTTCTCAATGAAGCAATATGAATGTGCCAAGCTAATTTTTTTACAATATTCCAAAATTTCAAAATAAAATTAATTAAAATGATTTTTTCTAACAAATAAACGATGCTACGCACAATTGTCTAGTTTTTTGGGAATTTTTAAGGTGCAAATTTCTGATGTCCCATATAAGGGAACAACATAAAACGTCAAATTCGAAAATTGCCTAAAACAGTCCGCACTGGTTTATTACAAAAGTTATGACGTCACCGACTGTTCCTAGGTACTTATATCTCGTCTAGCACCGATTTGAGACCGCCCACTGCATCTCGAAATATTACCTCTGCCCACACCGTTGCCCCACAGTAGAAACTTTGGAGAGGGTATAGAGCGCTCTTAAGGCGTCTACTAAAAAAAAGTAGTGTTGATTTAGCATCATTATGCCCTACGATGGATTCAACAGAACAACATTTAAAACGCGTGTATTTGCAAACACAGTTGTGGCTGGAAAACAAAGATATTTCAAGGGAAGATTGGGGTTGGAAATATGATACAGGAAAGTGTTTTCCAATCCTAATGACACAAGAACCAGCTCCATAAAAAATCTTAAAATATTTTTTTTGCAACTACAAAACTAGCTGCGGGCCAGCGGAAAAGTGGCCTTTAGGATCGGCGGCTTGCGGTGAATGTGGCGGAAATAGTTGCCTTAATTCACGACCGGCAGTGTCAATAGAAGAAGTAGAGGAAAAATAAACTAAAGCTAAACAATTTTTTTCTTGTTTGTAAATGTATCTTGAGTTAATTTTAATAAATCAATCTTTATTACTCATTTAACTTTTCTATCATTTGTTTCCACCATTTTTCAGGTACTGTTTTCTATTTTTGATAAATTTGAACATAACATTTGGGATGAGCGACCCAAAAAACCCCTAAGTATAGGTATCAGAAATTAAAAAAAATTGACCCCTCTTCGCCATTTTGGTCCGCCTTTTTTTATTTGAGTTGAGTTTTAATGTCAAATTCGTAATCCGCGACCCCAAAAACCCCCAGACATCTAATAAAAATGTAAAAAAAATAAAATAAAAAATTAGACCTTCGACGCTATTTTGTTTTTAGACCCATTTTGAGGCCAGATTCGTAATCTGCGACCCCAAAAACCTTATGTTATCAAGTTTCAAGCAATTGTTTAAATAAATAAAATAGTTATACATTTTTTAATTAAGAGTATATTAAAAAACACTTGTTTGTTAATAACAATTGAAAAAATAAAAAGCACACCTTCTCACCCATGGGGAACTTTTCTATAAACTTTTTCCGAAATAATAAAAAAAAATGTTCAAAATCGGTTTTGAGTCAACGAAGTTAGAACTTTAGCGAATTTTTAGCGTTTAGAAAATGGACTAATAACTTGGTATAGTAACCAAACAAAAAATTGGCAGCACTTGCTTCCATTTTTCTAATTTTTACAAGAAAGCGACGCATTTTGACAAAATACCCAAGAAGCATTATTTAGCATTTTGAACAAGGAATTCAAAAAACTGCAAACCATTAGTGGCGTCGACGTAGCGTCTCCTTTTCCTTTTCGGCCGTGCAAATGGGATGGTTTACCTACACAAAAATTGTTCTTGACGCTGCATGTACAAACATAAAATGTGAATTAATATTCCAACGCGCTTTCAAAATTTACGTTTATTTTTCTCTCAGATTCAACACCCTGTATGTCGAAAACGAAGAACTTGTGGGCCCATGTTGATAGTAACTTTTTGTCGAGTATACATGCTACTAGATTAGACAGTGCAGTTACGTCACGGATTAACCGGCTCTATATTTATGTAACATTTTTTTCTTAAAAGCACATCGGCTTTCATCTGCCGAGTTTGTCATAAAGCTAATAGATCACAAAACCAAACATAGAATAAATAAAAACACTGCTCTTCTGTGAAAGAATGTTTTTATTAAGAGTTTTAAAAATGCTAACTAGTTTCGATGCTTTTTCGGTCCCCAGTCGTCGTCAACGTTTCGCCCATTTTCATAAGAGGCTTGATCAGAAGGTAAGCAAAAGCCCACGGTAACTCAGTGTGTGAAACACGCCAGAGGCGAAACTCTTCTAACGATCAGAAGGAGAAATGCAAAATGTATTGGCAAGTATCGTCGCGGTTGAGTGAACAGGTCGGTGGGTGGGGTTTAGAAATTAACGCTTTCCACATTGAGGGAAGAGGATAGTGTTTGTAAAGCTCAATGGCTTCGCGAATCTTTCTGCTAAAGGTAAACGGGGATTTTCAGATAATAGAAGTTTTATCGATCGATCTTGTGGCCGGTATCGCGTTGATGTTCGACGATGGCTAATGATGAAACGAGACCCGACCTGGGGCAACGTTGATGTTTAGAGATACTAGCTTTTACTGAATGTCCCGTTTTATCATTGTATACAGCATTACAGGAGCAAGAGACTATAAACACCTTTAGATGACATGGTGTTCAATTTAACTTTGCCTTTTCAAGCGTGCTACTAAACTCACCATTTTTTGCTACATTTATTACATTTTGCTCTAACGATTTTATTGTTCTATGATCTTAGTTTCATAAAATAATTCCAGAAGGGGTTCTAGTCTCCTTCCTAATTACATAAGCTACCTACTAAATACAAGTAGGTTACCAGAATTAACAACCATGTTTTAAACAAAAAAATGCTTGTTTACTTAATTAAAAAAAATGTTTTTGCCAACCCTGGTATCAACGCAAATTATGGAATATCGAAAAAAATTCTATTTAAAATAAATTTGTTAAGTAACCTATGAAAATATACTCTCCATTCTCTTTACGTTAATATGTAGGTATAGTTGGCGTAACACGTTGAACTTAATTATGTATAAATAAAGCGCACCTATTAGAATTTGTCGAACAATTTTGTTATATAAGGGTTGTTTTATATCCCTAACTTTTTTCCACCAGTTTAAAAATAATGTTTTAAATACATTATTTTATGTACATATTTTTCTTCTAACTCCAACTTCTCGTAAACGAAGTGAGATTGGAGAAAACTTGGAAATTTTTGGTTTAGAATGTGACGTTCTATTGGAAATTTAACATTTTTTCTAATTTTTGTATTGAGCATGTCAATTGCAAATGAAACAAGGTAAATACATTTTTTTTCTTTTGGCACATGCTGGAATCGATTATACAAACACCATTTAAATGAAAAATTACCAAACTTCAACTCTCACTGTGCCCGGTTTTTTCTCACAGAATATTAAAAATAAAATATAAATTAGGCATGCTACAGGAAATCATAAAAGAGTTGAAATGTTCAATGCATGATCATTTTAATTATTCTTGATTTTAGGGTATACCCTGTTTTGTTTACTGATCAGTTAATAATAGTTATTTAACCAACAAGTGTGTTAATGAAGGCGATTAATAATCGAAACTGTTTAAAGCACGAACGAGCGATAGCGAGTGAGTGCCTTTAATAGTTGAGATTATTAATCGCCTATTAACAAACGAGTTGATTACAAAATTTTTTCGTTGACCGCAAAATCTTTTTTTGTGGCGAAAAATTTGATTAATACAACTAACCTCCATGCAAAATATCATCAAAACGTCAAAATCACAAAAACAGTTGATTAATGAAAAAGAGTGTATTAATCAAAAACAGTGTATTAATAGATCTATTAATCCATCCTTTTTAAAACAACAGTTAATTAATAAAAAAGAGTGTATTAATCTAAAACGGTGTATTAATGACGTCTATTAATCCATCCTTTTTTAGGAAAAATAATTCATTAATATTGAAATTAACAAGCGGTCAACGAAAAAGGCATTTAACCCTCAAGGAGATTCGATATTCAGTCCTAAATACAGAGTGTTATGGAAGTCCACCTAATAAATGTAGTCACATGGAAATCTTGTGCAACTAAACATTTTTTTTTATTTGCCATTTTTTCGAAAACGCCCCCAAAGCTGAGTTAACATTTTACTCTAAAAATGGAATAATATTTTATTTCAACGACACAAAACACAAAAACCATATCTTTGAAATGCAAACCAACAGAAACTGCATAGGTACTAATAAAACTTATAGTTAACATTGGTTGCCAATTAAGTACCTTATCAATTGAGGTAGGTACATTATTGACCGCATGTTTTTTTGTGCAAGAACTTTACAGTTTTAGTATACTTTTGTCGTTTACCTTTAACCTATAGGTATTTGCTTATCAAGCGGCTCACAAATTTAGGGGGAATAAATGATTACAAAAATATAGGATTAAAAGAAAAACTATAAATAGAAGTTTTTCAGGTTGGTGAGCTCTATCACTGGTTAAAATTATTACGTGGACCTCCATAACACCCTGCATATCCACACACTATCTATTGTAGATACCTAACCCAATTGTTAACAAATACTGTGCCGTTATTAAGCAGCCAGATTGAAAACATTTTTTTTATGGAATTCTGAAATACTTGCACTGTCTGTATTACTCGTAAATTTTTTAAATGCTTTATATCTTAACTTTCAATGAAGACGCATATTTAGAGTTGAGATCTATATTTCTTATTACTCAGATCTTTGTAGATACCGAATATCCTTTGTCTTATTCTTGAGTTATTGATATTTTGAAATTGGTAAAAAGCATTAGTGATAATTGACATTCACATGGTTCCCCTTGTATATCAGTTGATACATACATATGCGATATTTGTTTATTTAATAAATAAACAAATCAATAAAATATGATTTTTATTAATTTTTTGACTGTTTATTTTGATTTCGCATTTCTTAAATCTAGCTCACTTTCTAGTATTAGATTTAACCACACAGTCAAAATTTACCCACAGTACACTTTTAATTTTCGGCATTTTGGAGACTTAAGATTACACTATAATAACACCTCAATCAGGACTTCAATAGTTCCCCAGGTAATATTAAAGAAGTAATGAATGAAATTTCTTCATCGAAATTAATTGACCAATAGAAGCAATGCTAAAAACCCTTTTAAACTGTTTTGTTTTTTAACATGTACTTACGTGTTATACTCACCAAAAAATAAAACTACTGTACAGTTACTTCAATTTGCTGTTTTGTTTTTGTTAAAAATTACTGAAAAATAATAAATATTTTATTGTATTGGTTTTTATGACTTATTGCTTGATCCAAATAATGTTATCACGGTTCACATGATGTGTTATTTGTTTTACGTGTCTTACTCAACATAAAAAAAATTGAAAATATTGTAAGGTGATTATATAGGTCAAAATTTTGATAATAAATTAATGCACAGTTTTTACTAAGTAAGAAAAAATAAAAATCATTGAGTCGTAACGTTTTTAATATTTCAAAAAATTATTATATATCAATTAAGACGTTTCGCTACTTGTGTAAGCTTCATCAGTAATATTTAAGGAAAAATTACATGCCTGAAAGGAAGATTTTTTTTAGATTAGCGATACACATATTAGTTCCAGAATCTTGTATACTTACATTTAAATTGTTTTGTTGTTAATTAAAAGAAGTTTGTGGACATATTACGACATTTTTATGATTTAAAATTAAAAAATTAATGTTAATTTAGTTTAGTATTAGCACCAAAGGCGCGCTCCAACTGTGTATCCCGGCTCCAACTGTGTATCCCGAATTCGGGGCAAGTTGAGCATTGTACCACCAGATGCCAGCGCATACAGCACCAGCCTCTACACCGCAACGGAAATGGTCTCGCTAATCTAAAAAAACATGTAATTTTTCCTTAAATATAACTGATGAAGCTACCACAAGTAGCAAAACATCTTAATTGATATACAATAATTTTTGGAAATATTAAAAATGTTAATACTCAACGACTTTTATTTTTCTTTAATTAGTAAAAATCATGCGTAAATTAAATTTATTATCAAAATTTTGACCTCTATAAATCGCCTTAACAATATTTTTAATTAATGAAATGTAATTTTTACTACTAAAATTTACGTTCTTATAATTGAATGCAGCGTGTCACAAATAGGTACATAAAGAAAAACTGTACCATCTTGAAGGTGGGAATTGTCCCAATTTTTGTTTATTCTGACTATTTTGAAATTTGATTTAAAAAGAACCTTTATCCGACCCAGACAAGCCAGTTTTCAGAAATACAGAGTTGCTAAGGAAATACGTTTCAAAGTGACACGATTTTTGTAATGTTGCTGTGGTGACCAACAATGCTTGAACAACAATTAATAGGTCAACAGCGGTAAAGTAAAAAGCAGTGGTGTACTGCATTTGTTAGGTAAAACTTTAATCATTTTTAATTCAGCAATGCACAAGTTGATTTTCATAATATTATTTCAGACACTGTGTTAACTCGTTGGTTCCTTTTTTGGGCTTTTTTGTGCTCTTACTTCTAGGATACCCTGTATTGCTCATATAAGAAAACATAACTGGATGATGGTTCTGAAAAAGTGAAACATTGTTGATCTAAGTAGACTACATTACACTATTTTCAGTTTCCTGAACAAAGCTTTTACAGATTTAAAAAATTCTCACTGATTAGGGTTGCCAACATTGCGCCGATCCTGACCCGAAAAAAAAATAGGAAGAAATTATTGAAAAATATCAAGTTGAAATAGTTTTTTTACGATAGAAAGATAATTCTAAATTATTTTTTTTAAATAGCTAGCATAATTCTGTTTCAGAAGTTAAGTGAACTAGTAAGAAACTAAATTTTTGTGGAAATAAGTAAAAGTATTTTCTAAAAATTTTTTTGGTCACTTCTGCTCTGGGGACTTTAAATAAAATGTGCACTCCAAGCAAATATGAACCTTAAGTTAACCCGAAGAATTTTATTGAAAACCCGAACCCCGAAGAATGATCGCCAAACCCGAAATCTTCGGGTCAAAATGACACTAATAAAGAAGCTACACTCAAAACAGAAATTTGACATTTGTTTCTGATGATTCAAAATCTAAGTTGATAGTAGATTGGATTCCTTTTTTAATTGTTAGGTAACATCTAATTTTCTTACCTCATTGCCTATGTGTGAATGGGTGGGTGATTGCGTACAAGAGCTATCTGAGAAAATTACTATTTTTGTATATAAGCACTTTATATAAAAAGCTGCAGAGGATAATTTAATGAACTAAATTTTAATTCAATTAAGTAACTCACAAGAATTGTTTCTAATCAAGTAATTTTAAAAGTTATTTTTTTTTCTTCCAATTTATTTACATTTAGGAGCAATATGAATCAGATTAAAAGTTACAAAATTGTTCAATGGCTCAATCTGTCATAAGAAGCAGTCTCATCAGCGTAGGCGTTAGTATAGTTTTCTAGAAAACTTACATTGTCTATTATTATAAAAGTGCAGAATTTCACTTCTATGTAATTTGCAATAATAAATTAAATGCTAGTCTTTTAAATGCTTCTATGTAGCTTACATTTTTGTTACAAGCGTACAGAAGACACAATTTTATTTATACTTTTGCTTTATTTGCTATTATTCATTTGTTACCGGGATGCGTTTTTTGCTACTGGATAATTTTGTTTCTCTAGATTTTCTGACCGTTTAAGTCGGTGAAAATTGGAAACACATTTTCTTGTCTACAACCAAAGGCTTTACCTTTAATCTACTTCTGCTGCTCGACATCCTGTAGACATATTTATACAAAATTTTATAATCTATGAACTGATTAAAAATTGTATAAAATTTTACGTAGGTATAGCCGAAGAGATTTTATTCCGTTAATACAAATTACGAGCCAAACTTAATTACATGTAAACATTGAAAAATACTAATATTACTTTAGACCTGTAGAACGATCTGTAAAGGGTTTTATACGAGACTTTCTTCGCAAGTAGAAGTTTTGAAATTAAAAATTTTGAAAATATCAAAGGTACAATAGCTACTTGTTGCCTAGCTACCAAAGTGATTATTGCATTTTGTATATCGGCTACTCCTATGGCAAATGGTATTTTAACCTTTTCCAACTCATCGAATTGTCATGTTCCGTACAATTTTAGGCAACCTGTATGTAGCATAATGCAATATATACTGTAAAGGCTTCACTTTTGGGGACACCTATCTATAATTTGCTATATTATTATTAATTTACATGTTATATACGTTAGAGCCAAAATCCTAAATGCATAATTTTCTGTTTAATGTTATTATTGTGTTTGAACTTTGTCTGTCCTTTTATTAGGCTGGTTAAAATGTGACCTATACTAATTTACTGCACAAAATAAATGGTTGTATGCCCTTTTCAATATTTTATTTAGCTGCAATTACTTTGGAAAAACGCTAGCTCAGTAGAACAATAACTCTTTGATCCCAGGATGAGTTCCTAATTTATAATTAGTTCAAATACGCGGTAGTTAAATGTTTACCAATCTGTCAAAAATCCCACAAAATGGCTTACGTCGTGCATTCGGCGGTGTTTATGTTAAAATGAGCGAAATTATGAACATTCGTAAGGTATTTATTCAAATCTTCGCGTTTTGGCGGCAAATAACATCTTTTGTTTCAGGCACGTACTTATTTCGTGACGTCAGATGGACGCCGTCTTAAATTTTGCAATTGTTTTAACTAGACGCTTCGATACCTTCGCATAACCTCAAAATTTGGGACGCCTTGCTTATTTTTCTAACTGCGCCTTCGGTTGAGCCCTGAACAAGCTGGTTTCCTCTTCAGTATGGCCTAATCTTGTATGCCCCTCGAATTCCGCACGATAACACTGATATTTTAGACAAAATTCCTACCTTTACTGATCGGTGGTAGCTGCCGGAATGCTCGGAGATGACTTTAGTTGGTATCTGCCTCTGGAACGCCCTTCTCTGGTGTTGATGCTGGCGGATGCACTCCTGCAGTCCTGCCCCATGCGTAGCAGTGAAGACCCCTGGCTCTGGACCCTTATCTTGGCAGGAATTGAATATCGGAATCCCAAACTGAACTGCTGCCGAAGTCGTCGGTGATGCTCTTGGAGAAAATTTTATTTTTATGTTGCGGAAACCTCCACAAACATTCCCACATAAAATTTGAAACGTGCACAACGCAATAATATACTTTTCTGGTTTAAAAATGCTCATTTATTATATAAAAACTTTAATTGAAGTGGAGCACAAATTTCACAATGCCAAGCTTTATAATTGTTCTTTTGTTTTTTTTGTGTTTTCCGTTGTTTAAAACAAAAACAGATCTCGTTGCTATAGTTACAATGCTAACGTAAATAAGTTTTGATGAATTTTAGTACATAATAGAAATAAGTTTGAGTTACTTAATTTTACATTTTCAAATTTCTTACAAACTAAAATATTGTCTTTTTCTTAATCTCAATTGTTTCTTTGCGCCACACACATACATACACGTTTTATAATTGCTCTGCTTTTCACTATCGTTGAATGCACTGATTATTTATAGAGTTCATTACTTCTTATTTGCTTCTTTCATGTCCTGCTGCTTGCTTTTCAAATTCCTTTTTCATGTCCTGCTGCCTGCTTTTCAAGATTGCTCTTTCGCAATGTATTGTTATTTTATTCCAGCTTTCTTTACCTTTTACGATTCCCCACAAATTTCACTGACTAGCTTAATTGAAATCTACGCTTCATTTACATGCACATAGTTAACCTTTTTGTGTCTATTACTTTCTTTCGGTTCGGCTATTCATTCTGCACAAACCTATTGTTTAATTTTTGAAAGTCAACTTCGACCCCTTTGAAAAACAAGCTTTGCCCCTTGCGTTCCTTTTACTCAGTTACTTTACTACTACTGACATCTCTTTACCAATGCATTCATTGTTTGAATGTTAAGCTTATCATTGTAGCCACATAAAACACCCCAACTCTGTGCTTACTGAATTGTTCATCATGTTGCACTGTTAGCAGAGTCGAGCCCAATACCATTACAATACATGCTGACATTAAAGTGTCGATACTGATGTCTAGACTACTCTAACTTGTGTTTACATGTTCAAGGACATTTTTTATTTAGAGTGATGTTGAAAACTGTTTCGAGCAATTCTGTGGATTAAAGTTGCTAGACTTCTCTATGAATTGTTCACACATGGATGACTACTAGGGTCATATCAGACATCTGCAATTTAAGTTTTGGCATCATCTCTACCGCAAAATATCGAAAGCAAAGTTGCTGGGTAAAGAATGAATTAAGAAGAGAGCTGAGTTAGGAGCGTTTTCCCGGTTACAACTTGTTGTTACAAGTTGATCCACCTATGAGAAATTTTAATGATTCAAAAAACTTTCAGTTTGATGTGAAAACAACATCATCTGCCTCCGCACCAGACTTTTTGTTTTTAATTTTCTTCGTCTGATTATTTATTTGGGATCTTAGATTAGTTTTCTATTGATTTCAGCATAAAGTAATCCAACATATTTGATCAGTTTTTATCGCAGCACGTCACTTCATTTATGCTTATGTATTCTTTCCTTTACACTTTCAAGATGTCTCTCATTTTTTGTCCGCTCTATCTGAATTCTGGTCTGTATTATCATGAAGTAGTAGCTCTTGGAAATATTTAGCTCATCTATTTAATACAGTGGCGGCTTGTGAAGAATTTTGATGGTAGGGTCATCTAAATCAAATGTAAAGTGCATTTTCCACCCCTTCACAGAGAAAGATAGATTCCGACATACCGATATCTAAATATATTGCATATGGACTGGCAAAAGTTTGCATCACCAAAAAGATTTGCCTAACTTTACAGGCTAATATGTATAATTTGGGCAAAGAAAAATGCATTACTACTGTTTGAGAATTAAGTTTATCTTCACATGAAATGATTATATAATATAATAATAGGAATCTATTGTTAGGTCAACCTAATTTCTCATGTCGGATGCGTAATGCACTCCAACAAGTGTGATAAATCAAAAGTTATAATAATTATTAAACCAAGTAATAATTAATACAATAATATTATGAGAACTATTAATTAATAGAATTATACGGGATGAAAATAACACACTGGAGCTTGAGATCTTGCAAAATGCGAACGAATGAAATGTCGCACACGTTCTTGATCTGCACGGGATCACTTCATGCTATGTGCCAAAATTGAAATCAGTAGGGAATTGGAGATATGCATTATCACAGCTGCAGGTCTAACTGAATTGGCCCAGATTCCGTGCTAAAACAACTGATCTTTGAACCTACCTACGTCCTTCTTCGCTCTCCACCCGCTGCAGCCTATAAACTGTCTAAAAGCTGGGCCATTTCAATATGGCCCAATTCGTCCGTGAAAGCAAGCAAGTGCTTATCGTACAGTTTATATTTTAGAAGAATGGTGAAAAATAAGTACAAAAAATGTTTTCTGTCGAATAAAAAACAAATCTTGAACTGATTTAATCTCTTTGTCTTCTACAAAGATATTTTCTTTTTTATGATTCACTTATTCATTGTACTGTTAGCTTTTCACTTACCTTTAGGTCAGCGTTCTATATTTTAACTTTCAAAAATTGATCGCTAAGTGTACTTGAGGCCCGTTACAGTGAAGACGTCGTGTATTCTTTATTAATGAGATGTTCAAATTCGCGCGCCAACAAGTTTAATCTCAAGCACAGTGATACAGGTAATGAAACTTATAAACTTCACTATATATTCACAATACAATCCTTGAACCTTCAAAGTTTAAATGAAATAAGCAATACTTGAACTAAATTTATTAACACTATTCATTTTTGGTCAACATTCTATGTTATATGCATTGATAGGGACAATTATGTATCTAAGCCAAGGAATCGAACGGGGTACCCAACTTAACTTATATCAATATTACTAATGGCTAATGGGTATACACTGTTCTTATTTTTGGCTATATGCGAAACATTATCAGATTATCGTTAATTTACTTATCTGTATGTGGTTACTCTTATGGCATCGACGACCGGCCCCTGAGAAGCTTAATAAACCTGGAACCACTGCTCCGTAGGTCAATCATCTCCCCAACTGTCAGTCTGACGACCACTAAACACCAGTTGTCATCTGCCGCAAGCAATCACAAGATCCCCGTAACTAAATTAAGAAGAAGAGGTTCCCAAACTACTGTATTCCTTTCGCTTAATACTTGTTTAATACTTGTTCAATACGTGTCCGATACTTGTTGCTATAATGTCGAATTACGGAAATAGAATCAGATAGACGCAAAAACAACTATACATACCCTGTACTTAACAGGCAACAAACTATGCAACGCTTTCTGTGGTTCCTAAATCGTCAATATGACTTGGATCTCCGTCCGTCGGAAAGTGACACTCGTTCTCAGAATCTGCTTCAAGCACGATCGGCCAATATCCACATACTATCACCGAAACACGAGCAATTATGAGTTTACCACATTTTTTCCACGAAAGCCTTTTGCACAATTAAATTATGTCACTCGTTTTTGAAAACAAAATCTGTTATCTTCTCTCTACCCTCTTTTTTTTAAAACCTTGCTACTCTGATACCAATTTTTATAAGCTTTCACCACGTTTTTCCCATTTGATCGTTTAATCACGACTATATATACCGTAAACTACTAACATTAGCACAATAGGCTTTGAGCACGTAACAGTAGCTTTACTTATTTTTAAAGGATTTTAGTATTTTATAGAATGACATTTTGTTCGTTTTGCTGCCCTCCTCAATTGCTGTGCCAAACTGCTCCCAAGATCTATTTTTACTTTCATAAACAGATTTTAGCTGTCATCTTTTGTGCCTTATATGCTTTTTAACCTTTGTCATTTCTTCTTAATGAATAATTCTTCTAAGATAATCACTAAAAAACCTTTTTGTGGTACGATTCATGCTATTTTATGGTATTTTAACACCCTACAAAAATTAAAATATCTATTTTTAATATTTTTTATTTTACAGGCTGGCGAATAATTCTTCTATTTCTTTCTTTTCTTTTACTTCTTTCCTAACTTTGTCACTCTACTATGCTGTGTGTGTTTTCTTATTTTGCTGGTCCTACATACTTTTTAAGCCGTTTTATTAATATTTCCTGAGACCTTTCCATCTCTTACTTTCTTCTACATTATTATTATTTGCTACCTCTTCATCTACTTTTGCAGAGTATAGTTTCTCTGTTATAAGTGGCTGTTTGATGGTTAGTTTCTAGAAATTTTCGTCTTTGTTCTGAAGATAGCTTCTACCAGGCAGTGAGCAGTTTCCATTTCATGTCCTCTTTTGCTTGTTACATATGTTTCTTTCAATTACTTTTTAAATTATTATGGACCATAGAATTTTTTCCTGGTACAGTTATTTTTATGTATGGCCCAATTCTCCATTAAGTAGATTCTCTTCTGAGCCTGAAGTTGGAGTCTCCTATCAGTATTAGTTTACCGTCATAATTTTCTACGGTTTTTAGTAGCTCTTTCAGAATTTATTTTTCTCTTCTACTTTGTTATACTCACTGAGTCCGTGAACTATTATAATCGTGATCCCACTATTTTTATATATTTTCAGCAAGACTTTTAACATCGTTCCCATTTTGTTACCTGTTCAATATTATCCTTTCTTATTATGTATGCCACTTCTGCTTGTGCTCTTGTAATTTCCTTTATTCCTTTATGATTAATTATGTAACCACTCGCTCAATAATGCCCTTATGATACAAAACACCTTTTGAAACTTATGTCTTTTTGTCAGTCTACAGTGTGGTACTCTTTCTTTATCATTTAATTTTTTCCAAGTAGTAGTTCATTGTAAAAGCTCCTAATAAATCTCACAGTAGTCGAATGCAGGCTTTCACGGCCGTTGCCCATAATGGTAGGTTCTTCCGGGTTATGCCGTGGTTGTCGATTTGAAGTAGACGTTTTGCTGCTCAGGCTGTCAGCTTCTTCAGAAAACTTCTGAAGAAGCTGACAACATGAGTAGCGAAACGTCTAGTTCAAATCGACGACCATGGCATAACCCGGAAGAACCTACCATTAATCTCACAGTACTTTCAACTTCAACTATTGCTTGGTTTCAAATCATGAAAATGTATCCAAGTTTTCCTTATAATTATATTGACTATTTCCCTCATATCAAATAGACCAATGATTTGATATCCAATATTCAAAATTCACGTTAAGAATACAGTTGCAAAAACAAGATTATTTATGTGAGAATATAATAATTCATGTATCACATGATGCTATTTCAACCAATGAGGTGCATGCAAATGCCTAGTTATAAGCCGTTCACGATCTTTTTGGGTCAGGTGAGGCTATGACCATCTAGTAATTTTGTTGGCAAAACTTCTGTTGCAACTAAACTCCCTCATGGAAATTGACACTTTTTGTGTTAGGTTAGGTTGTTTTCAGTTGAAGGTTATATTTTCTTAATAGGTACATCGTTGCCGGATGTTCTCTAGTTTCCATATCGACTCGCGTTCTTTTAAATTTGGTCTGTTAGTTTTAAATTGGAAGTAGCATCGTTCAATGGAAATTTTTTGATGTAACAAAATTATTTTGGGCATTTTGACTTTTCCTTTGACGGAAATTAAAATTATTTTTACACATTTGATAAATCATTCATTTACTTACGAATATTAAAATAATAAATCTGGCGATGTGGTGGCAAGAAAACGTCGAACAGACACTGACAGAAAAAAAGTTGCATCCGCTACATCATCGAATCAGTTAGTCCAACATGAAAAGAAAAAATCATAGCCAACTCTGTCCCAAAAAGGTCGTGAACGGCTTATACACATTATCACAGCGGTAGTAATTTATTTTCGTAATTGTTTTTACGCGTGATCATAAATGGTTGTGATTTTTTTCTTAGGTTGGCACTGTTAATGTTGGTTAACCTGCTGTCAATTTTAAGTCTATGTCAAATTCGAGGTTAGCGGGTTAGGTTTTCCGTCAGTTTTGACACAAACTGACACAACCTTGAATTTGACATAGATTTAAAATTGACAGCAGCGTAACCAACATTAACAGTGTCAACCTAGGAAAAAAACTGATATTTTGCATTTCATTCAATATATTCTCTTTTCAAATATAATTCATGTAATGATTAATGATCGATGGTTTTTTACTCGTTAAAACCGAAACAGCAAACTTAACGAGTGCGTAGCACGTAGCCGGTTTTAACTCGGAAAAAAGCCATCGATAATAATCATTCCACTTGTTATATTACAACTGACAACAGCTTTGCACGAATATATTTCCATAGCTACCATTGGAGAAAATGCCAATTGTTTGACAATTTACATTTTTTGAAGTGTCATCAAAACGAGCCGCATTAATTTCCATGTCATCTTATTTGGGAAATAGTCTGATCGAATATATCTCAGTCTCATTATTTTAAAGATAAAATTTGGGCTTGAATCTAGTTTAGCGACCGACTCCGATCGACATGTGCTATACACCATTCGACGCGTCTCGTCGAGCTGAACAATATTGCTGCTGGAGACATTCGAGGCAGACCAACGGTCACTGAGATACAACACAATGTCCCATACTGTGGCGCGTTCGCTTCATATACTACTATATAATACACATATATTGCTGGTAGGGCCTGGAAACTTCAGAAAACATTACGGCGCCGACATAGTCTCACTTAGAGTATAACGCGTCTCGTGCGCATGCGTGAGAATTCGAACTCCGCCTTTAGAAGCGAATTTTAAACTTGACCACTTCCTCATTGGGCGGACGACGCCGCCGCGCTTGCGCACAGCTCACCGTATACATGAAGGAGTTGGTTGTGTGTCTCACTTCATCGGTGACTTTCCCACTCATAGCCGCTAGCAATATAGTAAGTATTAGATATATGGGTAGAACCATATATATAATACACATATATTGCCGGTAGGGCCTGGAAACTTCAGAAAACATTACGGCGCCGACATAGTCTCACTTGGAGTATAACGCGTCTCGTGCGCATGCGTCAGAATTCGAACTCCGCCTTTAGAAGCGAATTTTAAACTTGACCACTTCCCCATTGGGCGGACGGCGCCGCCGCGCTTGCGCACAGCTCACCGTATACATGAAGGAGTTGGTTGTGTGTCTCACTTCATCGGCAAGTTTCCTACTCATAGCCGCTAGCAATATAGTAAGTATTAGATACTAGCTTTTACCCGCGACTTCGTTCGCGCGAGGTTCGTTATTTGTGTATTAAATAATGACTAATTATTTTCTGTCATCCCATCCCATCCTATCCCAGTCCCCGTCTCTTTCTCCGTCCCCGTCCCTTTCTCCGTCCCCGTCCCTTTCTCCGTCCCCGTCTCCGTACCGTCCCCTTCCGTCCCGTCCCGTCCCGTCCCGTCCCGTCCCGTCTCGTCCCGTCCCGTCCCGTCCCGTCTCGTCTCGTCTCGTCCCGTCCCGTCTCGTCCCGTCCCGTCCTCTCCCCTTCCATCCCATTGCTTCCTTTCCCTTTCCGTCCCGTCCCGTCCCGTCTCGTTCCTTTTCGTCCCGTCCCTTCCTTTTCCGTCCAGTCCCTTCCTGTTCAGTCCCGTCCCGTCCAGTCCCGTCCCTTCCCGTCCCGTCCCGTCCCTTCCCCTTCCATCCCATTTCTTCCCTTTCGTTTCCGTATCATCCCGTTCCGCCCCGCCCCGCCCCGTCTCGACCCTTCCCGTCCCGCCCCGCCCCGTCTCGACCCTTCCCGTCCCGCCCCGCCCCTTTCCCTCCCGTCCAGTCCCGTCCCTTCCCGTCCCGTCCCGCCCCTCCCCTTCCATCCCATCCCCTCCCCTTCCATCCCGTCTTTTTCCTTCCCTTTCCGTCCCGTCCGTCCCGCCCCGTCCCGCTTTGCCCCGTCCCGTCCCGTCCCGTTCCGTCCCTTCCCTTCCCGTCCCGCTTTGCCCCGTCCCGTCCCGTTCCGTTCCGTCCCTTCCCTTTCCGTCCAGTCCCGTCTCGCTCAGTCCCGTCCCGTCCAGTCCGTTCCGTCCAGTCTAGTCCCGTCCCGTTTCTTCCCTTATGTCATGTTCACCGTCTTGGACTTAAAAATAAATGTAATTTTCGCAATCAACGTCCCAAAAAACCTCAATAACGACACCCATATCGATTTTTAGGCTTACTTACCCCATTTCACCCCCTAAGGGGTTGATTTTCGGAAAATCACGAAATACGTGTTTGATTATTTGTTTTTAGGAGTACTCCTACGAAGTTTCAAGTCGAAATGTCTATTTAATATTATTTCTCCATACAAAATTGGAACCCCCATTTTACCCCTTTAGGGGTTGAATTTCGAAATATCCTTCCTTATTCCTTGTATACATCATAAGGGGAACCTCTGTGCAAAATTTCAGCTTTCTAGGTCCAAGGGTTTGGGCTGGGCGTTGATGAGTCAGTGAGTCAGTCAGGACTTTTAGAAATAAATATAAGAAGATATGGTTCGCTTTAAAATGTCTATGTTAAATCATGTAGCGGTAGATGGCGCTAGGATCGCGCGCATAGGCTCTGCCATATATATATTACTTACTATATTGCTAGCGGCTATGAGTTGGGGGGTCACGAAGGAAGTGAGACAGACAACCAACTCTTCAATGTATATGGTGAGCTGTGCGCAAGCGCGTCGGCGTCTTCTGCGCGGTGGGGAAGTGGTCAAGTTTAAAATTCGCTTGTAAAGGCTGAGTTCGAATGCTCACGCATGCGCACGAGACGCGTTATACTCAGAGTGAGACTACGTCGGCGCCGTAATGTTTTCGGCTAGCAATATAGTAAGTAATACATATATGGGCTCTGCAAAAAGTTTGTTTACAATTTAGTGCAACGTTAGGTTAGGTTGGGTTCGGTTGGGTTGTGTTCGGTTGGGTTGGGTTGGGTTGAGATGGGTTGGGTTGAGATGGGTTGGGTTGTGTTGGATTGGGTTGGGTTGAATTGGGTTAGGTTAGGTTAGGTTAGGTTAGGTTTTCCCTAATAGGGGGATAGCCAGGCTCATATTGATCCCCAAGCAGAGAAAGGAATACCAAGGAAAAGAGACGTATAGACCCATTTGCATCACCAACGCCATCGCCAAGGCATACGAGTATTTATTACTACAACGCATGCGAATGGAGTTGAATAAACCACAACAGAAGGCAGTATTAAGCGAGACACAGTTTGGTTTCCAAAAATGAAAGTCGTCGATTGATGCGATGAACATGGTAAAAAATATAGCGGAACAAATAAATCAAGGAGATTACCGTTCAAGAGATCTATGCCTGCTTATCAAACTGGACATTGAAAATGCATTTAATAGCACGCCCTGGGATGGCATTATAAGGGAGTTGCTGAAATAGGAGGTTCCAGATTACTTGGTCAGAATAATAGCAGAGTACTCTACCACCCATAAGATGGGTCGATGACATAAGGAAGGTGGCTGGAAAGAAGTGGTAGCAGCAAGCTCAGGATATAAACAAGTGGAGTAACCTAGGAGAGGCCTATATCCAGGAGTGGATGGAGAACGGCTAAGAAGAAGAAGAAGACTCGAATAATAGATGGCTGATCGTCGAGGGCGATCTGAAGGTTAAGATGACTAGAGGGGTGCCCTAAGGTTCAATACTGGGTCCCCTTCTTTGGAATATTTATTTTGACAAGGTCCTAAAAATACTGATGCCTGTAGGAGTGACCAGTGTGGGCTATGCTGATGACGTGGCAGTAGTCACTAGAGGGAGGACTGAAGAAGAGCTAAACACTAAAGCTAGGAGTGCCCTTCTAAGAATACGAGAAGCAGTTAAACGAAAACGCCTGAAGCTTGCTCCCCATAAAACGGAAGCAGTCATGTTAGTGGCAAGGAGGAAGATCGTTCGGATAAATATAGAACTAGGTTGTACGAGAATAATCACCGTTGAAGCCCTAAAGTATCTAGGGGTGGTGTTTAACAAAAACATGACAATGTCATACCATGTCAATCAAATATCAGATAAAGCTGAAAAAATGGTGCGTCAACTAAGCAGAATAATGCCGAGCAAGGGAGGAGCAAGCCCGAAGAAAATACAGCTGCTAGCTGCGGTGATCTATTCAGTTATTCTGTATGCCGCCCCTATATGGGGCAAAATTATAGAAACACGTAAATGGCGTAAAAAGTTCGAAAACATTCAAAGAATAATGATGCTTCGTGTCTGAACAGCATACAGAACAGTCTCGACGGAAGCATTACAGGTACTTACTAGCACCATACCAATTGACCTTATGATCCAGGAACGAATAGCAGTATATAATAGGGATGACCGGAGGACTAAGAGGGAAATTAGAGAAGACATAATATCCCAATGGCAAACACGGTGGGGGACACTACAACGAAACACTGGCTACACTAGAAAATTAATACCTAACATTAGAATTTAAAAGGATAGAAGACACGGAGATATTAATTACTTTTTGGCACAATGTTTTACCGGGCACGGCTGCTTTAGCACATACCTAAACAAAATAGGGAAAGAGCAACATCCAACTTCCTGGTACTGCAACGAGGAAGATGATGCAAAGCACACTATATTTTTATGCCAAAAATGGGAGAGGCAAATAATAGAGATAGAACTATTCGTAGGAGAGGCAATCACAGAGAATAATGTCGTAAACGAGATGATCAAGAATACAGAAGTTTGGAATAGGCTGAGCAGCATTGTAAAATAATGAAGAAAAAGGAACAAACAGAACATAAGAGAGAGAAAGATGGCCTAAGAATCGGCCAACAATAACGACTTGGACTAAGGATCACACTCTATTTAATTAATTATGACCAAGACAAGACACTCCAAACAAGATACACAACTTGTATCTATTGCACTATATTAAAATTGAATTATCCTCAAATGGAGCCCTGTGCCGAAGTAATGCCATATGCAAATCCGGGGCAGGAGCGATTTCAGGACGTCCACTCGCTCCGGTTAATCCCTTTAGGAAACCGGCGATGACCTTAAAAAAAAATGTTAGGTTAGGTTAGGTTAAGTAAGGTTAGGTTAGGTTAGGTGGCACGCAGTGTGATTTGTTATTATCCTTCGGTGAGGTACGCTGCGCGAAGCGCTGCGCGGCGCCCCGCCGAAGGCCCCAGAGTATTTTCCACGACGAAAAATTTCATTAAAAAAAAACTTTATAGTGCTGTATCTCAGTAACCATTGGTCTGCCTCGAATGTCCCCAGCAGCAATATTGTTCAGCTCGACGAGATGTGTCGAATGGTGTATAGCACATGTCGATCGGAGTTGGTCGCTAAACTAGATTCTTACCAAAATTTGAACTCGAGATTTTTTGTTTATAGGTAGATAACATTTCAAGGCAAATGTAATGAATTTTGATTATGTCATTTGCCTCGGTAGTTTAACAAAGCAACAATCTTTCTTTGGCCAAAAATGTTTCTGGCAAAATAATGATCCCTTGATATATTATAACTGAAAACGTTTCCGGTTCAGGCATCTGTTCAGTCTGCCATTAAGGTATTACAGAATTAAATTTACTTTATTGTGGCGTAAAATGGAACTGCATTTGTCAGGTTATTCAACTTAGTTCATTAGTCTGTTTATCATCTTTATTAATCTTTTTATCATGATTATTCATTTTTTTGCTTTGAAAACTATGGAATTATAAATTATTTTACAGTTTTTTAAATTTAATCAAACTAGAAAGTTACGAGATATTAAACCAACCAATTGTTTAACGAGTACAAACATAAAACCAAAGTTTATTTAAAAATTGAAGTTATAATCTTCAGTTGAAACTAAAAAATTTGAGCGATCCCACAATCATTTAAAAGAGATCCCTCAAGTAATAAAAAAGTAGACAGACAATGAATGATGAATCGTAGCACAAATAGGAGTATCACTCGGCTTAATAGAAAGTCTCCTGCCAGCTGCTTGACATAATGGGACCTTTTTAATACCTTATATGTAATCGTCAGGCCCTAAGCTATTTAGATTAACAGATATGATTTTGTCTTTCATGGTGCAGTGTCTGGTAGCCTATATCAGGTCTGAGGTTTAGTGGTTCAGTTCAAAGCAGCTCTTCAAATATCAGATAACAATGTTTGAATGCACCTTTGTAGAGTGCTCCTTCTTTATTTTGTCGATTAAGTAGGTACTTCAGTAGATGAAAATGAGTTGTGTTTAAAAACAGATTTGATCTGTTTTGACTTCGTTGTGTTGCAATGAGTTAAATAGGCTTTTTGTAACGCTAAACAATTTATGAAATGAGCACGATGCAGTTATGATATTCATAGACAAATAATAAAATATTATTAATGTTTTTTCAGTAGTTGTGGTTTTTGAAAATGTGCTATTTTTTCAGCCAACAACATTATCAATTCCACTACCTGTGCCACACACCTATAGTCAACAGAATACCCTGCCACACACCTATAGTCAACAGAATACCCTGCCATATACCAAAGACAATGCACCCAACGCAAGTGGAAACTCTTACCAAGGCGGAGGCTTGTGCAATAACGTAGCAACCTTCGACACAGGTGTTAGTGATGATACATGCAGTGATTCTAACACCTATTATGACTACCACTATGGTTACCAATATGCCAGCAAAAAGGAACCGCGAAATACGGACTGTATATATTCGGACAATAGCGAAGCTACTGAATTTCCTTACTTTGAATATAACGAAACTTCATCAAAGAGGTTTTCAAGAAACAATTTCCCAGACAACAGTTATAGCAAGAAAGCTGGAAGTTTTAACCGGGAAGCAAAATTCAATGCATCCACTCACAAGGATGTAAGGAAAGTGTATCCTAATCATGAAAATGCTCAAAGGTTTGTTATGTTCGTTTTGTTAGCAAATCGAATCTAAATCTTGTATTTTAGGACTCTGGGCGATAACGTTGCTACTCAAACAAATTTGCCACTTCGAATAGCATTATCGCGGCTTTCGGACCGTCCTCAAAGTTCCCTGAGTTCTGGAGTTACAAGTGCTGTCGTAGATGGATGCGGTGGCCATTGTCAGACATTTGAAAACGTTTGCTATTATTTTTTGCAGGTAAGCCGTTTTTTAAATCACAATTATGTTTCTAGCTACATATTTCTAAAGTATACTCCATTTACTTGACATCTGCACTGTCAAACTGATATTATGTTGGCACCACTGCTATTTTTCACATTTTAACAATTAAATTACTGTACAGTCTATTAAAAAACACATTATTTTTGAGGTATAGTCAAGAATTTTTTTTTAAATTTGACACTGACAGTGCAGATGTCAAGTAAATGGAGTATACACAGTTCATTGTGGGCCTGAATAGATAGGTAATTTGTTTATTAACTAAGTGGAAGTTTTGTTAAATGGATGGCATAGTTTTTATTTAATAGAAATTTCTTTGAATTTATTTAGTATGTTATGTTTAGTTATACAGCTTGTCCTAACACTAACATAGGATAAATTAACATCATTTTAAGTCGAAAGAAAGTACTAGAATACAAATTTCAGATTTGACAAGAATGTAACACTTCAAAATAATCATTGTATACCAGTAGTAAAGAATTAGAAATTAAGAAGCCTCACTATGCATCGATAATTTTCATTTCTAAAACAAATTTAAATTATAAAAGTAAAAGAAAAAAATTTGCAAATAACTAATACAGGGTAGAACACAAATGTTAGGGTTAAATATACGTTCAGGATTTAGAAAGTTTTTAATTGAATTATTACGTGGTATTGTGTCTCCTAAACGTAAAATCCTTACTTTACTTGTTCTTTCGACAAAGTTTTGTCATTTATTCCTGATTTGCGTGAGGTTATTTACTTTTGGAACATCTTCTGTATGCAATACAATTTCATTTATACATTGATTCTTAAAATAAAATATTAATTCGATTATTTATCGATAAGATTGATTCAGCAATAGAACGAGCTACAAGGGAATAAAAAATAAGCAAACTAAGTAGAATTAAAAGAACAATAATGGAAAATGGAAGAAACTAATACAATACGATCGAATACTTTTATCTTCTGGAGGGCTGTGGAATTGATATTTATTTATTCATTTGTTTAAACTGCTGCCAACAGTGCTAAAGCACTAAAATTAGGCTACAGTGTAATTACTATAAGCATAACAAAAAACAATATGACGTCATATAATTGCATAAATTTAATTTTTATTTAAATATATTCGTACATAATATACTCCTGCATTTGAACAATTTAAGAAAGTAAATGTAAACATTTGTAGAAATGTAAAAAATAACGTATCATACCGAATTGACAAAAACTTAAAAAGTAAATGAAAACTTAAAAAATAAAAATTAAAACAAATTCTATTTGTAATTAGTGGGGTAATAGTCCAAGAGCCAGCAACGGGTTTGCTTACAGTATTTTTAACAAGCGTGTAACTGTTATGGAAGGTCCCTTTGAGTATACTGAGAAGGAAACCCGAAGTCTGGCAAACCTGTGGTGGTGGTTTTGGCCCCCTTGCGTCCTTGAAGGATGGAAAAAAATAATAAGAAAAAAGTCTGACTCTTTGCTATGTTAAAGGTAATCATATCTTATGTAAGTAAAAAGATTGACAGACGCTTTCGCGGGTGGTAAGTTTACCCCAGATTCACATAATGTTGCATAATAAACTTAACCATTTACTGTAAAATATCGAGGGATCCAAAAAAACTGATCCTCAGCGGGCTGTGGAAATTCAAACGTGTGAATAATAAGTTGGTGGCACTGTAAGTCTGTCAAATTCGAGGTTACCAGGTTAGGTTTTCCGTCAGTTTTGACACAGACTGACGCAAAATCTAACCTGCTAACCTCGAATTTGACATATACTTACAGTGTTACAACATATTATTCCTAGGTTTTGTGTCAGTTTTGACACATTATTTTTTTCCGCCCTTCAAGGACGCAAGGGGGCTAAAACCACCACCACAGGCTTGCCAGACTTCGGGTTCCCATCTCAGTATATTCAAAGGGACCTTCCATAACAGTTACAGACTTGTTAAAAGTACTGTAAGAAATCCGTTGCTGGCTCTTGGACTATAACCCTACAATGCTGGGCGGTGGAGTGCGGAAATACAATCATGCTGAAATGCTTTTATGTTTCCATTGAAGATGTCAATTTCTTGGGACAGTAAGTTAGCTATACTGCAAGTTACATATAAAGGTGAGTGGCGTAGGATATTGGTTCTTGGTTTATCCAAGTAAAAATAAGCTCGAAAGCGTGAAGTTATTCTAGGTACAAGAAAATTTAGTTGCATAGAATTGTGGAGCAACAATCAACTTGGAATGTACTACTCGATGTAAAAATATTAAAGATGAAATATAACGACGCGTTTCTAAAGACTGCAGTTTATATTCGTCAAACAACTGAGCATATGAAGGTGTTATTAAAGGGTATATACCCGTTGATTTGTAGTGCAAAAACCGTATGAAACTCTTAACAGCCGTATTCATAGTCGTTCGCCGGCGAGTCGCCGGAGTTTCGTTATGAATAGTATTTTGGCGACACTGTACGTCTATGTCAAACTCGAGGTTAGCAGGTTAGATTTTGTGTCAATTTCCTGTCAAAACTGACGGAAAAACCTAACCTGATAACCTCGAATTTGACATAGACGTACAGTGTCGCCAACATACTATTCATAACGAAACCCCGGCGATTCGCCGGCGAGCCGCTGGTGAACGACTATGAATACGGCTGTTAGTGTGATTTACTTTGGTCAAATGCCTTTGCAAAGTCGCTGTATATAACATCGACTTGTAAGTTATCGTCTAAAGCTGAGATATTTTTTTTATGAATTATAGATTCACGCCACAAAGAAGTTTCAGAGATTACCACTCTTGTAAACCGGATACATTTTCGCAATTTCCATTTATCAGGATAAGTA
The DNA here is from genome assembly GCA_940337035.1 of Agriotes lineatus. Lineage (NCBI taxonomy): Eukaryota > Metazoa > Arthropoda > Insecta > Coleoptera > Elateridae > Agriotes > Agriotes lineatus. Next base: position 81,295,923 of record OW679200.1, on the reverse strand, counting down.
TGAGTTTGCAGAGAAAGATTAATAAAGTTGGTCATAGGAGAAGCTAGAAACTCCGAGCACGCCTTTGTATATGTAAATGGAATTCCATCAAAACCAACAGCTGTTTTGGGTTTTTAGAGAACGCAAAGCTAGTATCGTCTTGTCCACAGTTATATGGTCAATGCCAAAGTTACCCCCATTGTACATTTCCTCCGAGTCCATATCCATATCTTCCTGAGTGTACACAGAGTGCAAATATCTGCAAATGCTTCAGTTGTCTCTGCATAGTTAATTAAAGTATGTACCTACCATTAACTTGCATATTATCAGGAACTGATTTTGTTTTTTGTTTATTTTAATAAATGACCAAAAATGTTTAGGTGCAGTCAGAATGGACTCTTCGGCACATGTACCACATTTTTTATATGCAGTATTTATGTCCTCTTTTAACGTTTCTCCTATTATACTATACATCGAACGAACCGGATTCAGAAATGAAATTACTGGGATGGCCTTCATTGTGCAAAACAGTTGTACATGTTACAAATGAATGACCCGAAAAATTGCAAATATTGTTTAATTTCAAATCAAATTGGCTGTGTACAACCGGCTTACTAATAGCAATATTCTATTCAAATTTAGTGCTGTTTTGTGGGAGGAATATGTTTGTTAAATGTAGTATAGTAATGTTATTTTAACAAATACAAACAATTGTACAGCTTTCCAGATGATAGAAGCATTTGATCATATGGTACAATCGCTGTTAAAATCAAAGTGAGACTAGTGAACTAAAATTAAGTAATCTAAATCTCGTTCTGATAACAAGCAAGCAGTAAACATCTTTCACAAATAACAAAATTATGACCTCTTTGTTGTACTCATTGTAAGGGGAAACATTCGAAAGAGAAATATTGTCTTCCTCTATCTTACATGTGATATGTACAACGACTACTTCTTACGATCTTGGAGGAGGCAGAAACAAATACTTCCTATTGCCCAGTGTTCTTGTATTTGTAGTTTATAACTAGTTCATATAAGGCATATACAAAGAGATATTGATGTTTAACCGGCATTAATCATTATTGTGATATACAAAAGAATATTTGTTACTATAGTAATTAAAATCAAAGCTACCCAGAAGAACCTGTACGGATAGTTGTAGAAAATCATAAAACTGTGAAGGTCAGTTTATATGTCAATATCAGGGGGTATTAAGGCTATAGGCCTATATGAAAAAATATTAACAATTTTCGAATTTGGACTTCGATCCGAAAACTGAAAGTTAGACTCAGAGCACAGCCCCCCCACCCCCACCCACCCTTAACACAAAATGCTGATATGGTGAAAGGCAGCGTCTGACCCAGAGTGGGCCGCTGCGAACAGCGTCTGTCTCCATGTTAGGGGCGGCTGAAGATAATACTCGCCAACACGCTCGGCAAGCGTGGCGTTTTAAATGCCAATTACCTCCCAAAACCTAAATAATATGTGCTTGAATTTACAAAATTATATACCCCAGGTGAGTAGAGAACCTCACATTGCTAACTCAGCAGTCCGCCCCAATTCGGATTCTGGGGGGGGCAAAAATTCGATTACGCATAACCGAAATCATGGACAAAACAAACAACAAAATGCAACCTATATAACAACAGCTGCACAAGCAACTTTTACATAGCTACATATAATGCTCAATCTCTCAAGCAATGAAGATAGATTAACTGAACTGGAGAATGCCCTAGACACCATAAAATGGGACATTATAGGAATTAGTGAAACGAGAAGAAAAGGAGAGAATTTACTAATATTGAAAACAGTGCACCTGCTATACTACAAAGGTAATGAAGATAACAGTCTACATGAAGTCGGCTTTATAATCAACAAGAAATTAAAATCCAACTTGATAAAACTTGACTCCATATCACCAAGAGTTATCTATATGATACTAAAAATTAATAAAAAAATATAGCATAAAAATTATACAAATATACGCCCAACAACTGTACAAGAAGACGAGGAAGTAGAAGAAATGTACGAAGATATTGACAAGCCATTACAAACAGACCCGACACAATACATAATTCTAATGGAGACTTTAATGCTAAACTAGGTCAAAGACAACAGGATGAAAACTACATCGGATATTATGGCTACGGGCAAAGAAATCCCAAAGGACAAATGCTGATCAACTACCTTGAAAAAGAAAAACTGTTCTGTATGAATACTTATTTCTGTAAAAAATACCATAGAAGATGGACGTGGCAAAGCCCAAATGGTAATACACACAATGAAATAGATTTTATTATGACAAACAATAAGAATATTGTGCAAGATGTAACAGTCTTAAACCAGTTTAACACAGGTAGTGACCACCGTATGGTACGCGAAAGAGTGCGCATTCAAACAAAATTAGACAGATTCAAACTAATTTCAAAAGGAAGCCCCAGCTTTAATATTGACAAACTGAAACAATTTTTTGGCTTCGCTTAATTGTTTCACCATTTACCAATTTATTTCAGGCTTAACCTGTATATTTTTATTTGAATTATATATTCTTTGCATTTCGAATTCGTAAATTTTCCAAAGCAGCTTATTTTGTACCTGTATCGAGTTCCTTTCGTTTGCGCGATGTCCTTTCTGACCTGCGCTATCTCTTATCAGAGTCCGAGTCTTCCTTTGGGCACGAATTGTTCGTACCTGGCACTTGCTATTTTGGGGCCCGCCGTCTCCGGCGTGGTTAAACAATGTTCAAGTCACATTACGTGCGCTCAACCAATTTCTATGAGCTTTGTGTTCCTAAGGGCTGATTAAGATCAGGTACGATTGCGCTTTTCTGTGTTATTATCCCTATAGTAAATAAATTTTTTCTTAGCTCTTAAATAATAGTTTTAACCCAAGAATTTGATCGGGAAGGCAATGCCGCCGCCCAGTTATAATTTTCCACACCGCTAATGCCTTATTCACCTCTGCCGTTGGGATGTTGTTCTGCTACGATTACGGATGCATCCAAGGTGTTTATAGCCACGTGGTGTAGCAACCCCTGACCAACATCTTTTCCCTGAGTAGAGGTAGTGCCAAAAGCTACTATAGACCGGCTATTCCACGATTACGTTGTGTTAAATTATTTTCTACACCTGAACTTTTATTCTAAAATTATCATTCTTAAAATCTGCATTTATGCTTACTACGAGGCTTGTTCAATTGAAACCCATCTTTGGTCCAGAAAAAATTTATTGGCAAATATATTTACAAATAATTACCACTACAATTAAGGCACATATCCCATTGTTTCACCAACCGATGTATACCCTGCTTAAAGAATTCTTGTGGCTGCTGCTTGAAGAATTCTTTTACGGCATTTTGTACTTCTTCGTCCGACTGAAAACGATTAACTTTTAACGCCTTTTTCAGTGGCCCAAAGATGTGAAAATCGCAGGGCGATAAATCGGGACTATAGGGTGGATGCTCTAATATCCTCCATTTCTTTCGTCGTAGATTTTCTTTCACTACTTTGGCAACATGAGGCCGAGCATTGTCGTGAAAATCGCTGTCAAATACAAATGATAGGAACTAATCAGTGTGACGTTTACAAACACAACTAACATTGCAAAACGTCAGTTGAGTGATTACAATTGTTTCCAAGGCTAACCTGACCAAAGATGGGTTTCAATTGAACAAGCCTCGTATCATTATAAATCTGTAAAGCTCAATTTTATACATGCTCTTGTATGTTCATATTTAAACTTTTACGCAAATATTTATTTTTAATTAATGTAGTTGCAATTTTTGATGTGTATTGACCCGTTGTTAGGGAGCATTCACGCTTTTTGATTTCAATAACCTAAAGGGTTTATGAAATGAATGAGGTATGCATATCCCACGAATGTTTTTTGTTAAAGTTATTAAAATAACCCGAAAGGGGTTCTTAATTTTATGCGTGTCGCAACCTTCAGTTTACGTACACAATTTTGTTCTAACATTATTTGCATTTTAATTATTCAGACTATTCAACTCACTTATCTTGTATCAAAAACTGTCCAATAAAAATACAAGATTTGACGTCTTTGAGCCAATAAAAATGAACTATATTGACAATTTTCACTAGTGGTATAGTGAATATTTTAAACAAATGTGATTTTTATTGGAAAAAGTCAATATTAATGTTCTGTTACTATAGAAATTGCGTGGTTTGTTGCTAGATTTACTGAAAACTAATTTGAAAAAGTAGTTTGGTTCATTGAATAGTCCCTCGAATGCCATTCTTAGTCAAAGTTAAGTAGAATAATTTTGCGATGGTATCACTCATGTCCATTGCGCTTGAGATTAGGACTCGTGCTAGCACACTCATCCTAATCGAACCTAAGCGCAATGAACATTCGTGATACCACAGCAAAAATATTCGACATAACTTTGACTACTCATGGTATTATAAGTGATTATTTATTACTGACACTTCAAAACTTTTTATTGATTATTAATTAAACGTTAGTCACTTGCAGTTTATTTTCTCTATTATTCTAAATCTTTTGATTTCTGGCGCCCATTTCCTTTTCCTTTTTTGAAGACATTCCAGGGTACACAGCTGATGATTTGAACCTACGATCCAAGGCCTCCGAGATTAAGCTAGCTAGGTAATTACGGTGAGTACAAACATTACAGAGCTACCGTGGTGTATAAATGATAAGGGGGTTGATCTGCGATTACACTACCATTGATTATTATTAGTGATCGATCGCAGGTTGGCTTCTTTATTGTTTCAAAACTACAAGATAGTGAAATAAGTGAGACATTTAAAGATAAACTAGACAGAAAAATGGCTGAAATAAACAATGACAACAAGACGGTAGATCAACTTCAACAAGAATTTACCAAAAATATAATAACCACAGCAGAGGAAATATTGGGAAAGAAGAAGAAGCAAGATAAAAATAAGTTATCAAAGGATACAAAAAACCTTATAGCGAGAAGAAAAGAAATACAAAAACAAATTGCTAACACAGATGACTTTGGGTTAAGATTAGAAAGAACTGAATTAAATAAAATCATTAAAAAGAGAATACGAAATGACATAAGACAATACAACACTAAAAATATACAAGAGACCATAGAACAGAACAGAGGTAGCAAAGTATTCAGGTCAAGAACGTCCAATACTATTAGTCAAATAAATAAAATTAAAGACGCGAACGGACAGATAATATCCGATAGAAACATGCTGCTACAAGTAGTGCAAGAATTTTACCAGAAACTATACAACTCAACAAAGCAAAAACCAAAGCTGAATCAAGACCCACGTGCGAGATTAACTAAACATTTTACTGAAGACCTTCCCGACATTGGTAAATACGAAATAAAATTAGCCTTACGAAAAATGAAAAATAATAAATCACCAGGTGAAGGACTACTAAAGAACAGTAAAAAAGAAACCCTAACAACACTACAAAACGTGTTCAATAAATGTTTAATTTGAGGGAATTCTCCCCTAAGCATGGAAAACAGCAAAAGTTGTTATAATATATAAGTTTAGTTTATTTATTCGTATCAGTACACAAAATAAGTGTTTATACAGGTCAGCAACCATATAAATAATGTTAAATATATAAGAAAATACAATTAACACTTTAAAACAAAATATTTAAACCTATATCTATATAAAACTCTAACATAATCATTTAAAATAGAAGTATCACAAACAAACAATAATTTACAATTAAAATTTTACATTAATGACAATTATTGAAAAGAATTACTAATAAATTCAATCTCAAACACTCAAAGGTCTTCAAAGTCACTGGTGAGGTATTCTTCAAGGGAATAAAATGATTTCGAAATTAAATAAGTTTTTATTTTTGACAAAAATAATTTCTCATTAAGTTTTTTTATATTATCTGGAAGGACATTATAGAATTTTATGCAGTGGTAGTCAGTACCCTTGCGGGTCCTCCCAAGTCTGCGAAAGCCAGGAATGATGTTATGATTATGGCGAGTTGGGTAGTCATGAACATCCCCATGAGTTTGAAATAGTGTACCTGTATAATACTTTAGTAAGAGTAGAGCAAACAGCGAAAAATTTTGGATCATTATTTCATGGCTACCAAGATTTAATGATATATTGAAACACAATGTTGGTAAAACTGACACACGAATTGTCAGTTTCATCAAATTCCAGATTAGCAGGTTAGGTTTTGTGTCAGTATGTGTCAAAATTGACGCAAAACCTAGCCTGCTAACCTCGAATTTGATGAAACTGACAACTCGTGTGTCAGTTTTACCAACCTTGTTTTTCAATATATCATTAAATCTTGGTAGCCATGAAAAATGATCCAAATTTTTCGCTGTTTGCTCTACTCTTACTAAAGTATTATACAGGTACACTAGTTTGAAACAGAGTGATATTTCTCCTTAAGTGGATCAAGCAACGCAGAATATAGACACATGGGATAGTCATTATCCGGAGCTCCCCAAAACAATGTCGACAACAGTCCCTGTAGCCCAGTCCTGTGATAATACGAATATATCTTCTTTGTAGGGCAAATATTTTGGGCATATGAGCTGAATGACCCCAATTTAATATTGCATATGACATGTTAGATGCAAAATACCCATGGTACGCTGTTAGAAGTATATTCCTGGAAGCATTTTTTATTAAAAAGGCGATCGTACAGAACTTCAGAATTATAGACCCATATCATTACTGTCACATATCCACAAATTATTCTTTACTGTATTAACAAATCGAATCGAAAACAAATTAGACCAATCCCAACCTCCTGAACAAGCGGATTTAGAAAAGGATTCGGGACTGTAGATCACATCCAATCGGTCAGAGAAATTATGCAATTATGCGATATAACATCAAAATAGCAATGGAGTTTGTGGATTAGGAAAAAGCCTTTGACAGCATAGAACACTGGGCCGTAATAGACGCATTGCGAAGAGTAAGGATGGATCAGCGTTACATATCTTTAATTGAAGATCTTTATAAGTCAAGTAGCTTTCGAGTACAACTCCACGACTGCACGGATTTAATTGACATAAAGAGAGGAATCAGACAAGGTGACACTCTCTCACCTAAACTTTTCACAGCAGCACTTGAAGATATCTTCAAAACATTAATGTGGGATCAAAGAGGTCTAAACATCGACGGAGAGAAGTTATCGCACCTCCGATACGCAGATGACATAGTAGTGTTTGCTAATGACCTAGACGAACTACAAAACATGATAACAGAACTAAATGAAGTATCAAAAACAGTCGGTCTAAAGATTAACATAAATAAAACTTTGATTTGGGAAATCGATCAGTGATGATAGACAACCTTGTAGTAGAGAACTTCCAGGAATACATGTATTTGGGACAGCTGATAACACCTAGTAAAGACGGATAAAACGACGAGGTGGATAGGCGAATCAGGATGAGTTGGGCAGCATTCGGTAAACTAAAGGAAATCTTCAAATCAAAACTACCCCAAGTATTAAAAACTAAAGTATACAATGAATGCGTTCTGCCCGTAATGACATATGCATAAAAAACGTGGTCATTAACAAAATCACAACTTCACAAACTGCAAGTTGCCCAAAGGTTCATGAGAGGGCAATGTTAGGTATAACTCGCAGGGACAAAAAGAGAAATGATGACATAAGACACAAAACAAAAGTACAAGATGTCGTGCAAAAAATCTTAAAATTAAAGTGGCAATGGGCGGGTCATGTAATGCGGCGACGAGACACCGATGGACCAAAAAGATAATAGAATGGAGACCCCGTATAGGACGTAGAAGCGTTGGAAGACCCAAAACAAGGTGGAAAGATGATATTGTAAAAGTAGCAGGCAGAAACTGGACACAACAGACATGCGACAGAGAAAACTGGAAAATAATGGGAGAGCCTACATCCAACAATGGAGTATACTAATGGCTGATGAAGAGAGAAAGAAGAGCTGTTATCAACTTCTGCATGTAAAAATCCCTGCTGCCTGTATTAAAAGGGATTGTTAAACAGCAAATAAATGTATTTGTGTGCAATTTCGAATGAATCATAAATTTACCAAATTTTTAATGTGCTTAGTCTTAGGAATGTTGTACCCGGTAAAATCAAACCCGGGTACCCAAAAACAATACCTGGGTACTTTCGGGTACCTGAAATATATAACAAAAATGTTAGCGTATATCTGAACATCTGAGGTGGCTAGAATTTCTTTCTTTTAGGCTGCGAGTTTTAAACTGAACTAAATTGAAATAGTAACTACTCACCAATTTAAACTGCAGGTCGTTTGTTATTCTATGTTTACACTTCCAAGTGCTATTAAATTCATACCTGACTTTTTACCAAATGGTAGCAGATTGGTAGCAGCATCAACATCACACAGAGATGTATTTTACTTGATCTCATACTGACGCGATTTAATGGTACTTTTGACAGGTTGAATATTTCCGTGAAGTGGATTTATTGTCTTATATGAAACAAGAAACACATTATGTGGTATGGGATGGGGTGATTCTTGTTATTACTGGATGATTATGTTTTTCTAGAGCTTATTCCTATTGTTTTTAAGTTTTTATCGTCTTTTCCGAAAAAGGCTGATTTTCTAGAAATTATGTAATATACTAGACGGATACCCGGGTCCTGAAAATATCTACCCGGGTACCCACCGACATCCCTCTACTTAGTCTTATTGCATTCAAGCAAGAATGTTAAGCTTATCTTTGTTATAATAATCCAGATGCCTCAGTACTTCCTGATTACTTTTACAGATGCTCACAATTATTGTTGTTCTTCAAAAATATTCTAGGTATTGAACCATTCAAATTTTGCCGCACATCAGCTACTATTGCATGCGCATGCGCTATCTTAAGAAATGCTTAGGACTAAGTTAAAAGTTGGGGAACTCACAAGGTCAGGTCTTAGAATCAGCTGGGACTAAGGATAAGTTAAGACTATAAACGTGCCAGTGCAACTGAATGATTTGTCATTGCTAAGTCTAATACTAATACTAATGTTAGGGCTAAGAAAGCCGTAGAAACGAGCCTTTAGTTGGCAAACTTTGTTATACCGGGTGTCTTAAAATGAATTACATCTAGTATGCTTTGAATTTCATAATGCAATCTAAATTTTACTTGAAATTGGCAAGACTGTAAGTCTATGTCAAATTCGAGGTTATCAGGTTAGATTTTGCGTCAGTCTGTGTCAAAACTGACGCAAAACATAACCTGCTAACCTCGAATTTGACATAGACTTACAGTCTTGCCAATTTCAAGTAAAATTTTAGATTGCATTATGGGAAATTCAAAGCATACTAGATGTAATTCATTTTAAGACACCCGGTAGTACATCGTAACGTATTGAGGCAAAGGATCCGTGAATTTTCCCGGTTTATGTTGTTTTATCATGTAACAAACAGTTTAATATTGTAATATTGAGTTTCGACTGTATATTATTTAAAACTAACGATTTGCTCAACAGAAAAACAATTATTGAAGTTGTGTTAATTTAAAAGTGGTAGAACATGCTGAGGCAAGCTTATGATTTAATAAATTTTACTCGAATGCTGGATATATGGTGCTCTTACACCATAAAAGTCACTCTATTGACCACGGCTAAATTATTAGTAAATTTTAAGCAAAAGCTTCTGGAGAAGAAATATCAAAAGTTATCTTGTTTTACAAAATAATTTATTAAGGGTTTTAAACTACTTAGACACTCCTGATTTTACCCTTTCTGCCCAGTTTTGCTCTCAACTGATTGAAGTTGGAAACTTTCATCAAATGAGGCCATGAAGCAGTTTATGAACAGATAAACACAGTGTTGCCAACCCTATGGATTTATCCGTAGATCTACGGATTTTAATTTCAAAATACGAATCTCCGATTTCGGTAATAAATCTATGGATTTTTAATGTTTGAATTTGTTTAACTGAATTAATTTTAACAGAAGTAATCCTGAACTTTATACCTAAAAATAAAATATAGTGTGAGGAATAGACTCTTGTAGTGATTACAAATTTATTAAGGTGGTGGTTAGTGGTGTGGTGACACCAGCTGACCAGCTTCACGGCGGAATGCGTGCGGCTGTTGAGTTTTCTGGTTTGTTTAGGTTTAGATAACCTGGAACAGTGGTTCTCAACCTTTTTGTGGTGGCGGTATGCTTTTGGTAGCAACAGGAAATAAGCGGAACACCATCTCTATAAATATGTTTATATTAAAGTAATCCCTTTTTTCACACACTATCTAAAAATCTAAGGAAGGTTTTTTTTAAAGAAATTAAACAAACTACTAAAGGAACAATACAAAAAATATATTCTTGTCCAACAAATAATCCCATATTCGAGATAAAAATAAACAAAAAAATATGACATGCAAATTAACGTTTACATGACACGCCGGATATTCCTCTTGTACAAGAATCCAAAATCTTTCGAGACCTATCTCTTCAAACTTTATTTTTAATGTGCGATCAGATGACAACGAAATATAATCTTCTTCTCTTTTTTGTCATCCGTCATATTCACTGAATGCCTATATGCAGCGTACATATATCAAACAAGTAGAGACACTCACTGTCGGTTCCTTTGATGTCAAAATACCGATTTGAATGGCCTTGAACGGCTTCAGTGGGGGGTACTTTCCGATAGTAGTAACAGATGGCGCCACTACTTTATCACATATGAATGGTAGCAGAGCCAGTAACTGGCTCTGATTGGTGGAATTTTGTGCTGCCATCGGATAGTCAAGTTTAGAAATACCCCCCGAGTTACTGTCCGAGGCACTCTAGACAGGTTTCAACATTTGGCATGAGTGTCTCTACTTGTTTGATGTATGTATGCTGCTATATGTGTATAACATAGATTTAGTTATTTTTTGTTATTTTGTTACTTTTATAATACATATTCTACTTATTTCTATTTTATTTTTTATAAGAATTTATTTTTTATATTCTGTCACTTTTATAATACAGATTCTACTTACTTGTATTCTATTTTCTAAATAAAAGCATTATTGGTATTGTAGAAATTTTATAACCAACAATTTAAGACTGCTGTATTTTATAGTCAATATTTAAGGATTTTTCTACAGATTTGAAATTGGTACCCATATATATAATACACATATATTGCTAGTAGGGCCTGTAAACGTCGGAAAACATTACGGCGCCGACATAGTTTCACTTAGAGTATAACGCGTCTAGTGCGCATGCGTGAGAATTCAAACTCCGCCTTTAGAAGCGAATTTTAAACTTGACCACTTCCCCATTGGCCGGACGACGCCGCCGCGCTTGCACACAGCTCACCATTATACATTGAAGAGTTGGTTGTCTGTCACACTTCCTTGGTGAGTTTCCCACTCATAGCCGCTAGCAATATAGTAAGTATTAGATATATGTTGGTACCCTACGGATTTCTACGGATTTTTTTAGTGACATCTACAGAATATTGAGTTCATACGGTTGGCAACACTGATAAACACAAGATTTTCAACCAATGTTCTAAAATATCTTGAAAAAGTAAAATTAAATAATTCTGTAACTATTTACACTTGAATTGAAAATCAGATGGGTTCTAATAAATTTTTTCTACATGGCATTAAAAAATGGTAAAAAACTTAGAACACCTTGTACAAGATGTAACAAACTTAACTTTTAAATGAGTAATATACCCGAGCTAGGGGCTTGATATCATATTTAAGTTAAAAAATATTTACAATGTGTGTTTTGAGAAGCAGATGGCTTGACAGTATAGCTTCGGGTTCAAATCGCAGTAACTCTAACATCCATAAAAATCTTATGACACTGCGATTCCACAATTCAGCTTTGACAACTGTGTGGTCTCCTTAATGCTTAAAAACGATATCCTTGCAGTGGGAATGTTTCCAATCAGTATAGAAAACGGCCATCCTTTATACTAACATCCTATTCGGTGATATTAATTATGACCATAATACTTAAATGTGATTCTCCAACATAGAATTCACATTGTATTGTTTTCGACTATTATCAATAATTTATTAAATTTATTCCAGGTTGTGTTCACAATGGGAATACTGATAGGTACATCTCTTTCCATTGCTGGTGCCGTTCTCCGCAAATCAGCAGCCCGAAATCTGCAAGTTTTGGTATACATTGGAGCCTTACTGTGCATGGTAAGCGCTCTGCTGCTAGCTATACAATGCAGTGCACGTTATAGTGCACGCAAACGAAAAAAGGCTTTAAGGAGTGCCAAACGAGCGCCTATACCTCTAGATACTTTACATAGCCGACCAACAGTTTTGCAACAGCAGCAGCCTCTTATGGGAGAGCATAGTCAAAGGTAAATACAATGTGTTTTATGCATGGAACTCATTTTGTCTATATTATAATGACATTTTGTCATTCATCTTCTAAATAGAATGGAGATATAATAATGGTTCCTTTTATACATAGTTGCCCGATTTGTTTATCATCGTATTCTGAAGAACAAATCAAGCTTTATAAAACATGGATAATAATTTTAATCACATTAAAATGTGCAACAAAGGAATGATTTTTTATTGTCAGTTGGTAGGACAACACAATCACATTGTAAAGAAGTTATTACATTATAGAAAATTTATGAAAGTTAATTAAACAATATCTTCCATATTCAGAGTAGTTGTAAAATTGGTCTTTTTAATTTTATAAAAAAAAAAACATATCATGAAACGTACTTTTAGAAACAAGCTTGGTTCAAGTTGATGACACAATATACAATTATTAAGACCAATAAATGACATAATAAACTATCAACCATAAAAGAGCTTTTAGAAGTGCATTCTTTTGCAGTTTAGTTACTTTAAAACCATTTTTATTATTTAATTTTCAAATATTTTCATTTCAGAGTTTTGCCTACTCTGCATCTGCAAGTACCTGCACCCCATATGCAACCTCAAAGATCGGCATTGAGAGAGCACCAAGGCATACCGTGGTGGCGAAGAAAAGACCTCAACTGAGACAGGGGGATGTAGTTAGTGTGGATGTATATAATAATTAATAGCAATATATATTGTGTGTACAAATAATGTTTTTTAACATTAGCAAAAAATTGATAAACATATTTATTAGTAACTACAGTGTTTCATAATGAAGATCAGCATTTAGTAATACAGTAGCATTTATTGTTTTCTAACTCCGCCAACATGACCATGGTTTTTATTTATAACTAATTTTTTAATAACAGTTGTGATTAAAGGGGTTTGGCATTGAACGTTTTCCAAAGCTTGCGAGTTGCAAAATTAGAGGCTATTTTTATACATATTGAACATACAAGCAGTTAACTTTTGTATTTATAATTATTTATAATTTTTAAAAGTGTATTGTTGATTGCGTAAATGAAATATGTTATATCTGTCAATTGATACAATAATTATTGTTGTATTCACTGCATTTATATTTTTCTACCTCACTGTTTGATATTGCTGTAATGAAAGTGAAAACTGCAATTAATAAACAATGTACAATAAGTTTATTGTTAGGAATTTATTTGTTATGACTAGTATTTTCAAAGTATACCAGGTAAATATGAACTAACACGGAGCTATGAGTAAATTACTCAAAAGGCAAATTATGAAAAGAGGTCGAATTGAAATCTTCCAATTCTGGTAAGCGATCTAAAAACAGTCTCTTTTTAAATCACCTATTTAGAAAAGATATGCAAAAAGTAATTCGGCACTATAACTCTAGACATCAGTATTTTACTTTGAGCGATCTTTTGAATTATATGAAAGAAAATTATGAGTTCAAGGGGAGGGGGGGGGGTAGAATATCACTATATAGGGTTTTAAAAATAATGGGTTAGAAACATAAATTCGTTAATGGGCGCAAAATTCTCTGTGAACAAAGACATGTTGCAGCTAATAGCTATTCATGCAACAAGTGCTAAAAGTCGACGTTTATGCACGACACATGAAAATTATGAAACGAAGCCAAAGGCTGAGTTTCATAACATGTCTCGTGCATAAACGACTTTTAGCACGCGTTGCATACAATATTTATCTACGACCTTAATTTTACCGTTATTAATCCATAAATATCGATTTAACAAATGTTTGCATCTACAACACTTCTAATTTATGTCATAATAAATAGTAGCCCATGCGCGGGCGAATGTTTGCCACGCCAGTGCTGTCAAGGTCAGTAACGAAATGTAATTATTAATACTCCACATCTGAGTGTATTTATTACATAACGCTTTAATTATTTCAAAAACAAGTTACCTGTAACACAAGAAGCAACTAGAATAACTTTACAACTTCACTTCCAGTTCGAAATTGTAGTTTTATAACCCCACTTCACTTTTAGCACTAGAGCTAAAAGTAAACAGCTGATTTCTTTAACCACGGTAAACTATAAAACGTCACTTTTAGTGAAACAAGCTAGCGCTAAAAGGCCTACTTTTAGTAGTGGTCGTAGATAAAATTAATTTCCTTAGACAATTTTTATAGCATGAAAATTCCAGTAAAGATATCCAGTTTGTGTTCTTGGATGAAACAAGAATGGATTCGTGGTTTGACGCTGGGTGCACAAATCAGGTATAAAAAGTAATCTAGATAAATTCAAAAAAGAAGGCAAGCGCTTCACTATTTTACATGCTGGATATAGAGAAGGGCGCAATTTTTTCCTAAATTCAAACCACAATAACCCAAGATTACCATGCCACTATGGATGGTAACATTTTCAAAATTGGGGGGTTACTCGACTTATTCCTGCTTTAGCTAACTTCCAGGAAATGTGTGGTTGTTGTGGATACCATTCTGTGCAATTAGACAAAATTCCATCTTCGTATAAAAAGTGCGAAGTGCAGGACTGGTTGGTTAAACACAACGTGAAATTCGATCCAAAATTAATAAAAAAGGAACTATAAAATTTAATTAAACCTTTTTAACCAGACGTCAAAAAACATATTTAATTGATGACATTTTGAAAAAGAACGGGCATAAAGTTCTTAGCTTACCGCCATACTGGAGATGGACTATCGGCAACACTGTTCAACATTGCAATAGAGGGAATAATGAAAGAATGTATCATTAAAGGAACGATAATAGAGAAATCCATACAAGTTGTAGTGTATGTGGATGATCTAGCATTGATAGCAAGGGATAGGAAAAGTCTGGAAGAAACAATGGAGACAATTAGTAGAAAAGCAAAAGAGAGAGGTTTAGAAATAAACCAAGAGAAAACCAAATATATGAAAATTTTAAGAAAAGAGGTAAGAGACAACAAAGTAATAAAAATTGAAAGTATAACATAGAGGAAGTAGAAAGTTTTAAATACTTAGGGACAATTATAAATAGGAAGAACAGCAGAAGTGAGGAGATAGAACAGAAGATACAGTCGGATTATAAACTATACTTGTCAGCTTAAAATAAACGGCTGGGCTTGCCAGGTGATGAACGCAACCATTTGTTAGCGTTGCCCTCCGATTCTTCAGGAGACAGTGTCGTAGGCGGTTACCCAGGCTAGGGTCAGTGGAGGTGCCGTGTACAGTCCTCGCTCGAATGCCAAGATCGAAAATGAGCGCCACTAATTTGTTGCTGACTGCCTAATACGTCGACACCTTTTCCTAGTATGCCCCAAATTAGAAAGGCAATAACGTAGATTTGTGCGTCGGAAGAATCGTGATACCAAAAGAAAGGTAAAACCATTAAAAACCAAATAGACATAAGCTTAAGTACCAAGGCTCTATTAGAATTCAAGAAAATAGTACAACTATATTTGTAGAAGCATCAAAATACAATAAGCTCAAAATATTATATACAATGTAATAATAAGTAACCCAACGTTCAAGTACTAAACCGGCAATATTCCAAAATACGAAGCCATATAAGTATAAATACGACTAGATATGCCGAAGGTTTAATAAAAAAAAAAAAGAACCATGTGTTCTCGCAAAACAAGAATTTAAATTAAACAACCATTCGTTAGTTATTTCTTTTTGTGTGAAATGTATGCCCTTCTGTGACTAAGTTCACTTATAATTTCAAAATACATAAACTATGAATTTTCAAATCAATCTAGTTTCAAAATTATATTTGGCATTAACAACACATTTGGGAAAATAGTATTAAATAACACCTAGGGCAGGGTAGCCAGAGAACGTCAGGTGCACGATCGCACTGTGATAAGGGGAATAAAACTTATGTATGGTGTATTACCAGTTGCATGAAAACAGTACGACGTCTCTCTAACTAAAGAACACAAGATCTTGTTTTCTAGCCCGATCACAGTTCTAATAAAAGGGTACGTATATTTTCTAATAAAAGAAATACATACTTACGTAGGCTTTAGTAGAAATTAAATTCTGTTTCATTAAACTGCGTATCTCAAGTGATGTCAATACCGTAAAATGTGCAATTAATTTAAATAAGTGACATCGGGGCACACAACAATAACCGGTGCAAGATTGCACGGGGGCGAGAAAGCTTTCTGCTGAAGAACACGAATCGGCAAAGCAATTCAAACACGATTCGATACGTGAAGCTACCTGCAGGCAAGATATCCTGCTTTTAATTAAGGCAGTAGAAAACTTTCCGTTAAGGATGTATTCTTCATAAAATAAAATTGGATTTAGGAGATTCAAAAATAAGCATATTATTATAAATTGAGTGCACGACCTTAATATCGCAGAATCTCAGCATTCAGTCCAATAGCACCAGTAACAATTCTGCATCGATGGAATGTTATGGGACGAAGAACTGCATCGCCCTGGGGTGCACGGATTTCCAACAACTTCCTTCTTATTGAGGGTGCAACAGTGAGATTCTACAGGAACAAGGAACTGATTTGCCATGTGGTTACAAGGTTCCTAACAGCTGTATGAAGTTTTTGTTTCCTCTCACAACTAATCAGTCTGTACTTCCTCGAATATTGCGGTTAGAGAAGAGGATTAGGGCGTATGGAGCCCCTTATTAAAAGCGCTACAAAATACGAAAGGAATAAGAATTGGAAAAAAGCGCATTAAATGCAGTAATGTAAAAGAGGTCACAATAAAACAGTTCATACCTTGGTGTTATCGCGCTGTATTTTCACGCCAAAGATCCCCATACGGGTAAAATCTATTTAGTATAAATCATATAGATCTTAATTGCGGCATCGATTCACAAATCCAAAAATTGACAACCGTAAATACTGGCTGTAATATTAATCGATCACCACCTGCTAGCGTGAAAACTTAAAATGCCATCGCTTCGAGAACTCCACAATTCTGGTCAAAGATAACGCCCGAAGACAGCCGGAGCTCGGCGCGCGAGATATCAAATTTAATTTTGAAATTTAAACTTACCAGGCAAAAGGACTGCAACCAAAATGCATCACTGTAAAGCTGGAAAATTTGCACCGTAACATACTACGGGGATAAAACGATAATGAATAGCAAAAAGATAAGCAAGAAGACGAAATTAAGGGTATACAGAACAGTGATAAGACCGGTGGTGATGTATGCGGTGCAAAATATGTGTCTCACAAGAAAAGATGAAGAGAAACTGAAGGTCTTCAAGAGGAAAATAATAAGAAAGATATTTGGAGGAAACAAGTTAAACGAGGAACAATATAGAAAAGGCTAACAAATAGTGAGGTGGAGAAAATATTAGAAAACGAGAATATAGTCACAGTAATAAAAGCCAAAAGAATAAGACGGTACGGGCATATAAACCAGATGAGTGAGGAGAGAGTAGTCAAAAGGATGACAAAATGGAAACCACAGATAGGACCAAGGGGGAGACCCAAAGTATGAAGAGAAGTGCAACTAGTAGAAGATATCAAAAAAATGAGAAACACAAAATGTCGGGAGAAGATCAGGAACAGAAGAGAATGAAAAAAAATTATGAAAGAAGCAACAAGACACCACAACCTATAAAGACAGACAGGCAATACAGTGAAGAGAAAGGTAGTGAATGTAGTGAGTGTACTGTACACTAAAACAGTCAAAAGAGCCCTTAGGGGCGGCTTTAATTCCTATAGGAATGTACAGTCTTCTACATATATATTACAATAAGCACATAAATTCTAGGCCACCATCTAAAGATTGTGTCCAGAATTTATGACTTAAGTCTTTGTCAAAATGTTCTCTACTTATTTCCACTTTTTCCCACCTTTTTTTGCAATCGAATATTGATTATACCCGTGCACGTTAGTCTATGTTCAAGCTTAGTCATCGTGCGTGACAAATCTATAGAAAACCTTTTTCTTTCACTTCTCATTTCATATATAGGGTGTTCAAAAATGCTTTTTTGTAGTAATATTACTATTGAGTACTGCTATAGTATATAGTAATATTACTATAAATAAGTATAGTAAAATTCCTATTAAAAAATGGGTTAATGACTTCTCATAATAAATAGCAACATTTTCATAGATTTTTCTTATACACACACACTGGCAAAATTAGAGGAACACAAAAAAAAGTCATATTTTGGGATGTTCTGTAGCATTATTTAACTGAATTATATTTTAATCTTTAATGTTAGCAATACACACCTTCAGAGAATAACAATTAACGATATAACAGATAAACCTACCTAATTCAAACAGTTTCCTGAGTACAATGAAAAACTTCAGAACAAAAACAATTGTCTTCTCCTTATAAAGAGTAAATTTTTTATTATGTTATTAAACATATGGGTGTAATTAATAACGCGTGTTACCCCCACGAGCTCTGATTACTGCTTCCATACGTCTATTCTCATACCATGGATGATGCCATCGATGGTTTGTTGAGGCAGAGTGTTCCACTCTGTCACTAGTGCCGTCTTTAGCTCGTCTAGGGTTTGTACCGTTGGATTTCTGGCCCGAACCCGTCTCCCCAATATGTTCCATATGTGTTCGATGGGATAAATATCAGGAGAACGTGCTGCCCAATTCATGGCATGAATACCAACTTCTAGTAGGTAATCCGAAACACAGCGAGCACCATGGGGGCGAGCGTTATCCTGCATTAAGACAAAATCCTCCCCTATAAAGGGGGTAAACGGCACAACATGATCTTGCAGAATATCTGTAATATACCCTGCACCTGTCAGGGAACCTCCTGCAATAACCACTAATTCCGTACGTGCTCCCAAACATATCCCACCCCAAACCATAAGTGAGCCTCCTCCATATGAGACTATGGGGACAATGATACATTGTAAATATTGCTCCCCTTGGCATCTCCACACTTTCTCTCTACCATTAATCACATTTATACAAAAGTGGCTTTCGTCGGTGAACAGAACTTTACCCCACTGTTCCAAAGTCCAAAATCGTTGTTCACGTGCAAACTCCAGTCTTGCTGTACGATGCCGTACGTCAAGTTTTGGCCCTTTTGCAGGAATTTTGGAAGTCAATCCAACCTCGTTCAGTCTTCTCCTGACTGTTCTTTCACTTACACTTACGTGACGCACATCTTCTAAGGCATTTTTGGTCTGAACAGCCGTTAAAAATCGATTTCTGAGAGTCTGCAGTGTAATAAAGCGACCATCCCTTGCAGTTGTTGCTTGTTTCCTAGCTTGGCCACGTCTTCATGTGAAAGAACCGGTCTGTCTTAACCTTTTTACATTGCGATGTACAACAGATACCGATACTGTACTCCCAGGATTCTGCTAACCGATCTGTAAGTGTAGCCATTTTCGACCATTGTTAGAGCTCTAGCGACATTTTTCACGACAACAGGAAACAAAATCGTAAACCTTCGTTGTAAACTAACCAAGAAATAAGCACTTGTTTTCAAGAACACAAAAACCCAAGCAATATGTCAACAATAAAACAAATGATAATTAAGCTTAAATGAGTGGCTAGATTTAATGTTAGATTGCTATTTTTTATTCATTATACCTGCAGAAGTAAGATTTATAACTAAATTGAGTCATATACAGGGTGCCCAGATTTCGTAGGGACAACATGGGTAACTTTTGTATTTGAAGAGATAGAGAGATGGTTAAATTAGCAAAAAGGTGCAGGTTTGAGAATTCATTAAGAATCCATCCATGACACCACTTGTCTAAAATTTAAAAAAAAACAAAATCTCCTATTTTCTATTATATTCCGTAACTTTTTTGTTACTTAAGATATTGAGATGCGATTTGAACTAATTTGCATGGTAATTTAAATACTTTTATTGGCACTTAATAAAATCAATTTCATTTGGACGTATTTTTAGTAATCTAACCTACCCTCAAAATTTTAAATTGGTACCGTACAATTTTTTTGGTCTTTTTAAGAGAGGATTTTGTTCTGAATGCAATGATGTATTACATGATAAGGAAATTTATTCAAAATTTTGAAGAACTGCGTTTATTCTTTTTACAGCCACAAATCACAAGTGCCATGATCACAATAACTTTGTTTTTTTTTTATCACGTTATCTGTGAAATTATGTTTTGAAACAAAAAGCACGCGTATCATCATACATGCCTGACAGTAGTGTAAGTGTGTTCCGTATGTTTGACGTGTAAGTTCAGGGGTGTAGTCGAGGGGGAACGCGGGGGAACGGCGTTCCCCCACTGGTTTTTTGTTAAGTTAAAAAACAATAAAGAACGAATTTATGGCATTTACTTATTAGCACTAACAATTTGATAATTATTCATTCCAGTGTCATTTAAATTTAGGCTAGGTTTCTAGAAAAGAAAGGAGTACCAATAAAAATCATTAATATAGTAAAAGAGTTATATAAAGACGCAAACTGCAAAGTCTTACATGAAGGAAAAACAAGCAATAATATCCCAATTCTCAAGGGTGTTAAACAAGGCTGTCCACTGTCTCCCCTATTGTTTAATATCACGCTAGACTGGATTATGGAAAAAAAGAATAGGACGTCCCAATACAACCTGGCGGAGAACGATCCAGAAAGAAATAGAAAGAACAGGCAAAACATGGCGGGAAGTCAAACACATAGCCCAAAACCGTACACGATGGCGAACATATGTTGAGGCCCTATGCTCCACTTCAGGAGTGTGAGGACAAATATATATATATATAGTGGTATCAGTGGCGTAACAAGACGGTTTGGCGCCGGTGTGCAAGAATAAATGATAGCCGCTGTAGACAAGAAGTTTCAGCAAAAAGAGGGAGGTGGGTAATTTTTGGTCATGCAACACTTTCAATTTAAAAGAAAATTAATAAGCTCTTTTCTTAAAATGAAAAGTTACTGCAAAATAAAACACATTTATATGTTTCAATCTTTTATTAAATATAACATAATAATAATAATAATAATAATCCCATTATTCCCTATTGGGACATAGGGTATATTCTCTCCAGTTGTCATTTTTCTTTACTATTTGGCTCAGTTGTAGTATAGTCTTTCCTGTCTCTTGTTTTACAGTACTCCTCCAGGTTTTTCCCGGGCGTCCTCTGTTTCTGAATCCCTAAGGGTCCCAATCAAAACTTTTCTGCAAATTTTAGTGTCACATTTTCGCTAAGTATGCCCTAACCATCCACATTTTTTTCTCCGAATTTCTATATTTATGTCCACCTGATTTGTTCGGCCCAAATATCTTTGTACGAAATAATGACTTGCCACCAAATACCTATTTACTTACACCTGCAATTTCTGCTTTACCAGTTCTGTAACCGTCCACGTTTCCGACCCATAAAGTTTTTTTTTTTTTTTAATGTCTTCTACCAGTTCAGCATTTGTTGCTATTCATGGTACTGTTGATTAAGTTTTCACTGTATGTTGCACTAGTGGTGCTAAGAGCACCGCTCACTAAATTTTGAAAAATTTTACCGCATGTACACTGTGCACTGATGAGTGAGTTCACTAAAAATGTTATTCACTGTCACTGTTCAGAAGGTCGATGGGTAACTTCCGTTTCAGTCTTGTATGAATTGATTGAGCTCCAAGACCATAGTGGGTTGCACCGCTGCACTGATCAAGGGTATCATAAAAGTTCTTGGAGCACTTATTAATAAATTCTTGTACTGTTGGAATACCCATTTCCTTGTGCAATTGAGTATTACGGATGTACCATTCGGCATTTGTGATGATGCGGAGCACTTTGTTTTGGAGGACCTGTAATTTATGGATGTTTGTTTTCGACGTGGAGCACCAAATGCTGCAGCCATAGGTGAATATTGGCCTGATGATTGATGTGTAAATAAGTAAGCCACATTTAATCTTGAGTGTTGATTTCTTGTTTAGAATGGGATATAGCATGCCGAGTCGTGAGTAAGATTCAGATAGCTTCTTGTTAATGTGGAGGCTCCATGTTAATCGCCGGTCAAGATATATCCCAAGATATTTGATAGCTCGATCTTTCGGATTCCACTGTATTGGTGTGTTATCTATAGTGATGTTGGGTGGGTCAGTGGGTCTACGGAGCTTGAAGATCTTGCATTCGCATTTGGAAGCGTTTATTGTAATACACCAGCGGGAGAACCATGCAGTTAGGCTATTTATGCCGTCTTGGAGAGTTTCCCTTGCTCTGTTGATATCTGTATGCTGTGCTATAATCGCTGTATCGTCAGCATACATCGCCAGGTCATTGTTGGGAATGGTTGGGATATCAGACATAAAGGTGTTAAATAGGATTGGTCCTAGAATTGAGCCTTGAGGGACTCCGGATTTAATTTGGCGGATGGTGGACAGGTACGAACCAATTCTTATCTGGAAGCTTCTGTCATTCAGAAACGATTGGATAGTTAGCAATAAGTATGTTGGAACACCCATTTTTTGCAATTTGTATATTAGTCCGTCCGTCCATACGCGGTCAAATGCCTGCGCAACATCCACAAATGCGATTAATGTATGCTTCTTAGCTTCATACCCTCTTTCTATAATTTCAATGAGTCTAAGTACCTGGTAGTTGGTGGAATGCTGGCTTCTAAACCCAAATTGCATGGGGGGTATAGCATTATGATCGTCCATGAATTTAGTTAAGCGTCTGTGTATTACACGTTCTAGAAGCTTAGACACTGTTGAGAGCAGGCTAATTGGCCGATACGAGGCTGGGTCGCTGTGGTTTTTATTGGGCTTGGGAAACATCAGGATGTGTGCTGTTTTCCATGCGTGTGGAAAGTACGACGCTCTTAGGCACGCATTGAAAAGTACTGTGAGGTAAACTACCGATTTAATAGGAAGGTTTTTCAAAATTATATTGGGTATCATATCCTTACCAGGTGCTTTTTTGGTTTTCAGCTTTTTGATATACTGTTTAAGTTCCGCCG
Organism: Agriotes lineatus; assembly: GCA_940337035.1. Classification (NCBI taxonomy): domain Eukaryota; kingdom Metazoa; phylum Arthropoda; class Insecta; order Coleoptera; family Elateridae; genus Agriotes; species Agriotes lineatus. The sequence goes on along the minus strand of OW679200.1, from coordinate 81,272,803 downwards.
GTGAAACCGGATCTATTGGCGATATATTGCTGTTGTCGTGGTAGTAAATTTCTCGTTTTACTTCTTCTATGTGGCCCAGGTTGTTTTGGTGGAAACTGGGGGTAAACACCTGTTCTAAATGTGTGGCTAACACTTCACTTTTCCCTTGATCATCTGTGTATACTTGACCGTTTGCACGAATCGCTGGAGTAATTGGAGGTTGTCGTAAAAGTTTCTTAGTGGCTCTCCACATGTTCGGATCACCCGGCTCAAGGTGTGCAATATAATGGTTGTAAGATTGGACAGTGTGATTGTTTAGGCATAAAGTAAAACAGGTTTTACCATTAAATCAAACACTCGCAAAATATAACATGAAACATAAAAATACATATGAAAATACAAAAACAAAGACCATGTAAAAGGGATACAAATTTAAATAATTCACAAGAAAAATAAAACATAGATATATAAATATGTAGGTATAGCACTTTAATTAAACTCTCTTTTGCGAGACTTTGCTAAAGCTAACACATCTATCAGTGAATTCAAACCGAGAGTACTGGCTCTTACTTTCTCGTTACTCAGTAATGCAAAACTCTTTAGGCGTATTTGGCTCATCTTACTTAGCAAAAAGTTTTTAATAATTTTTAATTTAGAAAAAGATCTCTCAGTGGAGGCTGTAGTAACGCGATATAAAAAATAGGATATAAGCTGTATACAAATCTGGAAAGCTAGCCAATGATGTGTGATTAGACAGACATTTTTCTCCCACTTCCTTCACTGATAAGCAAGATTTAATACTAGTTGTGTACAAAGATCGAAATTGTACATGTTGCTTTAGTAAGCCGCCATCGAGTGCAGTTTTATACGTAGTTTGAAGTAATTTGGCACTCTCTATGACCTCTGTATCTGAGGCAATCGCCAGAAATTTGCGGTTTAAAACTTTGAATTTATAGTATGGCACTATGCACTACGAAATCTAAGAATCACAAACACTAGAGCTGGAACTTCTAATCTACTCAAAAGGAGAAAAGACTACGCACTCAAAAGAGCCCAGTGGAGCTCACGTATCATAGTCTGTTGCGGCTTTGAACCAGTATTATAGGAAAACTGTTATTTTTACTGAAAACTCCGCTACCCGGCGCCTATATAGATTCGGCGCCGAGGTTCTTCGCACCCCCTGCACATATTATAGTTACGCCACTGAGTGGTATATGTTATTATTTAGAAATATCACGTCAAACATGACTTGCTACTTGCTATGAATATGCAAAGTATTAAAAACAGTTTCAATTAGAAAGTTGTAGGATTGATATTTATATATTAAGGCTATGAAACTGGCAACATCGTAATACGGAAAAATTGCACCAGAAAACATCAAAACGCACATTTTTGCACCTATACTTTTAAAAAACTTCCGGAAGAGGACCCCCGGACCCCCCTTTTCCTGGGGGATATTCATACCTCTCAGAAGTCTAGCGTTCCCCCACAGGCAGATTTGCCACTACATCACTGTGTAAGTTCTATGTTCTTGTAGCACTTGATATACCTACAAAATACATATTTTTTTAAATTGTGCATTATAAGTTGAAGTAATAACACTGACACTACTGACAGGCACTTATGATGATAAGCGTGCTTTTCGTTTCGAAACATAATTTTACAGATAACGTGATAAACAAAAAACAAAGTTATTGTCATCATGGCACTTGTGATTTGTGGCTGTAAAAAGAATAAACGCAGTTTTTCAAAATTTTTAAGAAATTTCCTTATCATGTAATACATCATTGCATTCAGAACAAAATCCTCTCTTAAAAGGACTAACAAAATTGCACGGTACAGTCAAGTGCCCATACTTGGGACAGTTTTTAACTTCAGGCCTAAAAACCAGACACTAAAAATAAAAATTAAATAATGATAAACATGTCACCATACTGGTCTCTATTGTTACTTTAGCCACTATAATCAAGTAGCTCATATCTGCATTAGTTTTTTTTTTTAATTAAGTGTTCTTTGTCCCAAGTTAGGATACGTAGTCCGTAACTTGGGACACAATTTGTTTCAGCTTTTGTACCAAGTTAGAATTCATACTACCGTACTTGGGACACTAAAAACCTAATCTATTTAGAGAATACTACATCATACTGCAATTTTTTTTAAATAAAATTCAAAAACCAATTTTTTATGGTTTTATTAAATTTTTAAGGTACAAGTCAAATCAAAACATGAAAAAACAAAAATCAAGACAATCTTGTTTTACAATTCAAAAGTATATCTTCCTCTAGACTCGCAAATAGATTTAACAAGTCGTTTAATTCGATCAGAAGAAACTTTATCACCCATGTAATTTTGCATAAACTGACTTTATAGGAAGAGTTGTCACTGTCCTTCCTCAAAATCTTACCTATAAACTCTTTTTTTGATTGATTTTTTTTACCGAGGTGATAAGTAAATTCGACAACAACAAAATAATTTTCTTTGTAGGTATTTGGCTGAATGTCACTGGTATGCAGTTCAATACAGGATATTGGTCGAATTTCACTATTATTCTCTTCCTGAACAGAGGTGACTGGCTGAATTTCAGTGATAATCGGTTCAGACTCTGTGGATTTCATACAGTTGCTGTTGTTCCTTCATTGTTGCAATATCCAATTCGTGGGACATTCCGGTATCCTAACTTGGGACAGTGTCCTAAGTTTAGACCCTCGCATTCATTTTTCTATAAAACGATTTAGAAAAAAAACTAATTCTGAATCAAACCAAATAGTGATTACAATCTTTAGTAAACATAGTCTGCTTATGATGCCAAGAATGGCGAAAATTTTAAAGTGTATCAGACATAGTGTGAGCAAATGAAGTTATTCCGGCAATAATATTTATCTGCTTTTAATAACTTATTTAAATTGGTGAAATTCAACCAAAAACCACTTATTAAAGTACTTCACTCAGTTACACGCTTTAAACGTGCTTAATAACATAGCCTAACTGGCAGAACATAACCAACAAAAGTCAAGATAGCCAACTTAAAAAGATTAAAAATGTCAAAATGTCCCAAATAAGAGTACCGTCCTAAGAATGGGCACTTGACTGTACCAATTTAAAATTTTGAGGTTAGGTTAGATTACTAAAAATTTGCACAAATGAAATTAGTTTTATTCAGTGCCAATAAAAGTATTTAAATTACCATGCAAATTAGTTCAAATCGCATTCAATATCTTAAGTAACAAAAAAGTTACGGCATATAAAATAAATTAGGAGATTTTGTTTTTTTTTTAAATTTTAAACAAGTGGGCCATGACAAGTAGAATTTGAAAATGTATTCTTTATGAGCTCTCAAACCTGCACCTTTATGCTAATTTAACCATATACAATTCTGTGTAGTTGAGCAGCATGAAAATTGATAGCCTGTAAAAATAAATTCATTGCTTGTAAAGTTTATTCTAATATCAAAACAAATCACAACTAAATGTCACAATTTTGTATCTTAGTCAATTATACATGATTTTTAAATAGTATATTACGTAATGAGTTATGAAAAGTTACATTGTTTGACGAGTTGTAACAATTGCAAAACGAGTGAACGTTAGCGAATGAGTTTTTGGAAGTTACATGAGTCAAATAATATTACACGTCTCATAACATTATGTACAATTTTTTTTTGCAACCATCTTCAGTCATTACTTTTAATACCAAAATCTGTCATTGAAGTTAACATTTCTCATACTGATTAAAAAAGTATAAGTTGCAAGACAGCACTTTTAGTTCCAAGGATTAATAGTATTTCATTCAACAAGCTTATAATGTAAGCCGAATTATATGAAGCAGCACAAAATGTCCTAGAGGCCCGTGGCTATAATTTTTCTCCATTTGTTTCTATCCTTTGACAGCTCTTTCCAATTATCTGCTATACCCATTTCTGCTAGATCTTCGCAAACAGATCTGAACCATGTTTTTGGCAGTCTACCTCTCCCACTTTGAGATTTTTTTTCGGCATTCTGTTTTCTGTCATTCTTGACAGGTGGCCCAACCAACTGCTTTATGGACTTTATTATGGGTGCATCCTTATAAAGCGTATACACCTCAGCATTGGTTCTCCTTCTCCATTTGACCCTTTCTCTCACACCTCCATAAATATATCTGACCATTTTTCATTTCCATCTTGCTATGACCTCTGATTTGTTGTCGTTAAAGTCCATATTTTACTACTGTACATTATCCCCAGTTTCACAATCGATTTGTATACCCGCACTTTCACTGCTCGTGACACCTCTTTACTGCTTAATACAGAGCTTAGCATCGCACTGATTCTTGCTCCTGCTGTTATTCTTTTTTGAATTTCTTTCGTGTTCCCCTCCCTTACTAGTTATTTCCGTTCCCAGGTAGGTGAATATTGTAACTGCTTCAAACTCGTACTGTCTCTGTTCATTATTCTTGATACGCAAACGTTCCCTGATCTGATTGCTGCTGTTAAAAATCATGTACTTGGTCTTTTGCTCGTTGATCTCTAGACCAAAGACTTGCTTTCCTTTCTAGCATGGTAAAAATGTTCTTGAGCTCTTTCTTTGTTCTTGTCAAGATGGTGAGATCATCTGCATATGATAAAATTGGTCGGGACTCTTAAGAATGGATTTATCTGTTTGAATTTTGCTCTTTCTCAAAATATACTCCAACATATTGAACAAAGTTGGGGACCTTGGGTCTCCTTGTATTAGACCTCTTTGCAATTTGAAACTTTTTGATGTCACGCCATTGTACCTTAGGTACCTTGTTCACCGTGTTTGTTAGTGACATCCTTATTAATCTTGTCAAAGTCGGAGGGATTTGCATATTATCCATTATCTTCCCTAGCTGTTGTCTGTTGACCCTGTCATATGCTTGCTTAAAATGCATGAACCTGTATGCCTTTTTCCCTTGTTTTTTCCTGTGTTATTTTCAATGTAAATAAATGATCTGTTACAGGTTACAGGTTACAGCATATATGCTCTTTGGTTATACTTTAAATGACAAGTAATCAGTAACGGTGGGTAGAGGGATTTCGTTTGCACAGTGTTTAACGTCATATGACAGATTCTTTGTGTTTTAAAGTGTGAAAATTGCTGTTGCTGGGATAGAAGGTTTAGCAGAGCCTGGTTGTTCAACTTAACACCATTATTTCCGCAATCCTTTTAACATTCAAGAACTGATAATACACCATACCGCAATGTTGCGTACGCCTGTGATTTATTGTGTCATTTAGCTTAAATAAGGTTAACAATTTAATGTCAATATGATAGATGTCAAAAGTGTTACCAATATAAAACTTGAACATTACTAGATTCTAACATTAGTTCTGATTTTCACCGCACTTCGACCTAAAATCTGTAAGCTGTATTACGAAAGCGATTCAAATTTGACCTGCATTTTATTTTTTTATGAACATAATTGAAGAGATACTGTAAAGCGGTTTTACATTCATCGAAGTAGGCATGTTAGCTAACGCCCTGAACAACTACAACTTGATTGTGTCAATACTGTCATTTGTATTAACATTGTCGTGCAACAATGTGTCAAATTCTGTTGCGCAACGTCTAATTATTAAATTTCTTTTCAATGACGGTATAAAAGCGACTGATATTCATCAAAGATTTCATAAACAGTTTGAAGAAGAGTGTTTATCACTCAAAATAGTCTTTGAGTGGTGTAAATCCTTCCAGATGGTAGTGAACGCGTGTCGAACGTGTTGCATGCTACCCGTCAAACGTCTGCTGTGAATCTTGGGAACATTCAAAAAGTTGACCAGCTGATCCAGAGCAATAGGTGAAGGCAATTGCTGGGATTGTAAACACCAGTGTTGGTAGTGTTCACACTATTGTCCATGACAAGCTTAAATTTAGTAAAGTTAGAGCCAGGTGGGTTCCGAAACAATTTTCCACAGAACAACAGCAGAAACGACTACAGGTTTGCATAGAACTCCGGCTTCGCTACGAGTATGAAAGCGATGACTTTTTCTCACGTTAAATTGGACTGGGAAGTGCTGCCTCACCCCCCATATAGTCCAGACTTGGCCCCAAGTGACTATCATCTCTTTGGCCTCCTTAAAAAATTCTTGGGAGGCAAGCGCTTTATCTTTGATGATGAATTGAAGGATGTGGTGCAAAATTGGCAACGTCGTCAACTAAAAAATTTTTTTCAACAGGAATACAGAAGCTATCGGAGCGATGGGATAACAGGGTTGGCAAAAACCCGCGTTTTTTCAGAAATTATCTGCCCGCTGGGTTTTAGATAAATTCACTGTTTTTTGAATTTAGGTATTCTATGTAAAAATCTAAATGAATATTAATTTTTAGGTAAAAGGTAGATACTTGGGTAATTTCTAATTTACCTTTAAATATGCAAATAAGCATTCTTTAAACATGTAAATCATGTAAATGAGGTTATATGTATACTTAATAGTAGGTTTATCAAATTATGTTCTACAGTAAGGAGTTTCCACTGTCCATTGATTCTAAGTGACTTCCTTCAAGGAGATTCCCTCATTCAATGATTTGCCACTTTAGAAAATTAGATGTGGTCATCACACAACTTTCTTTTACTGCTTGTAAATTTTTAATTTTGTGACTTTTTCAAAATCGATACTTCCTTAAAAAACTTTTGACAAAAGTTATAGTTAATTACCTATAATTAAAACATAGTAATAGTTATTTAAGCATCAAGGGAAGTAAGTAGCTTTTACCAGTCGAGAACGAGTTTGAGACTGGTTGTAGATAGTTACTTCCCGAGCATGCTTATAATACTTTTCTCCATGGCTAACTAAAATTTGAATAATTTTCCCTTAATAATTCCACGATAATTGATAGAAAATTAATCTATTACAAACAAAGCAAATAGTCACCTAGTGTTGAGTTGCTTAGTAGCAATTGTTTTTCAGTTGTTTCTGTCAATATAAACAATCACTGTAATAACACGTAATTCACTTACTTCCCTTACTAATGTCATGGCAACCAGTAAACAAACAGTAAAATCAACTAACCTATCAACCTGTCAAAGTAAGTGTAACTTACTAGATGGGCATGGAGAAATAGTTATTTAAGCATCAAGGGAAGTAAGTAGCTTTTACCAGTCGAGAACGAGTTTGAGACTGGTTGTAGATAGTTACTTCCCGAGCATGCTTATAATATTTTTAGCCATGCCTAACTAAATTTGAATAATTTTCCCTTAATAATTCCACGTTAATTGATAGAAAATTAATCTATTACAAACAAAGCAAATAGTCACCTAGTGTTGAGTTGTTTAGTAGCAATTGCTTTTTAGTTGTTTCTGTCAATATAAACAATCACTGTAATAACACGTAATTCACTTACTTCCCTTGGGGAGTAGGTTTTACCTTACTTCCCTAATGTCATGGCAACCAGTAAACAAACAGTAAAATCAACTAACCTGTCAACCTGTCAAAGTAAGTGTAACTTACTAGATGGGCATGGAGAAAAAAATATTGCCATTATTTTTGTGAAAATTTAATTATTTTTCAAATACTAGACGTCTTACAAAAAACTTCTTTAACAAAAGTTATAGATCAGTTACGTAATATTGGTAATATGAAATAAAGTTAATAGTATATTACATAACTAGGTGGGAAGCGTTTCATTACTGCCGAGAGATTAAGTACCTAACTGAGATGTGAAGCATCGAGGTCAACTTTATCTCGAGTCAGGAATGAAACTTTTCACCATGGTATGTATACTACTCTATTATTTATTGTAAACAGGAATTGTCAAAATGGATTTGACTGTTTTTCAAAACTACGGTTAAGCTAATAGTATATTATATCATGAGGGGCTAAAGTGCATCATTAAATCCCACGAGTGAATATTATTTCCTGAGGGCACTTTAGTCACTTATTTCAGGGACTAAAGTAGCTCATTTAATCTCTAGGGACTTAAGTAATTACTTTAGTGTTCTTCTTCTTGAAGTTCCACTCCTATGGGAGATTGGAAATCATCATCACTACCCGGACCTTGTCAATTGCTTGTCTGAAGAGTTCTGTCGATGTGCAACCGAACCACTCCCTCAAGTTGCGAAGCCAAGAGATTCTTCTTCTGCCGACTGTTCTTTTGCCTTTGATCTTGCCTTGAATTATCAGTTTAAGAACGTTGTACCTATCTCCTCTAAGAACGTGTCCTAGATATTCTAATTTTCGGATTTTTGTGGTTCTAATAATTTCTCTGACTTTATTCATCCGGCGTAGCACTTCATCGTTAGAAATCTTGTCGACCCATGGTATTCTCAGCATCCTCCTATAGCACCACATTTCAAATGCTTCTAGGCTCTTGATGTTATCCGCTTTTAGTGTCCAAGCCTCCATTCCATACAATAGAGTGGAGAATATATAGCATCTCAACACTCTGGTTCTGAGATCTAGTTTTATATCTCGGCTGCAGAGGGTTTTTTAAATTTTTATGAAAGCGCTGCGAGCTACTTCAATTCGACATTTGATTTCTTTTGTATGTTCTGATTGTTCAGTTATCCATGTGCCAAGATATTTATAGGAGGATACCCATTCCACAGCCACGTTGTCAATGTTTATAGGTGGTCTATTATGGTTTATGTTTTGGTTTTTTGTAGTTTCCATAGCTTTGGTCTTCTTTAGATTAATTTCTAGCCCGTATCTTTTGCAAAAAACGTTAGTTGCTTCAACTAGGTGTTGTAGGTCTTCTAGACTATTGGCTATGATAACGGTATCATCAGCGTAGCGTAAGTTGATAATTGTTTTGCTAATTATTACAATACCACCGGTTTCTTCTGCCAGCGCTTCTTCAAAGATGCCCTCACTATATACATTGAACAAGAGAGGGGACAATACACATCCTTGTCTAACTCCGCGACATATCTTAACCTCCTCGCTTAGATCTTCCCCGACTTTGACTCGTGCTGTTTGGTGCCAATAGAGGTTAGATATTATTCTCATATCTTTACTATCAATGTTTTTCCTCTTTAGTATCTCTAGGAGTTTTGAATGTTGAACTCTGTCGAATGCTTTTTGAAAGTCGATAAAGCATATGTACATATCGTAATTCATATCTAGGCATCTTTATCTCAGTACGTTTAGACCGAAGAGGGCTTCTCTTGTTCCCACACCTTTTCTAAAACCCATTTGTGTGTCACTCATGTCTTTTTCTAATTCCTTATAGATGCGATTATGTATTATCTTTAAAAAGATCTTCAAGGTGTGACTCATCAGGGCAATGATCCCGTGGTCTGAGCATTCTCTGGCTTTGTTTTTCTTTGGTAATGTTACGAATGTTGAGGCAAGCCAATCTCTAGGAATTCTACCTGTCTCATAAATATTGTTAAACAGTTTTAATAAAACATCTATGGAGTCTTCTCCGATAAGCTTTAATAGGTCAGCAGGCACTTCGTCAGGTCCTGCTGCTTTTCCGGATTTACAGTTTTTAATTGCATGTACGATCTCTTCTCTTAGTATTTCTGGGCCAGTACATTCTACGTCTGGGTTCGGCAGTTCACTCCGATTATCGTTAAAAAGTTCCTGAATATATTCACTCCACCTTGAAAGCTTGTGTTTTGGCTCTATAATCAGGTTGCCGTTCTTGCTTATCAATACATCGGGTTGCCATCTCTTGGTCCTCCCAGTCATTACTTGGATCTTTGTATGCATATTGAAAAAATCGTATTTGTTCTCATAGGCTTCGATCTCGCGACATTCGTCCATTAACCATTTTTCTTTAGCCTGTCTAATTTTACTTCTGATGTCATTGTTTATGGTCTTATAGGTTTGCACATCTTTGTTCTTATATTGGCTTCGTTTCGTCATCAGATCTAGTATCTCTTGTGTCATCCATTCTTTGTTCTTTCCTTTAATAGATTTTAAATCTGCATTTCCTGCGTCCTTCAGTACTTGTTTTATGTTTTGCCATTGCTTATCTACTGTGATATTATCTTTATGTCTTAGTCTTAATTCGTTCAATGTGTCATTTATGTTCTTCTTAACCTTTTCATATACTACATTGTCCTTTTGTCTTCTGGGATCCATACTTTCTTTACATGTTTTACAGACAACTCTTTTTAGTTTTACGTGTATAGCTGCTACCACTGGATTGTGATCGGATGTTATATCAGCTCCTGGATAAGTTTTTACTGACTTAATAGCGTTTCTGAATCTTTTACGAATCATAATGTAGTCAATCTGGTTTCTAATTATACCTGATTTACCGCCTGATGGCGCAGTCCATGTATAAAGACGACGTGGGGGAAGCTGATAGAAGGTATTGGTTATTATCATGTCTTCTTTTTGACAAAACTCGATTAGTCGGTCTCCTCGGTCATTGCGAACCCCTAGTCCAAACTTCCCAACCGTTCCAGTCACTTCCCCTTGGCCAACCTTCGCATTTAAGTCCCCCATTATGATGAGGATAGGTTTGATGAGCTCATCTAGATCTTGGTAAAACGACTCTATTTCACCTTCATCCTTGTCTGCTGTAGGTGCATATACTTGAACGACATTTACTGGAACATTGTTTGACACCATTTTCAGCAAAACAATTCGATCTGAATATGGAACAAAACTGGATACTGTATGTTGCACTCTCTTGTCGACAATTAATGCCACTCCATATCGATGAAACGCATCATCATTTCCTGCATAGTACATTGTGCCATTCTTGGTGATATGTTTTCCCGATCCTTTCCATTAAACATCGCTTAAGCCAAGTATATTGATGTTGAGTTTCTCCATTTCTAAGAAGACATTGTCTATTTTAGCAGGTGTGAAAAGACTTCTTACGTTCCACTTAGCAATTCTCTCATTTTTGTGTGTTTGAATTCTGCAATCAGATTTTTTCAATGCTCTCCTCCCCGGAGATCCGATTGGAGGAGTAATAACTCCGGAACATTTAGAATTGAACAAAGCCATTGTAATGGTGTGATGATTTTCACTAAGGATATCCATAAAGGATCTTTAATTCAGTGGTTTTCACTTGCCTTCTGAATTCTTATACCGTTGGCCACGATTGTGGCTCATCCGCTTTTGGGGCCTGTTCTAGACCCTGGGGCAAAAGAGTGCCCAATTTACAGCCGCCCAATCTGGAACAGACGCTGCATTGCTGATTTTGGTTCGCCCCGGGTATTTCATTTCCCCGGTACCACCCATATCTGGGAGGCGTTCCCCTATCCACCACCTGGGGAGGCGCCTGATGGGGGATCATCAACCCCTCACGGGGGTCCCTAGGGACTAAAGTAAAAATGTTACCGTAACTATGGTAAATTTATGTGCACACGAGGTTAGTAGGTTAGGTTTTGTTTGTCATTTGGCACACACTGACGCAAAACTTAACCTGCAAATCTCGAATTTGACATAGACTGACAATACACTTCAGTACTGCCAACTGATTCAGGCTATCCAGGGCTTGCTGTAAAATTGTAATTGTCAGTTTCCAAATTGACAGATTCCAAACTTTTCAAATGTTTGATGATAATCTTCCCAAAAGTGCAAAATAATAATATAATGCGGATAAAATCTGTTGCCATAGCGGCTGGGAAATTACTTTTTTCCACCCGCTGTCATGGTAACCTATTTTTCGCCCGGGGTGGGAAGTAGATGTTGGTGATGGCTCATTTTCCAACTTTTTAAAAAGCAGTAATGGCTTTTTAGGGGTTCAAATGGGGTAGTGCATGCGTCACACACGATGCTGCTTCCAGTTAGCATCGCATAGCCTCTCCTACCTAATTCCGACTCTCACCTCCAAGTAGCCTTTATATGAAGATAAAGGTGGCGAACCCCGGAAACCTGAGCAACCCCTCCGGAGATCGGGTAACCAACCCCGGTGGAAGGTGGGATCAGGGCAGACGAGAGCGGGAGAAATGGCCCTCCGAAAAGGGGGTTGGGCAAGGGGCCAACTACCCCTGGGTGTAAAAACCTGTATCCCGGAAAAAAATCCAAGTTACGGAAGCTCAAAGTTCTGAATGCCGGACTGATCAACGGAAACAACCTCAGCTACGAAAAAGGAAAAGTCAAAATAACATAATATTAGCGACATGGAATGTACTAAGCTTGTATAGAGTCGGAACTATGCAAGAGCTAAAAAATGAACTAACAAGATATAAAATACACATAGCGGCACTTCAAGAAGTACGATGGAAAGGCAAGGAAATCTTAGACCTTAAAGAGTTTACGCTATTCAATAGCGGTAATAAAAACAACACGCTAGGCACAGGATTTCTGGTCAGCAAGAGAATAATACACCTGATAACAGACTTATAAGCAATAAATGAGCGAATCAGCACACTACGAATGAAGGGCAGGTTCCACAATACCACGTACATAAACTGCCACGCCCCAACAAATGAAGCAGATGAAAGAGAAAAAGACAACTTCTACGACATACTAGAAAGAACATACGAATCAGTGCCAAAATACGACGTCAAAATAATCCTCGGAGATTTAAACGCGCAAATAGGCAAAGAAATAGCATATAGACCAACAATAGGCCAACACAGCAAACATGACATTAGTAATGAAAATGGGTTGAGACTCATTGATTTCGCATTGGGAAAAAATATGACAATTTCGAGCACCCGATTCCCACACAAAAGTATACAAGAAACCTGGATACACCCAAATGGAAGCACACGCAACCAGCTGGATCATTTCCTCATAGATAGAAGGCACGCTTCAAACATCATTGACGTGAGAAGTTACCGAGGGGCAAATTGCAACTCTGACCACTTTTTAGTACAAGGAAGGTATAGACAAAGAATAATAAGCCAGAAGAGAAATATACAAAAGAATGATATCAAACAAAGAGTATACGACCACGAGAAATTACAAAAAGAAGAAACTCAAGCAAAATACCAACAAAAAATGACAACACTTCTGAGCAAAAACACCTAATATTAATACAAACATCCAAGAGAAATGGGAGAGTATACTAACAACAGTGCATGCTGTGGCAAACGAAATCATAGGAGAAAAAACAAAAACAAAGCGAAACAGTTGGTACGATGCAGAATGTAAGAAAGCGCATAAAGAGAGAAACGAAGCTAGAATGAAAATGTTACAAAGAAAAACTAGAGCCAGTACAGAAGAATACCAAAGCAAGAGAAGATATTCCCAAAATCTGTGTAGAAACAAAAAGAGAAAATACGAGAAAGAGGAGATAGAAAAAATGGAACAAGAATATGAAAAAAAGAACACGCGAGGATTCTATCAAAAAGTAAAAAAACAAAAGGAAGGCTACCAAGCTAGAACAAATATATGCAAAAGCAAGGAAGGCAAGCTAATAACGAATGACGAAGAAATAATAAATAGATGGAGAGAATATTTCCAGAAATTGCTAAACTGTAACGATAACGATGAAGAACAACAAGAGGACAAAGACAGCCAGTATTATGGTCCACACATAAACATATTGCCCCCAACACGAGAAGAAGTTAAACAACAAGTGAAGAAGCTTCAGAACCACAAATCCCCGGGAGAAGACGAGATAATGACCGAATTAATAAAGAATGGTGGGGAAGAATTAATTAACAAAATACAAGAACTAATGCAGAACATATGGGTCGAAGAACGAATGCCAAAAGAATGGACAGGTGCAATAATCTGCCCCATATATAAGAAAAAAGGGGACAAACTAGAATGTAACAATTACAGGGGAATAGCCCTGCTAGGAGTTGTCTACAAAATTCTAAGCTCAATCATAGCGAACAGAATTAAACCATATGCTGAAGAAATCCTAGGCGAATACCAATGAGGATTCAGAACTGGAAGATCAACCACCGATCACATATTCACAATCAGAAATATACTAGAAAAATGCTACGAATACAACATAGATATTCATCAAATATACATAGATTATAAACAGGCATACGACAGCATAAAAAGAAATTACATAGAACAAACAATGCAAGAGTTCGGAATCCTGGAAAAACTAACCAGCCTCGTGAAAATGACAATATCTCAAACTACAAACAGAGTAAGAAAACAAGGAAAACTCTCTAACCAATTTGAAGTTGAAAAAGGATTGAGGCAAGGCGACCCCCTATCCTCAACATTATTCAACTTAGTATTAGAAAGATGTATATGGAAAATAGACACAAATCCAGGAGGAAACATATATAACAGAAGCTGCCAATCAGTGGCGTAACAAGACGGTTTGGCGCCGGTGTGCAAGAATAAATGATAGCCGCTGTAGACCAGAAGTTTCAGAAAAAAGAGGGAGGGGGGGGGCAATTTTTGGTCATGCAACACTTTAAATTTAAAAGAAAATTAATAAGCTCTTTTCTTAACATGAAAGGTTACTTACTGCAAAATAAAACAGATTTAGATGTTTCAATCCTTTATTAAATACAAGTAAACGGCGCGCTACGCGCACGTGTGAAATAGGATACGCCGAAGGCCAAGCTGCGAGCCGACCGAGATAAGAAAAACAAATATAAACATCTGTGAAGCCGGAACGTGAGTTTGATTTTGTGCCACAGACAGACAGACACACATTAAGGAAAATTATATTATAGATAACATAATAATAATAATAATAATAATAATAATAATAATACCATTATTCCCTATTGGGACATAGGGTATTCGTATATTCTCTCCAGTTGTCATTTTCCTTTGCTATTTGGCTCAGATGTGCTATAGTCGTTCCTGTATCTTGTTTTACAGTTCTCTTCCACGTTTTTCGCGGGCGTCCTCTGTTTCTGAAACCCTAATAAGGGTCCCAATCAAAACTTTTCTGCAAATTTCAGTTTCATTTTTTCGCAATGTATGCCCTAACCATCCATATTTTCTTCTTCTAATTTCTATATTAATGTCCACCTGATTTGTTCGGTTCCAAAGATCTTTGTTCGAAATAATTACTGGCCACCAAACACAAAGATACTTTTGCAGCGGCAGATAAAGTTGTCAGCGGCAGATAATAACTTTATCTGCCGCTCGTCAGCGGCAGATAATATTATCTGCTGCTTGGCAATAAAGTGACAGTTTAGCAATAAATCAAGTATATTTATTTCAAAATTAGAATTCGTTTTCATAGAAATGCATTAGTTCTACTTAAGTAAGTTGAGAATTTTGAAGTTTTAACGAAAATTTCAAATTTTTTGAATTTTATAACCTAATAAATCATAATTCCGTAAACAAAAGCGAATCAAAAATATCTTTTATAGACATACGTAGTTTATTACGTAGATTGGAATTCTATAAACAAAAGTACATCATCCTATTTAAAATTTTAAAGTTACAACCCACCCCTCAAAACACAGATAGGAGGTAAATGTCAAAAATATGTTTAAATATGTACCCCCATCTCCCTATTACCTCACAAAAGTTTTATAAAAATATTGTAAACGGTTTTCGAGATATCGCTTTGTAACACTTTAAAAAACTCACCCGGTAGATATATAAATATGTAGGTATAGCACTTTAATTAAACTCTCCTTTGCGAGACTGCTAAAGCTAACATATCTATCAGTGAATTAAAACCAAGAGTACTGGCTCTTACTTTCTCGATACTCAGTAATGCAAAACTCTTTAGGCGTATTTGGCTCATCTTACTTAGCAAAAAGTGTTTAATAATTGTTAATTTAGAAAAAGATCTCTCAGTGGAGGCTGCAGTGACGGGATGTAAAAAATAGAATATAAGCTGTATACAAATCTGGAAAGCTAGCCAATGATGTGTAATTAGACAGACATTTTTCTCCCACTTCCTTCACTGATAAGCAAAATTTATTTGAATTTATAGTATGTTACTATGCACTATGTACTATGAAATCTAAGAATCACAAACACACACTAGAGCTGGAACTTCTAATCTACCCAAAAGGAGAAAAGACTGCGCACTCAAAAGAGCCCAGTGGCGCTCACGTATCATAGTCTGTTGCCGCTTTGAACCTCTATTCTAGGAAAACTGTTATTTTCACAAAAAACTCCGCCACCGCAGCGCCTATATACATTCGGCGCGGAGGTTCTTTGCACCCCCTGCACATATGATAGTTACGCCACTGCTGCCAATACCTAGCATTCGCAGATGATGTAGTGATCATAGCACGAACAGAACAAGCATTAAGGACAGCATATCGAGAACTAGAAAAAGAGGCCAAGAAAGCAGGATTAATAGTAAACGATGGAAAAACCAAATACATGCTGAACACAAGAAATATAAGAAGAGAACAAAACAATATACAAATAGATAATCACACAATACAGGAAGTCTCGGAATTTAAATATCTAGGAAGCACAATTACAAACAATAACGAAACAAGCGAAGAAATAAAAACAAGAATAGCAGCTGGAAACAAAAGCTTCTATGCGCTCAAAAACATATTTAAATCCAGAAATACATCAAGAAACATCAAAAAAAGAATATAGAAAACTATTGTTAAACCAATAGTAACATATGGAAGCGAAACGTGGGTGCTAAAAATGGAAGATCAAAAAAATCTATGCATCTTTGAAAGAAAAATACTAAGACGAATATACGGACCAATAAAAGAAGGAGAAGAATGGAGAACAAGGATGAATCACGAGCTAAAATACCTATACGAAGACCCAGACATAGTAACGACAATAAAGACACAAAGACTGAAATGGCTGGGACACTTAGCAAGAATGGAAAACAATAGAGCGCCAAAAATGGCATACGAAAGAAAACCAGAGGGTAGGAGGAAGCGAGGACGGCCAAGAAAAAGGTGGAGTGAAGACGTAGAAAATGACTTAAAAAAACTGGGAATAAGAACTTGGAGAAGAAAGGCCCTAGACAGAGAAGAATGGAAAAAGGTCATTGAGCAGGCCAAGGTCCTACAAGGACCGTAGCGCCCAAAGAAGAAGAAGAATGGCTTTATTAGCTGATATGGTTGTGAATAAAATATATATTCCTATTATTAATTTTTGGGCCCAAGGAAATCTTTGTAAAAATGCAATTTATTCAAAAACTATATTTTCTACAAAACAACTGTTCAAACGAAAATTGTAAATAATTGCATAATATATGATCCTGTTCTATGAAATTACAATTACAAAATTTACCCCCAAAACGAAAAAAATCAAGAGTAAACTGCCACTTCCGGTTGCCTCATTTTAACCAAGAATCAGTACGCCCTCTGAATTTATATTAGAAACGATGGTATAAATTGTCAGGCCAATTCATTAGATGACGAACAGACTCACAGACTGACAATTTACAATTTTTTAAAGCTGAATTGCAGCAGGCCCTGGATAGCCTGAATCAGTTGGCAGTACTGAAGTATATTGCCAGTATATGTCAAATTCGAGATTTGCAGGTTAAGTTTTGCGTCAGTGTGTGTCAAATGACAAACAAAACCTAACCTACTAACCTCGTGTGTACATAAATTTACTATAGTTACGGTAACATTTTTACTTTAGTCCCTAGGGATTAAATGAGCTACTTTAGTCCCTGAAATAAGTGTCTAAAGTGCCAACTTTAGTCCCAAAAGTGCAAAAAAATATTACTCCCATTATTTTTGTAAAAATCTAACTGTGATTTTGTCAAAAACTTACGTCTTACAAAAAAAACTTCTTTGACAAATGTTATCAGAGAACACGAAAAGCAGTAAATTGTGTTGGTTCTCGCTAACCCCCGCCCAGGCACAATGCGCCTATACTCAGTTCGACGTGTGCCTGACCATATTCAAGTGAGTATTGGTAGAATATCCATTATACAACAAAAGCTGAAGAAGGAAATATCTTCAGCCAAATACGGCTGAACAATGAGCGGAAGGCAACGGGGAACCACTGCAGAAGCCTGGAAATTTCCCCCTAGAAGTCAACACAAATGGAATGACGTCTTGAATAATATTTAATCCGTTGTGTTGAACCCAACCAATCTACAGAATTGACAACCATGAGAGATATAAACAATTACGTAATATATAATACAGTTTTAAAATATACAGTGTGTCCTATATCGAGTGGGATTGCATGGGTAACTTCCTTATCATTGAAGATGGAGATTTGGTTATGAGCAATGTTTTGCAGTTTTATATGCTGATTTACAATCTGTTTGAAAAAGTTCAAAATCGAACCTGTCAGAAGTTATTTTAAAAAAACTAAAATCTGTCATTTTCTTGTATGTCAAATATCTTCGTAAGTATAAGAGATGCGAAAAAGGTTTCATATGAAAGTCACTGTTTTCCATGAGACCAATTTAAAATTAGTGTTGAACAAAAATTCAAGATGGCTGCTTTGAGGTACTTATATTCCTTAAGTTAAATGGGCGCCATATTGGATTTTTAGGTTACTGAATAGAATTTTTTATTCTCTTTTCAACAATATAAGATAATGTATGATTGAATAAAAAGTACCAGTAAAATTAATTGTTTTTATATTTTAATCAAGTAGGCTTACATGGATCCAAACAAAATTTATTTGAAAAACCAAAACTTAATCCTGATAATCACATGAAATGTTCAAAATGCTGGCTATTGTTAGCTAAACATAGTTGATACAGTTTGACGACATTTCGGGTTACTTTATGCAACGTATTTTGATTAATACTAGCACATGCTTCTAACACTGCCTCGCGCAGTTCCTGAACATTATTGTAGGCGAGTGATTTTTTAAAGACTCAATTGCAGCAGGCCCTGGATAGCTGAATCAGTTGGCAATACTGAAATGCATTGTTGGTGACACTGTAAATCTAGGTTAGTAGGTTAGGTTTTGTGTCTGTCTGTGTCAAATCTGACGCAAAACCTAACCTACTAACCTCTAGACTTACAGTGTCACCAACAATGCAAAACCTAATCTGCTAACCTCGAATTTGATATAGATTTACAGTGTTACCATCAATACATTTCAATATTGCAAACTGATTCAAGCTATCCAGGGCCTGCTGCAATTGAGTTTTTGAAAAATCACACTGTACTTTCATATAACATGTGAGCAAACGAAAATGAAATCAAGCTTGGCTTTGAAATATTTGTTTTATGAATAATATGTCGGTGCAACTGTAAGTCTATGTCAAATTCAGACTTACAGTTGCACCAACATATTATTCATAAAACAAATATTTCAAAGTCAAGCTTGATTTCATTTTCGTTTGCTCACATGTTACTTTATTCTTTAACGTACCCCACTGAAAAGTCAAGAGACGATATATCAGCTGATCTAGCTGGCCTTCAAACATTAGTATAAATTAGTAATAAATTTCACCTAATTTTGTTTAGATCCATGTAAGCCTACTTGATTAAAATGTAAAAAAACAATTAATTTTACTGGTATTATTTATTCAATCATACGTTATCTTGCATCGCTGAAAAGAGATTAAAAAATGCTATTCAGCAACCTGAAAATCCAATATGGCGTCTATTTAACTTAAGGAAGTTGATACGAGTATCTTAAAATCAGCAATCTTGAATTTTTGTCGGACACCAATTTTAAATTGGTCGTTTCGAAAACAGTAACTTTTATATTAAACTTTTTTTCGTATCTCTTATACCTACTTGCAAATATATTTGACATAAGAGAAAATGACAGTTTTTAGTTTTTTAAAAATAACTTCTGACATATTTGACATTTTGAACTTTTTCAAACAGATTGTAAATCAGCATATAAAACTGCAAAACTTTGCTCACTTAACCAAATTTCCATCTTCAATGATAAGAAAGTTACCCCTGCAATCCCGCTCTATCTGGGACACACTGTATATTCCCGGTATTAATTTTTGGGCTTCCAGGAAATCTTTGTAAAAATGTAATTTGGTCATTTTCCAAAAACTATCAATACGAAAATTGTAGATAATTGCATAATGTATGATTATGTTTTATGAAATTTAATTTTTAGTAAACAATTATAAAATTTTCCTGCAAAATGTAAGAGTAAAGTACCACTTCCGGTTGCCCCGTTTTAACGAAAAATTACTGGGATCTCTGAATTTGTATTAGAAACGATGATATACATTTTCAGGGCTATCCATTACATTGTCTGGGCTGTAGAGAGGACGCAGATACCCCAATAGACTCACAGATATCACTTCGAAAACAATTTTTTCTGAATCAGAAGAGATGAAAACGGATAGTATTGAAATTGCTATTAATGAAAAATTTTATACCGCTTACAGCTTTAGAATACTTTTTGTTGTAAATTTTTGAAAAAGCCCACAATTAGTCTAAAACCGTGGGTTTTTTCAGGTGGATGTTGCCCGAAAATCCCAGTGGGCTTTTTCGGATTGGTGAAAACCATGCCAACCTGAATACACTATTTCAAAAAATTAAGACACTGTTGGATGTAGATCGTACTTGTTTATATGTTATAATATAATTATTTGTAGTCATCGGCTACACGTCCTGTATCACATCGCTCTTAAATGCCGTCTTTATGTAAAGTGTGCAATCAGAAGTGTGGCAGATACGATGAAGTTATTAACTGTAAAAGTTGTAATGAAGTTTACCATCTTAAGTGCATAAATATGAGCTTACAAGAATTCGAGTGCATCAGAAAAGCAGACCATTTGCATGGATGGAACTGTGAAGGTTGTTTAAAACTGCAAGGCGCAGATGTTTTACCTGCGATAATTCAAACTACCCAAATAAGGACTCCTACGAACAGAGATATGCTGCCGCATTTGGATTTGGATATATCTCCTGCAGATATATGTGTGCAGTTGCAATTATTACCCCACTTATCACAACAAATAACGCAGCTATCGAACACTATTACTGATATGAACGAAAAAATTACAAACATTCAAGATGACTTGGCACAAGTTAAAAAGAAGGTGGATTTGAATGAAAACCGAATTAATCAACTTGAAGAACTTATGGAACACAAACAAAATCATATTAATGCATTGGAAAATAAATTAAATAATTTAGACCAGTACTCAGGAAATAAAAATGTTGAGATCCACGGATTAAAAAAGCAAAAAAATGAAGACCTATCGAACGAAATGGAGGTTATTGCTAATAATTTAAAAATATCAAGATTTAGTAAAGATCACATCGAAAGCATTCACAGACTCCCTTCGAAGAACGCAAATAATCCGGAGCCGGTTATAGTTCAATTCGCCAGAAGAACTACTAGGGACATGATAATGGACAAAAAAAAGTATACAAAAATAACTAACGACATTCTGGTGGTTCAATGATATACATAAACGAGAATCTCACACCTTATCATAAAAAACTTTTCTGGAAGATAAAATCATTGAAAAATGAATTGAATTTTAAGTATATCTGGTCATATAAAAGTAACATTTACATCAGGTATGAAGATAATATGGATGCAATTAAGATACAAAATGAGAAAGATATCGAAAAACTGCAAGTTAATAAAACAGGTGATAAATAGGTGTCTATCAGCATAGCGGATAATTCACCAAAAAATAACAATAACTTTAGTGTCTATTATCAAAATGTGTGTGGATTACGAACAAAAGTAAATAATTTCTTTATGAATGTACATGTGTACATTAATTGTGCTAGTAGAAACTTGGTTACACGATAGAATTTTTTCTAGCAGGGTGTATACTAACTTACAATTTAAAAATTCCCTGACTTTTCCAGGTTTTCCAAGATTTTTCAATCAAAATTCCAGAAGATTTTTACATACATTCATAGGAAGGTGATCCGTCATGCTTTTAGCGGAGATGCCTTGATATGAAGCAATAAAATTCAATAGTCTTCTCCACGAACATTTTAAAGTTAAAGGTGGTGACATGGTTCGAAACCAAACTGGTTTCATCCTCGGGCCATAATGATCATTAGTAGTACAAGCACATGTTAAAATTGAGGTTAAAATGAGGTTAAGATATTAAACGTTGAAGATGAGGTAGAAATAACATTAAAAAAAACACCATATTGGAGAAGGAAAATTAATTAACTAGCAAACTACATTGTAAAAATCGTTGTACTGATTAATACATCAAAATATAAAAATTTAAAATTAAGCAAGTAAAAGAGAAGCTGCCATTGAAGACGAACAGCTCTCAGACTCTGTCTGACGATGAAACCATTTTGGTTTCGAAACATGTCGCCACCTTTAACTTTAAAATAAATGTTCGTGGAGAAGACTATTGAGTTTTATTGCTTCATATACATACATACTCTAAAAGTACATTTTTACGAGAGAGTAGGAAAACACGCAAGTTATTAGATAAACAAAGACAAGCATGTCTAACGTACGTAACCTGCTGTCAAGAAGCTTCCCGCGTGGCGCCTGATTTTGCACAATTTCAACATACTACGTTTACATGATGCTCTGGAAGTAAGACAAGTCAAGATAATCCAGTTAAACGGTGGCTCTCGAAACGAATAAACTCTTGATAAAGTAGTTTGTCGTTTTAATTAATTTTCCCTGACTTTTGTTATAAATTAAGCAAAATCCCTGACTTTTCCAGGTTTTCCAGAAAGTATACACCCTGTTCTAGTGAACTTTTTACGGATAGATGCAGGGTTTACAGAAAAGATAGGGACTACGAATTAACAAAACAAACAAGAGGTGGTGGTGTACTAATAGCGGTTTCCTCACATATTTCATCGGAAAAAATAAAAATTCAATATGACAGTTTAACTTGGGACTTACTGTGTATTACAATTAACAAAGTGGATAAGCACTCTCTGTATGTATTGGTTATGTATATAATTCCGGATCAAGGACAGTGTGAGTACATGAATTTATTTGATGTTATTGGCAACTTGGATTTTCTATTTTCAAATTTTTTTTAAATTTAAAAGTTAATCAGTTTTACACGAAACTTTATAATATTCTTACACAAACGGTCCCAGTTGTAAAGAAACGTCTTAGAAAATATCCCATTTGGTTTGATCGCAACATAATAAATATGATAAGAGAAAAAAACCATTACAGAAAGAAATTTAACCAAACTAAATTAAATTGTTATAACTTGCATTACAAAAGAATCAGAGCGAAATTAAAACAAGAAATTCAAAATTCACACTCAAGGTACAGGGTTCGGCAATGGAACAGGAAGATTTGAGGTGGTGCTTGCAGCGCGTGGTGAAGTGGTAGGGAAGACAGTCGCAGGCCTGCCAGGACCCAAGTGGCTTGCCATTTAGTCTACAATGGAGCGTTGGACGGGTGAGCATCGCGGTTACGCAATTAAGGCTTACTATCAAAATGGCGCGAGTTTAGTGCAAACACTTCGAGATTTTCGACGGCATTTCAACCTGTTCCGTCAGATAATGCGATTAAAATGTGGGTAAACAACCTCGGGCCCACTGGATCGACGTCTAGAAAAAGAGGTGGTAGTGCCAGAACAGTTCGAATCCCTGAAAATATCGAACGTGTTCGACAAGCAATGTTAAGAAGGCTCAACTCCAAGAATGCATAAATGTCAACGGAGGACATTTGGCAGATGTAGTATTCAAAAAATAATTTTTTTGTATTCGCTCCCCAAACTGGTTACTTTGGAAACTGTCTAGGATCCTCAAAATGGCCATTTAGAGGCCTTGTACTTAAAGTCGTCGTGGCAACATTTTAGCGGACTCAAACATTAGTTGCCATGACGACTTTAAGTACAAGGCCTCTAAATGGCCATTTTGAGGATCCTAGACAGTTTCCAAAGTAACCAGTTTGGGGAGCAAAAAATACGTTTTCGCCCGGCCTCCTAATATAATGCCGAGTTAATGGTAATTGAAACTTCATATTATAATGTTTGGAGAGCTAATACAAAACACGTTGTATGCAACACGTCCTCAAATGGCTTTAGAGGACTCATCTTCATATTACGGACTCGGCTGCGCTTCGCTCCGCCTCGTCCGGAAACATTACGACTCGTCCCCTAAAGCCTTGCTTTGAGGACTAGTTACATAAAGTACTATTTTTTAACATTGTAAATCAAATGGCTACTCTTTTATTTCCCATTAATGTATTAATAATTATAAAAAAAATTTTTCAACAATAAAATTATTTACGAAATCTTCCCGTTTCATTGCCGAACCCTGTACTTAAACTCGGTTGAAACTGAATTAAGAGAAAAACCTGAAAATTTCTGGAGTTTTGTCAGGAGTAGAAAGAAAAAGCCGAATTTATCTGCTATATTATATTTTGAGGGACGTAAACTGGAAAGTGGCAATGAGATAGTACAAGGATTCGCAGATTATTTTCATATGGTATATACCCCATCCCAAAAAATATGTGAAAATGATTTAATACAACCGTCCTCAAATACAATCACCGTCTTACGTATTAATAAAACAACCATAAATCGGTGGGTCTGGATGGTATTCCTGTATACATTTTAAAAGGTTGTGCTGAATACTTAGTTGATCCGCTATATGAAATGATTAACTTATCACTGGAATCTGGTATTTATCCCAATGAATAGTCAAAGTCAAAGATATGCCCTATTTTCAAGTCTGGAGAACAAACACATGTTGAAAATTTATATCTGTTTTTGCGAAAGTGTATGAATCAGTATTGTATAATAATATTTATAATCAAGCAAAATAATTAATCGACATAAACCAACATGGTTTTTTGAAAATGCAGATCTACAGCAACCAATCTTTGCTATTTCACCCAAACTGCATCCGAAACGCTGCAAAGACGAAATCAGTTAGATGTAGTGTACACGGATTTATGCAAAGCATTTGATAAAGTGGATTATTGCTGTCTGCTTATCATTTTATCGCAAATGGGCTTCACCATTAAACTTTTAAATTTTCTTAAATCGTATCTAGTCCAGTCACTATGTCCAAAAATAAGGCCTTTGCTGGAAAGTGAAGGGAAATTTGAAATTTCTTTTTTGGGGTGTTTGGGGGGTCTAGCAAAGCTTAACTTCAAGTTGTCGACCAAGATTTCCTATGTGCTATTTCCGCCATCTTGATAAATGAGTGCGTTTGATTTTTTTGCTATAAATAGGTTCCCGTTAACACTACGTAAAAATAATGTAGACATCTTTTTTAGAATTTTGAATGCTCTACAATTTATGTTCTGTTACTTTTCCGCGTACGAGCGATATATGTCGAGATATCGAACGCGAAAGGAGAGCGTGAAAGGGTCGAAATTTTTTTTTGAGCTTCTGGGCTTGTGTCTCATTTCCCTTTCTATTTAGCGAAAAAGTAGCCATTATCAAACTTGTAGAGGTTGCAAATAGCTTCAATTTTACCTATTATAAATTGATATTCGACTAAAATTACGACTTGTAGAGCGGGTCGAAGTTGTCAAGTCGCCGCCTAATTTTTATGTATCGTACTACTACATATATAAATGACATAATAAACTTCATTGCATTATGAGAATCGTTAAATTTCAAGTATCCAGTACGTAAATTGATATTTTTGACGTTTCTGCTGTAGCACATCGGTTTAGAAATAAATATTTTGTAAACGTGTTATTTCTTGAGATTGCAATGGGTGATTGTTTCATATGTAAAACACATTTGATCAGAGACGTTTACGTGGCCAAAGTGAAAGCTGTGAAAACTCTTTTAGCGGCGAGCGTGAAGAGGGGACACGATGAACATTGGTCTATGTTGGAAAGAGTAGATAATGTAAGTGTGCATAGAGCATGCTACAATAACTATTGCAATGAAAGACTATCTTCGATCTCTTCTTGACGAAGTCAATCTGCAACAGAAGAACCCGAAAAACAATCGAAGTGTGAACCTTTATTTGATTTTAAAAATAATGATAATGATTTTAAATTTACTAAACATATTTCAAAATGTCTGCAAAAATCATATAGTTCCTTGAAACTTATTTATCAAAATCGACAATTTTTAAATGTAAATGTGAAAACCGTTTTGTGTAATGCATTAATCTTGTCCTGTTTTGATTATTGTGCCGATGTTTATGATTCACATTTAAGTAGCTTTAATATTGCTAGAATTCAGAAAATTCAGAAATTATGTTTACGCCTCATATTTGGAATACGAATATATAAAAGAATTCCTTATAAGCTGAAATATTCAAATTGGCTTACTATGAAAGAAAGGCGCTTCTTTCATTCTGAATGTCTTTTCCACAAGATCATTTTGAGTAAATCACCGAGTTACTTATACAACAAAATAAAGTTTAGAACCGACGTACATGCTTTAAATATAAGAATTAAAGGAACGCTGACTCCACCTCAACATAAGTCAAAATTTTTCAAGCGATCGTTTTCTTACAGAATAACTAAATGCTATAATTCGTTACCAAATGTAGTAAAAGGCTATTGTACGTCAAAATTTAAAAAAGCTATTTTTCAAAATTTTATGGATAAACATCTATGAATTAATTATTAGGGTCAAAATAACACACTTAGTAAATTGCTATATCACTAACCACCGCCATAGCTGTTTTGTGGGTAATATTTCGTCTGGCGCCAAAGCGTAGATCGTTGGATTTTTTTGTTTTCTTTTCTTTCTGTTTTTCACCGAGTTAAGTGGAAGAACAGCAGATAGATCTGTTTTTCTATCAAGTTGAATTTCGCCCAAGACAATATTACGTTTTAGTCAAAATTTTTTCTGTGTAATTTTGTAATAATTTAATAAAGACCTTCATTATTATTATTATTATTAATATACAATCATATAGTACTGTATACTATCTACTTGATGAAATATAATGATTCCAATAATGCAATGAAGTTTGTTATGTCATCTACGTAATAGTACGATACATGAAATAAAAATTACGCGCCAACTTGACAACTTTGGCGCGCTCTACAAGTCGTAATTTTAGTCGCATATCAATTTATAATAGGTCAAATTGAAGCTATTTTCAACCTCTACAAGTTTGATAATGGCTACTTTTTCGCTAAATAGAAAGAGAAATGCGACACAAGCCCAGATGCTCGAAAAAAATCTCGACTCTTTCACGCTCTCCTTTCGCGTTCGATATCTCGACAAATATCGCTCCTACGCGAAAAAGTAATAGAACATAAATTGTAGAAAATTCAAAATTCTTAAAAAGATGTCTACATTATTTTCATGTAGTGTTAACGGGAACCGATTTATCACAAAAAAATCAAACGCACTCATTTATCAAGATAGCGGATATAGCACATAGGAAATTTTGGTCGACAACTTGAAGTTAAGCTTTGCTGGACCTCACCAATACCCCAAAAAAGAAATTTCAAATTTCCCTTCACTTTCAAGCAAAAATGACATAGTGACTGGACTAATCTGTGTGAAAGGAAACAGTTTGTTGAGTGTATGGGGTACAAATCGAATTTTTACTTCCTTTTACTATAAAGGAAGTATTGGATTCACCCCAAAAATTCGAAATTGAGTTTTCAACGGATCTTCACGTTTTAGAGTCCCCTGATCCCAAAAAACATATTTTTTTTCATTGGTCTGTGTGTCTGTGTGTCTGTCTGTCTGTGTGTCTGTCTGTCTGTGTGTCTGTCTGTGAACAGAATATCTCAAAAACGAAAAGAGGTATGGCATTGAAACTTCATATATAAGTTTTGTGTACTATGTAGATGAGACAGCAAGCTTTTGAAGAAAAACGCACAACCGGAAGTAGGTGTTTACTCTTGTGATTTTTCAGTTTTTTTCGATTTTTTCAAAAACGGCTCTAACGATTTTTTTTAAACTTTACATTTTTCTTACATTTTTAATGTGTATTGATGTGAGATAGGTGATTTTCCAGTTGAATACTTCTAAAGTGGGTTTCTTTTGTTTTTTTTTCTATTTTTTTTATTAACTCCTATTTTAAATAAAACACCCGGTATATTATTACATTTTTGAATTCACCTTAAAATTCTAGAGAAAATTTGTCTCTTCAACTAACACTCGATTTTGTACCGTTTTTGTAGAATTTGTAATTTTTGAAAATTTTTAACAAATGGTTAAAAATTAAAAATGATATTTTTGACTAATTATAAGATCACTGTAAAAGGAAGTTGTGTGAGTGTATCACACCAGATTTTTTTCTAGCTAATCGGGGGTACCACAAGGGTCAAACTTGGGTCCTTTATTATTTATACTGTTTATAAACGACATGACCAAAAGTGTTAAATATTCTCACTGTTTATTATATGATGATTTTAAAATTTTTAAAGAGGTTAGTACAGTTGAACATTGTCAAGAGTTACAATCAGATTTGGATACAGTGTATCAGTGGACCCAAATGAACAACCTACAATTTAATATTAACAAATGTTTTGTTGTAACATATTCGAGGAAAATCAAGAGCATTAACTAGTACTATGATATCAATCCGTGGTTGAGCAGGCCAAGGTCCTAAATGGACTGTAGAGCCAAGGAGAAAGAAAGAAAGAAAGAAATGATATCAATTCCGTAATATTAGTTCGTCAAACTGAAATAAAAGATTCAGGTATTACATTTGACAATAAATTAAATTTTAATAAACACATAAAATTATTAATTAATCAATCCTATAAGACACTGGGTTTACAAACGTAGATACTCTCATAGCATTGTTCAACTGTCTAATAAGGTCTAAACTAGAATAATTAGCAATAATCTGGAACCCCCTATACACTTACCAAATTGTTGCTCTTGAAAGAATTCAGTACACATTTTTGTAGTACTGCTATTATAAAAGGTCAAATTCTAAATGGGAAGGCAATTATAAAGATACTAGTAAGCCAGTGAGACAAATGTCTCATTTAAAAAAACAAAAAAGACCGTTTGCAAATAGAACGCGTATTCACCACACGTACGTATATGACGTCATTGTTGGTAGCAAACTACTAGTCGCATTCGCCTTGATAAAATTTGCCTGGAATCTAACCTAAAAAGTTAGGATTAGGATATAATTAAGATAATAATTAGTGTTAGAGACTGAAATTCGGTTCCTGACCGAACAGGACCATTCCAAACATAACTTTAATAACTTTTTTCTCTATCTCTTACGGTTTGGCTGCTGAAACAGCGTCCCGGACAGACAAGTCTATTAGATAAAGGATACTAGATCTGTTTCAAATTCAAACACTTGAAAAAAGAAGAAAAAATTCAGGTATAATTTTCTTATATAAAATCATTCATAGTATTTTGGATGCTCCACATTTATTGAACTCAGTAAACTTTCATATTCCACATTTAGGCACTAGACACGCTATTTCTTTTTCATACAGCTGTCCAAGAATTAATTATCAAATGAATTCGCCACTTATACGCATATGTAAATATTATAAGAACATTGCAGCGGTATTAGATATATTTGAAGTGAACATGCAGAGATTGAAAAAACATTGAAAACAATTAATTTTTGAGATGACACGTATTTCGTTCTGTTTGATTTTTTCTAATTTAAATTAATTTAATTATATTATATGTACCTATACTAGCAGTCCAGTGAGACAAATGTCTCATTTAAAAAAACAAAAAAGACCATTTGCAAATAGAACGCGTATTCACCACACGTACGTATATGACGTCATTGTTGGTAGCAAACTACTAGTCGCATTCGCCTTGATAAAATTTGCCTGGAATCTAACCTAAAAAGTTAGGATTAGGATATAATTAAGATAATAATTAGTGTTAGAGACTGAAATTCGGTTCCTGACCTAACAGGACCATTCCAAACATATAACTTTAATAACTTTTTTCTCTATCTCTTACGGTTTGGCTGCTGAAACAGCGTCCCAGACAGACAAAACAGCGTCCCGGCCAGACTAGCATCCCGGACAGACCAGCGTCCCGGACAGACCAGCGTCCCGGACAGACCAGCGTCCCGGACAGACACGTCTATTAGATAAAGGATAAGGATACTCTTCCTATAATTAGGTTTAACCTGTTGGAAGGTGCTGCTAATAAATAAATAAATAAATGTTATTGCAAAAATAATTAGTTGTTGAAAATTTTTAAAAAATCCTCTGCTTGACATCATTAACCCTTAGAAGGCACATTTTTTATATCAAATAATTATATGTTTCTGCTTACGAAACAAACTCATAGTAATTCAGGGAGCATGAAAAAAAAATAGAAAATATTTTTTATTTGTTTATAGAAAAAAATATCAGGTGGTCTCTCCACGGTACCACCCAGCAGCAAATAACACTAAGTTAAAAGTATAAAAATATATATTTAATAAAATAAAGTAGTATGTATTACATATTTAAAAGTATTTTGACGTTCTAATGTTTGTTATGAAATGCCACAAAGCAATTTTTTTTGTCGTTCAAGCATAGCCCGACCTCACAGGTGGAACAAGACCATCTGGTTCAATGTTGGTCCGCTTTGGAACTGCACAAGGCACATTGTCTGGAAGTACCATGTAGAGCAGGGGTCGGCAACCTGCGGCCCGCGGGCCGCATGCGGCCCTTTGCAACTTTTTGCGCGGCCCGCCAAAGCACCAATATAACTTTAGGAAAAATCAACAAACTTAGAGCGTAAGCGTGCCGAAATGGGGCCGGTGACAAAAATACGCGACAAACAGAAGCATAGTGGGAAACCTATTTTACTGCGCAAGTTTAATCCCCACTCCCCAGCGAATACGACGTCTCGCTTAGCAAGTGTAGCATTCTTTCTAGTGATGGGCATAATCGGATGATTTAAATAATCGGAATGTTCCATTTCGGAATGTTT
Organism: Agriotes lineatus; assembly: GCA_940337035.1. Taxonomy (NCBI): domain Eukaryota; kingdom Metazoa; phylum Arthropoda; class Insecta; order Coleoptera; family Elateridae; genus Agriotes; species Agriotes lineatus. Next base: position 81,242,375 of record OW679200.1, on the reverse strand, counting down.
ATAAGGAATATCATCCGATTATTTTACATTCCGTAAATGCAAGCAAGGGAAAACGAGCGAAATAACAACAAGCGGAAGGAAGATGAAGTGCGTGCAAATTTACGATGAGAGCACTCGCCGTCGCGCCGTAAGCCCTTATCTGCGTTGGCATCTATTGTTTGGGTTTGTAGGACGGTCAGTAATAGCTATTTACGTTATTAGACCGGTAGCAACATTTTTATGGCCGCGCCAACACTTTACAGGTCGAACCGTAGGGCGAGACCTGTATGTTTGGCAAGGCCATAAGAATTCTACCGGTCGTGTATCGTATAAGATTTTTTAGGATACTGCATTGGTAACTAGCGTTTACATTGTTACAAACGAGTCCGGTAAATTTTATCTACCGGACTCGTTTGTAACTATGTAGATGCTAGTTAGCAATGCAGTATCCTAAAAAACAATTTATGAGTTTGAGTCGCACAGTGGGATATGAGGAAATAAAATATTTTTTCAAATTATTACAGTAGTTACGTTAATAGACTTTCGGAAAATGGTAGTGATATTTTAAAGTTTAATAGCACATAAAGTACATAATAGATAGTATAAAACAATACTTGAATTTGAAGTCTGTAGGTGTACTATCTAATAATTAATCTACGAAATACCACTGCCATTAGTGCCATTCACGTATCATGCACGTGCGCACACGGCGCGACTCGTCGACATTCGCCAACCAGCATATAGCAGTCAAGTGAGTCAATACAACATTCCGTATTCCGTTCAGTTCAAATTGGCATTTCGTTTTCTCATTTTGTGTACCGAATAGTAAAATAATCGAATTCCGAAAGTTCCGAATTTTGTGCACCGAACAGTAAAATAATCGAATTCCGAAAAGTTCCGAAATAATAGGAACCTTCCGACTTTTTGAACAATCGGAAACTTTCCGATTATTCATTCCGGATAGGCTTATCACTAATTCTTTCATTTCGCCAGTTTGCTACTGTATGTTCATATGTGCGTTCATGTTGACAGCCGTATGACGTTTCACTACAATATTTTATATTTTTTATATTTATATATTTTATATTTACATAGTTATACATATTTAATTGGAATTGTATATTCTTTTTTTTTCCCTTTTAAGAATTGTAAAATTTTTGTTCTCTAACATTGTTATTATAGCATGTCAATAAAAAATAAATTTTTTCTATATTTATTTTTAATAATATTTATACTCGTATATGATATAAAAGCACTATTTAAGTTACATTTGAATGTGCGGCCCGCATAAAAAAAATTATTTTTAAAATGGCCCGCCGTCCGAAAAAGGTTGCCGACCCCTGATGTAGAGGCATGTGTTGGGCTTGGTCCCACCTTTTTTCTAGAGGAACCCTTTTTTTAAATTGGTTCACTGGAGATGGTGCGGCTGTTGGTCTGCCTCTTCTGGGTAACTCAGGGCCGGCTCCTATCAGCCCATCCACAATGGCCATCCGGAAATGTTTTAAGTTCAAATTATTTGCCCTACCCGCCCTTTGCGTACAAATTATAAACGAGTTGACCACTGCAGCATCCACAAAATACTAAATAATTCGATGGTACCATTTGCGACTCTTCCTATTAATTTCGTATGTTTTTTTTAGTTGATCAAATTTATCAACAAAACCCATACTGGAGTTATAATTGATGACAATTACAGGGCAGCGAATAATTTCCCTTTCTCCGTTTTTCTGTTTTCGACTTGCCGTTTCAATGAGATCAGGTCTATGGAAATTGCTGGCATACAAGACAGCTCTGCTGTCCATCCATTTCATAAAGGAAATTCCGTCATTTGTCATTCTCCAATTCACGTCACCTCGTTCCATCGCTTTATCGGTTATCAAGTGGATATGCCAATTCTTTTACTTCCCACAGTGCCACATGCATGTATTTTTTTTCTTTTTAATTCTCGTAAAAGGGGTAGCGAGGTAAAGTAATTATCAAAATACACATGGTGATTGTCACCTTCAAGTGATCTGGTCATATCAGTGACAACTCTAGCCCCTAATGCTTTTCAGCCACATTGCCTATCTTGCCTGTATAAATTTGAAACTGGTCTACATACCCAGTTTCTGAGGCTCGAACCCAGACTTTATATCCCCTTTTGATGGGTTTCTTTGGCATATACTGTCGTAGGGTGGACCGACCTTTAAATTTTATCATGGATTCGTCAACAGAAATTACTTTGGTTGGCGTGTAATAAGTTGAAAACGTTCCAGAAAGTTTGGTCAACAATGGTCTGATTTTATATAACTTATCATAATTTGGGTCCCCCCGTTTTGGCTCAAGTACCTTGTCATTCAGATGTAAGTTACCCAAAAGCCAGTCAAAGCGAGTACGAGGCATGAGACTTGAAATAAAATGATCTCTCAGTTCCATTTTGCTAGACCAAAAGTCTCGGTAACTTGGTAACCGTTTGATGCCCATCATCACATTTATAGCGGTAAAAACTTTAATTTCGTTTTTATTTGTGTTCACAAAGGACTTGCCTGTTGAAGCAGTAGCTTGGGTGGCATACAGATTTGTTTGGTACGCAATATGTTCAAATAAATTGTCCGGAAATAAACAGAGAAACACATCCACAGGTAGCTCATGTCTTCAGGTATATTACGAGGGCCACATGTCTTGTCGAATTTTTCAGGTGCCGTATATTGCCCTACATTATTCGTCCAATCGAATATGTTTTTTCTCAGTTCCTGTCGCAATTGTGAAAGGGGAATATTGTCTTCCGGACTGAAATTATGCTCATTATGCTGGACGTCAACATCAGGATCTGGGTCAGAGTCAATGTCCATGACGTATTCATGGTCTATATTGTTATCTATTCCATTTACTTCAGCCTCTAATTCAACAGTGTTGTCCCCTTGAACTAAAAGTTGGGCTTGATCTTCTTCGTCGTCACTGGCCTCTTCATTATCTTCAGATTCGTCTCCAGATGGAATTTCCTCAAAAACTAAACTTTCGTATTCTTCATACGGCATGGTTTCTGCAGCAAAAATTTTTCCCTCAAATAACATAACTTACATTATATCGTTTGAAACCATCAGATTAATACAAAAAACTTTATTTATAAAAGAAATACCACGTATGTGCCACAAAATACGGCTAATAGAAATTATAAGTTATTAATAAATATCACTTACCAGCCATTTTATCAAAAAATCCACAAAATAACCTGAATTCAACTTGACTGCACAACAGCTGCACTAAAATGGTGCCAAAATCACGACAAGTAACTGACAGTCCTGAATTACAGGTCGCTGTGAATCCAGAAAATTAATTTAAATTTTTTTCCGGCTAGATGACACCACAATCTATACTATGAATTACAGTGCCTTTATATAGACAGTGGCGACAATAAAACTAAGCCACACCCCCGCCACCATATTTAGGCAAATTTCTAACGGGTGTTCATTTAAATCCGTGATCAGAGTCGAATGTGATACGTATTTTACGTTTAGCAGTGCTGAAAACATTCGAGATTTGCAGGTTAAGATTTGCGTCAGTTTGTGTCAAAACTGACGCAAAACCTAACCTACTAACCTAGAATTTGACATAGACTGACAATACACTTGAGTACTGCCAAAAGTATAACACGAATCACAGGTGATTGCGCCTAAACATGGCGGCTAAAACCACGTGATCTAGGGAGCCAATCAAAAATAGGACACCCCATTGTCGCCACTGTCTATATAAAGGCACTGTACTATGAATTAACGATTTCACAGTACTACCACTACGCCGCATCAAACTACATTTTGTAAAAGGTGGTATCTTCTTGATACCACTAATCTCCAAAGGGTTAATCTATAACATACACTTGGGAAGTAGAAAAATAAAGATGGTAAAACGATAAAAAAATCAACTATTTTCAGGTTTAAAACTATCCACCACTTAATCAATCAATAGTTTATTAGTTTTCAAGATTTGCAATGGTGTTTACTGAAACCTGGACAATTTGTATAGTATTATACTTAATAGCATCATAAAAATTGTAAATTATCATAAAAACTACTTTAATAACTTACCCATGTGTCGAACACTTTGTACTATAATGTCAATTAAGCAGTTACACACAATACACATTCACAACGATGGCATACTACGGCACGACAACTGAAAACACTTCTGAAGTTTTAGCAATAGCTTGCGTCGATTGCTACTTGCCGCACTTCTTGTCCTACATGTTTATGTTTTTTTAATTATCAAATCACACACGTAACTGCATTTTTCCAGGCCAACATGAACTCACTGGCACAGTGACTCTCCACAATCAGCATAATTAAACAGCCACCAGATTATGACCGATTTATTTAATTATGCTAAATAAAACATACATAAATTACATGTGCGAAAAGCATAACATTAATTTAACGTAAGTACTACTTCATTGGTCTTAACTTATCGATTTGTTTTGTTGTAATTATATATTTTCTGAAACGAACATTAACAGAATATTGTTGTGTAACAATAAATTAACTGCATGCTGCTGGAAGTTTAAGCAGTAACACACATTATCACTGTCGTTCAAAGTTTTGATTTAATTGAAATACTGAATGCTTACAATTTTAAGTTATCTACATGGCACTATTTTTTATTAACGCCATGTAGACTTTAATTCTATCTTCAATTATTTAAATACGAATTTGGGCCCGGAAGTGAAATACAGGGCCAAGATAAAACGTACGATTTGTGTGCAAAACTACATAATTGTCACTTGTTTGCTACAAATAAGACTTCGTAATGTACAATTCAGGTTTTAGTAAAAACTTTGTACGTACGCCATCTTTAATCAAAGCTGTGTTTTTGTGGAGCTCTGACTAGTTACAAGAATTTGAAATTACTGAACCAGGACAATAAAAATACAACTTTGACTAAGCACGCCGCTCAAACACCTCGACGTTATAAGATTTAAGTTTGTTAAGTACTTAACATCTACTCATATGCACAATGGAGGGAATTTTACAAAATTAGTCACTTTACTTAAGTACTAGTTCAAATATTTTATACACGGCATACAGTGTTTGAGAACACTGCATCCTAATTATTATATTTATTCAAATATAGTATTTTTAAATTAAATAATCCTATAGATGAAGCTGGTACACCTTCTTGTTTATGTCTCGTTTAGCATGTTTATGAGTCGCTTTCACCTTTAAGTACAATCTGGTAAATAAATTAGTTAAAAATAAATTACTTAACTACAAAACGAAACAGTCTTCTAGTATAAATGCAATTTCAGTTGCCGATTATTGTGTATTTGAATACTGCATTAATTTCCTCTACCGCTTTACAACCTCGGTTAGCTCTAGCGGGCAACATTAGGTTTATTACATATACAATGTGATGTCAAAATTTAAAACTAATTCCTTAACTAAGATGCTGTCGTGAGCCAGGCGGTTATTTAAAAAAAGTTCGATTAGGACGACCCGACTTACGACAGGATTCCAGTACTAACTACCACGACAATTTTTAACGTCATGGATTTACAATTATAAAAATGCTAGCTCTAAATGATACATGTAGAAAAATAAATGAATGTCGCGATGTATTATCACATAATTATAAAAACAGATCTTGCTAAGTACAGCCAGTGTGAAAGAAAAGCTTGGAGTTACGCACTTTGTAGGTTAAAACTCGTATTTACAGTGTTTCCAAAAATAACCAATAATTTCTAAGCTGTGCTACATGCCGAGTGGCTATGTTAACATGTTAATTGTACAAACAAATATTGTTTTGTCCCAGTATAAAGTTGATTTGTCAATTAAAATTATATTCTATTAAAGACACCACTCTCTTTTATCTGGTTGAGCTCAACCGGCCTTCGCTTCTGTGTTTTTTAATACTGAAGAACACGAAGCTTTCTACGTTGTAGTAAGATATATGGACAACAGGCTTAATTTACAATTGACGTGATGTTTATTAAATGATGCACGTAAAAACGGGCAAATTCAAAGAAACAACCGAAAATCAGTGACTTTTTCAAGCGAGTGTGAGTGAATTATTGTTAATACTGCACAATTTATCAATTAAGAAACAGTATAGTTAGTATTTTTGCATTTGCAGTTTTTATTTACTATTTGACACAGTTTTCGGTTTAATCAGCCAGATCCTGTAAGTCTACATAGTTCGATATTAATATTAATGGATGATTTTGTTTTAGTCCAATTACATCTATCTGTTATCCGACTGAAACTTGTGACACATGTAAAGCACATAGCATTTTTAATATAGAACTTTAGCTTGTAATACCAGAAGGGTGAAAGATTTTATTCCCTATTTCACAAGAGGATTGGTACCTAATTGTTCAATGTTCAATATAAAACTTACTGCTATCAACTAAAGTTGGCTTTATTTAAATTTTGTAATAGGAAAATATAATTTTAATTTTGTTCCAAAGGTTAGATTTTTGTATTAAAACACACATTTGGTTTATAACGGATTTTCAAAGTTTACCAAAAGAAAGACACAGAAAGCTCTACATTCACTTTGCCAGTCAAATTCTTATGAATTATTTTAATGTTTATCATTAGTTACATTTTTTGTGTGTTTGATATTAAATATAAATCTTCAACTCGTGGGACTAGATTAGTTAACTGCAATTTTTAACATAAAAATACTAAATTCGTATTTTAACGCATTTAAAAATCCGAGAGTTAATAATAATAAAGGTTATATTCGTTTACAATCACTTTCACTCTTTTTAAATAATTTTTCCCCAAACATAGTCCTATAAAAATTAGAGTGCCTTGGAAACAATTTAGCATCATTAAACCTGTTTCATACAAAATGTCACAATCTATAAATTTCAGTACATATTTTTGAGCACAGAATCATGCAGTTCTTGTGGTGTTAATTGGCTGTGTGCTGGCAATTCACCATCATTGAACAACGTTAAAAATGGTAACAGCTGCACAGATGAAAGAAAAGCAAATGTGTATTAGCCATACCACTGGAAACGTTGCTTGTTGCCCTCGACTCGCCACGAAGAAAAGCTACAAGCAACAACGTTCCCGCAAATGGCACTTCGGTCTTGAAACAGCTTACAACGAGGATTATATTTGGAATTATAAAAGCAGTACGACCATTAAATAAAATTTATGTCTTTAAAAAGTTGTTAATTTATTCTTACTGTTTAAGATGTCATGTATAAATACGGCTTTGACTTTGTTGCAAACATTGTAACTTTAGAAACTTTAATCTTATCTAGGTGCAGTGAAATCTTCAAAACCAATTTTCTACGAAATTAGTGGAAGAAATTGTACGATCATATGCAGATTCTCCAAGCTTTCCTTTGTAAGGGCAAATTGACTATGTTGAGTAGAAAAAACATTTAAAACCCAGTCTAATTTTACGAAAATGGAATGTACTTGCACAATCAACAGTTACTAAACATCAATTCGATGTTTAATCAGATCTTACGATACAGAAGCACCCGAGTGATGATTTAACTTTAGCTGGATTTTATTGGACAAAACTAACCTATATTAATGTCGGAAGCATTTTCATGGCTTACAGCCGAATATCAAAGATAAAGATTTGAATGTGAAGACCTAAGCCTGAAAACCAGATCAGATACATAGAAATCCTACCACCTGTCCCCCTCTGAAACCCATTTGTATCAACAGCTTAGGCTAAGATCGTTCTAATACTAATTTTTAAATGATTCGCCCTCTTAAATAAAAACCTGTCTTTAGACGAGATAGAACAGCAGTAAACTATAATTAAGTAAAATGGACGCCTGAAGTTTAGATATTTAAGTTTCTTCATGGGCTGGAGGATTCAACGGACGCAAAACAATTCGTGGATCACTTTCGACCATGCGATCTGTATCTTCATTGCTAAAAGTTGAAGTTTTTTTAGTACGTATAGCTACAGATGGATTCGTTATAAAACAAATTAGGTATGTTTTATACAGCACGAATAGTCTTATCAAATGGGAGATTTTTTATTACATATTGATTTCTTATATTACTAAATGCAATTTGAAGTCACCTTTTGGAAGGTATCCTAAAAGAGGTTAGTTATCAAATGAATTTTTACTGAATGTACGAGGAGCGTTCAAATATAAATTACAATTTAATATTTATTCAAAAACAAACACAAGGACTCTGATGTACCGATGGGGCCACAATTATATATAACAGCCAGCGTACATACATCAAACAAGTAAAGACACTCATGCCAAATATTGAAACCTGTCTAGAGTGCCTGGGACAGTAACTCAGGGGGTATTTCTAAGCTTGACTATCAGATGGCAGCACAAAGTTCTACCAATTACAGTCGCTTTATATACACTAACGTTAACAGTCTGGCCATACATGGTCACGATTCTCATTGGTGCCGCCATTTTATGTCTTGCGTCATTTTGACAATAAGATTTAAATTGCAAAAGTGTCAAAGTCACAGTTATTCAAATAAAATAAGTTGACATTCAATCAAGAAAAATCGTTTAAAATGCGAGTACATAGTTAAAAACTGATCATAATTTTTAGAAACAACTAGAACTATAATTTATTAACGGTAAGCTGACAAGATTTAAAGAAATTTATCAATTTCAAAAATTTTCTTCAGATAAGAGGTATTGCTGTGCAGTCGGATGCAAAAGCAAATCTGAAAAATGTGTGCAACGGAAACTTTCCTTAGGAATAGGGACAGACGGGACTTATGAACAATAAAATTAATAGAGAAAATTGGTACACGAATGGAAATTCAAGAATTTGTGAAAAGCATTTTACAGATTGTATGTGTGAAAAAGCACGAGTTGGTGACAAAAAAGACGTAAGGATAATGCTGTTCTAACATTATTTACTTTCTCATCTTCTGCTTCGGAGCCTACAGCCATTGAAAATACCAATGTCTTTATAAACAACTGGTAAAATTTGAAAATATTTCCGTTCGAAAAACTGATTTTATCGACGTTTAAGTTTTAGGTATGGAGTCGTGTGCATTTGAATGCAAAAATAGGTCTGAACGTGGTATTAAGATGAAAAGCTTTCCTAGAAATAAAAAAGCGGGGCTTGTGGTCAAACAGGTTTATCGAGCATATTAGAATGACATAAAAGGTCAGAATAGAATCTAAATGTAAAAGCATTTTATATAAATAAAATGCATATTGTTGATGTAAAACATATTGCAACTTTTAATCAATTAGAAAAGTTTATTATCTCCAAAGTTATCGGTGTTCGTTTAAGAATAGCTGAAACGAAAACGCAAAATACACAACGAAGCAAATACAGTTGTACTTCTGTGGCAATGCACAATTTAGGCTATATAAATTAAGTGGGAAGTTATGAAAAGTAATTTTAAGCGTATTAGACTGTATACTCACTGTTTTATTAGTTTTGGGATCACTGTAAGTTCTGTAGATTTGCTATTATTTATGTGAGCACTAACTGTAAATAAAATTTATAATATCTCATTGATACGACATTGTTTGTTTTACTATTTAAGTCATATATGTACTTATACTAAGCATTTATTTAATTAAACTATTTTCCAACACTAACCCCGCCACTGCTTTTGACCCGCCACTGAAGGCGGCCATATTCTGTCTTATGTCATAAGTGACATTTCATATGGCCAGACTGTTGTATATAAAGGGACTGTACTACCAATCAGAGTCAGTAGATATAGGAGAGTACCGCCAATCTTTGATCCGTGAAAATGCCGCCATCACCGCCATTTTTGTTCCCATCAGCAATAACTGATTGAGTTATGTCTAAAATTTTACTTGAAATTGGCAAGACTGTAAGTCTATGTCAAATTGGAGGTTAGCAGGTTATGTTTTGCGTCAGTCTGTGTCATATAACAAACAAAACCTAACCTGTTAACCTTGAATTTGACATAGACTTACAGTCTTGCCAATTTTAAGTAAAATTTCGGATTGCCAATAAATGTCACATTGACGGAATTGTGTTGCTAACCTCAAAGTGGCGCATATGACAGAGGAACAAACATGGCAGACGTGGCGGTACTCTCCTATATCTACTGACTCTGCTACCAATCAGAGCCAGTTACTGGCACTGCTACTAATTACGATGTGTTCAAGTAGTGGCGCCATCTGTTAGTACTATCGGAAAGTACCCCCCCCAGGAGCCGTTCGAGGTCATCCAAATCGGAATTTTGACATCAAAAGAACCGACAGTGAGTGTCTCTACTTGTTTATTTATGTACGCTGTAACAGCGATGAGATAACATGAACAAGAAGATAACACGTATTGCTTGAGTAAGAAAGAGATAAACATAGTAGCAAATATTCGAGAAGGCTTGACGCTAATTTAATTATGACATTCGTCAACTAAACACGCCTACTAAAATAATTTTTTCATATGGCCATCTCTTTCTTACTCAAGCATTCTATTTTGTTATTCGTGTTATCTCATTGCTGTTATATATAATTATGGCCCCATCCGTATATCATGTCATTTTTCTACTTAGTCTCCCTCTCTTTTAATAAACTGATGCAATTTTTCTGGAAGTTTCTGTCTCAATCCAATCTCCAAGGTGATTATGTCATAAAGTAACCATAAGTGTAATTAATTTTTAGTAATAAAATAATTGTTTTATAGACACTTGTCTTTTTGTTATGGCCCATCGGAGGTTGAAACAAAAACGGCCCTCGTATTATTCATATTTGAACGCTCCTCGTATTATCATCTTAAAAGTGGTCTACTTTAGAGACCTGCACGGGTCCAATATACTAGGTGAGTTTTTTAAAGTATTACAAAGCGATATCTTAAAAACGGTTTAAAATATTTTGGTGACATTTTGGTGGGGTGATAGGGAGATGTGGGGGGACATATTTTTGACATTTACCCCTCTCTCTGTTTTGAGCGGTGAGGGATAACTTTGGAATTTTAAATAGGATGATGTACTTTTATTAGATTCGAATCTACGTAAAAAACTATGTATGCGTAAAAATTTTTTTTTGATTTGCTTATGGTTGTAACGTTTCGCTCGTAATTAAGCGCTACCAAATTTAATTTAAAATTAAAAGCGCTTAATATTCGCATTTTTGCAACAATGGGCGCTACAATTGAAATTTCCAATGCGCTCCAACTTGCAGGATCGTCGCGAGCTCCTCGATCGACGCGGCTGGTACGGAGAATCGTTCACGGCGCACCCCTCCCTCGATGCGCGATCAGTCCCGAGGGCCGATCGCCGCGTATAAAACCGGATTCGCTTCGTGGATTCGAAGAGATTATTATCAAAGAATATGTACATAACTGAACAAGAAGCGACACTCGATAGAGTGGGGGCAGGGCATTTTCCAGTGCGCAGGTTTACTAGGAATATGGCCGTTATTTATATCCTCAGCAAGGCAACGGGTCAACGTGCTCAGTTAAGCGGCAGTTACGCTTTCATTGTGGTAGTTAGTCGTGTGTATTGGATCTAGTTTGAGTTGGAATTCACTTTTCTATAAATAATTGATGCATGTATAATAGCTGTCAACTTCTTTATTTCTATGTAACTAAATACTTATATAATTATCATGTTTGTTTTATATCTGTTAATTAATAATTGCTACAATCTGTAAAAATCAATTATGCTTTAATAAACAATATTGGAATTCACTTGTCTATAAATAATTGATGCATGTATAATAGCTGTCAACTTCTTTATTTCTATGTAAATATTTACTTATATAATTATCATGTTTGTTTTGATATTTGTTAATCAACAATTACTACAATCTGTAAAAATCAATTCATATTACTCTAGTACCCAACACAATTGTAATTTTGTCCTGTTAAAGATCAAAGGCGCCGCCAAGAGTGTCGCTTCTTGTTCAGTTATGTAAAGTAAATTTTTTTCTATAATTTTCAAGGTCAACTTTCTAGGGGATAAGTTGCATTCCTGCAGGGTCCCTAGTTTTAATAATGTTGGTACATAGATTTTTAGTGCTTTTTTCCACTAAAAAAATGATTTGTCATTTTGACAGATATGTCATAATAGTGGGTAAAACAAACAGCATAGTAAAATATTGCAAATTTATTAATTATTAAACTTACAATATTTGAAAATAATGAACGTTTGATTCTATGTAAAAAAAAATGAAATTTGTCAAGAGTTCAAATTAAGTAACTTTGACATTCAAAATTGACACAACCATAATTTTGAAAAAGTTCTAACAACACGAGGTATAAAAATTTCCTAGCGTTTTACTCACACATCTACCAACATTGTAACTCTTTGACAGTTATTATAGAAAAAAAACGCCGATCCCGCGGCCTCCGCTGAGGAAAGCCTCGTGCTTGCCTCAGCTGAGCCACCCAAAATTAACCCGGCTTTCAGCCGATTCACGGACCAGAAATACACCTGCAAATTTCGAGATTAACTCGAAATAGATTACTAGGTATCCGTTTAAAGACAAATTTGAATCAGCTCATATTTGGAGGCAGATTGAACTGCATTCAAATTTATCGAAGCCCCGCCTGACCGTGTAGCTACAAAGATACGTTCAAAACTCAAATTTGAATCAGCTTATATCTGGAATCGGAATAAGCTGCATTCAAATTCCTCTGAGTCCCTTCCGGCCAATCGAGTGCAATTAATTTATGAATGGCATATCGTAGTAATTGGATTCATTTTCCGGCCTGACAGTTCGCAGAGGCTCTCTCTCCTCAGTCCTCTTACCCCACGGAAGGGTTTGGTAATATTATGTGACGGAGTCAATGGTTGCTTTCCATGACTACCTATCTTGTGCCGATAGCATAGCTTCATGTAAATTTTTCCCCACCAGGTTTTTCATTTGGTCCACCCATCTGGTGGGAGATCTTCCTCTGGGTCGACGGCCATCAATTTTATCTTGGACCATAAGTCTTTCCATTGTTTTATGTTTGTTCTGTGAGCAGTCCATGGTATGCGTAGAAGTCTTCTCTACACCCACATTTCAAAGGCGTCAATTTTTTGTTTATCTGACTTTTTAAGTGTCCACGTTTCTGAGGCATAAGTAGCAATCGGGAAAATTAGTGTTTCTGCTATTTTCATTTTGGTCTTCTTTGTTATGGCTGAGGCTACTAGAATTTAATTAACGAATAGTTGGAATCGACATTCGTTAATTAAAATTATCGTACGTGAAAGAAATCAGTTTCAATGGCAAACACGCTCGAATAAGGGAATGCAATAATTAAATTTCATACAATGTATTAAAAGCTCATAGTAAAAACATTAAAGTTACGTACAGTTGAGTACTGTGTCACTAAAGTTTCCTCGAGTGTAGATCGTTAGATCTTAAAACCCAGCAAGTATTCCCCGATGAAACTGGCTGTCCCCCTAAGGCAGTAAAACGACGTACTCACCCTGTTAAATTACATTTTTGTCCGAGTAGTAAAATAACCTTGTCAGTTTTGACATAAAATGACGCAAATCCTAACCTGCTAACCTCGAATTTGACATTGACGTACAGTGTCACCAACATATTATTCATACGTTGAATTTCCACAGCCCGCTGAGGAACAGTTTTTTTTGGATCTCTCAATATTAATATTAATTGTTTAAAATGTACATTTATTTTACACTTTCTTTAAGTAATAATTGTATTTTGATAAAAATGAAGCCCCAAATTCCGTTTTATGGCCGAATTTTAATTTTGTATTAAAATACAATTATTGCAAATAGTGAGATTTTTTATTTAAAAAAATTACTTTGACCTTTGAATGACCTTCACAGTTGACCTAGAGTACAAGATGGTCAAGGTTATTGTCCCCTAAGTCTACTCAAATATTTTTTCGCCCTTAAATCATCCAAATTCGAAAGAACAGCTTCTGGACGAATTTTCCACATTTAACCTTGATTTGACCTTTTCAAGGTCACTTCAACGAGTTATAAACTATCATTTTGGACATAAAATTTTCCGCTCTTTCCGAATCCGGCGTCAAAATAGGGGTTCCCATTAAAAAAAAAGATTTTGACCTTCAAACGACCTTGAAAGTTGACGCCAAGGTCAAAGTTATTAGTACAGTCAAATGACCCCCATCATCCTGAATAACTTTTGTCTGCACAATTTTTTTAAATTCGGCTTACCAACAGAGATATTCGAATGCGTCGATTAAAATGGCCCACCCTGTATATGTTGTTTGCGTTTATTGTGTTGATTTTCATCAGTATTGTTTTTGCTTTGTTTATTTTTAGCCCTATTTTCTTTGATTCAACATTTAATCTGTCTAATTTTGTCTGCATATTCGGTAGCATGTGTGAGAGCAGGCATACATCATCTGCGTATTCCAGACCTTCTAAGGTCTTTGTCAGGCCCCATCTTATTCCTTTCGGGTTTCCCCTTGTCTAATACAATTGGGAATAGCAATGGTGACAAGATACACCCTTGTTTGACCCCCGCTTCTGTTGGAAAAGCTTGTGACATTTTACCGTTTAAGAGTACTTGGGCTTTAGAATCTGTATTACCTTCTTTGATTAGACGAATTAATTTTTCTGGTATTCCTTTGTTTCTCAGGGCAATTCATATACATTCTCTACTAACGGCGAAAGCACGCTCGTAATCTATGACGAGTAGTTGTAATAACGATTGATATTCCAGCGACTGTTCGATTATAATTCTCAGTGTTTATATTGTCGGTACAGGAATAATCAGGTCTAAAACCTGCCTGCTCTTTTCGTAAATTTTTGTGTAGTGTATTCATAATTCTGTTTAAAATTATTCTATAAAATATTTTATTTGAAATGGGCATTAAACTACCTCGAAATCGGCATTAAAGTAATCCATTGTTTTACGACTCTTTGTAGACGGTCGGGTGATACGTAAACGTCAACCGATGTTAACATAACCTACAAATGTTGGTTAAAATGTTGCAATTTCACGATTTCTCAATTTCAAATAAAACAATGCAGATGCTACGAAATTCGCCTACACGCCAGATTATAAGTAATCAATAAAAAACTAAGAAAATTTTATGTAGCTACCGTTGTTGAAGTTATCGGCGACATTATTTTTGGAGTGAAGTATTTGAAGAAAAATAAGGGGTCTACTCATTTTATTTATGACAATGATACTGCCATATATGACCTACCGAAAGAAGACGTCGTCATGAAACTTGGTATACCACAAGTGGTAGGAGGCACGGCAAGAAAATGCACAGAATTTAGGTTTGCAGTTGATTTATCTGCATATAATGTGGAGTAAAATATCGTCCCAAAGAACAAGCGTAGGTTTTCACCTTGGTATATTTTATCACAATCATAGATAACATGAATTTTTATATTTGAAATAAAATTTAAAAAAATTAATTCGTGAATTTTGTCCCAAAGTACAAGGATCTCCCCTACATAGTTTTTTACGTAGTTTCGAATTTTATAAACAAAAATACATCATCCAATTTAAAATTCCAAAGTTACCCCCCACCCTTCAAAACAGAGATGGGGTAAACGTCAAAAATATGTTTAAATATGCCCCCCCCCCTCTCCCTACTACCTCAATAAAATTTCATCAAAATATTTTAAGGAGGTTGGGGCAATCCTGTGCGGGACGCAACGTAAGGGGGTTGGCCTGTGGTAAATGCATATACTACGGCAGGCATTGCCAACTTCAGAAAGACAAATAAAGTATAATGTTTTTCTCATTTTTGAGTACATAGTAAAGATGAATGTATGGTTTTTAAATATTTTTTACGATTTTGTACCTGTAATAGCAATGAGAAACTATTTTTTACAGACAAAACGTAGTTTCGAATTGAATAAATTAAACGCTGAAGTTTGGCAACGACGAAAGTGCAGGATAGCGTGTCGCACGGAGTAGAAGGCTGGAGAATCGTTGACATTCCGGTGTTAGCCAAAAACTTGAAATTCCTTGTCTGCGACCAAATTTTGTCGTTATCGTGCATAGAAAATGAAAGCCGCCGTGGTCTCGCAAGTGTCTTCAAAATTCGATGCCATGTCTGTTTGACAGTTCGTACTGTGCCAACGAGTGGTTACTCTTATTCTGACGGCTATGTTCGACGTAAAATATACCACGTTAATTCTAAAGCTGTTCTTGGGGAGTAGCAAGTATTCAATTAATCCGACATACGTATTTCGCTTGCGCATGAAGCGCTGAGAAAGCTGAGACTTCGCAGCGTTGCCGCATAAAAGTGACAGGCAGGCCGATCGGAGCCATTTTTAGTGCACAACGATATATTTTTTACTAATGCAACAAATGCAGCGTGTGAATCGAGTTCAAATTTTACCAGTGTCTTCGGAGAATATTGCATTTGGTTGTGCAAAGTGTTTCATCAACATTTCTTCGTTTACTTTTTTTTTTAACCGTCCCGAAAGTTTCCACCCATAAGAGCCCATGTATTTTTACACGATTTTACGACTTATTTTCTCCTATTCTAACGAGACAATTTTCTTCAAATTTATAGGGGAGTTTTTAAATGCACTTTTCTACAGTATATATTTTTTTTTACGATTTTCTATTCGTCAAGTACGTAACGCACCAACCTCCTTAAACCGTTTTCGAGATATCGCCTTGTAACACTTTAAAAAAACTCACCTAGTATAGAACCCGCACCCAACCCGCAATTTTAAACCTGTACCCAACCCCAAATTTGAATATTAAACCAGCATGTACCCACAACTTGCTTCAGATAGAATACCTATACACAATAATTTTCACACTTTGGCAGTCAAATTATTATTAATTTCTTTATACACAAACAAAATTTATATTGAAGAAATGAAGTTGTACCCGCTACCAGACCCGCGACCCGCAGTTTCAAATCCGCACCCGACTCGTTACCCGCAATATTGATATAAATCCTACCTGCAAACCGACCCGATATGCAGATAATCCGACCCGATGCAAGACTCTAATCTACCTTCAAACGAAAAAGGTAAGAAACAATATTTCTTAGGTGCAAATTGAACAGTTTCAACAGCAACTTTTAGGTTTTAGAATACTATTTTCTATGAAATCATGATAAAACCTTTCCCATTTGTTAAGTACTTTCGTGAAAAAACTGTATATAAAAGAAACTATGAGTATTTCTAATATTTTCTATTATTTCTAACAAAAATGAAATCACCCGTGAAGGTAGTTCTATTGGGCAACATCCATGAAACCCGTTACTCTACCATCAGCATTCCTCGTTTAATGTAGGCAATTAAAGGTAGTGTCTAACCACATCTACTAACTGATTTGTAAATTAGTTACCTAGCCTACCTTTCCTTATTTTCTTGTGGCATTAACTTGCTTTGCTCACTGTCCTCTGCTGGTGGCTGATAAGCAACCTCTGAAACGGGAGCGTACTGCGCAGCCACTAGAAGATCAGTAGATGGGTTTACTGTGAGTGCTTGTCCCGTGGCAGGGTCTAAGGGATCTTTACCAGTGCGACAGCACAATCTGCGCGACTGTCGCAGGAAGAGGCCTGGATAAAACAGCTCATTAAGTGTGATTCTTTCAGACGTCTCTAAAAATATTACCTAGAAGTAGAACTCCAGTCCCGAAGAATATTGCACCCACGATTGTAGCAATCAAGTAGAAGCTGTCGTCTTGTTTATGCGGGTCAGAATAACCGATTGCTCCGTTAATGAGCATAATCAAGCTGAAAATATTAATATAGCTTACTACTGTAGTTAGTTTTAATTTGGACAAGCTTAAAAACAAAGTAGTTGAAAAAACCTCACTCACCCAATAGCCAAGCATACCAAACTGGAACCCAGCAATAGCGTTGGTACAAAATTTCTCAAAGGCAAGCATGATAATCCACATGGATGGCCGGGTGTTCGTGTGAAAGACGTCAGATAGCTAATCGGCCTCTCTGACCATCGGTCCTGGGGCGATGTGTTGGCTTCGTATGTGACAGTCGTGGGCTGGTACACGGCACCGCTTTGTGACATTTTCATGACTGAAATCTACCTGCCATTAATTTAGAGTTTTAATGTATCTATACCTTTAATCTTTTAAAGCGGAACATAAAATTTTAATAAATCCACGCAAGTGAGGTTATGTTCCGGGAGAAAATAAACAAAACAAGGTCGATTGTTATGAACAAAGGCAGCCGCCTGGATATCGGTGTTTTGTTTGGAAATTTCGAGCATTTGCGACTATTGCCCAACTAGGATGAGTCACTTCAGTTTTAATAATTATTACTTACGTTTATCGATTTCGTAAATTTAATCTAGCACTTCACGGCACTTCAGATGCACTTGAGCGTTTGCAGTGTTTGGAGAAACTGCGGGCTTATTTACTGTTTATTTTTAACGTCTCTTGACTAATGCTGGAAACCAGTCAGCAATTTTTTATTCAAGGTTTGTTCCCTGCTCCATAGACTTTATCCGTTCGATTAGACTTCCACATATGGAACTGCTTCCGTCCAGGTGTCAGTGGCGTAACATGCAAGTGGGTACAGGTTGCATCACAGAAAAGAATAACTTTTGTAAAGTGTAATAATTGTAGGATCGTATTTATAAATATGGCTAATATTGAACCAAATATAAAAGATTTTTTTTTATTCTACACCAACTAGCGCATACTTAATTTAATTAATCACAGCTATAGTATGACTGCACTAACAAAAATTTTATAATTTATTTGTAGCAGGGCGTTTTTATTTCTTTGCTAAATTAAAAAGACTAAAAAACTATTCAGGTCAAATGAGCACCCATTTGAAACGTCAAAGAAATCAAATAAGTAACGCTTAAACAATTTAATTTTGTGCAACAGTAAAGTAGTCTTGCAAACTTCAAAATTTGAAGACATTAATAAGTATCATATGAAGGTTTTCAAAGTAAAATTCTGCTTTAAATGATTCGTGGAAACAGAATGATTAGGAGGGATATTAAAGAAATCTGCTCTGATTCATTAACTTATTCAATACTTTATCAGAAACAAAATGTGTTTTCAATTGTTTTAGCAACACTTAAATAGGCGTAGCGAATTTTATCAATATGAAATAGTTATTTACATTACAAGTGCGGTAGGTTGCATTTTACAGCTTGAGGCTATAATTTTTGAAGCACGACGCGAAGCGGAGTGCTTTAATAAAACCGAGGGCTGTATTAACTTTTATCTACTTTGCGTTCGCACTGAGGCTATTACGATACTCGTTTGCGTATCGTAATAGACAAAAAGCGATGCTATAATAAAAATACTAAAAAAATATTTTTTTGCTTAAATAAGCGGCAAAGTAGATAAAATACTGTATGATACCTCGTTTATAAGGTATTTTGTCGCACTTACTCCTTTAGCGCACTCCTCGCTTCGCTCGTCGTACCCTAAACCCGTGCGTGATACAAAATTATTATCAAACTCTTATCATAATATACTATTTTGTCCGACAAATTTTTTTAACATTTTCTATAAATTCACGACGTTGCTTTCGAATATTAAGCAAGCTGGCTTCAGTAAATTATGTAGTTGATGATCTGAAACGTTAAAGATCAAAGTCGTAAATATCAATTTTCTTTATTTATCCAAAACTCAACTGAACGAGGAATTGCGTAACTATACCTTTTCAACTTCAAATTGGGATTAATCAATTTCAAAATGGGAATAAACAACTTCAAAATTAAGTAAACAATTTCAATTTGAGAATAAACAACTTCAAATTGGGACTAATCAACCTCAAATTGAGAAAAGCTTTTTGTTAACGTAGTCTTTGGAAAATGACAATTACATGGTTGTGACAGAACAGAACACCAGCAGCAACTAACAATAATTAGTTCCGTCCTGTCAAAACCATGTAATTGTCCGTTTCCAAAGACTACCGTCAACAAAAAGTTTTTCTCAATTTGAAGTTGATTAGTCCCAATTTGAAGTTGTTTATTCTCAAATTGAAATTGTTTATTTCATTTTGAAATTGTTTATTCCCATTTTAAAATTGATTAGTCCCAATTTGAAGTTGAAAAGGAATAGTGTTTGTACAAATACTCTTTATTACTACAAAGCAACTTTTTTCTTTAAGGGTCTCTGAAAGATAAACATTTCTAGCCATTTCACAGCACCGAATTGTGTAAAAGCACTGATTAACTGTAAAATCGTAGTTACAATGGACGTCAACTGTATATGAATGTTGTTTTTCACTACTTTCTTTGCAAGTGATCCTTACACTGTCAGAGTTGAGGGATGTAGGAAACATTTACAAAAATTGTTACGTTTTACATGACAATGTACTTACTTCCCTAGAGCAGTAAATTATTTACATCCCTCATTTATTATAACTGACGAGATGCCGTGTCTGCCTTTTGGTTAACATGAACAAAAGCAGTATCGCTCTACTATTATCCATTTTCAATCAGAATAAAATTACAAAGCTCAGAAAGCAGTACTCGCAATCGTATTCACATACTTTTCACAGTGCGTTTATAACTGTCAAACAAGACATCACAGCACGATAGCAACGCCTCAAGCTCTCGAAATAGGCTACTCTAATTTAGAAATTGTAATAATTTTACGCTATTACCATTTACTTTACATAAGGAAGTATTGGTAGTGAAAAAAATTATGTACTTTACACAGGATGTAGGTAAGATTTACACTACCTCGCAACGTCAATGTCAAATTCGAGGTTAGCAGGTTAGGATTTGCGTCATTTTGTGTCATAACTGACGGAAAACCTAACCTGATAACCTCGAATTTGACATTGACGTACAGTGTCACCAACATATTATTCATACGTTGAATTTCCACAGCCCGCTGAGGAACAGTTTTTTTTGGATCTCTCGATATAATATATAAAGTTAATTATTTAAAAAAATTAAAACAGAAAATGATATTTGAAACCAAGACCTTTAGGTTAGGAGTCAAACATGATAGCGCTTTACCACAACAATAGTAAATAGGGTCCCGAGTGGTGTAGCTTGAACAAGCGTCCACGTTCGATCAGCTGAGTTAAGCAACGCTGTCTCTGGTCAGAACTTGGATGGGAGTTCCACGGCTGCATCTCTCGGCGCCTCGTGGTACGGCTATCACGGAAAAAAGTTGGTCCCGGCGGTCATACAATATCATGACAGTCGTTAGTGGGGTTGGAAGTCCTCATAACTGCACAGCGACGCCTATAATTGGCCTAACGGCTGTTGGCTGAGTGCGAATTAAATAAATAAATAAATAAATAAATACGTTTTCATTTTTATGAATGCCTTCGATAAATAAACTTCCATTATTATGTCCACAAACACTATATTTTTGTTCATTTTGATACATTTTGATATAACCATCTCGAATGAATAAAAGTAAAGACATTAATGTAAATTCATCTCGATTACACCAAAGTCCTTTATCTTTAATAGTAAATTTCATAGAAATAGGATCTTGTATTGGATAATCAAATTTAATTCTGTTACATTGTTATTTAAATACCTATTTATAATAATTATCTAATACATTTAAGGAGCCACTAAATATTTTATCCATTTTATTGTACAAATTATTTTTAAAACATTAATCAACATTCTGTAAACTCAATCTTATCTTCTCCTTTATACATCATATTATAATTTTTAGAGTACTGAGTTTCCAACTTGTATTTAGAAATTATGTGTGAATAATAAGTTTGTTAAAAACCATAATTGGATCATCCAACGTAACACGTGGCTTATTGGTTTATTTTCATATTTAGTTTTAACAATTTGAAAACTAGTAACTTGATATAGAATTTTAATTCTTAAATCATTTAATTTCTTAAAGTCATATGACTTATTCAACTGTGATCAGGGACGGATGGGCTGGGGTTCACCGGCCCGGGAAATGGCCCCAGACCGGCCCAAGGTATATATGGGCAAAATATATTTTTATATCAGCCAGAAAAGCTTAATAGTTTTGAAATAATTAGAGTAATACACAGAACATTTTAAAAACTTATGTTTATTTGTAAGTAATTGGACATATATGAAATGGTAACGAGTAAAAAAAGTGATGCACGCAGACAATTTCCTTTTACAGTGATCTTATAATTAGCCAGAAATTTGATTTTAAATTTTTAAGCTTATCCAAAAATTTTAAAAAATTACATATTCTACAAAAACGGTACAAAATAGTGTTAGTTCAAGAGACAAATTTTTTCTAAAGTTTTAAGTTGAATTCGAAAATGTAATAATATACCGGGTGTTCTATTTAAAATAAGAGTTAATAAAAAAATAGAAAAAAGAAACTCATTTTAGAGGTATTCAACTGGAAAATCACATATCTTCCATCCATACACATTAAAAATGTAATAAAATGTAGTTTTAAAAAAATCGTTAGAGCCGTTTTTGAAAAAATCGAAACGAAACTGAAAAATCACAAGAGTAAACACCATACTTTCGGTTATTCGATTTTCTTCAAAAGCTTGCTGTCGCATCTAGATAGTACACAAAACTTATATATGAAGTTTCAACGCCATACCTCTTTTCGTTTTTGAGATATTCTGTTCACAGACACACAGACAGACAGACCAATGAACAAAAACATGTTTTTTTGGGTTCAGGGGACTCGAAAACGTGAAGATCTGTTGAAAACTCAATTTTGAATGTTTGGGGTGAATCCAATACTCTCTTTATTGTAAAAGGAAGTAATATGATATACGTTGTATGCTAAAAGTATTTTAAATCTTAACAATATTAATATTTATTATAACAAAATACTCAATTACGTAATATTATTAAATATCTTAAACAAACACAAAACATACTTTTTCCCTTTCATGGCTTTTATAATGAGGTTGACTTGATGAAACTTTATACTTATTTGTTTATTTATAATTCGCCTAGTATAGTATCAACAGTAACATGGTTTTTGTTATCATTATTAAAATAATTATTAGGAATGAATAATTATGAATTAAGCACTCAAAAATTGCATAAAATTGACTTCGCGCATTTGGTAAAATATGAAATTAATAAATAACGGCCTTTGTGCTTGTATTTGCTGAGGAGTTAATCACATCTTCATTGTCAATGCTTGTTAAAATGGATTTTTTGAGGTTCATAATCATAAACGACTCTACTTTCTCGTTAGATAACCGGTTTCTCAGTCGAGTCTTAATACATTTTAGAATGGAAAACGACCTTCAACAGGACATTTGAGATATGGGGACTGTTAAAAGATATTGATAAACTAAAGAAAGCACAGAGTAAGCGCCTTAGAACATGTTACATTTTGGATGAGCTAATTGCAAATGGAACAATTTTGGCAGCTTTTACAAGTCGTAGTAGCTTCTAGAGCGGATATGCAATCTTCTTGAGTGGATATGTCATCATCTTCTTTATTACAGTTAACAAAATCGTAATTAATTTGATACGATTCTTCCAGGGATAACTTTAATTTGCCCCAGTTATTTTCAAAACTAATTAATTCCTGTTTTATCTGATTGGGAGTAGCATGTGGATTGGATTTCAACTTTTTTATATGCAAATATTCATCTTCTAACGAATAGGCTGATTCATTTAAATTCCCACGATACGAAAGACCTCATTTGCCAATTAACTTAATTACATTAATAACAATCTCTAATATTTTACGATTACTTGTTACTTGATTATTGTGCTGCTTCAGGTGTTCGCTGAATAAAAGTGTATTCACAGTTTTACATTTCAAAAATAAAAAGTACGATTGACAACTTTTTTGGTGGTTTACAAATCTCTCGTGTTCATTAATTCTTTGATATACGTGCTTCGGACATACCTTGTGTAAAACTGTTTTTCTTCAAACGGCAGTAAAATGTGCCATTATACTGCTGGATTGATGATGCTAAACGGTCACTTCATTGCCATGGCATCTAAAACACTTTATCTGCCGCTCGTCAGCGGCAGATAATATTATCTGCCGCTGACGACTTTATCTGCCGCTGACAACTTTATCTGCAGCTCGTCAGCTCTGCCGCTGACAAGATCAAGTCATTTTCTTCGAATTTTGTTTAGAAAATTGTAAATAATTTGTTATAAAAACGTTTGAAGAAAAAATACTATATGTTATTCGGAGCAAAAGTATCTTTATGTGGTTCGGCTGTACTTATCTGCCTCGCAAGCTCGGCAGATAACATAATATACTATTGTTTCACCGGTATCCCCAAAAGCCAAACAAGCTGTACAGAACAAGGCGTTTTTGTTAAAACTGTAGGTAAGCCACTGTCTGGAATTTTTATTCGATCGAACAAAAGCTTTTTTAACATTAAATGGAATATTTTCTTGTATTTTAGGAATCTGAGGGTGACATTCAAAAAAATGTAACTCATTTACATTGGGTCGTTCAAAGTGGTTAAAATAAAAAAACTCAATCTCTGAAGATTCTTGCTCACGTTCATATAATTTGGGTGTAGCATTATTACTTACAGCAGCTATAACCTCAACTTCACAGAATTCGTTCACAGTTTCTTTATTTTTCCTGAGTGTCGATATGAGTCGGTGCTTCGTGTATACTTTGAAGTGAATGCACTACAGAAACACTATCCGCAGTTTTCGAGATAGTATTTAAAAACATTGTGTCCAGAGATATGCACTTTCTTGCTTCTTCGTTCATTTTGCGTCTTTTTGTCTCGCTTATTTTTTCCGCGCCTCCTTTGACTTTTTTACTATTGTCGTTATTAATTTTAATTTTAAAACAAACTAAACTTCCAACTTCTCGAAAAACTACAATCACTCCGTTATTAGAAAATAAGCTTGGTCTAACTTGCGCGACGGTTACTCACTAATTTTCTCGCAAAGGAAAATAATTACTATTGCGATTTTCATAAGCGACGCCCACTAAACTCCGTAACCAAAAGGGGAAGCCCCGTGATACAGCATACCGTTTTGAATAGCTTGGCTAAGGTACACCTCCCACCTCTCTGATTTAGTCAATCCAAAAGGTTGTTGACCGGCAGTAGAAGTAAAATTATATTTAATTTTCGATAAACCAGATTTTCAAAAATTGTCACATGTACCTAATTGTCCAAAGTAAATGGAAATTATACAAATGAAACGAAACGTTTCAGTCACATTTATAAAGACCGCGGCCCAAATTGGACCAATTGGACCGGCCTTTCGGGAAATGTCCCGAGCTCCCGATGGTCCCACCCGTGCCTGACTGTGATAGAACTTGATCATCCATTTAATATAATAAAATATTTTTCAATGTAATAATATTACTACTAGTAAGGCTCTTCAGCAAATATTTCAAGGATTTTGCCCTGTTTTTAAAGGTATATTAAAAAATAGCTAAAATTTCAAGGCATTTCGGCTGTTTGGTACAAAATGACTTTTATTAGATGTAAAATATATCGATTTCATATATGTTAAAAGTAAAATTTCTTATGATTAAATGATTACAAGACAAAATATATTTGGTGCGGTAGAGTTTTTAATAATTTCCTCTCAACCGGGAATAAGATGCTAGTTTATTCGTTCGTTTTTGATTAGTATTGCTTTACTTTATTCCCTAGGGAATAAAATAAAATAAATGTGGACATTAGCAAGTTTACTTTTATTCTCGGGATTAAAACCGTTTATTCCCTTGATACATAAATAGTAATTTACGATACAAGTGCGTAAAGCTACTCTTTAGTCACGAGTGGGGTAGAGTTAAAACACGAGTGAGCGAGCGTTTTAAGCCCCGCGGAATGACTAAAGATGCTTTACGCATGTGTATCGTACAATAATTTATCTACGATAGAATGTAGAAAACAGGGTAAATATAAAAAAATAAATAAATGTCAATTAGGATTACCAGCAACCGGTCGTAATTTTGCGGGTTTTAAAAATGTTAAAACACGTTGCTACTGACAACGTGTCTAATGAAATCTTTTAAACATGTTATTACTGACGTAAACTAATGAAAACATGTTATTAAACAGTTGTTTTACAAACTTAAAACTGCCAACTAAAAGGCAATTTTACACACTGTCGTAGATAATAGTATATACGCTATTTTTTGCCCTTTTAGGAACATTATTATCAAACATTTCAAAAATTTGGAATTTGTCAATTTGGAAACTGACAATTACAATTTATTAAAAACTGAATTGCAGCAGGTGCTGGATAGCCTGAATCAGTTGGCAGTACTGAAGTGTATTGTCAGTATATGTCAAATTCGAGATTTGCAGGTTAAGTTTTGCGTCAGTGTGAGTTACCTAAATTACAAACAAAACCTAGCCTACTAACCTCGTGTGTACATAAATTTACCATAGTTACGGTATCATTTTTACTTTAATCCCTAGGGATTAAATGAGCTACTTTAGTCCCTGTTTACGGGGACTAGAGTATCAACTTTAGTCCCGAAAGTGCAAAAAAACTATTCTGGCGATTGGAAGTTTAAACACACCTGTAAATTTGGTGAGTTTTTAGTGGATTTCACTTCCACAGTTGGCGATCCTGGTGAAAAATGTCATCTGTCATTTGCGAAATAGAACGTGACTAGCGGTGACTAGAACTAGTCTGCGAATCTGGTGAATCTCGTCGACATCGTCGTACTCCTATTTTTTGTGTTCTGGTACTGGTCGTCCCTTGTATTTTCAGCCAAATCCTGAACTGTTTATGCAATTTACCTATGTACCTATGTTAGGATTGCCAACACTATAATTTTGACCCGAAGGCTTCGGGTTTGGCAATCATTCTTCGGGTTTTCAATAAAATCCTTCCGGTAAACTAAAGGTTTATACAAACATAGATTGCAAAATGTTTTACTACTATTTAAAAGCGCCAGAGCAGAAGTCATTGGTAGAAAGTGGCCAAAGAGAAAAAAAAAATACAATTTCAGAAAATATTTTCAATTTTTTCAGAAAAATGTAGTTTCGTAATAGTTTACTTAACTTATAAGATAGATTTTTTGTAAATCATAAGATAAAGAACAAAACTAACATGTGAGCAAACTAAGATGGAATCAAGCTTGGCTTTGAAAAAATGTAAACGTATGTCGATAATTAATGCACGTTATGTTGGATATGTATGTACTATTATAATAACTGTAATATTTAAATTAAAACATTCGAAGTAATAAACCACATGACTTAATTTTTACAAGTCAACTTTGATTTCGTATTCATTGGCTCATATGATATTATTTACATTCCATTAAATAAAATTTTAAAATCGTAGAAATTAATAAAATTTTAAGGCCTAAATTTATGCTATGTATAACAGGCCAGCTGCATCCCTCACCGATGTTTATTTTCATACTTGAATGTAGAAGCCAAGTTGTATTTCTTGTGTGTTCTATTATTAGATTTAATATTGTATTTTATATAAGCAAATGTTCGCAAAGTCGGTTCTGCTCTGGATGTGTTATGTGAATTTAGTGTTCGCGAGTGCAGCAAGAACTCATGCAAATTTAACAAAGAAGGCGACTTTCGCACGCAGCGTCTTCAGAGAGCTGCATGGGTTTATTCGGCGCAAAAATATAGTACGTGAATTTGCCCAGAGCGATATAAATTAATTATAAACGGCCTGAAAGAGCCTGACAGCCAGTATTTACTGCAAACAGGGCGAAAGTGCAACAGACCAGCGTTTATAAATTCCGAAAACGCATTTTCCGAGTGTACATCTAGGTACAGGTACACCCATTGTGCTATATTTAAAAGCTCATTTGAAGCGTCAATTTTGAGAGGCGCCAACTCAACTGTCCTTTCAAGGCCTGTACGCAATCCAGGGTTCCCAGCAACATGTCCGCCAGGAGCGAGTGATACAATCGAAGCGTGCAGTTTCTAAGGATATGCAGCAGCCAGTTCCAGGTAAAATGTCGGCGTGATAAGATTGCGTTTAACTGCAAGCTTTTGCAAACGCTAAGGAATGAATTTTATTAGCGAATAATATGTATATGTGTAGCTCGCCCTTCAATTTAAACAGGGCCGGACTCAAATAAGTTTCGGTTTCAGGAAATTTTAGCATTGCGCTTTGTTAAACAGTTGGACGTTTGCATTCTTTTAAATAAATTATGTTAACGTTATTTTAGATGATATTTTAAGTTGTTCAAGTTTGCAACATATCCGCGGGTATGTTGTTTTAAAATTTAATTTAATTTTATTTTGTATTTTCTTTGTGCTTTGCTTTTGTGTTTTTATTTGTTTTTGACGTCAATAAATGATGTAAACAAATCGGATTTTCTTGTCCATTGTTTAAAGTTAAGTTTCAGTCCGACTAGTACTGCTAAGCCACTAACTGAGATATTAAGATAGTTTAATGTTCACTGAGGCCAAATAATTATTTAAATATTTGGAAATACGAAGGGGTAAAAAGTCCGTATTTCATATGCTACTTAAAAAATATAAAATAATTTTTGGAATTATATATTTATAAATTAAGAAACTATTTCACCTTGATCTTTTTATTAATGTTATCCCCCCCCCCAAAATTATTTTCTTCGGGTCAGCACCGACTCAAAGCTGGTAACCCTAACCATGTAGTCATATAAATAACAATGGAAGAGTATCCGAATTTAACCAACAGTAGTAGGTAGTAAAACATTAAAATACGATTTAATGGCTTATTCTTATTTGGATACACTACCAGCGGATCTACCGTGTGCCCGCTGGGAACTTGAAGTTGTTGATTATGCTACAAAAGCATTTCAAAGAATTGGCCCAGTGGGGTTTGTTGTGGAAAATGTGAGACCGCTACCTTCGAGTAATAAACCGTACTGCGTTCTGGATATATGCAGTTTATTCAAAGGTACTGACTAGACTTAAAAAAAACAGTACCTACCTGTTTCGAAGATTTTTTTTTATGTAGATAATTATTTTTGTAAATAGTTTATTTTTCTATTTACATGTAAAACATAACCTTAGTTTTATTTCTCACCAAATCAATAAAACCTATTGCCATTTGGAATACCTCGTTGCAATTTTCATAAAAATCTCGGGCGCAAACCCTCTTCACAAGAACAGTAAACTTTATAATCACCCTGTATTTGTAATAACACTTTATTGAATAAATGTATTTTCACAAGTAAACAACTATTTCTGTAACACTATATGGTAACAACACAACTATTTCTATATCACAGCAAGATATTTTTTAATGACTATAGTGTATGTATTTATATTTTTTAATCAGTTTCAAAACTATACGAATTCAATTTATTTAATAACATTTTCAATTGTTCCAGTACACTTAAGTTTGGACAATGAATATTGAAAGTACTAAAATCAAATGGACCATATATATATTAATAAAACCATATTTGAAAATTTATCATATTTGTATAAAATCGCTTTATCCTTAAAAAAACAATATTCTATTCGTATATCTAAAGGCACTGTTTACATCGGATGGAACGCCTGGAAATAATTCATTTATAATTCCATGTTGTTTACCTTTCAAAGTGCACCCATCTAATTCAATATAATAATAATGATCGTAAAATATAAAAGTACATCCAGTATATGAATTAAAAATTGTTTGAATTTTTTTATTACTAGGGACCCTGTAAGATCATTTTCGACCTCGTTCAGCCATTTTTGCTATCAGTCCAACTATAGGTTGTCATTAACGAAATTAGTTAAAAATATTCTGTCCGAATTTTCACTGGATTCGGCCATGTACTAGTTACATT
The DNA here is from genome assembly GCA_940337035.1 of Agriotes lineatus. Lineage (NCBI taxonomy): Eukaryota > Metazoa > Arthropoda > Insecta > Coleoptera > Elateridae > Agriotes > Agriotes lineatus. The sequence continues at coordinate 81,212,926 of OW679200.1, read as the reverse complement.
CGAATTTATTCCGGCGGGCATTGAAATGCTTGCGCTTCGTATTTGTTTTCTTAAGTAACCAATTCTTTAACGCGGGCGCAAGGCCATAGTAAGATTTCTTTCCTCGAAACTATAGTATAAATATCACCGTTTATGTTGCATTTGCCGAATTGGGTCCGTGAATTCATTCTTTAATGCAGGAACCGATCGCCTGCACAAGGCCGACGTGAAGTTTCTTTCCTGGAAATTAGATTGTAAAATAATACCTTTTCTTAGCTTCTTGAATTGCGCCCTCGCTCGCTGAAAGTGCTGATTTGGCTGTCGAAGGTTCTAGAATTGTCCGTGTGAATTGTTCCTTGTTTCTTTTGCAAGGCTGGCAGGTTCTTTGTTCTGAGGGAATGAGATCATTCTGCGCGGGGGTGACCATCGTTTTTAACCGCGCGTTTCTGAACTAATTGGCATCGAGCTGTGAACCACAACTAACGTGCAAGTTTTTGTCGCTCCCGGGCCGCGTGCTTGCGGTCCGGGATGCGTTCTGTGAACGCAGTGTAGTTTCGTGTCCACGTTATGCGAACTTTGTGATCTTCACGTAATTAAATTTTGATTTGGAGTTCAGCTTAGACCTTTGGCACGACTATTTTACCCTTGTTGGGTGTTTCAAAGAACGCGCGCGGTGGGCAATTGAGTTATCGATAATTCAGTGTTGGCAGATAGCCGAGTCGTCTCCTTAAGTTGTTGCACTTCCCAGGGGAAGATAGTTGCACCATTTGCAGATCCAATTAGAGACGACATCTTTAAGCTTGTGATTAACGGTTTCTCGTACCTTTGTGGGGAAAAACCTTTTGCGTACTGCATTTTTGAATTACCGACGCTGAGTTTATCGAAATCGACGGGAGGCCCACCGCGTGTCATTGTTGTAGTGCCCTGGTTGCATTATTTGCAAAGTCCGATTGCGTCGTGCCATTCCGAAGCCTGGAATAAACCAACCCTATCGCTCCGGTTCTTCCAAGGGAGGGGCCCACATCATTTTAGGCGCCGCTCCGCGCTAAGCAACCATCAGGCCCGGCTCCGGCCCTTTCTGTACCTCTGCAACGCCCTGCCAAGCCTCCACGAGGACGAGTACACCTGCATTTAAGACTGTATGCTTCAACTCAGGTAGGCGCCTTGTATTGTACCAATTAAATAACTCTGGTGCCTAACTTAAGGTGCGATTTTATATTTTATTGTGCGTCAGTGCTTATAAACGTTGCGTACGTCCGCTAGGACTTATGATCTGTCTCAGTTAATGTTTACCAGGGGCTTTACTCCTGGCGTCCGTTTTATGTCACTTGTCTTGGATAATATTGTGTTTTTTTGTGTCTTTGTAACTGGCCCTTAAGATATATTTTGGTTTTGTGGGGCCCCCTTTCATATTCACGTAGGATATCGTATTACTAAATTTAAACTCACCTCCGGGTGTTTGTTTTAATGTACCGATTTGTGTAAACTGTCATTTGTTTCTTTAAATAATAAACCTGTTAAAGTCAGTTCATTCTTTTTATGAATTTTGAAACCCCTTCTGGGTCATTCACTAATCCAGTGTGGCAAAGGCCAAGTGTAATTAATTTTGTGAAGTTAAAGCATGCTCTTTTGATTAAGCGAGCCCCGAGATTTGGGCCAATCAGTGTGCTTTTGTTATTCTTTAGTAACGGTGGCCTTGAAGGTAAGTGATTTAATGACAGGGTCACCCGGCTACTCGGAGGACACTTGGTAACCAACAGGCTGAGGTGTTCAGCAACGTACCTGGAGGACTTCTACATAGGCTACGTGTATTGTTCTTGGTTCTAGACACGTTAGCCACCCCTAATCAGAACCAAGTGGCGCTCAGGCATTTCTTTTTCTGTTAAGCAAGCTTTAGGTTAAGTACCCGTCGGTTTTCCATTTAAGTCTTCGAACTACTCCTTCCCGACTGAGCTAAGTGCGAGTAACCGGAGCAACAAAATCTGCTCCGACATATTAACTGTGATTTCTAGGGAAAGCCGGCGAACCCTGTAGTTTGTACCCGATTTTGGACAATCAATACGACCTATGTCGATCTGATGAATTAATACCGTAACAACGGTATCGGAACAGCTGGTTACGAGATTAGAACAGCTAGAAATAGCCCGATAGTTAAATCAATCCGGAAAAATTCAGAAAGTAGGCTGAAATGACCATGTGCAATAATCTCAGAGATCGAAATTGGCCTGACAGAATGGGTGGAAGTTCGCCAGCGATCAGCGAAGACTCGCCGCGACGAGGCGTATAAAATTAGAATAACGGCGCGGAGAATTCAAATAATGCATATTAAAATAAGTACGTCGCTTTTTGTCCATAATAATCGACGCATTTTACTGCATCCCCTTACAGCTATATGTATATGTATCCTTTTCTCTACATTTAGCATTTCGTATCTTAGTTAGTGTGTATGGAACTTAACACAGGGCTTCTTCGTATCGGGGTTGATCTCCTTCTTATTTTATAAGGAGCCATCTTTGGTATAAACATGTTTCTTAAGCATTTATTTTTCTATTCCCTCAAATCATGCGTACATTCTTGCTTTTTACTGTTGGTTCTTGCACCTACAACTTCGGAAACACTATGTACGTATTGATTTATACAGTGATAAAACACTTGAGGTGTTATAAGTTCCTCCTCTTCGATTTTACTTTCCAATCTTCGTTGGTACAGAATTTTGTGGCGTTTCGAGTTTTTTTTTTGCTTGATTAGGTATACTAAGTACACGTTGAAATTGGCTCCCATTTCTGCATTGAAGTAAATAGTGATCGGTTTGTTACACTAAAAATTAGGAAAAGCAACGCGCTTTTGCTTAAGGGTGGTAAAACTCACTGTAAAAGACTCCATCAAACCAAACCAAGTAAATGGGCTACGATCAAACAGGCCGAAAGAAAAGAGACAAACGCAAGAACCAAGGCACAAGAAAATAACGTCGACAAATAATCGGAAAAATAATGTGCTGGCTTATTATTCAAATATATTTACAATATTGAAAATTCCAACGCTAGCTCAGAACACAAACGAGTCTTATGTTAAATGTTGAGCTTGTTTGCTCAGGCCGTATTCAGTGTGTGAAATGAACGAAGATAGCGCGGACGCGACAGTGAAAATTAACCAGAATGCATAGAATTAACATGATCTATTTCGGATAGTAACAGGTCCATAATATTCTACATTGTCTGTACACTTTTGCAGCCAGATTTGCATATGATGTCTCACTTATACAGTCTACGATCAATTTTATTTATGCAGCTATGTTTTTGCTTTTAAAGTACCCCTTAGTTAATGTTGATTGCTAATATCTATCAGTCGCTGACCGTTGCAGTTTAAGTCCACCTATCTGCTCTGTTTTACTATTTTGTATGTTTCCCGTCCTTACATTGAAATATCTGAGAATTATTTTTATTTGTCCCGATTTCAGTGATTGTGCTGTTAAATGTTTCGAAAATAAATCTTAATTCGTAGTACAGTAAAATTGTCGTTTTACCTTAAAAAAATTGGCCGCGGCGATTCCTCTTGCTCAGTGGTTTAGGGTCATCAGACAAGTGTAAAACCAAAAAGGCGTCACCCCACCCCTTGCCAAACATCCGCCATCTTGATAACAATTGAATTTGTTTTTTCTCGCGATCCATTGATCGCACAGAAAAAGTTATTGAACAAAAAATATTGGAAATAAAATTCTACACATTTTTGATCCGTGCCGTGATACCGAGAAGTTGGTATTTAAAGCGGTAGAGGGCGACAAAGTTACCAAAAATCTGTTTCCGCCATTCTAGCGCTGTGGGGGTGATTTTTTCCGAAAATGGCGAATGTGAAAATTGTAGTGCTTGAAAAAATATACACGAATCTCTTTTAATAATGTGATTGATTTAAATAGTTTCCGAGTGACAGCCCTTCAAAGTCCGCGCAGCGCGGAGAAGTGGAGAGATGTAAATTATTTATATCCCTCACTTATTATAACTAACGAGATGCCATGTCTGCCATTTGGTTAACATAAAGAAAACCATTATCGCTTGTACTTTATCCATTTTTAATCAGAACACAATCACGAAACAGCACTCGCAATCGTATTCACGGATTTTTTCAAAGAATTTTTCACATTGCGTTTATAAAAAGTTGTGAGCTCTTTTTTCAATAAAAGTTTTAGCAACATTTCTATCATGGTCGATAATGACTCGGTTGTGTCCGAGGCTCCAAACCAAGACGAAGAAACAGCTCCAAAAAAAGAAAACGTGTCTGAGTAGACTACAATATATCTCTTACATAGTAATTGTAGACGTTTTTAACAGTATTATAACAGCTTTAACAATAACAAATTACAAAAAGTAGTCGAGAAACACTAACTTTAATAAATATTATACACTAAGTGAATTAAACATATGTTTATTCACGAAAAGATGTTGAGCTCACGAGCACGTAGTGCGAGTGAGATCATATCTTTGAGTTAATAAATGTTTAATTCACGTGGTGTATATATGTTTTTATTCAATTTTGACGAGATTTTGAATACAAAATTTAAAAAATATTCAAACTAAGATATAAATTTACTCATTCATCGTCGATTTGATCTAAATTTTAGTAATTATATATTACACACTACAAAGAGAAAGAATAATTGAATGGAAATATTTGTAAATAATAAAAATATGTTGTTCTTCATTGAAACTTTTTTAATTCTCTAGTGAATTAAACTTTTTTAATTCTCTAGTGAATTAAAACACTTTTATTTCACTTGAGAATTATAGACTGTTTATGAAGGTTATGGAGTTAATAATGTCACTTTAAACTGTCAAAATTGAATAAAATAAATTACCGATTCATTTCATTTGGCCCAAAACGATCAAAATATCATTTCGTTCACCGTAGCATGTCTTAGTTGAAGTGAAACAAGCTGTTTGTTGTTTAATAACATATAGACAGTCGGGTGTCTGTATTACTTTTGCAGAAATGGCACGTGGTAAAGCAATTGTCAATTTGTTGAATTTTGGTCATTCCTGTGGCAAAATTTACAAACAATTGCAATTATCATATTATATAATAAATATTACACCAGCAAATTTAAGAGCTTTACGGATCTGAGCCAAATGATATCATTCTGGGCTCATATACTCCTTTCCAATCATTTTCATTCCTTTTACCTATACCAATTTCTCGGTATCGCGGCAATGACCAAAAATGTGTAGAATTTCTTTAGGTTGTAAAAACCTATCCACATTGAAACTACTTGAGTGACGTAACGATTTTATCTCGCAAAAGAGAAATGGTTACTTCGCTGCGCCGGGATATATCGTACATTTCCCAAGCTGCGCGGACTTTGAAGGGCTGTCACTCGGAGACTATTTAAATCAATCCCATTATTAAAAGAGAGTCGTGCATATTTTTTCAAGCACTGCAACTTTCACATTTGCAATTTTCGGAAAAAACCACCCCCACAGAGCTAGAATCGCGGAAACAGATTTTTGGTAACTTTTTTGCCCTTTACCGTTTGAAATACCAACTTTTCGGTATCGCGGTAAGGATAAAAAATGTGTAGAATTTTATTTCCAACATTTTTTGTTCAATAACTTTTTCTGTGAGACCAATGGATCGCAAGAAAAAACAAATTCAATTGTTATCAAGATGGCGGCTGTTTGGCAAGGGGTGGGGTGACGCGTTTTTGGTTTTCCACTTGTCTAATGACCCTAAACCACTGGGCAAAAGGAATCGCCGTGGCCAATTTTTTTAAGGTGACGAGGTATTTTCCGACAGTTTTACTGTACTATCGTTAGATTTTCAACAGCTGTTGGAGTACTTATAATCCTTTCATCCGTACATCCGTCCTTTTATATTTCTTTTCGATTAACACTGAGATCCACCTTCTTGTTCTCCCTTGTTTTGGTACTCGGCTGAATATGTGTATGTATTCCCCAATGTATTCTGTAAGGCTCCCCTTATTCTTAGTTTCAATTAAAAGTGTGATATCTGTTCGCATTTTTCTTATTACACCGATTACCTGCGTTTAAAATCGGTCGTCTAGTAACTTGCACATTCTAAACTGCTATATGGCTAGTCCGTATACGTTCACCTCATTCCCTGGAATGTCATTTCTCATTACCAGATGTGAAATCATAAGTTCGCAATCGCAACGAAAATATACAGCGAACAATAAAAGCATATCAAATGATAATTGCCGACATCCAGCAACGTCGACTTATATAATGGGTACATATCCAGAAGATGCAGGAAAACTACCACTACTGACTACCAAAAAATATACTTTTATAGACACCAACAAAAAAGAAAAAACTTGCAGAAAAGGATTGCCAACATTGAAAGCTATGGAACACTAGCGGCAAAGAAGAACATATAATACATCAGTATCTAACACAACAACACTCTGAAAACGCTCTTGTTGTTTATCAATGCAAGTGTGTTAATATTTTCCCCTTCTGAATTCTTTATTACTTTCTTTAATAATATCAGCCTCTTTCTTGTCTCCATTTTATATTTTTGTAAACTGTGCGTCTTTTAGACGAAGAAAAATAATCGCTTGCGTGTAGAGCACATTTTCAATTTATTTGCAGGTACTACAGTAACTTTTGGGATGTCCATACATTTGGCATCTTGCACATATATTTCATAATATCATTTTCATATAATTCAAGAACTATACGTCAGACATTGATTTTCACTGTTATATTTTAGTTCAATAAGTCTATATAATAAACATCAGAAGCTCTTCCACCGTTTCCAGTACGGAAATAGTCTGGTGAAAACTGAGGATATGAACATATTGCTTTACCTCGCTTAAGACAAACTGATGATTGAATTTGCCCCAACCGATTAATGCTCAGTTAATTTGAGCTATTAGCATTTATTCCAGATCAAAGTCTGCTTTGCCTGTCAACAACTACCTACACTCGGACTAATTGCACATTGATGAATATAATGAATGCTTGTATACATTGATGCAAACTACGTGCTACATTGTAACAGTAATCAATAATTTTGTTGAATTAAGTGGATTGCCCACACATCAACGTTCGGTTACCGAATTTTACATTAGTGCAGTTTAGAGGCCTGTACTTTAGTTCACGCAGGTGCAATTATAACTATAATGACGAGTTCAGTTTTATAGTTCAAAACTATTACTTTATTTAGGTGAATGATGAGTAAATAGAACTAATCGAACTACCGAAAACACTAGGTCACTTCGTGCTCGACTCATGCATTAAGTGTCGTATCCTGTGGGTTTTAACAAAAATTGGCGAGGTGAGACTTGCAGCAGGAAAGGAAAATAAAATCATTGCACACAAGTCACAATGTTAATTAGGATCATTCATATCGGTAAGTATAAAAAATAACTTACTAAAACACGTGTGGCTTTTCAATATTAGCAATGAAAAGGCTGGCGCTACACTTCAGAGATATAATTGGTTTCACACCAGATTTTTTATCCTTAACTCTGATTCCACATTCGACAGGCTGTCCCTATCTTGACTTTTCATGTAAACGAAAATTGAAAAAGTGTTCGAACAAGTTTATAAAATCATACTTCGTCATTTAGCAATCATAAAATAACGTCATTCTGTGCAAAACCAAGAAATTGGATGGTGTTAATGCATCTTCATATCTTTCAATATTTTCTTTTCCTGTAATTTAATTCTGAAAGTAGTGCTTTTGAAACCATGCTGCATGCGTAATGGCTTTATGTAGATAACAATAATGATAGTAGAAATCAAATAACAGGAAAAAAATAGCTGGGCCTGCGGCTTTGCTGCTGCATTACCGGTTTAATAAATTGCCAAAAAAACAGATAACAATTGTGGTTTGTTGCCGCCACAAATTTGGGCGATAATTAATTATGCCTGTTATTCTTTTCCACGTGGCGTGGTTTAATTACACACAATACCATTAGTTCATAAAAATATCTTCAAAAGTTTTACTACGTTAATTTTTTAAACTTGATTTTGTTTCCAATGAAATGTTTATCTATAAATAGTCACATTCATGAATATTTTTATTTTATTTTAACAAATGAAAAATAAAAATCATCGTAACTTTCAACAAGTTTAACAATTATCTTTTCCAATTTTTGAAAATATTTCACTCAAATTAAAAAAGTAACTATTACCTCAGGGTATAAAAATTCAAGAAATTAGTTACAAATGCTACTTGCTTTTTCCGTTTTCCGGGAAAATTTTATAATTTCTTGATAATAATTAAATTTCATAAGACAAAATCATATATTGTGCAATTATCTACAACTTCTATTTAAAGAGTTTTTTGTAAAAGGTACAGTTTTCGGAAAAAATGCAAAATTTGATTTTTAGAAAATTTTTCTCAAAATTTAAGGGAAATAATGTTTTTAACTGTTAGATATTACGTAATTATCAATCACTTTTGCCAAAAACCTTGTTTATTGGTAATTATAGTTTTTTTAAATGTGGTGGCCATACCTCATTTTTTAATATGTGAACATTCATTTGTAACGTTCATTCAACAAATTCGCTTGTAAAATACCCCTCGGATTGAGACATAAGAAGTAATTTTACATTGTGAAGTACTAATGTTTGCTGCTCAATGTTACAACTAACAGTCGCGTCACGCTGGGTCACGGCGGATTCCGTCGTGAACGTGAGTTATATTTGAAAATCGGGCCGTGAACGTCAGTGTAAATTTCCAAGGCGTGAAGCACGTTTCACGTTAATTTCACGTTAAATATTTAGTAACGAATAAAAGGCTGCAGGGTAGCCCGTCTCCCGTTGCCCGACCATATGGAAGATCTAGAGGTGGAGCGGGAGGTCATTGTACTTCTGTGTGGCAGCCTGCAGCGAAAGAGCTTCGCACCTGTGTTGTGCTGTGAATGTTATGACTACGGTTAATCTCGTGTCTACGTCTATAGGCGGCCAAGTGGAACTTAGTTTTAGTTCCTCGAGCGAAAAAGTACTTTTAAACCTAGGAATTAAAAGTGTTGCCTAGTAACGTATACCTTATTGTACTCGTATCAGTAAGAGAAACGTCAATTCCAATGACAGCTTCTGGTATAAAAAGTAATGTATTTTGAGACGGTTGCAAGAAATTTTTCTGCGAGAAATCAGCATTTATCCCTTGTTGAAAGCTAGTATAGTCAGTTTTTATTTATTTCTTGTTGTGTCTACTATTCTGATTACAACATATTAAGTAAATTATTTCACGTGAAAAAGATTTTATTTTAGAGTTTTTAGTTCTGTTGCGGGTCCTGTATTAGTTTTAAATTTGAACATTCTGTTCTGTCGGAATATGAATTTTCAAATAAAAGCTGTCGTGAGTGGAGGGTCACGCCGTGCATGTGGTTAACGTGAGCGTGAGAGTGCGTGAACGTGATTGTTTAAAGCAACCGTGAAACGAGTGACTTTTGTGAATATTCACTCACGCGCCCATCTCTAGTTACAACAGCTGGCATTGGTGTTTCACTACAAAAAGGTATCAGCAATTTCTCGATCTCTTGGGGTATCACTATTGACAATTTTTGAAAGTTAAATCTGTTGCACACCTAAAAATAAAAATTCTATCAATTAAAAGTACGTTTATTTCTCCAAAATTTCTGCCACTGCAATAAAGAAAAATCTAAAAAGGGCTTTATACAGCACTTACCTCGCAGATATAAGTTTTCAAACTAAATATTTCGAAAATATCGAAGAAAAAATTTACCCTATACTATTTATTGGATCAAAAATGTACTAATTTTCGTGGACAAATGTGTTATCATATTATTCTTCTCTAATAATTTGAGATAAAGCAAGAATAGAGAAATTTTATTTTTAAAGCTTTCACCTTATGGCTATTAGTCAATGTTAAAAGTCTAATCTACACGCAAAATATTATTTTTCTATAACCAATAGTTCTAGAATTAAAGCAGAAAAAGGTTAATTTTCTATTGTTCACCCTGCATCTTCTAGGTTTAAAATACACCTATTTCCGCCAAGAGCAAAATATTACTTTTATCTAGCTAATAATTCTTGAGTTTAATCAAAACTAACCAGAATTTTATTATTTAAGGTACTCAGCCTGCATATATTTGTCCGAAAGTCGATTCGGTGTCAAGTAAGATAAACTCGGATTAGATCTTATTCTGGGGGTAGGCTTTTGCAGTACGAACCACTGCAACATTTGTATAGTTATAGTTGTATTGCTCTCTTTGTATCTTTTTAATAGGCTATTAGAACGGGCGCCTAGGTGTTTATCTTAGCTGAGACGGTTATTTTTACATACTTGACTGTGGACTTCGTACCAGCTGAATAAGATCAAATCCGAGTTTAGACATCTAATCTGCATGTAAAATATCGTCGTCCTGTAGCAAATAGTTTTGAACTGTAGTAACAGCAGAAAGACCGACAAACAGGCAGACACAATTGAGAAAACATGCTGCAGAAATCTAGGAAGGATATTGTTTCACGATTAGAATACTTTCTTCGCCTTAGTAGTTGGCTTCGAGATAAAAGTCTGTAACTCTAACGGCCTTCACTGCGATTTTCCAATCCGGCTTTGGCCTTTGCTTTTGCTTAAAACCTTCTCAAAGAAGACAAAGCTGACAACGACGACGACGACAAAGACACGGTGCAAAATATCCCCGAATATGTGCAAAACAATAAATTACTAGGCTGATCGCCCCTGTGGCTGAATGCCGCACGTGACCTCTGGTTAATGTTAAAAGAGCAGCAATTAAGAATGCCAGACTGTGCAGGGGTATATTATACTCTACGGCCTACATACTCGTCTAAAACACGAAAGCATGGTAACAGCCATAGAGATGAAACATTTAAGGAAGATAGCAAATGCGACAAAATGTTATAGAATACGAAATGAGGAAATTAGAGAAATTTTAGAGCAGGAATCAATAATAAACAAGATTGAAAAGAGACAGTTAAACTGATATGGTCATATATTACGAATGAACCCAGAGAGAACGTGTAGAAAAGTATTTGAAGCAAGAAGAGTGAAGAAAATAAAAAGGGGAAGACAAAGGAAAACGTGGATAAGACAAATCACTGAATTAGGGAAGCAAGAGCAAAGACGCCAGACGAATTGAAGATCTTAACAAGAGACAGAAATGAATGGAAGAAATGGGTTTAAGAGGACACGGACACATAAATCAAACGCCGAAAGGTAAAAAGATGAGAGAATAAAAAGAAGAATTAATTTGAGTACTTGAAGAACTGCAATCCGTCTCCATTGAGTTAGTCCAGCTGGCAATTGTATCCATGTAGTCACTTGATTTTGAAAGTTTGAGCCAACGAATAAATTTAAGCTAACAAGTCTTTAAACTCCATAAAGAGAAATAGTGTTGTCTAAATAAACTTGTAATATTATAAATAAAACTTATATGTTGTTCATAAGTGTGTCATTAAATTTAAAGGTAGTTAGAGGACATGAAAGAAAACCACTTTACATAATAAACTATACCTCACAAATTAATAATAATTCCACAAACAATTAAAACATTTAACTGCTTCAACCGATTTATGGTCACTGTAGTGAATTTATATTAACATAAGTTCGCACAGATGGTTCCGATAAGACAACATTTGAATAAAATGCAGAAGCCAAAAACAGTTATTTGGGCATTTCAATCACATTTGGTGCATTAGGTTAATATACTCTTATCTGATTTAGCCAGTGGTTCTCAAACGTTTGCACCAGACCTTCAGTAAAATTGTGTTTCTATAAGCAATTAATTTTTAGTGCAATGTATTTCTACTGAGATCAGTACACACTCATTTAATGTAATGACCATATCTGTCAAACATCCTGTATTGTCGTAACTAAAGAAAACTGTCCACTAGATGTTAAGGCTTAATGGAAAATTAAAAAACTAAAAAACCAATAAAGTGTCTTAGTGCTTATCTAAAACTGTTTCTCTTAATTTTTCCTAAAAACAATGGCACTATGATTATCTAAAAATTGGCCTGTAAATGCCACTTGTTTCGCAACAAAGATTACTTCTAGATTATTAGTCATAATTTCAAAAAGGAGATATATCCGTATAGGTAAGCTCATGATCATTTAAATTATTGTAGATCTAACTAAACACCCTATAAAAGTTCATCAATGTATTTTTTCGAACACCTTTGGTAATAAAAGCACAATAGAACTTTTCTAGAAGGATACGACCCTAGTGGATTTTACACCTGTAAACGAAAAAGTAAAAACCATAAAAAGTATAACTCTTAAAAATTATGAAAATATTTGACGTAGTCTAGATCTTATACTCGCTGCATAAAAACTTCTACGAAATACGGTTTTATAGAAATTTGTCTCCTTCTAAAGTAAATAATTTCTTGAATTTTTACATCATATGCCTACTTCAAGGCGAAATAAAATTATTATTGTGCGAGGATTAAATCAAGCCACGTGATGGAAAAGAATAACAGCCACCATTAATTATTATCGCCCAAATTTGTAGCGACAAAAGCCGCAAGTGTTGTCTGTTTTTGGCCATAATACTAAAATTTATTAGATCTGCACGTCTAATATAGCAACACAGCGCAGATCTAACTGTCATTCCTGTTATCTCAATTCTAATATTTTTTATGTAACGCTACTAAGAATGCAGCATTGTTACAAAAACGCGACTCAGAATTAAATTAGAAGAAAAGTAAGCATGGGCAGAAACGATGATCTACTAGCTGCATTCAGTTCAATGTTTCGTTGGTTTTATATAGAATGGCTCTTTTATGATTGCTGTTGGGAACACTACAGAGAAAAACGATAAAATAATAAAGGACAAAGTACGAATTTTATGAATTTAATTGAATGTTTTTTTTTCAGAAAAAATCACTGTTTGCTATTTTTTGTAAACTTTGCGTAATTCTTGTATTATTAAAATTAGAGGAAAAATTAAGACAAGCTTTAGATAAAGATAAGCACTAAGACACTTCATTGATTTTTTAGTTTCTTAGTTTCCCATTAAGCCTGAACATCTAGTGGACAGTTTTCTTTAGTTACGACTGTACAGCATGTTTGATAAGTATGGTCATTACATTAAATGAGTGTGTACTGACTTCAGTCGAAGTACATTGCACTAAAAATCAATTGCTTATAGAAAATTCTGAATTTTATCCAAATTTTGTCATATCGCAACCATTTGTGCGAACTTATGTTAATATAAATTCATTACAGTGACCATGAGTCAGTTTAAACAGTTAAATGTTTTCATGGAGTTGTTATTAATTTCTGACATATAGTTTATTATGCAAAGCGGTTCTGTTTCATTCTTCTAACTGCTCTTAAATTTAGTGACATACTTATGAATCACGTGTGTAATATATAAGTTGTAGTTATAATATTACAAGGTTATTTAGAGAACACTGTTTATCTTTATAGGCTTTAAGGACTTCTTAGCTTAAATTGATTCGTTGGCCCAAACTTCCAAAATCAAGTGACTACATGGATACAATTGCCGGCCGGACTAACTCAATGGAGACGGTGTGCAGTTCTTTAATTACGCAAATTAATTCTTCTTCTTCTCTCATCCTTTTGCCTGCCGGCGTCGGAGTCCGTGTCGTCTTGAAGCTATTTCTTCCATTCATTTCTGTCTCTTGTTAAGATCTTCAATTCGTTTAGCGTCTTTCCTTTCGCCCTCCTTATTTCACCCATTTGTCCTATCCACGTTTTCCTTAGTCTTCCCCTTTCTCTTTTCTTCCCTCTTGTTGCTTCAAATACTTTTCTACATGTTCTCTCTGGGTTCATCTGTAATATATGTCCATACTAGTTAACTGTCTCTTTTCATTCTTCTTCATTATTGATTCCTGCTCTAATATTTCTCTAATTTCCTCATTCCGTATTCCATCAAATTTGGTCTTATCTGATCTTTCTTAAATGTTTCATCTCTATGGCTGTTATTTTGTTCTCGTGTTTTACTTGAAGTATGCAGTTTTCGCTGGCGTATCGGTCTGTTGGTATTGTGACTGCATTATGTACCATTAGGTTCACATTTTTGTCTATTTCCTTTTTCCGTAGTATTGTTCTGGTTGGTGCATAGTAAATCCTATTTCCTTTTCTCATTCTATTCGTTAATTATGCTTATACGTATTTTTCCATTATCAGTAATTATAGTTCCCAGATATTCAAATGTTGTAACCCTTCCCAGGCTGTTTTCTTTGCATTTTATTTCTCTGTTTTGGTCTTTCCCTTGCTTTTAGTTTACTTTCAAATTAATTAAGAAGCCAAAAGGGGTCTAACAAATCTTTTAACTAACGACAAATGTATCCAGGCGTCACAGAGAATTCGTAAACTCAAGTTAGCACAATAATCTGAAATAAAGCACACGGATCGAGATAGCAGTAACAAAGAACAAAACCAAATCGCAGTATATAATCACATAATTAAAATAACATGCAATCCAGTACAGAGTACAGATAATTATCAAAAAATAAGGCCATACGTAAGAAGCACCTCGAAACACAAACTCGTTACTAAATACAACACTTTAAAAAGTACAACAATAAATTACACGGAATACTACCAAAACAGTTTAAAAAGATGAAACTCAAATGAATTTACGCTCCCAAGATGAAAAACATTAAATGCTTTAACTGATTTAGTACGTGAAGCGAACTGTGCATGACGGGAAATGTCCAAAATAAAGCCTACGAAATTCTGATAGAACCCAAGCAGGTACTGTAGCAAACCTCATAAGGTATTCAAGCACCGGATCACTGTCACAGTATTAATTGCATGTTACTCAAATTTATTTGCTGAGCCCTCTTCCTCCCAGTCAAACGGTGACGTAGCTAGCACAGATCGTTTTGAGGTAAAACCCCAAATAGCCCATAAAAGGCTGGATTCGACAGGTGCTGTCAGAGTCGCACCAGGTTCAAAGTCAATGCTTTTAATGTGGGACTGCCAAAACCTTTCGTGACCAATGCAGGGGGCGGGGGGAGGGGTGAAGCTCCTAATTTGCGGCTATATAAGGATATGCCCAAAATAGAATCAAGAATGTCTTAAACACGGCACGAAAAAGCTTCAAAAGACGCTTCAACAGAGGGCTTCTAAGAATCCTCCGAGAATTGGGGTGAGGAGGCTTCCTCTATACACTTAAAAAGCTGCGATATTGCGCTGTATACAGCGAAGGCAAAATCCATTCAACAAAACCACATGCCCACAAAACCTTTGGTCAATTTTAATAGACGCTAGCTGTCGGCTTTCATGGCACAAAAGAAAAAACGGAAACGAAGTCAACTCATTACCGCTTCACGTACCGATAAAACGGATGGGGTGCGCGCGAAATTTAAAATGTACGTCACAGGCCCCGAAATAACAGACTCCGCGCATAAACCTGCGAAGTTATAGAGGCGCATTCTGATAGTAACAGACCCCCAATAAATCATAATGATGATAACATGCCATTTTTAAACGTGTTTAGTGTATAGAGCTTATTGGATTTAATTTGATAAATAAAGAAGTTTCGTCTACCTTTTAGGATACCAAAAATTGTTCAAGCTATCTAAAACCTACGTGGGTATTTATTAAGCCAATAGTGAAGCTAAACATGATTGGCTGCAACATTCATTGATATGGCATTTTTTATAAATAGTGTTTTTGAAATTCTGAAGTTTCAAAACGCGTATTCCCACAAAATCCCAATTGTGCATATTGCATGATTACAGGACTTCTTTATACTGATAGTACAAAAAAGTAACATGCTTTGTTAACTAACATGAGCATTGCATGCTTGTATCTTGGATAAGAACACCTTCACAAATACTATCTGGCAGTTTTGAGTTGAGGTCCTCCATGAGCTCTTACATTTATTACCCACATTTTTATGCAGACCTGTATAGCCAGGGTTGCTCAAACATTTTTCTGAGCTCGGAGCCCTACTACAAAATCATTAAACTAAGAAATAATCACTATACTACTTCAAAATTAAAAATGCATTAAACTCACCATTAATATGGGCGCCTTTCTTCACCCACTCGGATTTAACGAGGGTTGCTTCCGAAGTGGTGGCAGTGACAATGACGTCAGCACCTCTGACGCACTCTTCGATGTTGGCATTTGCCCGAAACGTACCCGTCGAGAGCGGTCTATGGTTTAATTCGTTAACCAAATTTGTAGCACGTTGTGGTGTACGGTTCCACACCCTAACCTAAGAAAAACTATGTTAATTATAACAATAATAATAGCAGTACCTTATTCGGCAGGCTCATGCTCAATTGCATAGAAATATTCAAATTAAACGACAGGTCCTCGATGCTATTTAGAACTTAAACAAGAAACATCAAATTAATCAATAGCGATGTGTAACAATGACCTATCAGTATAACGGCACTTTTGAACTAAATGATAGTTTTGGTGTTCTTGAAACAAAATAAAATTTTAAATTTAGATATCAATTATTGAAGCAATGATGTACTGTTAACTTAAATAAAAATATAGAAATACCATAAAGTAGTGTATTTTAAGTGTGACACCTTTAACTTCATTTAACAAATGGCAAAAGCAAATTTTGTAAAACTGTAGAATAAAGGTACCAAGATGTTGATTAAAAGATAATGTATTATCAAATGGTACATCAAGATCAACAACAATTTTGTTGGTATTGTTCCAATTAAACCATCATGTGAAGTTATTGTCCTGTCCTATACAACTTTTGGAAGGTTCACTGCTCAGGCTAACTCGAATCCTCAGTGTATATATCGTCGTGAGTAAGCATAAGGAAAGAATGGCTCTTGGAGCTACTAAATAAAAGTAACATGGACGCCAGTTGCCATAAACGACTACGATAAACTCAATCTAACTAGCATCTGCACAACTCCACTAATCATTTACGGCTTCTATCTTACACGAACTAAATCACAGTAGATAGAACAAAACTATCAGAAGCAAATTTTAAGCACCAAGGCTTTAATGAATTTAAGATGTATAGGTACAGCGAAATGGATTAAATAAAAGCTAAAGGTCATCGTCGTTGACATTGTAAATTAATAACAATACACACATAACCCTGGGTTTGATAAATGCAAAACAACGCATTTATTTACTGTAAAAATAAGTATAACAATAGCCAAAAACTAATATTTATAAAGTAATAATAATAAAATTGGGTTGTCAATACATAATAAGGAAATAAAAATAGTATGCTGGTTAAATAAGCAAATACAGGAATTCAATTAATTGTCAGCCTGAATCCGAAAAGCGAAGGTAGCTCTAATGAAATTAGCCTCCTCAGTCATTCTAAGAAGTTAGATTCTTAAACGTAATTCGTGGACGCGAAGCTTATCACAAAGGCATTTGGACAACGAAGCGCATTATAATGCTTAAAATCAATGCTTCGTAAAAAAATTTCGTCGCTCAATGTCATGGTCATGAAGAATTAGTTCGTATACTCTCTTAACAAACAATCGTACACGTTGAATAAATTTCAACTCCGTCTGTGGTGACGAACGGGTGGACTGAGCAACTCAGAAGTAATCATTACCCGTCCCAATCTCGGATAAACGAGAAAGGTTCGTAAACAAGGTTAGCAACCTCTCACTAGTAAAAAAAGAATACAGCCCATAGAACCAAGCTATGCGTCGGACCCGGAAGGACTAATACTATGACAACTTGGTGAGAAAACCGGAAATTACAGATATTTCACAAACGCAAATAAACAGTTACATATCGGAAACAAAAAAGAAAGAAAATGCACAAAGACTACATATTGATATAGATACAATAGAATGAATCAAACATAATAAATCAAAAACGGGAGTGAGTATACTGCTGCATAACCATTCCAATAGGACATAAACGACATTGACTATATAAACGAAAAAATATTGACACAACTATCAAAATCAGTAAAGGCATTTATTTATACGAAACTTCTCTTGCAAGTGCCACCAAAAAAAGATACAAATCTTTAATGTTGCTAGTAATATTGAGACATGAAAAGGACACACTCAGTAATGCACTACCCATTATAACAATTAGTAAATATAGAAAACTGCATCCGATGGGTTTCGAACTCGCGGAATCCGATTGCTAGCCAGATGCTGTAGCCTCTGGGCCACGAGCTCTTACGTATTATGTTCGCTTACGACGAAAGAGCCGTCTAGGCTGTTCACCCTATATCTGTAGGGCCATCATTAGCCTATTTTCGTCAATGGTAAAAACTGATTATATGAAAGATAGTTTTATCTATTCTAAATTACAAACAACAAGAGCCCCAGAACTGATCCTTAAAATACCATAGAAGTATCAGTACGGAAATGGAAACGTATAGCCACTACAGTACACCATTATTCAAATAGGATTCAATAAACTTAGTTAAATTATCATGGAACCTTATTTAGAGAAAATTCTGCAACGAATTCGAGAAAAGAGTAAAAATTTGCCATTCTCCATTTTGTGTGCCTCGAAAAACAATACCTTGTTACATTTCATTTCCCTCTCGAGGTTAGCTTGGAAAGTTTCGTCCGTATCGCATACAAATTTTGATTTTACAGTTGAGTGTCCTGTAATCGTTTCTGGAAATTGAGAAAATTGAACACCTGGCAGTGATTAAATTCTGGACTAGAGAGGGATTCTCGCGGCGTCTTGCTTATCGTCTTTCTTGACAATAGTCGTACCATCAACGCATGCGTATTACAGCGACTTTTTGGCTGAATTGTGAGAGCAACTCAAAATTAAATACCGTGGACGACTGCGATAGTGCTACTATAGTACGACAATGCGTCGTCGCACACTACGTTGCAGTGACATCAAAAGCGGCTAAATTGGGCTTCGAAATCCTAACACGCCCAAACTTTCTTTTTCGGAAATTGATTTGATTTTGAGTGACTAGGACTTAAACTGAGTGCACATTATTAAACTGATTAGGGCACGTCCATATCGATTTAAAGAAAATTTACCAGAGGCTTGTAGGTACTAATTGCGAATGATTAATACATAAATAATTTTCGGAAAAGCAGAAAGAATTGCAATAACTTTTTATTCGTTTGGGGATATATTAGCTTCAACTATTACATTAAAAATGCATTTCAGTGAGTCTTTGACAATGTAGGGTGGAAAATTATCTTGTCCTATTGATCTAAAATTGTCAGCCCAATACTAGCATCGTTAATTTTGTAATCTGCAATTTGCTCAATATAGGTTAAAATGAGTGTGTGTGAAATTTACCTCTTTAAACTGAAAATAGTGCTGCAAAGCAAGGGTGTGGGCTTTTCCCTGGGCACCAGCCCCCAAGATGGCCAAAACTTTATTTTCTTTGCCGGAGTCCTTTCCATGGAGATACTTCGTGGCAACTACAGAAGCTGCAGCTGTCCTCCATTCAGTACTTGCTTCCGCATCTATGATCTGAAACGAATAATTTCTGTTTTACATCGATGGTTTAATCTGCGTTCAATGCTGGAGAAACGGGACCTTTAAAACATCGGCAAAAAAATTAAAACAGAGAATAGCAAATTATTAAAAAACATACAGGAAGATAAAAAACCGTACAACATTAATAGGACTAATTTCCTTTCTTGCTCGTATTTTTAGAAAAGCGTATCCCGAACGCTAAAATTTCTCTGACGAATAAAATCAGGTTAGCTGTGTTCCATTTGAAACCGGAATCTGCCTTCCTTGCCTAATTGTTTATTATCATGTTATAGATATAGCCAGAATGCCTTTTTATTGTTCCTTAGATTTAATCAGTGTAATTTAGCATAGACGAAAAGGTGAGTGAGGCCCTGTTATGTGTGCACCGCGACCCATAGCCATCCTTCTAGCATCGTAAAAAATTCAACTTAAACATCTTTCGCGGGGGACAATTCAGTAGCTGGCAGGTTTTGCCTTAAGCTACATGTTGGCGAACGACCCCGAGTGCATTGCGAGAATTAAATAGAAGCGGTGTAAAAAGACCTTGCTGTGTTGAAGTTGCTGCATAAGTTTGAATGCAGCAAGCTGTGTTTCCGTGTCCAGCAAATGGCATTTTCATCGTGTACCGAGTGAGTACACAAATTGAGAAGAAGCCACGTATATTCGTAACTTCCATTGTGAGTACGAGAAGTCAACCATCATGGAGGCACCAGCTAACTGTCAATGCAATCCCGCCGCAATTGTGTGTAGTAAAATTACGTGCTAATATGCAACACAGCAGCTCGCAAGCCTAAAGGATTCGTAGGTAACTTGATACCTATGGAAGTGATTGTAGCTTTAGCGAGTGTTCGCGTTCAGCTGTGTAACAATCGCACTAAAGGGAAGGCCCCTGCGTACGTGAATTAGGCCGCGATCACAATCGCGTAAAGGATCGGCTTTAGACAGGAACAAACTTCAGACAGTTTAACGTCTGCGTTTTGAAGACAATTATGTCGACATTATTTTTAGTTTTGTTTTATGTACGTATAAATGTAAATGCAACTAGCCCCAAGCTATATGGCCCATGGAGTGTTTACGAATTATTTTTTGTTTTTTTTCTATTGTTTTAATTTGTTTTTATAAGAGTCAATATATTTATGTGCTCAAATGAGATTTTCTTGTACATATATTTGAAGTAGGTTTCAGCCCGAGAACACTACAGATGCTTCCTGTTTTTGGAAAATAGTGATCGTTCGCAACCATGTCTGCTTAACTAAAAGAGTTTCATATATACTGAGCTTACAAATACAAACATGAAAATGAACACAAATTCTTATGTGAACAAAAACGCGACATTGCAGCCAAAATTCTTGAGAAAACTTGTACAGCTTCAAAATTCTAGTAATATTAGATTCGTGTAGTTCAGTGAAACTTGGATTTACTAAAATGGTAGTAGCGTTTGTCAATTGTTACACGAATACGATTTAAAAAGTAACTCAGCCTAAATTAAAAGTGAGGGAAAAAGATTTACTGTTTTACATGCAAGAATGTTATTCCGGCTTTTAGAAGGTTGCGACTTATTACTTAATTCGATAAACAAAGACCGGAACCATCATAAAACTATGAATGAATCAATTAATTCAAAATTTGCACCCGATATGCAGCAAAATTATTGGAAACACTTTGAAAAACTTATTTCGGAAAACTGGACTAAACATATGGAAAATTTGTCGGTGAAAAGGTTCCACCTTTTATTATTTCATTCAAAGAAACTAAAACGGAATCAGAGGGTGATGGTACTGAGAAATCTAATACTTCGAATAATTTAATAGAGATAGAATTAGAAACCCGTTTGGCCTCAAAATTCTACGTTCGTTTCCTCACTGCAAAAATAGAACTCAAAGACAGCAAGGGTCGGGATCTAATCCTTACAGGAAATTAATGTTGTGCAGTTAAATTATGAAAACTGCCATAGCAAATCTCCATGCAGAAAAGATGTGAACCTATTATAGTTTCATGAGGTCTTTCATACAATTTTGTAAAGTAAAATCATAATATACGTATCTGCAGCACGTTGCAATAACATCTTAAGATTGTTTAATTGTAATGTCAGCGAATTTGCCGCAACTTTTCAGTAAATTTAGAACAAACTGCCATTAATTTTGCAGCCCCTTTTTTTACTGGATTTACAAAAAATTGTAAATGAGCCTCCAGTAAAATTTTTAAGATTTTATAGCAAAGCCAGTTTCCAACGCCAACAGGAAAAAATTCTGACATTCTGCAAGCAATTTATTTAACAAAATTGGAGAAAATCTTTTATAAGATCGCAGCAACACTTTCTTAAGTTTGGGGTGAATTGTCAGCCACATTTCGATAAGTTTGGAATGAATCGTTGTCAATAAATTTTGCATAAATTTTTGGAAAGTTTTCAACAAGCCTCCAGAAATAATTGTGTAAGTTTGCAGAACATTTTTAGTATGTTCTAATATGGACACTTTAGTTTATATAGGATATTCAAGAATGCATATAAGGATTGGCCAATAATAATAATAAATATTGTAAATTAACACTTCTCGAAGCAAATTTAACACAATACAGATAAAAATTACATACCTACTGTCTTCTGTAGTCAGTGTCCCAAACTAACATATCTTAGGGAACAACGAATAGTATATCAGCGAGGAATTATTATTACCAATCTCAATACGGTTATAAATAAAATAACTGCTTTTCTAAATCAAAATGCGCAAATAGAACTGTAAATAGTAATAATTCCTTATCATAATAGTGCAGTCCAGAATTTAATACTGAATCAATAGTTTCAGCAATCTGATCAAATTAATAACATTGAAAAAATATTGCTTGTTGTGCTTGGTATGAAAGCAATCCTAGGACGTGATATACCAAGACAGAAGGCTTATAAAAAATTATCCCAAATTTTTGAAATACATACACGAAAATATCAAATCACATAAACCAGCACATCAGTTGCAACCACATACTACAGTTGGTAATCTACTGTGCAGCAAGGCTCTATGCTGAAACAGAAGGGTTTGTCATTGCGAAGACTACAAAAAATATATTATACGAGCTAATAAACTAACAAATAGGCATCCAATTCTTGTGCACGCAGAGCTCAAACATACCTTAATGCAAACATCGGCATGACGTAGTTGTAACAATTATACGTCAAAAGATAACTATCGAAATGAAAAAATAAAATATCGAAATTCCCTTTTATTATAAGACTGCCACTAGTACTATCTGCTAGAGGCCACTAAACCGAAGCCTAAACTGTTTACAACTACATCCGTTAACATAATAGAACTACAGAAAGCAAGTATACTTAACACATGCCGTATTATAATAGTTAGAGAATAACATTACAAATAATTCATAATCAGTTACTATAAGAAAGAGATCTGCTTCCGTAATTTTTGCTTTCGCCAATGGTAGAAATAGCTGCCAGCGTTAAAGCTGAGACAAAATAACAAAACACACATAATAATAACAACAGAAAATTATATTATAATTAATTCGCGTATAATGATTTGGCAATAACAGAACGATGACAGTTACTAATTTGAACTTTAAAGTAGACAAAGATATTATTCATGGCCATTGGTGCCATTTTGTTTATCTGCAGACAATATTTTTTAATGAATATTTGCTGTTCTAATTTGTTTTAATGGATAGAATAGTAGTTTTTGCACTTACAACATATTTTTACTTGTTTTGAGGTTTGTTATCTGCTATCCAAAGTTCAACTTATCGTATGCTTGCTGGTTGGTCTGACAAAAACTAAATAGTATACCCGTCTTATTTTTTAAACAAAGTATATAAAATACACTCACCGGCAAGAAAAACGGAGCACTTGCATTTTTTTATTAGATTTAAAATTGTATCCCTTTGTGATGTTTTATTATTACATTTATTATTATACATTTATTATACATTTAACATTATAACATGTATAATAAATGTATAATATTAAATGTATTAATAAAACATCACAAAGGGATACAATTTTAAATCTAATCAAAAAATGCCAGTGCTCCGTTTTTCGTGCCGGTGAGTGTATAACGAATTAGAAAATTATTTTGAATTTGATAGAAACAATAATCATGCAATTTATTTAGCCAATGAATATTAAACAGCTTCAAATAAACTATTTTTTATAAGTAAAGTTGATAGATAAAAAAAATCGACACTCGATCAGTAACTGACGTATTGGCACAGGCATTAAAAAGTAGAAGAATTCGGCCATTGCACCTCATATTTCTGACTTTTTCTCGGCCTATTCTAATGCACTTACCGTAATATACTATTACATAGCAAGTCCAGAAAGCGCATCTTTACAGGACGGGTAGGCACATTTCATGCCGATACTGAAGGCGAGGCTTGAAAACCTACAAGTCCTGCAAAAAGCGTTCCGAATGAGTTACGCACAACTTTTTTCCAATCCAGTTACGAAATGTCAACATTCTAACAAGTTATTTTAATTGCGAAAAGTAGTTCCTTTTATAACTATTGATAAAAGGTGACATTGTTTTAAAACTAGTGATAAAAAGTGACATGTATAATTCATTAATAGTACCTATATAAACCTTATTTATTACAAGCATTAATCGTAGTTTTCAAATGTAGCATTACGAAATATCTATTTTTAACAAAATGTGGCACGCGCGAATTCATTCCAATATTTGGCGACATATTTCCCCTAAAATCCTTACAGGTACTTTTCATATTTATTCTTAATTAGACTTAAATATTAAAATCCTGCAATAATAATCAAGCGTTATAGTTACATTCGTAAAGCAGTAGAGATATATGTAGTTGATTTCCTTAATAACCACAGTTAACAAACATTTGAAAACAATCAAACCGTCGTTTTTCGTGGTCATTCCTGTAAAAAATACTTTCCTAAAAATTATACAGTATGCAGTAATGCACGATCGGGACGAGTGCACAAAAAAGTATTTAAAAAGGTAAATTTGTAGAGTAATTAAGATGTAGCTGTGCAATATTTCCTATACGTTTTGAGGTGCATAATGTTGAATCATAAAGCAGACGATCACAACGACTGATCACATTTAAATTCAATATTTTTATCTACGACAGTGTGTAAAATTGCCTTTTAGTTGGCAGTTTGAAGTTTGTAAAACGACTGTTTAGTAACATGTTTGCATTATTTTACGTCGTCAGTAGTAACGTGTTTAAAAGATTTCATTAGGCACGTTGTCAGTAGCAACGTGTTTTAAAATTTTTAAAACACGCAAAATTACGACCGGTTGCTGGTAATCCTAATTTACATTTAATTGTTTTTATATTTACCGTGTTTTCTAGATTCTATCGTAGATAAAATATTGTACAATACACATGCGTAAAGCATCTTTAGTCACTCGCGTGGCTTAAAACGCTTGCTCACTCGCGTTTTAACTCTACCCCACTCGTGCCTAAAGAGTAGCTTTACGCACTTGTATCGTAAATTGCTATTTTTCTTCTCAATGTTTCAAGGCAAAAATTTCACATTCTTTCTTAATGCTTTAACAAAGCCTCCTTATTTGAAGAAAATTGATCCTATATTAACACAACTGTAGGTTGGACATAGTAAAAGACTAAAAATGAATATAAAATACCTAGATCAATGTTGAACCGAAGTCGTTACATTTTCAGCAAGTTATTTTGTAGTCACTTTTCAAAAACGTGTTAGCAAATTATTTATCAAGATCGCAGTCACTTTTCGTTTTTTTTAAATAGTTTACAGCAATTTTCGTTACTTTTTTACAATATGTTTGGAATACTGGCTCAGAAAGGTTATACCGACTTTATAATACATTTTCAACCAATTTTTTGAGCAAATATTTAGACACTTAGTAGTAATTGTTTTTGACTCCACTTTGAAATTAAATTCGTTCAATAAGATATAGCCCATTGTGGAAAACAGTAACGATTCTTTTATTTTCTTTAAAACATACAACTTACAAATATATACAAAAGCGTCTATATGTAGAAAATACAAATACGAACAGCAAGTTAACTAGAAACAAATACCAAAATCTCATTTGGCAATTAAATGTTAAGGAATCTGACGCGTGCCCCGTCTTGGCCAGAGATTCAATGCCGGAATCCAAAAAAGGACAAAGGTGAAGGTTATTTCAATTCCCTCAACTGGGGGCGGGCTGCTATAGAGACCTTCCGTCCCTCTTCAGCCAAGAACGGGAAACTCGGGATGGGTGAGAGAAAGGAGGGGTGGAGACTGGAAGAAAGGTCAGAAAAGGTGGAGAAATACTGCCCCGGCATTCGCCTCAGAGAAGGTACTCTGTTGACTCAGGAAAACCACCTAAAAACCTGAATCAAGGCAGGCAGCCTCAGGAATCGAACCCACGACCTCCCGAATGCTAACTAAGCCACGGAGCTCGGTCTGTCGGAATCCCAGAGTGTCTACGTTTATATAGGTCGCTTGTGCAAAGCAAGGAATTCCCTATTCTTTGAATACAATAGGATTATCCAACCAGGGGATGAGCCATACTTTCGCCTCGCAGAGGAATTCCATTTTCTCGGCCCGGGTTTTATGATCAATTATTCACCGGACACGGCCTACCTCAGGAAGGGTTTGCTCTTCACTTTCGCCTGGCCCATTGTTTCTGCAATTGCCTCTGTTTCATGACGCAAAAGGCAGATGGAAATCGTGCTGTGTTGATATGAAATGACTGCTGTTATGAAAGTTCGCTTTTAGAAAGGTCGCTTAGCGCGACGTACATTAATCAATTGTCGTTACCGAGTTTTTTAACGGCCCCCACACAATTGATTTAGAAGATCCGCTGATTTAACTCAAATCGCAGCACAACGAATTTATTAGTATATTTCATAAAGCACTAGGCACATGTGGTTTTGACATTTCTTGGTTTGTAGGGCCCGCTACAGATTCAACAAGAGTTTTAACAAATCTTTAAAATATCTTCAATAAAAATTGTTTAGCAAATTGCTTAGTAAAGGTAAAGTATATTTCGAGCACATTGCAGTAATATATTACTAAGATTAAGTAAACCATCGGCGAATTTCCAGCAAGTTATCAATGAATTTCTGATAAATTTACACCAAGATACCGGCAAGTTTTACAACTTCAATGATTTAGAATGTATGCAAATTTTCAGCAACTTTCTAATAATATTTGCGTACATCTGCAACCAGTTTGCACTGAGGATTCCAATAAATATTTTAGCAAGCTTGTAATACAGTTTCAAGGAATTTGCACTACATTTCAGCCTTCAAAATATTTTATTCGCAACCATATATGGTACATTTCAGCCCGCTACTTCCCGCTCAAGTGCGGGAAGTGAGTGCGGGAAGTACATTCCCGACAGCTGAGTAGGTAGGGACACTGGGAATCTCGTTGATCCATTCATGCGCGTCACAACCTGTCGTATCATAATATAATAATTTTTCCAATTATTGTTTAGAATAAAATGGTTGCGAATAAAATAGTATACAAACCTCGACAGGAAGTTTCCTTAGTCTCGAGATAATAGCTGATTTCGACGCTTCGCGTCTCAATCAGCTAACTAATCTCTCGACAGTAATGAAACACTTCCCATCTCGGGCTGTAATATACTATTATCACCTTTAATTACATTTTCAGTAATTTAGTAACAGATATTTTTCAAGGTACCAGTAAATTTCCTAGCTGGCTGGGAATAACTTTTCAATAAATTTCAAATAAATTATTTTCTAATATATTGCAGCCAATTTTTAATAGGCTATCACGAAATGCGTTATCAAGCTTTCCGTCGAATTCGACCAGTTGGCAATAATTTTACTTCATTTACTTCGAAAAGTATAGTAATCATGATTTTTATCGAACTCGAGATTTTTGCGGGAAACCCGTTTTCGTGTCTACTGATTCAGAAAAAGTGGTTTTCGAAAAGGTGTCTGTCAGTCCGTGTGTGTCGTGTCTACACTCCAGGCGGTTAGTTGATTGACCTTAACATTTATACCTTCGTTTTTAATTTAAATTCGGAGATCCCAGTGACTTTTTGTTAACATCGGGTATTTGGAAGTGGTACCTCACTCTAACATGTTTTACTTGCAAAGACAGCGATTTTATATGAGTTCTTAAGAAAGTTCCAGTAAATTTTTTAGCGAAGTAGCAATAGATTTTCAGAATATTCTAAATTATCTTTTTATCTTTCAGCAAACTTGTAATACATTTTCCAAAAATTTGCAATACATTTTTGATACATTTTCAGCAAATTTGTAGCCAAGTATTTGCATAAATTATCAGAAAATGTTTAGCCCTTTTACAGCAATAACTTGATTAGTTTTAAGTGAATTACCAATGAGTCCCAGTAAATACTTAATTTTGGGAGAATTTTTCGCAAGTTTCCAGAAAGTCTTTAATAAGATTTCATTAATAATTTTAGGAAACTTGCAGTAAATTTTCACCAACC
>OW679200.1:80748615-81185071 GCA_940337035.1 Agriotes lineatus | reverse complement strand
AACTGTAGTATCCATTGTCAGCCAATAATATTTACATATCGGCAGCTTCTTTGACCTTTTAATGTTTCTTAAAATAATCGTGTCCCTTTTCGTGTAATTTCTCTTGCAGCACCTGTTACATGGCTTTCCTAATATTTTATATCATTTTCCTTCTTATATCTTTGTATTTGTCAAGGTTTATGGTTAATAAATCTAAAAGTACTAATTTCATGATCATCCACGTAAAACAAAGGCTACGCTTGGTGGTGATAGGACAAGTAAATATATTTATCTTCATCGGTGTCGTTATAAACTATTAACCAAATTAATTTTAGTACCGTTAAGAGCTTCATTACCACACTATTTTTATATAGAAAAATACATTGAACCAGAATTAATTGATGAAGATAAAATATTGAATAAACCACGTTTGTTTATGACACTTAAGGCAAAACTCGGCTCACCGCCTCATTTTGGCAATCAAACTTGTATCTTTAATATCTATTTTCTACTCCCGCATGTAAATATTCTGTTTCCTTCACAATCCACAGAATGGATAAGTAGGCAATTTTACTTATCTTCATCGGTGTTGTTATAGACTACTCACCAAATCAATTTGTATATTGTTAAGAGCTTCATTGCCGCACTCTGTACGGTTATAGATGATATTACCGCTCTCAGTGCGTAATATCCATTACCGCACCCTGTTTTACAAAACAAAGAATAAATTAAACCAGATTCTATAGATGAAGATAAAATATTGAACAATACATGTTTGCTTATAGCACTTAACGAAACTCGTTTGATTACACAGCAGAACTCGGCTTACCGCCTCGTTCTGGCAATCAAACTCGTTTCGTTAAGATACCCATAATCAAACTTGTATCGTTAATATCTATTATTTGCTTAGAAATTTCTGCAAAGTCATAACTTAATGTCCTACAGAACAGACACAAGCAGCTTTATGTAAAATTAGTTCTGTCCTGAAGAATCTGCGCTTAAATTAGGATACGTGGACGGAGGCTGCCATAAGACAAGTAAAGTCTTCAGACATGTGTGTTTATATACCTGTACTGGAAATTTTTTGCACACGTAACTGATGTTGCATCAAACTGAAAAAACAGGATAACTTGTAAAACCCTACAAAAAAAGAAAACGTATTTGGCACATATGTATAGTGAGACACCCAAAGAGATTTGAATTAAGCACTGGAACTAATACTCCAAGGAAAATCGGAAGGAAGACCCGGAGCTTTCTAGCTGCATGGTTCAATACCACAACATCCCGTACCAATAAAACCTTAAATAATTATTGCTAGTTAAGAGATTATCGTCCACATCGAGATTCCGAAGAAGTCATACAGCAATGCTGTTATTTTATTCTTTGCGCAGTCATTTTCCGCTTTTCCAAAATGAAAAAAAAACAATCGTTTCGAATCATTTTTGTTGCCTTTAAAGGAAACGTGGACAGCCTTAATTAAATTTTGGTGGAACAGCAAAGTAATCTTAATGCGAATCAGTTTTCAGTGCGAATTAAATTAATGGATTTTCTGAATGCTATTAATGCACCCAGTCTGAATTAAAACGTCAAACAAAGGCGCTAATTGGTTTGTTACGAGTCGCTTCATGTTGCTCCCGAAAATTTCCTCGATAATATAGGAGGCCAAAGTGAAATTATGCGACATTCTCGGGCGAATCTAGCGGTTGCTTACTGTACACAGTGCTGAAATTAACTTAGTTCGCGAAAACAACGGCCTGGCAGATAGATATAAGGAAATAAACCGCGTAATTAGGATGAGACGGGGTTAGTTTGCCGCTGAGAAAAGCGATTTGCACCTGAACGTGGGATAAGGTGGAGGATTTTCTCCTTAATATTAAACAACGCGGTTAGGATTTATCTGCATTTGCCTCTTAAGAAATTTACTTGTAACGATGCCATGACCGAAACAGGAAATTCTGATAGAATCACTTAATTTTGATTTAGGGTAAAATCTGTTAATGTGATTATTGAGAAAGTAAATGCACCTGATGTCTTTTATGGTATTTATTCCTAAAATTACATTTCTTACTTTTATGTTATCAATATGTAACTGGATGTTTTTCGAATAATGCAAAGCCCAATTTTGTCTGGATTTTCATAAATCAATGAAATGGAAGTAAAAGCAGATTTTAAATCAGCTTTAACTGAAATTGTGCTTGATACTGAAAACATAAAATTTTCTGTTTTCTTTTTTTCGCCCTGGAATTAGAAACGCGTTTAACAAAATTGAAATGACAGCGCTGGGGTATGTATAAGAAACAAATTAAGCAACACAAATATAAAGCTCAGAAGACGCGTAGAGGATATAATTCATTAAATTAGTTTCAGATTATACCCATGTTCCTAAATGCTCAAGCATAAATAATTTTAGATAACATTCATAAATAATTTATAAGAACTTGCTTAACGTATTTTGACGTCAATAACTTATACGAACCAATCACTTCCAAAAACAAATCTCAACTTCCAGCAAAAATGTGCCCCATCAGCACTTTTTTAAATTCACCTAACCAAAAACATTTTTGGTTGCCCATTAATATTAACCTAAGATCTGGTACGCTTGGCTAGCACGCCTGCATAATTTTCCAAGTAAGCGATTCGGATTCATATTACATTAGATAGTTAGGACGGTAGGTGTGATCATGTAAGTTCTCATTTTGACTGCTGAATATTTTATTTGGCCTCCCATAAAATATTACTGCAATAGTTAAACTCGCTACACGCCTACCCCGACCGTACACACCTTGAAAGCACGCAACCAGAACAACACGGCCAATATGTTTATAAACACGAATTATAATGTGTATACATCCAGAAAGCTCTGGGTCAAGTAGCACCTCGCCTCAGACATTTACATAAAAAACAAATCGACCCTATTTGTGGTAGCCTGAACTTTTGCTCTGAAAGAAAGACTGCTTGACTTTTTTAACATACTCCTGTAGTTTTTTCGTAATTTTTAGTGGAAAGTTGGATCTGCTAGCGTATTGTAATCTGGCTAAAAGTGATACATTTTTAAATTTGTTTAAATTTTCAAATTGCCAAATTAGGCTGAATTCCTATTATTCTGCTTTTAATCAACCTGCACTAGTAAATACATAAACACTAAGGTCATTAACGTTAATAGTGCCGAGCATTGTTAGCTTGTGGTTTATCGACCTTCTTTCATTACTATTAAATAAATTAAAATAAAACTTATCTAGGCGGGCTTAACTGTACACACGATAAGATCTTCAACGAATTATAGAGTTCACTGAAATTACTTTCGTACAAGTGTCGGCATTTTTATTTAGTAATTTCAAGAAGTCATTGAACCTTTCTATAAATGTACGTTAACAACCCTTTTAGATTGACTGTAGGGGTGTTGTTATTTGTTAGACTCTGTTGTGGGCGTTATCGATTAACTTCACCAAGTGCGTCAATTTTTTTACATTTTGGGTTTTGATTTCAGAAGAAAATTCTTTCCCAATTTATGTATCCTATACCGAAATTAACAATTTCAAATGTCTTTAAAATGCTTTGAGCAACACACGACATTTATTTTTTAAATCTACATACCAGTACTATAAAAAATATTTTTTATTTTACTTTGCACTCTATTGGATGGGAGACTAAATTGCTCTTCTAACTGAATTATTGATATTAGAATGTGATTTTCGCTCTTTTATTACGACTGTTACTTTGAAAACAGCATTTTTATGTAGCTTCCAGCTAGAATTTTTAATATCGCTTGCACAACAGTTTTGATTTTACCCCTTCAAACAACCTGACATAATTTTAACACTTCTTTGCAGTCAAGTTTATACCATTGCTGCAAACAGTTTTAAGGTTAATCCATGTCCAGAAAGACAGTATTTAGTATAAGTTGGTCTCCAGAAAAATATGGACATATGGGTTGGTCACTCAGTGTAAATATTTGAATAATGTATCAGGTAAAACATAAACACATTTGCTGTTTGCAAAGGTGGTAATTAATTTTCAAACTAAGCTTGTAGCTTAAACTAACCGTTTTCAAACGGAGTATGTGTAAGTAGAACACGCCGCTGTTTAATGACAAAATCAATACCTGGAAAACAGTTCCACCTGAACAAAGAATATGGTAATGGATACAGAACCATAGAACACCTCTTACATCAATTGCTTTTGTAAACTGTGATTAGTAGCTCGCATTTAGGGGCAAGAGAGGTTTTTCTGTTTTCCGTTTCTATATTGATTTGTTGTTGAGCGTAACAATAAGGTTGCCACGATGCCAGTTTGATTATAATATGTTGATGAGATTGTAACCCAACAAAAAAATAATCACTTTTTTGCCAACGTCTATATCGGTCAAAAGCTTAACCTGTAGAATTTACAATTTGAATATGCCCATTCTTCTTCGACGTGTTGGAAACTTGAATTCGAGCTTTTTAAACCCTAACTTCCAATGCAAGACAACTTCTTGGCAGCTTTAAATTTTAAACCGACTTGCCCATTCTTCTCCCGTGCATTTTTCTAAAAAGTTGTGATGCAAAACGAAAGTTAGCAAGTTCAATTTTTTAGTCTCAAACTTTGGGCGCGAGCTGCTCCAGGCTCAACGTCGAGTGCACTCGTAAAAAATAAATGTTCCTGTTCATGGACGTTGCCAACTCCACTTGTTGCTTAATGTAAAAAAGAACTTTAAATTGTTGCGTCTAGCTCGTTAGAAGTTTTAGCAAGTTTGTGGCCTTGTTTGTAGCGTTGTAACTTGGGGCACAAAAAGGCTCCTTTAGTACTTTATAGGTCCTGTAAACTGTGGGCGTTTAGGGAAAGGAAAACCAATGGGATTTCCTAGTACTTTTTTTGCAATAATTATTAATAACATATAGAACAGCATTGCATGCTAAGAAGCTGTGCTATTATAACCTATTGAGCTTTATCCATCTTTAGCACGAAAGCTAGACATTTCCACTTTCATTCAAGTTCATCAAAAGGCTAAGCTGGGAAGTGCAAACATTAAAATATATACTTCAGCACGTGCTGCAAATGTTTCAAAGAATGGTATGTCAGCAAAACATGTTTTATTGTTAATACATAACTTTTCCATTAGCAGAACGAAAACCTTGTTTTTTTTACGATTTACCTTTGTCTTTATTAGCATCATTTGAGGTTTAGAACAACACCATTTATTTTGGATAACATCGCGTTCTGTCACTAGACAATTACCCTATAACCTTTCGCAGCCATTTAGCTCATAAATAAAACAGTTTTGTCTAAATTACGTTAGTTCACGACACAGTGGAAAAAATTAAGCCCATTTCATATCTGATTTTATCGACACCTCACTGCCACAGAAACAGGTTTGTTTTCGAAATCCTATTTTTATATTCCGTGTTCCATACACCCGGATCGTAAGCAAATATCACGAGTAAATATGCAAACAAGCTCTGATCAGCAGTGTAAAGTGAATACAGTTATGTATGTACCATAACATATTTGAGGAAAAGGTTTCAAATTAAATTATTATTATTAATTTTACCCCAAAAACTATTTTTAAATAAGTTTCTTCGTTAACTTTGATTACATAAACATATTTGTGATGATTGGATTAATATATAGCTATGCTATAACATAAATATTAAAAATCTGGTGTGATACACGCACACAACTTCCTTTACAGTGATCTTATAATTAGCCAAAAAATTGATTTTAAATTTTTAAGCATGTGTCAAAAATTTTCAAAAAATTACAAATTCTACGAAAACGGTACAAAATAGAGCGTTAGTTGAAGAGACAATTTTCTTCTATAATTTCAAGCTAAATTCAAAAATGTAATAATATACCGGGTGTTTTATTTAAAATAGGAGTTAATAAAAACAATGGAAAAAAAACAAAAAAAAAATCCGTTTTAGAAGTATTGAACTGGAAAATCACCTATCTCACAGCAATACACATTAAAAATGTAATAAAAATGTGAAGTTTAAAAAAATCGTTAAAGCCGTTTTTGAAAAAATCGAAAAAAACTGAAAAATCACAAGAGTAAACACCTACTTCCGGTTATGAGATTTTCTTCAAAAGCTTGCTGCCGCATCTACATAGTACACAAAACTTATACCGGGTGTCCGTTCTCAAAGTCGAACATAGGCGATTAACATTGTATTGAACCTTTTTTTCCTGCTCGCCAATTCAACTTACAAGGAATGTAATGGTATCAATGGAAAGATAAAATTATTACGCATCAAATGATATCGATAATAATATTCAAGATGCGATTTTTATTTTAAAATACTAATTTAAATCTTGGGAATTTTTAAATATGCCATGCTTTGCTTTTCAAGTTCGATAGCATTTGTCAAAAAAATTGGTAATTAGTTGGCGTAAATCAGGTATTTTCTGTCAACGTCTGTTAAAATTATCTATAGAAAAATGAATTATTTCAATGAAGAACGAGTGAATGCACTAATGTTAATTGCTGCTAATTGTTGTTCGACTTTGAGAATGGACACCCGGTATATGAAGTTTCGACGCCATACCTCTTTTCGTTTTTGAGATATTCTGTTCACAGACAGACAGACAGACACACAGACCAATAAAAAATATGTTTTTTGGGTTCAGGGGACTCCAAAACGTGAAGATCTGTTGAAAACTCAATTTTTGGGGTGAATCCAATACTACTTCCTTTATTGTAAAAGGAAGTAAAAAGAGAAATTTACATAAAATAGCATTACCAGAACTGTTTTAATTTGTTTGCCATTTTCTTCACGTTCCTTAGGAAATAGAAAGTTCGACATTCCTATTGTATTTTTACATTGTCTATCTGAATCTGAAAACTTAAAAAATCTAAAAACTTAAAAAATCTGAAAATACGCACAAACAAACAAACAACTAATTTTGTTCGACATTTTGTCCATGCTCTTTACGAGATAGGAGGTTGAGTCTTCAGACATTCTCATTCTACTTATTCATTTGCTATGTGAATATAAAAATTTAAAAAATAGAAAAGGGCACAGACAAACACACAGGACAAACACAATTCGCGAGTTCGTGAATATACCCTTCGTAGTATTACATTCGCATAAGTTGCATCAATCTTTTTCCGTTCTATTGCGTTTTTCTTCAAACTGTTTCTGTCTATATGTGGATACAGATTTCTCAAATGTAAACTTAAGAAAAGAACTTTTTTATACATTTCAGTGCGACTATATAAAATTGAAACATGTTACAATTCAAAAACGAAGTAACTATTTCAAACTTGGTGTTATATATTTATTATTGCTGGAAATACCTTCACTTTGAAAATATAAAATTAGGACTAAAATAAATTATTATCTGTTATCGTTTGAATAGCTTTAAATTGTATACTTTATAATACCCACCACCTGGTTTGGCACTAAATAATTTGTAAAATGTATTTAGCAATTTAGAATAAACAAAATGTCTTCATAATGCGTAACTTCATTTTATATTTATACGAAATAAACTGCTCAAGTACAGGTCTAAAGAGTAGCTTCAGCACTGCGAAAACATTAAGTATTATAGTGCACCCAGAATGTGTAGTTCAAAACGTGACCACCGAACTTCTGTAGATGGCGCCAAGTGGACAAGCCGCCACTGTGCTACAATGCTTGGAAATTTTGCAAAGTGGAAAATCGCCACCTTTCGCCAACACTAAATAGCGCATGAAGGTGCTCGGGACCTTAGCAACAACTTTGCCCCCTTTCAAAATTTCGATATCTGTAGCCGTTCGAAAGTTACAGGCGATCCAGACAGACAGACAGACAGACAGACAGACAGACAGACAGACGGACGGACGGACAAAACGTTCGCATAAGTACGCTGAAGCTACTAATAATAGCTATTTATGCAACAAGTGCTAAAAGTTGATGTTTATGCATGAGACTTGAAAATTTTGAAACGAAACCGAAGGCTGAGTTTCATAACATGTCGAGCGCAATAACACTTTTAGCACAAGTTTGCATACAATATTTTTTCTACGACCTTAAATTTTCTGTTATTAATCCATAAATGTCGATTTAACAAAGGTTTACATTTATGACAGTTATAATTTATGTCATAAGAGATGGCCTTGACGCGCAGGTGAATGTTTGTGGAGTCAGTACTGTCAAAGTCAGTTATCAAAGGTAATTTTCATACTACACATGTGACTTTATCCATTACATAATGCTTTAATTATTTAAAAAACACTTTACCTTCAAATCAAAAAGTAACTAGAATAACTTTACAACCTCACTTCCAGTTTGAAATTGTAGTTTTATAACCTCACTTCACTTTATAACATATGTGCTAAAAGAAAACAGCTGAACTCATTTTAAACACGCCAAATTATAAAACGTCACCTTTAGTGAAAAAATCTAGCGCTAAAAGGCCTACTTTTAGTGGTGGTCGTAGAAAAATGTATTTTATCTACGACCACTACTAAAAGTAGCACTAGCTTGTTTCACTAAAAGTGACGTTTTATAGTTTAGCGTGGTTAAAGAAATCAGGTGTTTACTTTAAGCGCATCTGTGGTATAAAGTGAAGTGAAGTTATAAAACTACAATTTTGAACTGGAAGTGAAGTTGTAAAGTTACTCTAGTTACTTCTTGCGTTATAGGTAAAGTGTTTTTGAAATAATTAAAGCGTTATGTAATGAATACAGTCAGATGTGGAGTATTAATAATTACCTTTCGTAACTGACCTTGACAGTACTGACTTCGCAAACATTCGCCGGCGCGCCAAGGCCTACTGTTTATTATCATATAAATTAGAAGTGTCGTAGATGCAAACCTTTGTTAAATCGATATTTATGGATTAATAACGGTAAAATTAAGGTCGTAGATAAAATATTGTATGCAGTGCGTGCTAAAAGCCGTTTATGCACGAGACATGTTATGAAACTCAGCCTTCGGCTTCGTTTAATAATTTTCATGTCTCGTGCATAAACGTCAACTTTTAGCACTTGTTGCATAAATCGCTTTCGACTCGTGTAACTAAAATGGCGTATAACATACCAACACACACATCGTTAAATGACATTTTAATCACCCATCATAACCTGTGACTAAAGAGCCCCTTGGTCACGGGCTAAAGTTGGCAACTACGTTCTAGTCACGAAGTGAAGTTAGGTTCAGACAGTATTTGCTTTCTTAGCCACAGCCAACACTGATATCAAGTTAGTTTTCAATAGTCAACTTCAACGTTTGTCAAAAATAATTTAACCTAACATAATATTTAAAATCTGAATGAAATAATAATGTGATGACGGGGTGAAGTTAGGTTCAGATAGTATTTGCTTTATTAGCCACAGCCAAAACTAAAATAAGTTCGTTTTCAATAGTCAACGTTGACGTTTGACAAGCATAATTTAACCTAACATAATATCTAAAGCCTTAATGAAATAGTTATAGTAAATGTTATATTGCCTAAAGTTGTGGTTGTAGAAAAAGTATAAGTGTGCAACATATTATATAAATTCGTCCAGACACTCGTTTATCAAACAATCGTTCTGTTACGCTCCACTTGTGCCTAAAAAAACTCGTGACTAAAGTGACGTTTATAAAACGTTTATAAAAGATCGTAATAGTCAATCTAACAAAAATAATATTGTATTTTATAACTATTAAAATTAATATCTAATATCTTAAAAAGTGCACTTAAATTAAAGTACTGCAAACTTAAGAAGTCAGTGTCGGTGATCATCATTATTATTTAGATAGTCTAGTGTCTTCCTTTGAAATATTTATTACGTAAACATTGCTGACTGGTCTTTCTCATACCAAATTTGAGGCTGTAACTCTTTAAAAAACTGCGCCTATTAAAATGACTTATGGAGCGTTCGAAAACTGGTAACAAATTTACAGTGGATTGATTAATGTATTCGGAGAGAACAAAACTATTACAGCTACCATGTATAAAAGACACTGTTAGCTTTTTACTTACCTTTAGGTCGGCGTTTTATATTGTTAACTCAACAATTGATCGCCATAAAAGTGTACTTGAGGCCCGTCTCTAGCAACAGTGAAGACGTCGCGAATTCTTTGATTAAGATGTTAAAGGGAGCGCCAACAAGTTTTACTCAGGTACACTGATATAGGCCAAGAAACTTGTAACTTCACTTTATATCTAATAAAACAATTATCGAACTCAATAATTGAAAT
This sequence comes from Agriotes lineatus, assembly GCA_940337035.1. Classification (NCBI taxonomy): domain Eukaryota; kingdom Metazoa; phylum Arthropoda; class Insecta; order Coleoptera; family Elateridae; genus Agriotes; species Agriotes lineatus. The sequence continues at coordinate 81,174,944 of OW679200.1, read as the reverse complement.
TAAAATAAAAGAGAGCAATACCTTTAACTAGCTTTATTGTTACTCAAACGTGGACAATTATTCGATAGGGTCCTAGCTTTATTGTTACTCAAACGTTGACCATTATTCAATTAGGCTCTACTATTTGAATGGGGTACCCTACTTAACTTAAACCAATATGTTTAATAAGTACACAGTGTTCTTATATGAAAAAGATTATCAGATTCTAATTAAATAACTTATCTGTTTGTCGTTATACTTGCAGACGCTTAATAAATTCAATGACTCCTAACAAATGTCAGCTTGACAGACCCCAATCGCCGGCTGTCACCTACTGCACGTAGACCCCAAGACTGCGTGATGATTTTCAGCAGACTACTTCCCGTAGGCTTTACGCCTAGTAATTGTTGCTATAATATCGAATTTCAAGATAGAATGAGGTAGATGCCAGAATAATTATACGTACCCTGATAACAGGCAATAAACTATGCAAACGTTTTCCGTGATTCCTATATCGCTTCTATGCTCGAATCTACATTCGTCGGAAAAAGACACTCGCTCCCATAATATCCTACCAGGACGGTCGGTCAGTATTATTCACTACTATAACCAAAACCACGATAAATTGCCAGATTATCACGTTTTTTTCCACGAAACCTTTTGCACGTTAAAATGCTGTCACTCGTTTTTCAAAAACAAAATCCGTTATTTATTTTCTACCCTCTAGTAGCAACCATTGCTCTAATATTAATTTTATATGAGCTTTTACCGCGTTATCCCCACTTGAGCTTTTATTCCTTATTTATATACCGTAAACTACTAGTATTAGTGCCATATGCTTTTAGCACGTAACAACACATCAAGCGCAGACTAGTCATAGCCGAATTCATGTATCAACCACTAAGTGAAAAAAGTCACAAGTAAAGTTACTTCCTATATTCGTGCATATAAATAATATTTAACCATACGTAATTTTTACTAATATTAAAGACAGTATATAATACTTAGTTTAGAATTTATAATAGCTGTAGCCTAATGTAAACCTATCATTTCTTTATCAATCTCTTGGCTCTATTTGTAATTGGAAATATAGTTTAAAGTGTAATCAGCTCCGACAATAACGCTAGACCAGTGGATTAGTGATTTTAATACAGTTTTAGGTTTTAGTATCCACTGTGAGTTAACATAGGCTACAATTATTAAAGAGGATTTGACCTGGCCTTTTTGCCTATTCTATTCTATTCCAACTCTAACCACCTTAAATACCCCACCAATAAGCTTCAAACTCTCCAGTACCTACCAAACATATTAACCTGGTCATCTCCCTCCACAAAGTACGTTTTGTGAATCTCGTCCTGAAGCGCAATATCGGTAGACTTTAGCTGTTACTAACGGATTTATTAGCAGTGCCCCGTTTGTTCAATATTTCATCTTGGAGTTTTGTTGTTCGTACTAGTACTTTCTTCACAAGCTATCTAAAAATTCTTACGCAACTTTAAAATGTCAATCTTGAAGAAAGTCCACTTATACCCATTCATAACTATGTATTTAAATTAATGTTATCAACACTAATCTCCTAAAACATGTCTGGTTTCTAAATAATGTAAGTGTTGTCTGTAGCTATGACATTTATTTATTTATTTATTTCGTACTCAGCCAACAGCCGTTAGGCCAATTATAGGCGTCGCTGGACATTTATGGGGACTTCCAACTCCACTAACGACTGTAATGATGTTATTATGACATCCGAGACCAACTATTTCCGTGACAGCCGTACCACGAGGCGCCGGGAGTTTAAGTTGTTCAAGGTACACCACCCGGGACGTTTAATAAAGCTTTAAAATAAAGATCGATTTATTTAAATCACCTCGTTTACAGTCTCGGTGAGATGAAGTATATGAACATAGACCTTAAAAATGGAATCCCAGTGTTGCGACACAATTATTTTCCATGGCTTAACGTTATTTATTTGATGTTAATCAAGTCAATGGCAAGTCGTATTTTAATATTTATTTATGGTATCGGTGTGTTATATTACAAATAATCCAAGAGAGAAAAGTTGAGCCCTCGAGGCCGCCAGGCCAAGAGGGGTCATTTCTTGATTGTATTATTTGTAATAACACACGCGTGCCCTACAAAATCAATAAATCAGTAAATATCTAAATAATATAAATTTTTTATCGCCAGCAGTTAAAATTGGACAGTAACGAAAGATCAAATACATTTATAATTATCAAATTTGAGGTTAGTAGGTTAGGTTGTGTTTGTTATTTGACACAGACTAACGCCAATATTAACCTGCAAATCTCAAATATGACAGCTTGACAGTGCTACCAACAATACAGTACTGAGTGACCTGGTTTTTATCTCACTATTGGTTTATGGTTTAACTCACTGGTAGGTATGGGCCACTTTATAAGTTTAAATCGATCTAGTAATAAGGCTATTATTTTTCAAAATACTAAAATAAATCCACAACATACATTTTATCCACTTCAAAACTTTAATTTATACGGTCACACATTCCCTCCGATTTCGTAAACATTTTACTTATAGAACTGTTGATCAAAAATAAATACGATGCAGAAAATAATTAACAGTAAATACTTTAATTACTGCTTTAAGTTATATACTTGAAAATGACGACGTTCAAATAGCAGGAGATATAAATAATAAATATTGTAATGTTTACTTCTGATAATTTCTAATGTACCTACTTCATAGGTTACCATACTTTTCTCACCTTGATAGTGGATACAGTTGTCCATAACTTTGCAAGTGGATAAAAAATTGTTTACCTTTTACCATCATGACAACAACATCGCAATTATGTATTCGTTAAATTCTGATATCAAACAACAGTCGATGTTGTGATTTTCTCCAAATTAAAGTTCCATGTTTACTCTCAAATTTGATTTCCAATCTGCAAATTGACTCAAAAAACTGCCAGATAACAAGACTCGTCCTGGGGTCTCGTCATTTTATCCCTGACATTTGGTCTTGTCAGGTTAGCCTGGAATTTAAAATTCGTAAAAAATGCAACTTTACTGGAATAAAATCAAACCTCTTATAGATTTGCTAATGATACTAATTATTTAAGTACAAAGGAGGTAAGGAAAGATTTTTATTCTGAAACTGTAATATAAGTTATGCCTGAGGCGAGCAACGGGAACTGAAGGCATTTTTAATCAATAGATTACTAAAGGGGCATACGTAATTCTAAATTTCTTGATATTCAGTTAAAGATGAATTAATCCTTTATCTAATAGACGTGTCTGTCCGGGACTCTGTTTTGTCTGTCTGGGACGCTGTTTCAGCAGCCAAACCGTAAGAGATGGAGAAAAAAGTTATTAAAGTTATATGTTTGGAATGGTCATGTCAGGTCAGGGAATTTCAGTCTCTAACACTAATTATTATCTTAATAATTATCCTAATCCTAACTTTTTAGGTTAGATTCTAGGCAAATTTTATCAAGGCGAATGCGACTGGTAGTTTGCTACCAACAATGACGTCATATACGCACGTGTGGTGAATACGCGTTCTATTTGCAAAACGGTCTTTTTTGTTTTATTAAATGAGACATTTGTCTCACTGGACTGCTAGTAGTTATCTAATATATAATTATACGTTATCAGATATACAAGTTTGTTTTTGTCATTACACTAAGCTATAGGGGAATAAAGTATTACTTTAATCTAGAGAATAAAGAATTCTATTAGTCAGGTAACTTGTATCGTCTCATATTGTTTAGTATTCTAGTTATAAGTTATAACATCGTCAATATTCTTTTAAATAGGGAAAAAATGTCCATCCCATTTTTATAAGATATTTTTTCGGTTGACAGATAACTTTAAAGTTGTGTCGACGGACTGCAATTAATATTGAATAAAACCCTTCAAACATTCCTAGGGAACATTTTCTATTTCAATAGAGGAGAGCGCTCGAACTTCGTCTGAAAGTTTTTGCAGTTTCGTGACTAGAAATATTAAAAGCAAACGTACGAGAGTAATTAACTAATGCAATGGGGTCGGTAGAAGTAAATCGTCTTCAACTAAGGGCAGATAATGCTAAGTGGAAGCGGCTAATAAAATCGCCGGGGTTTACGACTTTTCTCTGGGGCATGCTTTTCGCTAATGTGGTCGATGTAATTAAATACCGTATCGAATTGTTGCAATAAACTATTCAATTTTTACACTTCAAGCGAATAGTACGTGTTAGTAGTATTTTACAATGTGTATCGGATTTTGATAAATTTAGTCAATGTTTTTCTTGGACAAAACGGTTGTGATTCAACCAGTGGTTTGGTTATTAAAAAGACATCTATAAGACATTTATAATTCGGAGCCCATAAATTTGACTTTTTCCCCCTCACCTAAAAGGTGTCCAGAAAAATGTTTGACTGAATAATAAATAAATTTCTATGCGCCTCAAGTTGAAATTTTAAAGTGTAATAAATTATTACCTTCGCTCTGGCGATTTTAAATGGTTCAGCCTACGGAGTTGATAAACCAACATCGCATGTTGATAGGCTGTGTTATTTTAGCTTAGTGAACTTGTTATTAGCACGAAACGAAGGAATTTTCAGTTCACTTTCACTTAAATTATAATAGCGTAGCACGAAGAAGACTGACAAAGCAGAATAAATGCGTTTTGGAACACAAGACTAACCGGGGTCACAATGTAAGTGCGATAGTTTATTTTAATTAATTAAAAGGCGACCTTCAGATGACGGAAGCATAATAGAAGTAATTTATCATAATTAGTAATACAATTGCAGTAAATAATAATGTCTTTACACTAAGTAATTACAATATTATCAGTGTAGGTTGTTCATTTTCTTGCTTAAGTTCGGTTACTAGTTTGAAATCGTCAAACAGGTGACATAGTTTAATATTTTTGACTATAAATTTGTTATTTTTTTCGATACTTATGGGCGAGGCATTTTTTATAGGAGGTAGATTTGAAGACCTCTCACCTTGCTCTGGTAACCACTGTTGGATTATGATCACATTTTTAGTAAGTACATACATCAACAAGGTTAGGTTGTTACTCCAAGATTGTTGTTTGACCTACTTTCCGGCAACCCAATTCTCAAAATCCAAGAAGATACTTTTCTTACAAATTTTTCATGTCTTTCCGCAAATTGATTTCTTGCACTTCAGCTCTATGGTCTTCCCAAAATTCACAAACAGAACATTCCTCTCGGGCCCATTGTCATTACCATAGATTTCCAACTTACTCATTCGGAAACTATCTAACCAATATGCTTAGGTAGTTCAATGGTAAATACCAATCACATGTTCACAACTCATCACTTTAGTCCAACTTACATCCACTAGAAGTTTTCACCCTGAAGATTTGCTTGTAAGCTTAAACGTCACTTCTTTCTTTATAAAAATGACTATTTCCTATTCTGCAGTTAAAATCCAACATTGTAATTGAACCATGGTGAGATACCTTCAAATTTATCTGCCCTTACAGAAAAATGTTACTCTTAGACTTATTTCGTATTCCAAGTACAGTTCTTTACATAAATCTCTGGTGTGGCTATGGGTTCGTCCCATTTACCTGTCGTAACCAATATCTTTATGGAAATTTTCGAAGCCGTAGCTTTGGAATCATTTGTTTCCAAAGCGTTGACGATACCTTTATCATCTGGGCAGACTTTGTCAGTCTCTTTAAACCACCTTAATAGTCAACATTCAGACGTCAACTTGATTATGAAGATCGAAAACAGCGGTTCTTCTTTTCTTGGATGTATACATGTTTCTCGTCAACACACTGGCATATCTCAACATTCAGGCTAAATTGAATCATATTCGGATTGCTCTTAGAAACTGTATTAGAGATATACAGTCCGCCATCAATCGCCATCTTTATCCACAGCCGAGAACGGATGCTCTCGTAGCAATAGTACTTTTTCCCTATATTTACCAAGTTACCACATCGCACAGGAAAGTTTCTGCGAAAATAAAACGCAAAAACAGTGTTCAAACTTCCGATAAAGGTTTCATAGATTCTCCTTTTATCTAAAGATAAACTGAACACCTTGTCATAAAAAGTTGTTTACAGAGATTCTTTCAGCTGTAAAGCCGTTTATAATGGTGAAACAGAACGTTCAGTAAAATCCAGTATCTCCTCTGAACTTTAGTCTTTTCTTAGGTTAGGTCTCATATCATCATCAGCCATCGCCGAACACCCACGCCATACCAACTATAAGATCCTTCTTCATAAAACTTCTGTTTTATTATCTGCTAATTCCCGTTATTTTTAGTAGAAAAATTAGCTAAGCCATTGAAATTTACAAACACTTCAACAATCTGAATCGAGACAATAATTATCCCCTTCCATCCATATGGAAGCGCTCATTTCTTGTCATTCAACAGAGTATAAACTTCGGCTTCCTCTTTGCGATCGGTATAAGTTTCGCTTGGCGTGGTTGACATCTTACTTTTTTAAAAACAGTTTCGCCTCTAGCGTGGTTTACACGTTGTGGTGCTGCGGTCTTTTATTTTACTCCTGATGAAGCATCTTGTTCTACCTTAACTATGACGCAGTCCAGTTCCGAAAGTCGTTTGTTACATAACCGCTTGATCATATATACAGGGTGTTTAAAAAATACGTTCGGATGTTTACCCACTTATAGATCTCATCAATACAAACAAAAAAGTCTTGATAAACATGGGTCCGGAAACTCTTCGTTTCCGAGGTGCAGGGTGTTAAAGTTTAAAAAAAAAATCCATTCATTATTGTTATCTAAAAAACTCTTTCGCAGATTTTAATAAAATCTCTACAGTTTGTTTATAACGTTATGAGTTATCTTTTCGACTTATTACGGTTGATCCAGCAATTCCAGGGCCCCCCACGGGCATGTCGATTAGATTTAAAAAAAAAATAACGCCCAGCAGATTTTATGCAATTTTAATATATTTGCTTAATAAAACAACTAAAAAACTTTTTTGGCTCCTGAGTTTTTTCTGTATCTCGCTTCGTTTAAAAAAAACAGCCCTGAACCAAAATGCTTTAACATCTTAAAAACCCCTTAGCCGATTTTAGTGGAACTTAGGACGTTTATTGCTACTATTTAGGATCATGTTTTGGTGCACTTAGCTTATTTATTCTAGGGACGCCCGGGTTTTTTTTAACCGTTAACACCCTGTATCTTGGAAACAACGCGTCGGACTCATGTTTATTACGACTTATTTGTGTGAATTAATGAGTTCTATAAGGAGTAGTGTAGAAACTAATAAGACAATTAGTTTATATTCTTTCTTTAATTATGTTCCTTGCCCTAAATTCATTTTTAATGCAATACCAAGTACGAAATTCATTTTGCGTATTTTAAGACAGTGCATTTTTAATTTTATACTTAATTCGGTCTAAACCTGCCTTTAAATGGTGTGAAAATATTCTATAATACCAAAACTTAATTTACTTTAATAATAGGAATTATATTAATCATACCCAGCCGAAATTATGTCATCTATTTTCGGAAGCTTATTGCAACAGCTGGTAATTCATCGCGTGAATGAAATAATTGTAATAACGGAAAATTAAAAATATAAAAATACAATCGGCAGCTGTATAATTATTCTGGAAGACGGGAACTTCGCCGATAAACATTAAATGAAAATAAATATACGCGTATTTGCCATTTAGATTAGAAATTTTAATCGGGTTGTTTAGTGTGTATTAAAAAGCTGTTTACATAAATTTAATCATCAAGTGTTTTATGTGTCAAAATATTGGCTATACAGAACTGAAAATTAATAATTGATATAAATGAAAATCTAAACCAATGGCTTTAGGCTTTGTGGCCCTTGATGATCTTTTTGCTATAGCACTGTGTAGGTATATAAATATAGTCTTACCGTAATATATCTTGATAGCATCATCATACACTTTAACTAGTATAGATAATGTTGTTCTTTTGTCAAAATTACTTACAGTTCAAGCATTTTTCATATTATTCACTTATTTTTGGTGTAATGGTATTTCATTATGCTGCTAGTAAACATTTATTCGTGAAATATTTAAAAATACATTTTCAATTTAATGGACGTTAAAGTGGGCTGCAACACGCTATAGTTATTTGATTTTTACGCAGGGTAGCGACGCCAGTGGTTTACGATGTTCAGCAACGAGATTTAAGTGCACCTTGGAAATAATATTCTTAACTATATTACATCGGAAAATGTTTGCGTCGGTGTGAACATCCGCTAAGATAATTTTTTTTAAAGTAATTAGTCAGTTTTTTTGCTTGTACTACTTTTAGTTCTTCTTCTTCTTCCACTTTAAGCCTGTTTTATATGCTGGGTGGTACTCCTACTTCCCGGGTCCTTTTCCAACCTCCCCACTATATCACCCACCCTACACAAATTGTTTAGTATGTATTTCTTTATTAATTGAATTAGTGAATCCCCTCCTGTATTAAAATGAATAAATGCTCGTTCCACAATGGCCCCGCATCATAAGTGTATCAGTAAACTGTATGCCATTGCCGTTAGAATCTAAAGGAATCAAGCCCGATGAGGATCAGCGGTCTTAAATTTTCGACTGAGACTGAAACAGGCAAAGTAAACACTTAGTGATGGAAATTACATTAATTCGTACAGAGAATAAATATTGCAGTCGGTAAGATTAGAACCTAAGCTAGCACAGTTAAACTGTTTTCTAGTAAAATCTCGGCCAAGAAAGCTACGTAACACAAAGGCATATTGTTGTCTCATAAACGACTTAAGGAAGTAAACCCGATTACGGGCAAAGCAAGTTTAATCCGTTACGATTCACAGTGCCGGATGCACGCTCGCAGCTTCACTGGCCTTGAGCTACAAGATCACATAAAATACTGCGATTTTTATCATGATGTTTATTGTAAAACATAGTTTTTGAGCTTGAGTTCTTCTTAAGAGGTAGTTCTAAAAAACGTCCAAAATGTGTCCACGAAAAATGTGTGCATTGTAAGAAGACCATAAGATGACACTATTAAAATTGTTGCAGTTGCAGGTGCTGAAGGCATGTAAAGATATAAATAATTTTAAAACATTATTTATTTTGATAATTCTATATTTTAGGTAACTATTTAGTTACTGGTTAAGATTGAACCCAAGCACTTTTTTGTTAAAAATTAAATATTTATAAATTATTCTACCTACAGAAACACGGTGATCTTGACTTGACCTCAGTATCTTAAGCACTGTTATATAAAATGTAATAGCACTATCTCATAAACATCCTAAAACTCTCAAAAGCTTGTTTGAAACATCTGTTGATGTCTTTATGGGGAAGTTTAAATTTACCATCCTGTATATAAAAGGATATAGATATCTGTTTGCGTATGATCTATCAATCACATTTCATATTGATTAATGTGGATGTGACTGTCGCAAAAATTCTATCACGATGTTTATGTTACAATCTATTCAACTATTAATTATTATTATTGTGTGACCAGTTACTTCAGCAACGGCGACGTTTAATCGCTTTTAGGTTTATGATCGAACACTGTGATTAGTTGATATTGTATCTGATAACTTTTTCTGCGCAAAACAGCAACATTCTTTAAATGTTATCGTTTTCGCTAATGATACACGTTGTGATTAACTACTATGGTACATCCATAGCAAAAAGTCTATAGTTGCAGTTCATACATGAGAGTTAATTGGGTTGCCTGTGTTCCGCCTTTATCATTAGTTGACTGCTCTATATAAATCCCCGGTTTGTTCAGCATTCATATAAATTCGTAAATTACTTCTACAAGAGCGATATTCATCTAATTTGACGAGCGACGTAATTAGGGAAGTTTTAAACAATGGGCACGAACTGCAACTGGGATCACGCTCGCACTTTTTATCCAACATCAAGGACTCAACGAACTGCAGCTAAGCTGTCTGTTGCCAGGGTGACCTAGTGCACTCTGACCTACGCCGCTAGCGACAGGGAGGGCCGCCGCCCCGCCCCCATCTTTATTAAATACCTCCGATTCCATCCTAGCGACTCCCCAATTAAATTTTTCAGATGGTAAACTTTGGCTTAGAGTTTCGGTTAGACCTAGTAAAGGCTTAAGATCAGGTACTGCACTTTATAGGTACAAAAGTGACGTCAAACAACTAGTTTATACAAGCTTTAACAACGATTTAATTAATTTAGTAGTGTAGGCAACCCATTATGCAAATGTCTAAATTCGTAGCAAAACATCCACACAAAGGGATGTCCCGAAACTACTAATAACGTAAACAACAAGATAATAACGATAAATGATACCCATTTAGGGTAGGACTTGAAAAGAAAGATAGAAAATCTAGTCATGTCTTAACTTAAGTCTGTAGGTGAATGTCAGATTGCATATTGTTTATAAATACATTTGCACAACAAGAACGAGTGTATTAATCATAACAGTCAATAAAAATTGTTTTTATTTAGTGTTTGTATATTTTTAGGAAAATAGTTCTACATCAAGATGTAATTTAGTTCTCTCTGACTTATGGTAGTTCATTTGCTTCAATGGTTATATACCAAGTTATGGCAAACTTCAATTTGATCATGGCATGCTGCGAATACGTTTTTTTTAAACACACGATATAATAACTGTAAACACTAATCGAAATCGCCCATCCTATTGATATGTAAACCTAGTGGCAGTTATACCAACCCACTAGCTTTAATTGTGTTATTTATGTGCATTACCTTACCTACTCTATATTTCACTTTACCCTTACCTCAACGAAACAACGTTGCACTCAAAAAGCGAAATGCATTCGAGATCAATAAACCGATAAATGAGCGTACTCTGAGCTTTCCATGCCGGAAATGAAACGCATTCTCAAGGCTGGAATGATTGCGTTTGAATTTTTCTGTGGTTGCTGTATTTAGAGCTTGCATGTTAGCGTAAAATAAATTGGCTTTGATATTGACTGTGCTGCTTTTGAAATGTAATATGCATGATTTATTTTGTATGCAGCTTTCTAGGTTGATTTTTAGCAATTTGTTTGAAATGGAAATGGTCAAGCGAGGCTCGCATGCGACTGTTTCGTATTAGGGCAAACGTGATTGCCAATAATAAAGTTATGATGTTAGGATTGATGTTTTGATCCATATTTTGAATTTTGCCAAAGCAACACTTTGCCGGTGTGATTACTCCAACAGACCAACAACTCAGGTGACTGCATCGGTAACTCACCATTGATTTGAAATTAACAGCTAATTTGAATTGGATCGACATGGCAGCCAACAGAAGACAGGGTATTTGGTTACAAACTGGGAAACCGACTAAAACGCCATGATGCAGTCAAATCTCGTTATCGACACGAATGGATTGAACCAGAACTTAGAAATTATTTGCATAATGTCTAAAAACTGTAGAAAAATTGTAAATAAAAAACTCAGCAATAGAATAGGTGGTAATTTTTTTTATAAACACCTATTATACGAAATATATGTCGACAATTCATATTGTTGTATCAAAAGTTTATAAATATGGCCATTGCTTGTAAAGCAAGAAGGACGTTTCAGGATAACTTACAGCTGGTCCTATCTGGACTGAAATCAATTCTTCGAGTAACACTTTGTATGCAAATTTGTAAATGAAAAAAAAAGAGTTTTAACACTATTTCCCTGCTACAGACATTGAAAGAACTTACAAAACAAAAGGATAAAAAAATTTGTAATACAGCTTATATTAACAAGAAACAGCTGCAATGAATTTATATCGTCAATAATCTTCTTTATAGGTTATGTAAAGCATAAGAAGATCGTCTATTCACACTATGCTAGTGTCAGACTTATGATTTGATAATTTAAGTTCGATTTGCGGAAACCAAAGTTTTTAAGAAGAAAACCTAAAGACAGCAAGAAAATGTACACGCGAAAATAATAACAAAATGATTTTCCTTAACTCAAAGTTAAAACTGATTCCTGAAATGACTTTTAATAAGTGCACATAGTAAACAACGACAAACAGTTGAAATCTCGTAAAAAAGCATAATTTGTAATACTATTTTTCACTTCATTCAATATGAGAGAACAACACAGTGATAAAAATGACTTCGTAACAAAAAAATAATAAACAGGAAAATAGGTTACAAAGATTTACTCAGTGATATGCTACTGTTACACAGTTTTAGGTAAAATGTAACGGTAACAAAGATCAACGTCCTAACTTTCAGCATTCCAAACAGCTAGCTCAAACAGAAATCCGAAGAGAAGCCATGGGCATATAGAATACGTAACATATTTACATAATTGCTCGAACCATAATAATCTAACAGACACATACGGGCGCTAGGTTCAATAATTTACCGTATCGTGCTGCGTCGGACCACGCGGAGTAGATGAGCTACAAGAAAAACGGGTTAAAAGGAGATAACGAGTACCCAAAGGAAAGAAACAACCACAGTTACGACAATAAAACACATAAAGACGTTAGTAACGCCGAAAGACCGGGTCCCGGGTGGTGTAGCTTGAACAAGCTTCCACATTCGATCAGTAGAGTTAAACAACGCTCTTTCTGGTCAGAATTTGGATGGGAGTTCCACGGTTACATCTCTCAGCGCCTCGTGGTACGGCTGCCACGCAAATAGATGGTCCCGGATGTCATAATGAAAGTCGTTAGTGGGGTTTGAAGTCCCCATAAAATGTACAGCGACGCCTGTAATTGGCCTAACGTCTCTTGGCTGAATACTAAAATAAATAAATAAATAAATACCAATAGATTCGTAAACGCATAACTAACCCACAAAATTGTTGACATATTAGTTAACAATAGATTTAATGTACAAATAGTACACAGGTCACATAATCAAAAGTGTCTGATGCGATAAGAGCGTACGGTACCGATCGAGCAAAGTGATAGACCTTGAGTGAGAAGCATCAATTAGTAGTCAGGCAAAACAGTAGATATCGTTGACTCGCAGATACAATCGCCGAAGAGACCTCCTTGTTTTCATATATGAAAAAGTATTATTGATCGTTTTCACACAATCTTCGCAATAATCGCCACTAACACATGTGTTGGTAAACTGTTTGCTACTCTTATTACAAATAAAATATACTACAAAATGAAGTGACTTGCAAAATTAAAGACAGTAGGATTTAGTGAGGAAGCGACTGATGGAAACCAAAACAGCAGTATAAAAAGACCTGAACACAGATTTGATACAGCGCGAATCCACGTAGAACTAGATATAAAATCGCATCTTACCTCAGATAGTTGGCGGGCAGCATATATCTATCTTACATTCAGGAAGCTACCATATTCCGTAAGATACAGACTGGAGCATCAAAACGTCAAACCAACCAGACTAAATCTGTCCCATTAGCGATTTCAGAAATCAAATTAAGAATTTTTTAGGTTTTTCAAAAGAAAATGGCAACCGTACTGCTATTCCCATCTCAAAACTGCGCCAACGGAATTTTGTAGGCAAAATCACGTCGCTCTTAAATTCAAAAGTTACTAAATTAGATAACACGAAACACACGACGACGTTCGGAGATAATGGCAGATTTGCCGGAAATTTCATAGTGACACTTTTCGGCTAGTAACAGTGTAAGATAATAATACAGTACAAAGTGTTGTTGACAATCTTAATAAATATACACTAAGACAAAAACAAATGTCAATTATATATCATACAGATCGTATCGTCCTGGTTGACCGATAAAGAATGTTGCATGGTTTTACAACATGGAACATATTAAATATGCAAATTTTCAACGAAAAAACACAACTTTTGTAAAAGAAATAGAGGAAACAATAGTGAAATAGGTTATGAAATTCAAGCATTCGACACAATAAAAGAGAACATAATCAGGTATAAAAGACAGCTGTAGGTATCATTGGAATGGATATAGGATGTAATATGTAGAAGAAATGCTCGTCTACAGGAAACAAGATTAAAATTTACAAATTTGCTGTGAAACCACTTAACGAAGTAAAGATGTTGAGAAGGAAAACTGGTAAATGTTTAAGAGATATGCTGAGATAAGGTAGCAGGTACAGGAAATAGCAATATTTATCCAAATCCAAAGCAAAAGCTGAAATCATCAAGTGGATAGAATGGATGACAGCAAGAAGATTAATATTCGGAAGATTCCAATGCATCTAATTTATTTAATTTATTTATAGATTTTAGACAGGCCTTTGATAAGATAAATAGAAAGAGAATGTATAATGGACTCCAGCAACTAGGAATCCCACATAAGCTTATAAAATTAGTTGAAATGACGCTATATGGCTCCCAGGCCAAAATAACAATACATGAAAACGAGATAAATGCCTTTAATAAAAATGGTGGAGTAAGGCAAGGAGCGTTGTCCGCCTTGCTATTTAACCTAACATTAGAGAAAATAATCAGATATATTGATGTCTCAAAAAGCATATGTAGCAAAATGACACAAATAAATAGTTACGCAGACGACATCGTAATAGTAAGTAGAAGCAAGAACAAGCTGAAAAGTGTGTTTCTAGTCCTGGAAAACCAAGCCAAGAAAATGGGTCTTGAAGTAAATGGCAGAAGACAAAATACATGATAGTGACAAAGCGGACAAACATACAGTTACAAGATCTGGAAATAAACGAATATAGTTTCAAACATGTCCGTGAATTTATATACTTAAATTCGCAGGTGAATAGTAACAACGATATGACACAAGAGATCCAGAGCCGGTATGAGGAGCTACTATGCTAATAAGAGTATAATGACTTCAAAGTGTCTAAGCAAGAAGAGCAAACTAAGGATATACCAAAGCATGATAAAGCCAGTCATCACATACGGTTGTGAAACATGGCCAACCACTGAGAAAATAGAAGAACAGTTAAGAATGTGTGAAAGAAAAATATTGATAAGAATATATGGGCCATCCAGAAACAAGGACGGAACATATAGAATCAAAATAAACCACGAACTAAATAATATTATAGAAGGTAAAGACATAGTAAGGCACATCAAGGCCCTAAGAATAGCATGGCTAGGACACACAAGACGCATGAATGAAGAAAGGAGAACGCGCCTAATAACACAGTGGAAACCGGCAGGAAAAAGGCTAGCTGGACGACCAAAAAAGAGGTGGTATGACTGTGTCCTAAACGATCTAAGGATAATGGGGGTAAGAAACTGGTGGAGAGTGGCAGGGGAAAGAAAGGAATGGAAGAAGATAATAGAACAGGCAAGGCCCATCCAGGGTTGTAGAGCTAAAGGAAGAAGAAGAGTCAGCTGTCATCATCAATTCAATTACCTCCTACACCATTTTAAGCCGAATGTTAAAGAATCATATGCGTAGTCTAAATAAAATTGAAAGAAGAAATTTAGAAGATAGATAGTCATTTGGAAACGGATTTGTTGAGAAGACAGAAAGTTATAAAGATGAACAAACAATGCAATTAGAAAATGCACTAACCAAACTGAAATTATTTCAAAATATAGTTATTGTCACCTTGGAGCAAAATTATACAATCATAGTCAAACCTGCTCCATTCTCAAATTCTTTATTTGAAAGGCTAGAACATTAGAAGAACATTGAAGAGATCATACTAGGGATGAGTTTAGGAGATCACATTCGCAATGAAGAAATCAGGAACAGAACAGGTACTGAAGATGTCATCAAGCACACCGTTACCAGTGGAAATTGCCAGGACACATAGCCAGACAGGGCAGCACAGATTTTGCAGTGGAAACCGAGAATGTTCAAGCAAAGCTGGAGATGCCATAGAAATTAAACGATGGTAAATAATAATAGGCAGAACTTGGCACCAAATAGTCAGAACCGATGAGAAATAAGGAACAGGAGGTGGCCAACCTCAACAAGTAGATAATACAAGGCTGTTAAAGAAAGAGGGACTAACAATATGGACCATTTTAAAGTTAGGTATTTCTTGTTTTACTATCCGATATGGACGTCCTCTCACCAAGGAATATCTACAATATAAGGGATGTAGACTAATGCGAAAAAAATAGCAAAAGACTTGAATGCATTTACATTACATTTTATGTATAATGCAATGTTAAAACAAAAATAACAAAGCAACTTAAAGTCACTCTTCTACAGATGGGGTGCTGTAGGAGGTTTACATCTGGAATAAATTGTGAGGTGAGACGTAGAGAAGACAGATACAACAAGACAGAAAGTAATGCACAAGTGTTGAAAACTAAAATCAAAACAGTTGACTATTGGAATGGAATCAATTACCTATTATTGCTAAGAGGTAAGTCATGTTTGCGATTCTAAAAAATAGTTCTTGGACCATATTAGGAAGAACACCAAATATAAAGAATTATGGCTATTACGTTAAAATTTAAGGGAAACGAAATGCGGGTTGCAGAAAATCAAGGAAAATTAAGAAATTAATACAAAGAATCGAAAAGGTGTCGTATTAGTTCTTCAGAAGCAAATAGAAGAACATCAATTTCAAGAGTCAGTACGATCGATGGTTGAATTAAATTCGCATAGATGAAACAGTTATGGTGTCTGATAACAACTAAAGCAGCTGTAGGTACTATATTAACCAAAGTGTAAAAACACCAAATAAAACTACGGAACGTCGCCATTCAGAACGTTGATAAATAGGGTTTCAGCTGGCCGTACTTTCCACATCCATACTATATAACTCCAAAACAAATTTTAAATTCAGTTGTAATTATATTTGCATCATACTACGTAAGCACTGTCGAATAGTTATGATAAACCCTATTGTATATTGTTTTAATTTTGCGATTGCACGCTAATTAATGCTGTTGCATGTTTTCGATGTGTTTGTTTAGAATGTCATAGCCGTATATTCGCTTCGCTTTAATGTTGCTAGGCAAATATTTGGAGACCATTGTTATTCATAAACCTGTCGGTTTATTTTGAGTAAACAAACCGTCAATATTAATTTGCCTTACATCAGTAAGCAGAAGCTCCAATAGATGTCCTTGTTTTCAGAGGCGCCTATGATGAATATGCAAACTCGTAATACCCTCTCCTTCCACGTCTTTTTATTCCCGCTTTCCATAAATTTGCATTTATCGAATGCTTCTAGAAAGAATTTTCCTTATTATCTAATATGAATTCTTATCATCCAACAATTTGCAAAATTAAACAGTACCGCTTTGGAACGGCACACTTACGTCACAGAATGGGACGATAAAATCGAAGGGCCGTTTTGTTTTTGGTTTCCGTTCTCCTATCGCGAAGCGAACAAATTTGGTTAAATTCAGTCCGTTTCTATTATCTTTAAGTTGGCTGACAATGTGTTCAACGAAATACTCTGTTGTTACGTCGTAGGAGCAACAAGTACTAAGAAATACTTTTGAGCAATACTTTTTCAATATTTTGTGTCTTATTGAGCGTTTATTAATGTTTTCTATCAATACACACAATGACAATATCGTAGTCGATCAGCAATTATTAGAGAACGTGTTAATTAGAAACCGCCGAATTTATTGTTAATAAAATTTGTTGATTACTCTAGTTGTTATGGGAAAAGTAATAGTTAGATTGTAAAGTACGCTTCATTTTTATATGATTACAATTTTTTAGACCGCCTTAGCGAGGAATATATTGTTGTTACAATACAAAACTATGAGATATCAAAACAAAATGGTCAGGTTTAGGAGAGCAAAATCCGTAACTCACAAATATACGAAGGTAAAACTGAAAGTTGGTAGTACGGGCAATCACTAAACATCTAATCTGGCAACCGAATCAATTACTTATACAGTTTGTTTCGAAATAAATACGTATATTTTTGCACCTAACAAATTTACTTGTTAATATTTTTATAAAGCAGATAATTTGTTGATATAACGATTTTTTCTATTAACTCCAGTGTACGCACAAACTACAACAATAACCTAAGATAGAGGCCAGTAAGAGTGAGAGGGTAGATTAGGGAAATTGGCAGAAAGTCAATCAAAAATAAACTCGAGCTTAGATTATTACAAGCCATTCGTTATCTCGTTCGCGCTTTTTTTATAACCGCAAAGCCAACTTAAATCATGTACGCAGCCGCAGGTGGCGCCTCGCTGGCGAGCCGCCAAGCTCGCCAGAAGCAGCGCAAACAAAACAAAAACGAAAGACTGCAGGCGATAAAAAATCAAAAAGTAGGCGATATCAAACCTCAAAACAGGCATTTCCAAAATTACACGGAACCAAAGATAAAACTATCCCGCGTCGAGCGGAGCGCTGCGCTCGCGCTGCGCCCCCCCGCGATCCAACCGGAAGCGAGGAGGCACAGCACGTCCCATTTGAAGGAGCCGTCCAGAGCTAGAATCAAAGAAAGCCCATCCGTGTTAATACCCATTCAGAACCACCTGAATCAGTCCCACCACCACCATCACCATCACCCTTCCATCACTCCCAGCACCTTGGTGCAGGAGCATGCAGGCCTGCACCCTTCTTCGTCCATCCAGAGCCAGCTACCCCAAATCCTCATCCCTCCCGACGGGGAGAACAAGCTGGAGCGGCGGTGCAGCTTCGTGCGGCAGGTGGAGGAGATGGAGAAGTGCCAGGAGGGCGGCCTCCTCGATCGCTGCAACCATATCTGTAACTTTGAAATCAAAACCAAGCAGCCCTGGGATAATAACCTGACGTACTATAGCGAATTCCACCGAAGTGCTTTCGGGAGTTTGGATTACCCCTTCTCTGAGGTACTTGTTCTTTTTCATGGATGATGTTACGTTGAAGTTGCACGAAAAAATGTTTAGATTGTCCCAGTAATTATGGCTTACACCAGTATTGATCGTGTATGTCTTCCTAAAACAGCACACGCTGCACTTTGCTGCATATAAACGTATTAATTCTAATGTTTTGATTGAAGCAGTTGGAGTAGATGAAGATTGAATTTTATTTTAATACATAATTATATGTTCTTATATTTATTATATTTATTCTATGCAGAACTGTATATTGCGTAAAAATACAATAAGTACTAAAACGTTGCTATTTTGCAACTCTATATGTTTATATTCTATTTACATTTGACTATGAAACACTATACCATTTTAATTGTTGAATCAGTAAACCAATCATATTTCGCATACTACTTGAGACTATCTCGTATACTTATGGAAGTTATCTCAACTACTGAGTTCTATTGTTATATCTAGGCTAGTAGCCAACGTGCTATGGACATACATCTCTTGATCCTTTACTTTTTGCTTTCATTATAACTACTATGAATAGATTTAACTAGGTGATTACATATCACGTTATTTCTTTGTCGTATTTCACATAGAATAACGGCATTGCTGCATATTCTCTATTTCTCTAACTAATCGACTCCAAGTTGAAGAAGACGAAGAGAAAGCACTTCAGTACTGTGAACCATTTTCTGAAAAGATTTACCGTTAGTATGTACATTTCAAAAACAGCAGATAAACTGACTACATTTTTATAAAAGAAAACATGGCATAATTGTTTAATTACAAGTTCTCTTAATTAATTTCACTATCGCTATCTTACATATTGAAAAGTCATATCATACTACCATACTGTTGTAGATAAGCATTGACAAGGCGTACACGTTTATTTATATTCTCTTGGTGTGCTTAATTATTTAACTCTTCTACGGACATCGAATAAAGGAAACATTCCTAAAATGTTTTATAGTCAACGTCAAGATCTAACCATACGGAATGCCAACCAAGTGCTTCAGATATCAAGTGTTAGCCATGGCCACGTGGTAGTTAATATTTAATGTTCTGCAGTTCGCATTTCATCTTCTATATATCGCTTCGAGTAAGATTCTTCTTGTTTCAAAATATATTTTTCTTGTTCTGCCATTTCCTTACATTGTTACTAGTTGTTATTGTATCTAGCCTTGCCTCTACTTACTCCATGTATTATAATTGACCTGATGACCGACTTGCATATTTTCGTTACAGATTTCTTTCTACTGAATGCATTGTACCATTTTGAATCTCTATGCTTGATGCGCAACCTATCATGACATCGCTTCGTCACTTGTAGTTGGCGTTTGCAACTACTTAATGGTCATCATCAGAGGCGTAGCCAGGCGTTTGGCGCCCTTGGCAAATTTTAAATGATCTGCCCTTGTTCGATTATTGATAAAGGAACAACACATTATTTGTATTATATACGTATATATATATTTATATTATTGCCATAACTGTAATACAGTTACATGATTAAACATTAATTGCACCTTAATAATTCCAAAAGAAATGCAATTAATTATGCAAGTAATTACTTTTTAAAGTAATTTAATTTTTCATTCTTTTCATGGGTAAAATCGCTAAGAATTTAGTGCCCCCGTTCTTTAAATGATGAAATTGCCAAATAACATGAGCGCCAACAAGTTTTTCAATTACAACAAATATACTCAGATAAGTCAAGAACTTATAAACTCAGCATAATAGCAGCAGGCAACAACACAATATCTAAAATACAAAAGGTAGCAGTAACGAAATCAGACACTGAATGAAATCAATATGTGCATTGGATTTATTAAACAACGCTGCATATAGTAACCAGTACAGAAATATTATAAATTTTAATTAGGCGTTAGTTATTCGAAAGGTGCACCCCCAAATAAACGCTATCATAGCAGTGCACGATACAAATACACACTCTAATATTTAACCAGTAAAATGTACAATTACATATTAAATGCAGCTACAGTTTCTTTTTCCGTGTTTGCGGTATAAATACCATTAACACAAATCAATAAGTTGCACTACTTATCTTAGAGCTTTACGCTTCTGCAGGAGGTGAAACAATTAGCCCACAAACAAGCTCATAGCTGCTGCAGGAAGTCGATGCCAGCTAATGCCATTAGCAAAGCCTTCAGGTGATAAATTCCAAACTCAAACTAGGCTCCGTTGAAGCAGATGGATCCACTTAAGATGAAGAGATTGCAGAAGTTTTCATAACCCCCGTGTGACTTGTGTAGGGAGCGGAATCGTTGATGTTTTGCACCCCCCAGATGACGCTAAAAATATCGGACAAAAGTACGCTGATTGCAAAATTATGTAAACTTTGTTGAAGGATCGTTCAAGGGCGGACATCTTACCCAATCGGCAGATCCCGTCCAAAATCTTTTTAGTTTTGCATTAATATTCCACACAAACTGGCGAATAAATCAGCCTAATACGTTATTTCGTTCCGGAGTTATCATATTTACTTCCATCCCGCATCACATACTCGACTTTTCTTAATTTAGTTTGATAAAACCTTTCATATGACTATGATTTAGTCGTGATTGATTGAGATGTTGAGAAAAAAATAAATTTGTATAAAATAATCGAGTTGAAAGTAATACATCGGCTATGACGAAGTACTGTAATCTCAAGATCGAGTTCCAGAAAATTTTACGATTTTACTTATACTGGTTGCATGTACACCTATCAAATTAAAGCTACGAAAAGTATGGAGTATCGTAAGCAAGTAAATTCTCATTTTGAAAAATCGCTAGAACACCTTTGCACTTGTCCAAAATACATATTACACTTCGTTTAACGAAAAAATGCAGTATGTAAATTACAGGGAGGGTCCTAGATTGCAGAAACGTGTTTGACACGTTACAAATTAGGCTCGGGAGATTTCAAAAATTGTTTAATTTCAAACAGAATTGAGCTGTGTACAACCGGGTTACCAATAGCAATATTCCATTCAAATACCTATATCGCTCATTTGTGGAAAAAGTTTCTGTTGAATCGTTTACGCTTTTTTGTAAACTAGGATGCTTCTACAGCAACGGTGAAGAACAAGGTACCACAATCCTGTCTTGCTTTCAAAGCAGTAAACTTATTTCAACATCTTCGTAAGTCCGACATAGTTATAGCTAGCGTCTTACTCATCGTGATTCAAGTACCTTTTTGTAGGTAATTCGCAATGTTTTATTTTACTTTTTCGTGTTGCACCAAAGCAAAATCTCAACACGCTTCATGACGTAGAATCGTTTTCAACATTCAGATTGAAAATTTTGAATTACTCTGGCTAAACGACCAACATAATGACAACGCTAAAGGTACCAAGCCCGACTAGTTCTTATATCTTTCTCTGCAATTTTCTTGATCATCTGTAAATACTACAAACTTTTATTAAAATAATTTATTAAACATCTTCCTTGGGGGATTTCATTTGTCGATGGTGTTTTATGTTCATCTACAACAAGTACTGCTTCCAGCAGAACTGATCAATTTTTTTCATTTAAATGATGCAAACACGATATAAGCTTGTGAATTCCTATTTTAGAGATACTTCTGATTGTCATTGAAATGCAAACATTTACTTTTCCAAGTCTATAAGGTTACATTTTACTCCACCAACTGTTGCTCAATAGTTTTACATATTGAGAATTCATATCAAAAACATTTAATCTCCAATAAATTGTAAATAGTTCAATAAAGGTTTATTTATATTTGTTTACTAGCATAAAGATTTCACTCTTCCACAACCTTACCAACGACGTTCATGCCAAGTTCTTGTTTCTTACAGAGAAGGTCAATGCGGAATACCATGTGTCCTAGGTACCATATGTCATTACAGTTTCTCAAACTTAATCTCGGTTTTCTGAACTCTGTATTACAGGTGGAGCACTTTTATGTGTATGTTTTGTGTGTAGCAATGTTATTTTAATCATATACAAATCGTCAGAGAAGAGCAATGTTACTGTATCCCTTAAAAAAATTACATTATTGTTATTTTCAAATTATATCTGAGACGTCTCTGGGTTTATAATTTGGAGTATATTATTTACCTAAGTAGCACATAGACGTATAAATGACGTGACAATTAAGACATGATTTCCCTCACAATTACGTACATTTCCTGGTAACAATAACGTGAATATGACTACCTAATGCTACAGTCCAGCGACGTCATAAACTTGCGTAACCTTGACATTTTTTATTAACGCAAAAGTAATAGTTATTTGCTATACAAGTGGGATAACAGAATCATTAATAAACGTGTCTGTAAGTTACAAACTAGTGCGTAGCACGAGTGATGTAAGCATACAAGTATATTAATGATGAATTATCACACATGTATTGTACAAAATTGTATCTACAACTGCCCAAAATTGAGAAAAGTGAATTAAGAAGAATGTCAGATCTGTCATTTTCAAAAATATTATAGTAGGAAAACGTCATTATGTCATTCATTTGACACTACTTCAGTTAGCTAATGAAGCCATTAAACCACTAGTGGTGTAATGGAGGTTTATTACACCACCTTATCCAAGCAGTTGTAAATAAATGCATTTAAAGTTGAAATTTGTAATGTAGCCATTTTCAGAACTCTCATATTTATACTGAGATATAGAATAACCTTTATATTTTACATTAAATGAACGTGTTTCCAAAAGTTAATTTTCTACAGTATGCAGTGATCGCCAAAAAGTTGGCATCAAATGGGAATTTTTTTTATTTAAAGTTTTTAGAGAATCTAAATTTTGGCGATCGAGTGGTTGAAAAACATTACAATTGGGCCAAACCAAGTTGTCACGTCACTTCCGTTTTGTGTAAAACTTTACATTTTTGAAAATAATTGCGAAAAATGTACTAGATAGAGAAAAAATTACTAAGAAAAATTGTTCAAAATGTGATTTTCTATCTAAATTCAAAATTTTAGCCCAAAATTTTCAAAAAAAATTCTTAAATTATTAGCACATGTAAACTGCATAAAGAACAATCTCCTCATTTAGACAACTGTAAAAAACATTTACAGGATTTTTATAACAATAATTCATTAACAGCGGTAGATTAAAGTTTTTAGAAGCCATTTCAATACACAAGGTGTTAATTAAGTACGTAAACAAACTTTAAGGGGGGATTCCTTGATTAATTCTATGATAAAAAGTTTATACAATCATGCGACCTAAACACGGCTTCGTTTTCAAAGTACAGGATGTTGGAAGTTTAATTTTTTTATCTGGAAAATACCTATAGGCAGAGGTAAACTTATTGTAGGTTAGTATTTCATAACGTGGCATTGTTTGATCAAATTAAATTAAATT
Organism: Agriotes lineatus; assembly: GCA_940337035.1. Taxonomy (NCBI): domain Eukaryota; kingdom Metazoa; phylum Arthropoda; class Insecta; order Coleoptera; family Elateridae; genus Agriotes; species Agriotes lineatus. Next base: position 81,151,009 of record OW679200.1, on the reverse strand, counting down.
AAAGCCAATACAAGTTGTTTAGCTTCAACCATTGAAACTACACAAAAGATGTATCTTTTCTTTTTTGCGAAAACCGGACAGTTCTTTTCAAAATACAGTTTAAAAAAGTTAAAAAAAAATATTATTTAATAACAAACAATCAAAAATTGAATATACTACTGCTATGAAAATAATTAACCAAACAGCATTGTCTCAGATAAAATGATGAAAATAACCACCTTCGACCTCAATGCATGCATTTGTGCGCCTTAGCATCGACTGGCGGACTCGTTCGAGAATACCAAGGGTATTTCTAATAATGGTACATGACCTTTTTATGCAATTTATTAAATCTTCCACATTCTGAATTGCAGTTTTGTACACTAACGATTTTAGGCGCCCCCAAACGAAGAAATCCAAAGGATTCAAATCGGGCGACCTACGCGGCCACGATTGTTATCCGGCGCGTCCGATCCAGTGAGCAGCATAATTTTCGTCTAAATATTGACGCGCAACTAAATTGGTGCGGTGGTGCACCATCAGACATTAACCACCACCGTCGCCTTTCCCTAAGTGGAACTTCTTCTAAGAGTTCAGGTAGGATGTCTTCTGAAAACCGTCAATATTGGTTACTATTAAGTATAGGAGAAAGAAAATAAGGCTCAATTAAAAAATCGCCTACAATTCCAATCCAAACATTTACAGAAAACTGATTCTGGGAAGTGTTTTCAGTAATAATACCACGAAGTGACTGTAAATTATCAAAAATACTTTTGCATTCTCACGAAACGGGTTGCTTAAAAACACGAGCCGAAGGCGACTGGTATTTCTACAAAGCAACCCATTGAGTTTGTAAGCAAAAGTATTTGGTAATAAAGTCGTCGAGTGAGCTTTCGATTAGATTATACCATGAATATCAAGAAGGGAATTACACTAAAAATGTATTTAATGAGTATCCTAAAAAACTTGTTAGAAATGGAATGACATTGACAGCTGACACCTCAAAATTAAAAACACCAAAATGATAACACCACGGTGTTGTCCCTAATTAATACGTGGCCTGAATAGGGATTTTGTGCATTATGAATGGTATAATCAATTATAGTCTGTGGGTGTTCCTCAGCCCATACATGATTATTGTGAAAGTTCATGATTGCATTTCGTGCAAAGCATCTGTAAACAATACCTAGGGTAAAAACCATGGATTCGTCGCTATTTTATTTTGTAACCAAGTGCAAAAAGCTACTCGCTAAGGCAAATCCCTATGCAAAAGCGCTTGTACGCGTTGAATATGATAGGTATAAAGCTGCTGGTCTCATAAAATCCAGTCCTCCAGTCGATGCTAAGGCGCACAAACGCATGCATTGAGGTCGGAGGTGGCCATTTAGGTCCCATGTTTGTATAAACTTTTTATATTAGAATTAAGTTTATCTACGTACTTAATTAACACCCTGTATATTAATTACCATTGAGGAGGATCTTGCATCTAAACGTAAAAATTATGCGAACATATTACTTTTCAGTCTATAATAAAACACCTAAAGAAATAATTTACATTTTCTCTTATTTTTTACAATTATAAAACTTTAGTCTACCTAAAAAATGAATTTTAAAATTAAATCTTGTTAAGTTTTTAAGTCTTAAGATGGTTTAGTTAGCTAAAACTAACATACGCCAAAAAAATCTCATTGAAATCTTACTTAATTTCCGAAAAATATCACTTTTTTGGTACAAATTATATATGATAAGGGCTAAATAGGTTTTCAGACAAGCACAAATTATTGCCGTAAAGTTTGTATGAAAAATCAAAAATGAAAATATTTCCCATTTGATGCTGACCTTTTGGCGGTCACTGGATAATTATCTCAAAACTGCACTTCGACAGTACACATATAGCATAGCATTAATTTACTTTAGAATCCACAATTCAAGCGCGTTTTGTTGGAAGTTGCGGTTTTAAATTCGTATGAGCGTATCGAGTGAAATAGATTATATATCGACTTTGCTGATGTTAAATTATGTTTAAACATGGAGCCTAAGCAAACTATAACTGAAATTGATTTGATCACTCTATATACATTATACAATGTAAGCTATTCGACATGTGACCACGTGGTACAACGTTTACAAGACGCAAACAGATGTTGTTAAAATATCAGTAGATTGTCCCGTTTTTACAATGTCAAGTATTTGCACTTAACGTCAATGGCTGAACATTACTTGTATATGACGTGAGAAATACTTCAATGTACTGCCTGAGTACTTCACAAGTAAAGTCAATCGATTCTAGAGAATATTCATAGTCAACTATACCATCTGCAACTGAGAAGAAATAGCAAACATATTCAGTTATTTCGCTTCAGTTGCTCGGATACGCACATAAATACTTTGTAAAAAAACAGATTCTTAAAATATCATGGAGTTTATGTTTAGTAATCGAATTTAAAATTCAAATAAAAGTAATGCATAACGTTATAAACATGGAACATCATACCTTTGAATGTTGAACAACGATTTTAGAGAAGCAACTTACAGCACCTCATTATTCTAGAATCATATACAATTTAGGGTTAAAATTGCGAACTTGTTGCTTCAAGGTTAAACCAATAAAGATAGCAAACCCCTTCTCCTAAACGCCCAGTTCTCCAGACTTAGGTCATGGTGTGATCGTAAATAACTAAAATGTTTCGGCCAAGATATTCTTTGTAGCAAGAAGTAAAAGTAATGTTGGCGATTACGAGGCACCCTTTAAAACTTTACCTGCCCCATTAAACGTCTTAATGCGTTCGGACTTCGCTTACCACGAGCTTTCCCCTCCATTTCTTTTGATGCATCGCCGGTTGCGTCGAAGGTGGAGAGAAGTGTATGAAAGAGTATAAAATAATATAAATGGTGAAAGTTTTGCAATAAGTAGAGACTGAACTTGTCTTGCGATAAATATGAGTTTCGCTTACGCAACTGCCATGAGCAGTTTTTCACTTCGGAGGAAAATTGCTTTCGACAAAGTTTACAGTCATTTTTCAACACAATTGCTGTGCAACTTTTCAGTTTTTCATTATCAACGAATGTTAGTTTGCAAGAGCTACATAAATAATCAAATTTGCTCGCTTCAGCTTGAGTACTACCTTCTGACAACTGACTTCCCTAATATGAATGGAAAAATGGCGGCTACTTTTAAGAATTGATCGGAAATTTTAATATATATTTAAAAATATTAGTACAATACCATTCTTTTATTTACGCACTTATGCGTTTTTGTCATTCAATCGAGATAATAATTTTCCAGCCAAATGCTGAGGTGCCCTAAACTATTTTGGTGTGTTATTTCAATGATCAACTTTAACAATTATAAAGCCTGTATGAATGTAAATAGGAAACCAAATAAGATTAAGCAATAATGAAGAAGTCACTACAGTCCATGTTCTAGAATCTTCAACTTGATGCTGTGCATAACAATCAGGTTCTAGAATCAATACCCAAGCTTATTCATTTCCAAGGTTGTTTTTTAAAGCTGAAGTATGCCATTTTATTGTAAGAGTATGTCTGGCTTTTGTGAAAGAGTTTCAGCTTATAGATTATGAAGAAATACACATAAAAGAAAGTTATTAAATAAAATAAAATATTAATAAATGCAGTTACCCGCTGATAGATCACAAAGGCTACCTTTATCTTCCATCTTCTGATTTAAAAATCAATACTGTATACAAAAAATGGAATATCACATGAATCTACCACAATGGAGAAGAATGTTACTAATATTCTGCTTCTTTCCAGAATTTATTGATTGCAGTACATTTTCAGCTGATGTGCTGGTGCTACAATATACACATGCTTATATAATGACGGATGGATAACAAAAAGTCTATTAAACTACGTTCTTCAATGCGCCTTCAAAATTATTGTTGTATGATTTAATTGTACTGCTATTTCTGAAATACAAGAGTATCAACTTTGATAACTCTGGTAATTTTATATATTAGTTTCTAAAAAGAGGTTTAAATTCATGAGCTGGATGGATATGAATAAACAGAACCTTTTATGCAGACATAATTGTTTAGCTATATATGTAAATTAATAATGTAGGCATGCAGTTATCTGTGTTATTGTAAAAAATATATAGAATTTACAGAAAACTTCATAATATGTTATTTTCATCAAAAGACCTGTAAATGGTAAAGTCTACACTTTACCTTTTTTTCTGTGACGTCAGAAATAAAAAAACCTAGCGTTTAAAACGTATGTCTTATATTACAGTGAAATTCAAAAAGATCATTTAGATCGCAGGTAGTAAACTTTAGAAAGACGACATATACCTAACCTTTAATGCAAGGGATGCTCTAAATAGCACCTTATTCAAACAAAGTCTCTTATTTATTTAGTTTATTTATTTAGTAGTACTCAGCCAACAGCCGTTAGGCCAATTATAGGCGTCGCTGTACATTTTATGGGGACTTCCAACCCCACTAACGAATGTCATGATGTTATTATAACATCCGGGACCAACTATTTCCGTGGCAGCCATTCCACGAGGCGCCGAGAGATGCAGCCATAAAACTCCCATCCAAGTTCTGACCAGAAAGAGCGTGCCTATTGTTTGTTCCTCGTCTAGGTGTTTTTATAACTATTCAAGTACAATCTTTTCAGAAAGTTACTTTTTGCGTAAAGTATTATGTTTATTCTTAATATAAACCAGCAATCACGACGCCTAAAATTCGTATGCAGTCGATAAAAACCGTCCGATATAAAGCTAGCATATAAAGTCTACACATTACCCTTTTTCTGTGACGTCAGAAATAACAAAACATAGTGTTTAAAACATATATGCCTTATATTACAGTGAAATTCAGAAAGATCGTTTACATCACAGGTAGTAAACTTCAGAAAGAATTTAACATGTACCCAACTTTTAATGCAAGGGATGCTCTAAATAGCACATTATTCAAACCAAGATGTTTCTCCTCTTCAAAGAAGTCTCTAGATGTATTGGAATGAGCAGGCTTAGGATAAATATGCACTTAAATTTGGAATATATGCATGCAAATATGCACCTAAAATACTGAAAATATGCACTTCAATATGCTCCTTATCACATTTGATTCAATGTAGCACTGTGCAGGTCAGGAACGAATTTTTTTATTAATGTTGATTTGTCAGGAATATTTCGCTTCATGTACTTCTCTAGAAATACTTTGGTTTTTGTAACTTAGCTAAAGGTATATCGGCAGATATAAAAGCTTCGTGGTAAAGTATTCAAAATCAATCACACACTGGTTTAGATCTAGGTACACTTGAAGATATTTTCTCATTTTAAATATTAATTTGGGATTTGACTTACGTTTTATGTATGATATTTTAGTGTTGACTGCAGAATAGATGTTGGATAACTAAACTTGGGGCTCTTCTACAAAATGAAACTTAAAGAGGTGACAAAAAAGGATTAGTAGAGATTTACAAACACACTAAGCCCCTTTTACACAACTTTCTGGTTAAATATCAGAACAATATCATCAATCAGTCAAAGAGTGTATAGTGAAGCATAGCACGGCTTGTTATAAAGTCACATTAATTTGGCTTAACCAAAGCATAAGGTTACCTGGGCCATAATCCCTAGACCTTTCTAAGAATTGGCGAAAAGAATTTGCATTTCCTATTAAAAGATTAGTATGGATCAACAGAAATGCTTAATCCAACCAAAAATGTGAACAGATGGATTTTTCATGCTGTTCTACTTTGGAAGTACTTAACACTTTCAAAACAATTACAACTAGAAATCAGAGTTTTTAGAAATATGCAGCATTAATTGGAAACCTTCAAAATATGTATTTATTGTATAAAACGGTAAAAGTATGCATTTGCATATGCAAATACGCAAATGCATATTTATCCTGAGCCTGGATGAGCTTACGTAAAGAAACATCAATGCCTTTTTTATATCACAATAATAATATTATGCCTCGGTAGATTGGAAAAGCTTTTCGGAAAATTACTTTTCAAGATGAGATACTTAGACGATGTTATAACTTCTTGAATATAATGTACGCCGCCACTTAGTTCAACAGTAGTGGTTTCATAAATATGTATAAGTAAATTCATTTATTTTGTTGTGTTTTTTCTCAGTCGTTGATTTTTAGACAATGATTCGCTCTAAATTAGACTACCTAAGACACTCTACCAGTTTTGACCTTTGAAAACGTATTCGTTAGCGAGACAAAAAATTACGAGTTGAACAATTAATTGCAAGCTGATATTTTTATTATAAAAAAGTAAATATAAACCGTAAGAAATAAACAAAATCACTAAAAGGCTTATTTCATTCGCAAGTGGAAGTTCTGAAACTAAACATTTTGGAAATATCCAAGGAAAAAATTATTTAATGTTTTTAAGGTGTCCATCCTGTATATGTTGGATCCAAAATAAGCCTATTTTCGTCAATGGTAAAACTCTAGGTTATGTGCAAAATATTACTTTTATTTAACTAATAGCTCTCGAGTTAAAACAAAAATATGAAGATGATTTTTTAAAGTGCTCACCTTGTACATTATATTTAACCGGTTTCGAGCAAGCCAGATTTCTAATCCGCATACAACATATCGTCTTCCTCTAACAAACAGTTTTTGAACTATATCGCCAACATACAGACAAACGGACGGAATTAAGAAAACATGTTTTTCGTCATCTAGGGATTATGAAGAAATCTCAGGAGGTGACTTTTTACTATTACAACAGTTCCTTCTCCTTCGGCGAGAAGAGCAAAAAACTAGTAAACATTCATCTGCTTCCACATCTACTGTTGTTCTGTTCCATTTTAAGCTCATCATTGTACATACTTTCTTAACACAGAGTGAAATCACGCCCGAAAGCAAAGTTTTGCAGTAACCTTTTTACAGGCTGGTACCGTAAAATAGGTTGAGACTATCATGTTCGAACTTTAAATAACTAAGGTCTACGCCTATAATAAATTAAAATGAGGAAAAATAAGGCTTGTCGAATAGTTCTATATGCCCTATCAACACAATCACTTTGGGAATAAATTGAGCTTCAGTTATTTGTGTAAATAAAGAGAAATGCCACATTCCTTTTGGGGATGATCATTCAAGAGAGGGGAGAAGGCTTTCCTGGTATATATAATATGTCTCACAAAGCTATCTGCATATGGGAAACTTTTTAAATTGTCCATTTATGAAAAAAAATATTTCTCATAAAAAGTTCTGCATTGCCCAAAAACCAAAATGCGCTCATTAAATTCAAAGAACATGTGACATTATACAGGGTAGATACAAACATCTGGTGCGATACACGCACATAACTTCCTTTTACAGTGATCTTATAATTAGCCAAAATTTTCAAAAATGAAAAATTCTACAGACACCATACAAAATAGAGCGTTAGTAGACAAGACAAATATTCTCTAAAATTTTAAGCCGAATTCAAAAATGTCCTAATATACCGGGTGTTCTATTTAAATAGAAGTTCATAAAAAAAAAGAAAGAAAACAAAAGAAACCCTTTTTAGAGGTATTCAACTGGAAAATCACCTCAAATCAATACATCAATATATATCAAAAATGTAATAAAAATCTAAAGTTTGATAAAAAAAATCGTCAGAGCCGTTTTGAAAAAATCGAAAAAACTGAAAAATCACAAGAGTAAACACCATAATTCCGGTTATGCGATTTTCTTCAAAAGCTTTTTGTAGCATCTAGATAGTAAACAAAACTTATATATGAAGTTTCAACGTCATACCTCTTTTCATTTTTCAGATATTCTGTTCACACATACACACACCAAGACAGACCAAAGAACAAAAACGTGTTTTTGGGTTCAGGGGACTCTAAAACGTGAAGATCTGTTAAAAACTCAATTTCAAATTTTTAGGGTGAATGCAGTACTTCCTTTAATGTAAAAGAATATAATAATTCTGCTAAGAAATAACATTATCTTATTTCCTGAAGATAACAGAAAATGTTATGTAGAAGAATTATTCTAAATAAAATCAAAAATTAATAGTTACTTTTTTTTTCTCAAAATACTACAAATTCAGCGGCTCTCCTTAAATTCCTTGACGCCGGTTGAAACTACTGATATGAGAGGAAAAACTTTGGAGGACTTTTCGATTTATTTTTATATTACAATGTGCTATTGCTACAAAACAAACTATGACAAAGTTTTGTTTGGCTGTGTGAATTTTAATTTTTAATTTGCAAATGAACAAATTTACAATTATTTCAAAACGTCACTGCCAATCATACCTAGAGTAAGTTTCTTGCTTAGAAAATGGTATAACTATTCGGAAAATTGAATATTTAATCAACTAAAATAAAAAAAAGTATGGCTAATGGATTTAGAAATTTTTCTAGTTCTTTTATAGCAATAGTACCTCTAGAACCCATACGATCAACTTATAAAACACCCTACATACATCTATTAACTTTGAAATATATTTTTGAAGACGTCCCTCCAGGTATGCTAACAAGTCTCAATTCACTTATAGCCTATTCGAATTGCAATCAGCAATGCAACACAATTTTGACATTTTCAAATATTTCAGCTGCTAACTATAACTTTTAATAGTAAATGTTTTGGTTTACGACTGGATTATTCACATTTCAAAAAACAATTATTTGTTGGGTAATTTTTGCAGTCAATTATGTTGAAGAAAAATTCAAATATTCATAAACAATATATATTCGGCTTATTTTTCTTCAATGTTTAAGCTTTACAAAATTTACATATTGAAACTTATATTGTTTCGATTATGAAAAACTTAATTAATAATTAATTTCCAGAATATAAGAGAAGAAAGAAGATATTCTACATGATTACTTAACAATCATGAAGTAGTGTGTAAATTCCACCACATTATACTATCTTTATACATAATGTAACAAATTTTTTTCATATACAATACAATTAAATTCAATATGTAAATAGTTAAACGTAAAACTATCCATACGCATCATGTAAATAACTAATAAGTTTTTCATAATCGAACAATGTAAGTTTCAATATGTAAATTTTGTAAAGCTTAAACACTGAAGAAGGCTCGTAAAAAGAAGCCGAATATATATTTTTTATGAATATTTGAATTTCAACATAATTGACTGCAAAAATTACCCAGCAATATTATTTAACATTGCTAGCTTGGTAAGAGGGTTTTTACTGGCGAATAAAAGGATATGACTGGCGAGCCAGTCACCTTCTTGAGCCAGTAAAACCTATTACCTTGGGTGTATTGTTGAATATTTTATTTGTTCCTCACTTGTAAATAACTAGAAATTTACCATTTATTCAAAATGTCAAACTGACAAGGAACTAAATTCATCAATATGACAAGGAAGACAACTCTGGCTTTGCACGCTATCATTTATCTATGAGCACGCTTGTAAAATTTACTGGCTAGCCAGTTAAGAAACATTTTCAAGGTGAATACAGTGACTTAATAAATTGATGTTTACAAGTGAGGAACAAATAAATAATTGTTTTTTGAAATATATTTTAATGCTAAAGGTTCTAGTTCTGAGGAACTATAAAAAATCACATTGGTCATGCTTAACATATATTTTTCTATCCGACTGCATCATAAAGGTCTTGTTTATAAGTTTGGAGGCTATAAAGTGGTACTTTCTTTTATAGTAAAATAATGATAAAGTAAATTGGATTGAAATGTCGCTGTCAAGTAAAAATTATAATAAATGTATACACTACAGAACATATTTGAATAAATTTAAACATTAACAAGAGACAGTGATTATAAGATGACACCACGAAAAAAAAGGAGAATCTGACGGAACGCGAGTTTGAAAATAAAAATCGAGGGGTTTCAGGATTTTCTAATGAATTTATTTCTTTCCTTTGCACCATACTATACATATATTTGCTGTTTTACACATGCAGTTTTCTTTTATTGTAAATGAGTGTACGTAGTGTTTGCTGTCGACAGCGGACTCTATGTTTACCTAGCTCTAAAATATATAAAACCTGAAAGTATTCTGTTATATCATCTAACAATATTATATATTTAATCGAATTCTATCTTTGAAAAAACAACCAAGATGCAGATTTTAAATCTAATTTTATTCACGACTTACCCCAAGATTTTCATTTAAAGGATTCACAATTCAAATACTGCCTGCACAAGTAATGTTTCAAAAAAAATGCAGAAAAGGTTTTCTTGCATGGTTCGAATCTTTTCACAAAACAATTGTTCTGAATTGACCTATCGTGTGCTGAAACATCGAAAGATAGTTAAAATGCAAACCACAAAAGTGATAAAACAATTACATGAAATAGGAGTATTATAGTGCCTATAGTAAGAAGCCTTATCGCTGCTAAAATTTGATGACACTGTTATGTGGTTTATCTAGTGAAGGTCGTATAACAGGGAGATTCAGATCATTAACCAAAACATTCGCGGGATAATAAACGATTGATGATGATGGTTAAATGATTGTGGGGTCGGATGCTTCTGCAAAATCCCAAATATAATGATTTACCTACACATGATGGTTAAATGATGATGAAGTAGTTTACCATATTTGATTGTTTGAGATTTGGAAAGTCATTGGCTTTCTTAGTTGTAAAATTTTTTTCTGGAATTATGTATAAATATACAACAACCCTAACCATTTTAACCCTCATTACACAGATCATTGCTGATCCAGGAGAGTTTTACTGAGTACCTAGAAATGAAAAAGTTGAGAAGCTACCATGTCTTAAAAACAGAATAACGAAGAAACATCATCAGGGATAACGAAAGAGAGTGAAAATAAAAACACGACCAAAAATCAAAAACAAACCAAAGAGAAAGCCGCAACTATGATTCGACAAGAAACCAAATAAAAGCATGTGGCAAAGTACAGAGCCATCAAAAATATACTTGATCGCGAAAGCTCATAAATAATATGGCCACTGTCTACACTTAGCTTAATAACACTACATTTAAAGTACAATTAACTGTATAGTTCATGTGACTTTGACACAGCGTAATAAGCTGCACAAATATGCAAAAATCTGTAATTTAAACCAAATTTACAGATTAAATTCATAGGTAACATTATAATAACATTATCCGCATGTTATTTTAAGATTTCGAATATTAATTTTAAATTTAAAAAAAAATATAAGCTTCTATGTCAACAAAAAGCATACTACAAAACAGGCATGTTTTATTGTTTTCAATGGCTCCCACGATGAAGTTTATTTTTGATCTCCCTGTATTTGATAAGCCTGCAAAAACAACATATCTATTGTAAATATGGGACGTCAATGCTCTACGTTCACAAATCAATATCATTGTAAGTGTGAAAAAGCATTTTAATTCGACCCCACCTACCTGCTTTCGACTTCCGACATTGTTATAAATTTACAATTTTTATCGCAATCTTTCAATCCTACTTCTATGAACGGTCTCATAAAGCTACATAATTTGTATGAAGACAGCAACCGCTTTGGAGTTACAGGAAAGTCGTAAAAGTACAAGCACAAAACACCGGATGAATGGAAACACGCTAACTCGAGATATCTATCTTATTGCCAGTTCTGTGGAATATTATTGCAAAGATCTGAAAATCTTTTAGGAGGAATCGATCGCTGTTCTTTGTATCTGTCTGTCGATTTTATTCGAGTTAACAGACATTAAGCAGTCGCGTAACTACCTCGTCAGCGTGGTGTAACGATACACTGCCGAACTGCTAACCCTGACTTTACGAGTTCAAATCCCGGCGTTGCTAAATTTTTTTAAATTTCTATCTCCTGTCCTCCGCTAACTGTATCGGTAAATGAACTCGATTTTAAACCGATATTCTCCCCCTAAGCTTTACAATAATTAGTTCCCGTCTCATTCGTGAATTATTTTAAGCCGAAGTCGTCACATATGGCTTCATCATGTGTACAAGACGTGATAACGGCCATACTATATTACAATCGGGCGTTCTAAAGACCGCATGGCAAAAGCCGGTCCATGCCAATATGTTTGTGTGCCAATACTATAAAAAACGCTGTAAGTAGCGAGGAAAAGGCAAACATGCTATGCAGTTATACAACTGACTGAAGATAACGATTGTGAGAAAAAAGACCAAGAGAGGTGCTCAAGCTAAATAAACTTGCATAAGTTCTTTCTATATTTAAGCACATATTCAATACAACATTCTCATGCCAGAAACAACATAATTACAAATACATTAATTAGGCCTATTGTCAACTTCTGCTATTATACAGAACAAACATTTGGAACTTTTATTGTCTATAGCCTCGGTAGTGAACTTAATTTTTCCAAAGGGAAAAGTTTGGAGAGCAACTTTCTTGAAATTTAAACCATGATGGTGAATATTGTATCGACCCTGCAAAAATGAATTAAAACGGCTAGTACTTTGACAATCTTCAATTTCCACCACCTTTCTCTAAATTCAACTTACTGCTCTAATTGGGCAAATCCTAGGAGGTATCTGGGCAGCCCGCTCTATGTCGTACCAAAATTCTCCTAGGTATGTGTTTGCAGTTCTGCACAAGTACTTCTCCCGTATGGTAAATAAGGTAATATAGTTCTGGCCGTCCACTTTCGAGTCAATTTTAATGATGCTCTGAAACTTTTTCTTAGAAATTTAGGGCGCTGCTTTTATAAAACATACTCCGATATGTTCGTCTAACGGCAAAGGCATCGTCATGTTGAAGTTTAAGTACTGGTTACCGTTCTCATTTTTGAAGTTTGCGTGAAACACTGTTGGGGAGGTTTTGTTGCATGGGTACAGCCGCGTTAACCAAAAATTTGTGCGAAATTGAGCAACAGCTTCCTGCAACTACATTAATTAATATGTTTTAACGAAATTAAAGTTATAACTAAATATTTACCAGAGTTAGTGCAAATAAAATGCAACCTAGCTTTAGTAACGAGCTCATCATTTTTCACATTGGACTCTACAAACAATCTGATATCATGGCTGACTGTATTTCGAGGTGAACAATATAATGTTACCCGGAAACGCAAAGTAATAAAGTTATTATTATACTGCTAATAAAAAACAGCATATACTTTTGTTTTAGCGAGAGTGATAGATGTATGCATGATACCCCTCACACAAGTGGATTCTTTATGATAATAACTCTCAAATATTTGTTTGTAGCTTGAATACGTGCTTTTAAATTTTCATGCAATATTCTACAGAGACAATAACTTTCTTTTTTAATATTTATAGATAGGTTAATGTCGCATAAATACGTATATAATAATAATAAAAATAACAATAATAATGGCCATTTTTGATGGATAGTATCACAAGTAAAATATTCATCAATACAAAAATTTATAATAAGGAAAACCATCAAACTGGCGAAGTTCAGTTCTCCAATTGATAAGGTTATCAATCGGAGCCTGCTCTAACGCTTAACCTTTTTAAATTTAAATTAACTTAAATATAGACCATGGCGCCAAGAGTATAATGTTTTAAATTAGCTATTGATTGTGCATTAAAAAAAAGATTATCATATGCTGTGTAGAGAAATACATTTATGAAAAAGAAACATTACTTTTGACCTGTAAGCAAAATGTAAGTTAGCGTGCGTCTGAAAGAATTTATAGAATGAGATTTTAAAGAATCAGGTAGTGAAGACTACTAATAGTGTAAGAAAATGATCTTTTAAATAATTGCGACTTGTGGACTGGAGGTGTGATAAGGTTTTTTTCACTAAAATTGACATTTTATAATTCAGCGTGTTAAAAGAGAAATCAGCTGTTTACCTTTAACACATGTGCTAAAAGTAACCAGCTGGTGTGGAATTTACAATTTCGAACTGGAAGTAACGTTGTAAAGTTATTCTAGTTACTTCTTGAGTTAGAGGTAAAGTGTTTCTTAAATAATTAAAGCGTTATGTAATGAATAAAGTGTGTACATTTATAATTACCTTTGATAACTGACTTTGACAGCTACTGGCTCCAGAAGCAATCACCTGCGCGTCAAGGCCATCTCTTTACTATGACATACATTAAAACTGTCATAAATGTAAACCTTCGTTAAATAGACATTTATAGATTAAGAACAGTAAATTTAAGGCCGTAAAAAACTATGTTATGAAACTCAGCCTTCGGCTTCGATTCATAATTTTCATGTCTCGTGCATAAACGGCCACTTTTAGCACTTGTTGCACAAATAGCTATAATATTTACATTATGCATGTTATATCTAAATTTAATTTTATTGAAAAGATAAGCCGGTTGCAAAGTTGTAATAATTCTTCTATTACTCATATTTAACCAATTAGTATCAATAAGTTTATGTTGAATATGTTCAGATTTTCTGATATCAATCTCAGACAGGAGTTTTGCATACGCTGGATTCTCATGATGTTATAACTGTCCAGACAAGGGCCGTAAACCACATCACAGAAATTAAAGTGAGACGACACCAAGGATTCGCACAACAGTATTTTAAGTTGTTTATTTAAACAGAATCTACTATTAAAAATAAGCTTAAGATTGATATATGCCTTACGTAAAGCATAAGATACATGTTGCGAAAATCTAAGGCTCTCATCAATAATTAATCCCAGATTCTTAGCACTTCCCTTTACGGGCAGAATTTTGTCTACAACTTTAACCACGAGACTGTTTTTAATTGCATTTCTAGCTTTGTACACCTTATATTAAATTCTATCTAAAGCTTAATCATTTTGTTTCTTGAGATTTACTCCTTTTTTACTTTTATAAGGTAGAGCCGTTAAATATATACAAATACGTTGTGATGTACCACTTCAATACGCTCTAAATGTTTTTTACAAAGTTAAAATATATTGGAAGCCATTGTATTTGTAAAACATTGTTAAAGCAAAGCACATACACTTTCTTCTAGCTCCTACTAAGAAAGCTATGAAAGCTCAAACTTAATTTCAGATACATCTGTGTTGTCATGTTTACAGTGTGACAGTTGCTGTAATCAACTATAATCAATTACAAACCAAATAAGTTTGGTCGTTTGAACAACGCATTAACATCTTTCAACGACAATAAAAATCAAATTTCACAGCTTCCTGCTGTTTATATAAGTTTAATAAATAGAGCATTAGTTAAAAATAATATTTTTATCGTATGATAAATCAAAATTTCTTTTAACGACGAATTTAAGGTCTGTTCTAGTTCAAAATTTTACAGTATAACAATCTATTAGAGGTAACAAACGACTTCCGGGATTGGACAGTGTCATGATTGACATCGAAGAACTCAACGTTTCGCCCACTTTCGTAAGGAGCTTCATCAGGAGGAAAAGGCAAAAGAGCACGGTAACTCAACGTGTTAACCACGCCAGAGGCGAAACTCTTTGCAAGGGAAGGGATAGAAGAGCACGGTAACTCAACGTGTGAACCACGTCAGAGGCGAAACTCGACTAACTAACAAAAGGACAAAGGAGAAAGGTAAAGGTTATTTCAATTCCCCCAACTGGGGGCGGGCTGCTATAGGGACCTTCCATCCCTCTTCAGCCAAGAACGGGAAACTCGGGATGGGTGAGAGAAAGGAGGGGTGGAGACTGCAAGAAAGGTCAGAAAAGGTGGAGAAATACTGCCTCGGCATTCACCTCAGAGAAGGTACTCTGTTGACTCAGGAAAACCACCTAAAACCTGAATCAAGGCAGGCGGCAGCAGAAATCGGACCCACGACCTCCCGAATGCTAAGTGGACGTGCTACGCACTAAGCCACGGAACTCGGTACTAACAAAAGGAGAAAGGCGAGAATTTATAGGCAAGCGCCGTCGCGGTTCAGCAAATGCCGTCGCGGTTCAGTGGCGGTGGGCGGGGCTTAGAAATTTGCACTTTCCACATAGAAGGGAGGGGAAAGCCTTCGTCCCGATTGAGATCGTTAGGGTGTTTGTAAATCTCAATGGCTTCGCGAATCTTTCTACTTAAGAAGAATGTGGGCGAAACGTTGAGTTCTTCGATCTCAATCATGACACGGTAGAATCCCGGAAGTCGTTTGTTACTTAATGACAATGGCCGTGAAAGCCTCAGAAATCAATCTATTAGAGGTGTTGCAGGTACAGTTAGGTAATAAATTGTATGCTAATAAATACCCTAGTAGGACTAGATTTAATTAAAGTAGTAGGACAAGATAGGCAAGCGCCGTCGCGGTTCAGCAACTGCCGTCGCGGTTCAGTGGCGGTGGGCGGGCCTTAGAAATTAACACTTTCCACATAGAAGGGAGGGGAAAGCCTTCGTCCCGATTGAGATTGTTAGGGTGTTTGTAAATCTCAATGGCTTCCCGAATCTTTCTGCTAAAGAAGAAAGTGGGAGAAATGTTGAGTTCTTCTATCTCAATCATGACACGGTCCAATCCCGGAAGTCGTTTGTTACTTAATGACAATGGCCGTAAAAGCCTCAGAAATCAATCTATTAGAGGTGTTGCAGGTACAGTTAGGTAATAAATTGTATGCTAATAAATACCCTAGTAGGACTAGATTTAATTAAAGTAGTAGGACAAGATAGGCAAGCGCCGTCGCGGTTCAGCAACTGCCGTCGCGGTTCAGTGGCGGTGGGCGGGGCTTAGAAATTAGCACTATCCACATAGAAGGGAGGGGAAAGCCTTCGTCCCGATTGAGATTATTAGGGTGTTTGTAAATCTCAATGGCTTCCCAAATCTTTCTGCTAAAGAAGAAAGTGGGAGAAATGTTGAGTTCTTCTATCTCAATCATGACACGGTCCAATCCCGGAAGTCGTTTGTTACTTAATGACAATGGCCGTAAAAGCCTCAGAAATCAATCTATTAGAGGTGTTGCAGGTACAGTTAGGTAATAAATTGTATGCTAATAAATACCCTAGTAGGACTAGATTTAATTAAAGTAGTAGGACAAGATAGGCAAGCGCCGTCGCGGTTCAGCAACTGCCGTCGCGGTTCAGTGGCGGTGGGCGGGGCTTAGAAATTAGCACTATCCACATAGAAGGGAGGGGAAAGCCTTCGTCCCGATTGAGATTATTAGGGTGTTTGTAAATCTCAATGGCTTCCCAAATCTTTCTGCTAAAGAAGAAAGTGGGAGAAATGTTGAGTTCTTCGATCTCAATCATGACACGGTCCAATCCCGGAAGTCGTTTGTTACTTAATGACAATGGCCGTAAAAGCCTCAGAAATCAATCTATTAGAGGTGTTGCAGGTATCTTAAAACAACCTTGCATACTATTCAACAGCTGAATAGAAGAAGGTAAAATACTCAGTAGATGAAGAAATTCTGCTATCATTTTAATACAAAAAAGGACGATCCAGCACAATCATCCATTACAGACCAATCAGCTTGATATCGTAAATATACAAGATCTTATCGAAGATGATTACTAAATGGTAACTGAACAGGCTGGTTTCCGGAGCCCAAGATCAATGGCAGACACAGCAAGTATTAAGAGAAAAAACTACAGAAACAGCTTCATTCATTTAGCTATTATTGATTAGAAAAAAGTGTTCGATAGCGCAGAGAACTGAACAATAATGATTGCTCTCGATAATGACAGAATAGACTCGAGATATTCAACTCTAATTTAAGATACCTAGATGAACGCTAGCTTCACGGTAAAGTTGCAAAAACAAAGAAAATATATCTAGAAATTTATTTACAGCAGCATTAGCAGATGTATGAAAAGAGTAAAATGAAAAAATAAGGGATCAAACAGAAACTGGCAAAAGTCAAATTATATTTGATTCGTCGAGGACGATTTAACGAATTAAATGAAGAATTAACGAAGGTAGAATTGAATGTGCGTGTACATAAGACGAATTATACGTCAAGCATACTCGAGGAGAATTCAGGGCAGCTAAAAATATAAAAATAAAACTATAAAAAAATAGAAGAATATATCTATGTAGGACAAAGATTTCGTCGATTTCCAAAAAGCATTCAATAAAGTACAACACGAAGATCATCAAGATCATCTGCAATCTATACTGGAACCAATCAGTGAAAATTAAAGTTAAAAGCAAAACATCAGAGGAGATTGAAATTCTCAGGGGAGTACGACAGAGCTGTGTGCTGTCGCCCTTGTTGTTCAATGTTTATAGTGAGGCGATCTTTCAGGAGACTTTAGAAAAAATAGAGAAGGCGTATTAATCAATGGCGTAGTCGTCAATAATTTAGATTTGTAGACGCTACAATTATAGCCACAAACAACATGGGGGACTTACAAAACCTCGTACAAAGACTAAACAACAAATGTAAAAATTACGGACTGAATATGAACCTAAATAAGACCAAACTTATGATAATAATCAAGACGCCAAATGCCAATATAAATCTCATAATAAATAACACAGTAATAGAAAAGGTGGATGCATACAAATACTTAAGAAAATGGATAACAAACGACGCCAACTTCTTGAAAGAAGTAAGAACACGCATCGAAATAGCCAGAAATACATTTGCAAAATTAAAAAGTTTCCTTTGTTACAAAAACCTCAATTTACAGCTCAAAATAAGGATACTCCGCTGCTATGTCTTCTCAACCCCATTATATGGTGCCGTGGCTTGGACCTTAAGACAGAACGAACTGAAGAAAATAAATGGTGCTACCGAAGAATGCTACGCATTTCGTAGATGGAGCATGTCACAAATGTCACAGTCCTCGAAAGGATTGGCAAAGAAGAAGAATTAATAACATCAATCAAACAAAGAAAGATGGAATATTTTGGACATATAATGAGGGGCGAAAGATACGAATTACTCAGGTTAACAATGGAAGAAAAATACAAGGAAAAGGGCGTAGAAAAATGTCTTGGCTTCGAAACCCCAGAGAATAGTTTGGGGTAACATCACCACAACTTTTTGGAATTACTGCAAATAAGGTAAAAATAGCCATGATGATATCCAACCTCCGCTAGGAGACGGAACAGTAAGAAGAAAAAGGACAAAGAATATCTAAAGGTAAATTAAACCAAACGACAAAAGTGAAAAGGAGAATGAAATTGAGATGGGAGGCTTAGACACTTAGAACTTATAAGCAGGACGAGAACAACCTAAAGGGGAATCGAAGGAATAATACTCGAAATATCTCGAAGAGATAAAGAGAAAAATACACACATGGATTAAATTAGACCATGAACAGAAGTAAAAGATGTCGTTACGAGAATAGTAAACCAGAAATAAAATGGACTGGTCACATAGCGAGAAGGAATGAAGAAAGGTGGACAAAAATATCATGCAGAGTGGCGATCATGGGAGGAAAAACGGAACAGAAGTACATCAAAACCTAAGACGGGGCGACGATATTAAAAGAATAACATGCTCAAGGTTAATTCAGTTAGCTCAGAACAGATAGGAATGGAGGGAGATGGTGGAAGCCTATGCCCAATTATAGACGACAGAAGCTGCATAAAGAAGAAGAACAAATTTGCTTACATTGGCATAAGAATGCAAGTTAGTTTTTCAAAATTCAAAGATTTAAATGTCCATCATTTTAAAAAGAAAGAGAATGTTATCTTCAAAGTATTTGTATAGACGGGCCACTTAATAATGTTATTTACAATCTTTCATCGTTCAACTTCTAGCTTTGTCTCTCTACCAGATCATAGTCTACGAGTGTTTCCAGTCCCATTCCCTTGTTTCTTGCTTCATGTAATTCTCTAGGTATAGGAGCCATGTAGATATAATGTATTACAGACAGCAGTATTGGTTGTTACTCATTTTATACCTATATGCTTAATTTCTTATTTCTACATTTAGATACAATTTCCATATATTTAACTTTGCCCTTGTCCTTCTTGAAGCTATTTTTGATTCGTTATCATCATTTAGTTTTAGCCTGGGGTAATTAAAATTATAAATAAATGATTAGCGGATGGCCCAGCGAGAAAATTCTCGCTTCTCAGGTGGCCGGCCCAGTTTCGAATCCCGGCGACTGAAAAGTTTAAAAATCGTAGGTTCCCCAGCTACCGCGCTAATACATGTGGTAGTCATTAACCCCTAACAAGGGAACTCTTCCTCAGTTTCACCGGCCAAAGCTAGCTACTCGCCTATAATTAGAGGAAGAAGAATAAGATAAATAAATAGATCGGTGCTGCTGTATTCTTGTAAATCTTTGTCTCTCCGTTTCCATCTATGATTACGCTAAAAAAACGTCGAGTTTTTTGGATTTAATTTCACGCTTTAGTACTCCAATTTCACCCACTCGTGCTTTTAGACCTTTGCAATGATCAATCAATTTCCGAATTAAATTCTCTATTCTACAGGCTCTCACTTTCTTGTTATTTATTTATAAATTCTGTTTTTTTATATGTTTATGGTCCCCTTGGTTTCTGCTTCTTCTTTGTGTTTTTAAGAGATCAAAGAGGACCAAAAAGATCACTAATCATCAAATACGGCGCATGATAGATTGAGTGATTGAGTTTACTCTGAGTGTTCCAAATACAACCGGCGAGATACGTGTTTTTTATCTAATGCAACGTTGATTAACTTTTTAATCACGTCTTATGAGCTATATAGCATGTGTTTTCCTCTTATTCCTTAGTTCACTCTAGTTCGTCACTGATTTCCCTTTTGCACTGAGCTATATAGCATTATTATCTCAACCCAGCACATTTTAGGCTTGTGCCTGTTACGACTTCTTCAATGCGTATCGTCTTGAACGTCCAAGTGTTCTTCGGCTTCTTGTTTGTAGTGCATGTAATATTTTGGAAATCTTTCTTCGGCCATCTTTTTCACATTTTATTTCCATTTTGTACGGAATTCCTTGATTTTGACGTTTAAGTTATATATCTGCATTCCGGATTTCGTCATTTCTCTGTGTATCAGTTCTTGTATGGCTTTCTACGTTTTTCACAAATTTCGTTTTACTGCTTTGTTGTTCATGACTTGCTTCCGTATGTAAAGCTGGAAACCCAGAAATTTAATATCTCTGTGAGTAACTTGTTTTTAAAGTTATTTTGATTGTGCCCTATCTATTCGTAGTGTGTCCCAGGATTGATGTTACAAGAAGTGAGATGGACTAAAAATTTTTGAATTTTATTTTAAGATTGTGGGATTGGGTTCTGCTTAATCTGAAGAGAATTTTAAGAATATTTTCAGTGTTTGGTGAAAGTTGGCCTTGAAAATGAAGCGAAAACTATTTTCTTTTTAGGTAAACGACCCTTTTTGTTTATAATACGGCAAAATTTTACTAAGGAAAGTTGTTCCTAATGGGAAATTATGGCTCTATACAAAATTTTAGGAAGTTCTACCTACTTAGGTCAAACCGTCATTTTTAATAAATACAATTTTAACGGTTTAATTTAAGTAGGATCCTGAAATTTTGTATAGGGCCATAATTTCCCATTATGAACAACTATTCTTAGTAAAATTTTGCCGTGCCATGAACAGAAAGGGTAGTTTACCTGAAAAGAAAATAGTTTTCGCTTCATTGTCAAGGCCAACTTGTTTTTTCAAACACTGAAAATATTTTTAAAATTCTCTTCAGACCAAGCAGGACCTAATCCCACAATCTTAAAATAAAATTCAAACATATTTAGTCCACCTCACATCTTGTAACATCAATCTTGGGACACACTATACAGGGCATGGGCGTAGCCAGGGAGGGGCAAGGGTGGGAAATTGCCCACCCCTAAACATTTATAAAGAGCAAAAGGCAGTTGATTTATAATCATTATTGCAATTCACATTCTACAACATTTAAAAGAAATAAGCTACGATCTGCAGCAGATTTGCGGAAACTTATGTTTCAACTTATAATGTTTGTAATTTGTAAAAAATTAAAAAAACTATAATAATAGTAGTAGTTGATTGGGTAATTAAATGTATGCCCCCCTCTAACTGGAATCCTGGCTACGCTCTTGATACAGGGTGTTGGTAGATCGCTAGACAGCTCGTAACTTCGTTAATAATAGATATATCGAAAAGAACTTTCTTTTTTTAAATGCCAATATACAACCTAAAAGTTGACATTAACCAATTAAGTCCATGACCTCCTATTTTTTGGTAGTGATGAACAACTTTGGTTTTTTAAATGGGACACTGTGTATATTTTTAGATATTTGAAATCAGCACTAGAAGTGCTTTATGATGGCATTCTTAAATTTAAATTTAAGAACTTATTTTTCAAAATTAAATATTTTTTTTAGCCAAAGTAAGCCATTAATTACGCAAAATCACTAACAATCGAACAAGAAATGTAACACAAACTCCAATTGACTCTAAAAATTCCTCATGGCCGAATTATAGCACCAAACGTACTAAAACAATTAAAAACTATGTTTTTTTAATGAAATAATATGAGTTTCATTAAAGAGTTAAAAACTACAATAAAAGGGCTTTCCAACGGTGTACCATATTCGCCATTTCGTTTAGAAGTAGCTTGTAAAATATCAAACATACGTAAAACAATTTAAAAATAAATGTTATTGTTAATAAAACTCATATTATTCCATTTAGAAAACATAATTTTCAATTTTTTAGTACGTTCGGTGCTATAATTCGGTCATGAGAAATTTTTAGAACCAAGTGGAGTTTTTTTTGCAATTCTTGTTCAATTGTTAGTGATTTTGCATAACTCATGGACTACTTTGGCTAAACACATTTTTTTTTCTTTTGAAAAATAATAAGTTCCTAAATTTAGATTTAAAAATGTCACCATAAAGCACCTTTACCGCTGATTGCAAATATCTAAAAATATACAGGGATTTCTATTGAAAAAAACCAAAGTCGTGTATGACCAAAAATAGGAGGTCATGGTTTAAATTGCGTTACGTCAATTTCTAGATTATGCACTGGCATTTAAAACAAAAAAAAGTTTTTTTTTTTGATATCTCTATTATTAATCAAGTTATGAGCTCTCTAGCGGTCTACAAACACCCTGTATAGATGTCTTTCAGAAGTGATGTTCACAATTTAAATATCAGAAACAAGAAACTCATTTCTCCACCCCTCCATAGGACTGCACTATTTGAAAAATCGTTCTCCTTTTTTATCTGTGTACTCAGTACAAAAATACCTGTGCAATGTAAAAAATCTGTGTATGACTGGAAATAAAGATTAATTTGTCTATATGAACGTTACAATCACAGCAGTTCATATCAGTTTTTCTCGGTTTCATTCTAGGTAGATATACAGTATGTGGAATTATTTTGTCAAAAAATTTTGTTGGCAGTCGTGGTAGTAAAAATCGCATTGGAATTTTATGTCTGTCAGTTTAAAGTTATGTCAGGATTGTCATTTCAACAAATACAAACATTCTTGTTGAATACAGAAAAATGTTAGTAACAAAAACAACTACAGCTATTCAAAATGATTTGCTGCATTTTCCATACACAGAACCACCTAGTGCGCGGCATTAAACATCCTGTAAAAGTTAAGTTTATCTGTCAAAATTGTATCTATAGGTTATATTATTAAGTAGCTTTGCTCATCACTGCCAACATAAATTTAATTGTAAAAAAAATCCACAGCCCTCTAGACGTTGAAAGTTTTCGATCATACGGTATAATCTGCATGCAAAATATCCTTCCTCCAACAAATATTTTTTGAGTTATAACAGACAGGCGGATTTGAGAAAACCTGTTTTTCGTCAAATAGGAACTCTGAAACGTGAAGATCCGAAGAAACCTCGAAAGGTGATTTTTTTACTATTGCAACACTTCCTTCGCCTTTTATACCAGGGTAGTAAAATTACTCAATGTCTGTCAAAATACAATTGCATTGAATAGATCTGTTAAAAATGAATTCGTTTTCCAATTAAGAACGCTTTAACATGCTAGAATAGCTATTTGTGCAACAAGTGCTAAAAGTGGATGTTTATGCACGAGACATGAAAAACATGTCTCGTGCATAAACACTTTTAGCACGAGTTTGCACAATATTTTTTTTCGGTTTTAAATTTACTGTTATTAATCAATAAATGTTGATTTAACAAATGGTTTCATTTATAACAGTTATAATATTTATGTCATAGAAAAGAGATTACCTTGACGGCGCAGGTGACTGTTTCTGCAGCCGGTAGCTGTCAAAGTTAGTTATCAAAGGTAATTATAATAGTACATATTTTACTTTATTCATTACATATGGCTTTAATTATTTAAAAAACACATTACCTCTAACAAAAGAAGTAACTAGAATAACTTTATAACCTCACTTCCAGTTTAAAATTCTAAATTCACCACCCGCTGTTTACTTTTAGCACATGTGAGACAAGTAAACAGCATATTTCACTTTTAACAAGCTGATTTATAAAACGTTATTTTTATTGAAGCAGGCTAGTGCTAAAAGGCCTACTTTTAGTAGTGGTCGTAGAAAAAAATATTTTTCGTGTAAGAAAAAATCTCAACCGACGGGTGAAATGTATCGAAATCGTTACCTAACTACTGACAGCCGTATCCTTGTACAGCTCATTGCAATTAAAACTGGGACAGCTAATATGTAATATGTAATTATAATGTACAATAAAATATAAAATACTCGTAATTATGCTGGTTTTTCTTATACTTCTATTTTTAGTAATATTTTATGTAGTTACCTACAGAAATATAACTTAGAGCCAGTTTCACAGGTTATTAAAAACTCAAAAAGTAGTCTCAAGACGTGTCCCAGTTTTATTTGCAATCAGCTGTACATTTGCTTAAACTGGAAATAAAATTGCGACTTACGGAATTTTTTCTACAAATACGGAAAATTTTAAATAGTAGGAATGTTCTAATGAAGATATTGGGTTGGCGCATTTCAGAGAAAATCCACATAAGGCAGATATGCATTCAAATGTAAAATGTTAAGACTAACATAAATCACATGTTTATTTGGTGGTCATTATTTTTTCGTAGCGAATATATTAAGCTCCAAGTGCTATTGGATACATAACTTTAAACGCTAATAGCTCGTTAATTATTAAGCCTAGACCTATAGCTGGTAGATAGTTTGTTAAATATAGTTTACTAACCTATTAAATTAATTTAAAAACTATAGGGGGATCCATAAGACAACCAAAAATAATTAAACTTCCTGTTTAACCGGAGGCGGGTATTTTCATAACAATGAAGAAATTCAACTGGCTCGTAATCTATATACAACCTGTATAAAGTAAACAATTAAGGTTGAGGTATAGAAATAAAAACGTGAATAGTTAAAAACTTGATCAGAAATAACATTTGTGAAGCTTTAGAAATAAACAACAATCCGATACTAATAATAATAATAATAATAATTTCTGCCTAATAAATCTTGAGAACCGGACAATAATAATGGGTAGGGATGCTTGTGCTTGTTATGTACTTTATGTTCCAGTATATGCCATTATATACTCCTTACTTAATTCTACTGTATGTTTTACCTTCTTCTTAGTTTCAGTTTTAAATGCAATTTCTAATTGTTTCTTTTCCAAGTTCGTAACTAATTCCAGTTATTTGTTTGTTAATACTCTCACATTCGAAGTGCAAATGTTGTCTAGTTTTCGTGTCTCGTTTTCCGTGTTTCTTCTATTGTGGAGTCTAAAGATCTTTAAATTGACTCGATCAGGGGGCTGGACCGGAGCAGGTGAGATCAGTGGTGGAGTTTTCTACACCTCAACTAACAAGCACCTGACATTTACTTCAACCAGTTGTTATGGTTATTTCGCCAATTACGATCGGTTGTCATAGCCTCATTGGTTTATTACTTCTTTTTACGATAAAGGAAGTATTGGATTCACCCCAAAAATTCGAAATTGAGTTTTCAACAGATCTTCACGTTTTAGAGTCCCCTGATCCCAAAAAACATTTTTTTTCATTGGTCTGTCTGTGTGTCAGTCTGTGTGTCTGTGTGTCTGGCTGTGAACAGAATATCCCAAAAATTAAAAAAGGTATGGCTTTGAAACTTCTTATATAAGTTTTGTGTAGTATGTATATGAGACAGCAAGCTTTTGAAGAAAATCGCATAACCGGAAGTAGGTGTATACTCTTGTGATTTTTCAGTTTTTTTCGATTTTTTTCAAAAACGGTTTTAACGATTTTGTTCAAACTTTACATTTGTATTACATTTTTAATGTGTATTGATGTGAGCTAGGTCATTTTCCAGTTGAATACTTCTAAAGTGGGCTTCTCTTATTTTTTTTAATAACTCCTATTTTAAACAAAACACCCGGTATATTATTACATTTTTGAATTCAGCTTAAAATTTTAGAGAAAATTTGTCCCTTCAACTAACGCTCTATTTTGTACCGTTTTTATAGAATTTTAAATTTTTGAAATTTTTTGAAAAATGCTTAGAAATTAAAAATGAATTTTTTTACTAAAAATAAGATCACTGTAAAAGGAAGTTGTGTGAGTGTATCACACCAGATTTTTTAAACAGGATACACCACATGAAGGCGATATTGACATTTGGAGTAACGAGGCTGTATATTGCTCTATATATGCGGTTCTTGGTCTTTTTGAGGTGTCTCTTGACTGGGATTGTACTCATTTTGGGGCAATTTCTGCATTTCTCTATGTTTTCTCATCTGTATTATCCTCGCCAGGCGTTATTTGAAAACTGGTGCCAACAAGTAATAATCGAGGACCTCCAATCTCGGATAGGAGATAGATACTTAGAAGAAGAAGGTACTTAATATGTTTTACTTCGCAACTACGGTTATTTATTTATGTGTTCTTCTAGTATCTCGCTACTCCTCTAATCATGAGCATGAGTACTTTATTTTTACCTCTCTTTATACCTTCAATCATATCATAAAGCTTGTTTAGTTCTTGATAGCACCAATGTTGCCTAAAAGTATGAGGAACCCCTCTTATAAATATTAAATTTTGAGTTTCTATTTCTTATGCACCTTACCAGATATTATGGTCTGGTTAGAAGAGAGTGTCTGTGTATAAGGATTTTCAAACGCCCCTATTAGAAATATTTATATGTAAATGTTGCATCTACATATTTATCACGAATGTTTGTCAACTCCTATGGAATCGATTATAAGTTCGAATTACCCCTTCGTTTTGAAAGACAGTTAGCCAAACATGTATTTTTCCAAAGAAAACAATCCTGAACCGACCAAGTTAAAGGTACGGAAGCGCTAACGCGGGTAAACACCCGTCTTCATGTAAGCTAGCTGCTCGAGCGCCGTGTTCTCCACGTAACAACTTAAGCCGTCGCGTCGAGCAAATTGGCGGAGTCTCGCGAGTTCTGAGCTAAACGGTTTTTGAAATTAGGCCGTCATATCTGTCGACGGATCTAGATCCAATTGCGGCTAAGTCAACTGCAAACGAGCAGCGACGAAAGCCTAAATGGGCCACTCGCGTTTCCATTTAGCTGTCGTTTGGGCTCACCTCCACGGGGGTGTATATCTGCTGATAAGGGAGCGACTGCCTCATTACACGGCCCGGTTATCGATTATCAATCGCGCTGCACTCGCTACGCCTACCCATCTCTTGATTACGGACTCAATATGTCATTCGCTACCGACGAATCCCTCAATCAACTGTTCATTAGTCTTTATTGGAAATGAGTGATGCTGATACTAGTAAATTACGTGCTTTTACAGCAAATGGCGCAGGTTTCGAGGACCCAACGAGATATGAAGTCCCATTCAGGTAATGTTGCCAAGTTCAAAATACAGTGTAGGGGTTAAATTGATGCAGTCCGTTTGTAAGGCACCGAGGTTTCCTGGCACCGGAAGCATGGCAGGATATCGAATGACAAAATATACAGTTCATCTTCCGGAGCAGTTATACCGGCAAGAAGTCGTAGTAAAACGTTTATGGCAACAAAGCACAACAAGAAAGCAATTAGTATATTACATTATTGTCAAGACTATTTAGTATTTGCTACCAGGCCGTGTACCAGCCCTATTGAGAATACTGAAAATGCGAATTCGATGAAATAAAAAATAATACTACAGTTGAACTTTGTAACTATTAGGAGAGCCGAGGGAAATAATGGACTAACCTGCTAATAGTAGACAAAGTAATTAAATACCTACAAAACTATCATGTCAAACTAATTGATATTGATTGGAGTTACCCTCTTTGATAAAGGGCTCAGAAAAATACAATATTGCCGACTTCAATAGCAAATCATCAAATGAACCCCTTTTACCGAAACTGTTTGTCAACCATTCTCCTCAGAAGGATGATAGTGAACGGACACAGTAGTTCCTGATCTAATTCAGTATAAAATGTTAAGGTCACTAGTGGACATGTATAAGGTGTCCACAATTAAACCCTCTTTGTTTCATTTTGATATCACGCCAAAGGCGAAACTCTTCTAACGTTCGAAGAGTTTCGCCTCTGGCGTGGTTTAGACGTTGAGTTACCGTGCTCTTTTGCTTTTCCTCCTGATGAAGCCCCTTATGAAAGTCGGCGAAACGTGGGTTGTTCGACCTCAATAACGACACGGTCCAATCCCGGAAGTCGTTTGTTACATGAAGAAGTTATAATCGGAGTAAACCAATACTATAAATTCTTCTTTAAATTGAGCATGCATTTTTAGGAGCCTTTTAAATTGAAGAAAGATTGAAGAAATAATAAAAATAAATGAATCAAACAATTAGGTGAATACTAATTCCTTATTAATAACATAAAATGTAAAAAATACAAATGTAAAATAAATATTGAATAGTTAGGTAAACAAGGTATTTCTAGACCACCAGAATCAAACATGAGATTATATGAATTCTTTTTGATATGGTGGGTTTTGAGAATTTCGATTTTATTTGATTTAAACCAACTATGTTGAAGTAGTTTGCGGGAATACAAAAAAACGTGTTTTATGTTTTCTCTGTGATCTTGAACCTCGCCAATGAAAGTTTTGAAAATTTCCTTCTTAGTAATAACATTGTAAATGAAGTTCGCTGCAACAAAATCTCCAACCTGGATATTGCTTCGCAGCCACTTTCTAAATTATGTACCTCAACTTCGCTAAGAGAACTCTCTGTTTCAAATTCACTGTCTAATACAATTTCTGTTTCTTCACATTCAGAAGCATATGATGTTGAAACACTCTGCGTTTACGTTTCAAGTTCTTTCTTGCATTCTTATGTTGGTCATCCTTTTTATCAGATTTCTGTTTTTTTGTGATTCTTGGAAGCATTTTCCTGTTCACACTTCTTTATAAGTACTTTCATTGCAATTACAGATGTCAGTACATCGCCCACTGTATCACTCTTTCTCATTTTAGTTGCGGCGGCATTTTTTTTTTTTTAAGTTTATTGTCAATTCAGGCAAACTTGCCAGGTCCTACTGCAGCTGCAGCTGATCCTTGGTTGCCGACACTCTGGTTGGTAACTATTTCTGTGTCCCTAAATCCTTTCAGTTTAATAGGGTCATATCCATCAGCAGGAAATCCAGTAAAATCGGTTGGAGAACGTCCGGTTTGAAAGGGCATTGTCAAGCTACTTTTATTCGTTTAGAAAACTCCTTATTGGGTAATATTCCACCAGGAAACTCCTATTAAAGTCGATCACCTGTTTACCACATTGTTTTGATTGGTTTAACACTCATCTATTTAAGGGCTGCAAGTAGTGGGAAACGTTTGCAGGTAATTGGATTGAAATGTTATTCGGGAGATCGTGAGTTTGATTCCTGTGGCCGTCTGCTCTGATTCAGGTTTTTAGGTGGTTTTCTTGAATCAGCAGAGTTACCTTCTCTGAGGTGAATGCCAAGGCAGTACTTCTCCACCTTTCCTGAGCGCTCTTCCATTCTCCACCTCTCCTTTCTCTCACCTATACTGAAGTACACATTATTGGTTGAAGAGGGACGCAAGGTCCCTATAGCAGCTCGCCCCCAGTTGGGGGATTGTATGACCCTGAATCTTTTCTTTCTTCTCTTGAAATGTTTTCTCTTTGATGCAAACGGTCTAGTATTCATACCATTGCCTTATTGCAAAGGAATCTGCTCCTGTCAAACACTGAGAGCTCATGCTTTCTTCTTTCTTATCTGAGGGTACTTCCGCATGAAACTTTCAAACCACTCTCTGCCCGGTCCAGATTCGTTCCAAGTATTGCCAGTAGATTCACAGAACTCTTTCACATATTGTAATACTTCGCACTTAGTCAAGCATGAACCATATTTTCCAGATTCGCACAGATACTTGGCTAAACAGAGCTTCTTTCTTTAAAATGGGTTTTCTACCACCACCAATTTTGACATCCTTAACATTTTCTACCCCTTTATATTTTCCTGGTGTAGATTTAGTAATACCCAATCTCTCTGATACATTTCTCAACGTATTACCACGCTTTACTTCAGCTAGTACACTAACCAGAGTGTCTAGACTGATGTAGCACGCTTGCACTTTTTCTCATACTATTTTTGTCGTATTTAGCACCGTCCAACTATTGCACTCATAATTTATACTTTAATGTCCATATTACCCCCGCAACTTATTTTTCAGAGCAAACATATTTTAAAACAGAAGTATTTTGCAAATTATTTACCGGTTTTACATTTATCACACAGTAACGTTATCTACCGAATTCCTGACGCGGCAAATTTGAAATTTTTAGCAACTTTGACAACTAGTACCCTCGTCTCTTATTACCCCTCTTTCCCCTAATATATGTAAATCATTTTGTTAGACAAATCCTGTATACCAGCTAGCATCTGATTTGAACCCTAATGCTGATATTATTATGCGATCGAGAGTATTATTAAAGGAGATAAAAATATCTTAAACGCTATGATTCATATTTTACAACCTTTCAGGATTATTTGAACTTATAGTATGAATGTTCAAACGAACATGCTCAGCAGTCTATGGAGACATTGCTGCGTACAATTATCTATGACTAAAAACAGGTTGCTGTAAACAGAAACCGACACTAGCTTGTGTTCGTCTTTGCGTTTTATTAATTGACATTCACGCAAGACGTAGGGACACTATTTCCTTTTACAAGAATGAACCCAAAGAAGTCATGTTGTAACTAAAGTGTATTTAATACTGGTAGTTCGATACGGGAGTAAAGTAAAAATCAGCTGGGACCACACAAGTGGAATACTTTCTCCTATCCATTCTCCTATATCTTGCCATCCCTTTGGCTTCTGCCATTGTTTTCTATTTTCTTTCTTCTTGGTCTACGTCCCTCCATCACCATTTTCTTTACTATCTTAGGAAACTTGTCTTCTGCTATCCTTTATCCGTAACCAATGCATTTCAATTTTTGTCTTCCAATCTTCTTTATTACAGGTTTATGATATAGTCTGTTTCTAATTATTTAATTTCTTACCCGGCCCCTTTTTAAAAATTCATTTATGTCGCTGTAATCATAGATCTACGTTTATTTATCTTACATCAGCAACATATGTTAAAGTTGGTTGGTATACTGTGTTATATATTCTCTTTTTTGTTTTCTAACTCGTCTTCTTTTTTCTACTATTGGGTAGTATATTTGGTTTGCTTTGCTTACCCTATTATGTATTTTCCCATCATTTGATATTACTGATCCCAAATATGTATAACTATCTACTGCCTCCATAACTACGTTGTCAATGTTTACTTCGCCAACCGCTTTGCCGGTAAAGGAAACTCATAAAATTAAGTTTAGCGAAGGTGTCCCACAAGTTGGATGTAAACATTATATCTTGAGAACGGCATAATCTATCAGGATAATTTCTGCGCCAGTTTGTGTGGAATATTAATGCAAAGAACTGAATTCGTTTGTCGACTGGTATTTTCGTAACCAGTAATAGACGACAATGTAACTACGCTGTTGGTCTGGCTTAGTGGAATACATACTCGACTACTGAGCCAGAGGTCGCTAGTTCCAATCTTGGTTCGGGACACACTTTTTATTTAATTTCGAGTTTCGTCTTTACCATGCCCTGATTACATATGTCCACAACATTTATTAGAGTAGTAATGGGTTCAGGCTATCCGCTCGATTTACCCCTTTGTTCATGTGAAAGCTCGCTGATATTTTTCCGTTAATTCTGACATTGCCCTCTACGTTATTATACAGGGTGTTTTAAAATTGCACCACGGAACAAACATAAGGGCGTTATTCTGCATAAAAAAATAAGAGAAAAACTCTAATAAACATATGTCCTAAAATAATTCATTTCAAAGATATCCTTGATCAAAAAATTAAAAGACAGCAATCCGTTTTTCAAATGTAGGCTGATATTTTGTTCCAACATGCTTTTTGTTTACATACAATATGTAGGCGTTGTTCTATAGTAAAAAGTAGAAAAATAATAAGCATGCGTTCCAAAATAAGTTATTTCAGGTTTCTTTTTTTTGTAAAATTTATAGTAACTGTTCGAAGTAATATCTTTCTTCTAAGTCACTCATAATAATTTTGACAGTTGTAAGTAAAACATACAAATAATGAAAACCAAATATCAGGATACTAAATCTAAACGTTTTAAAAACGAATTGCAAACTTAAATTTTTTGATCAAGAATATATTTCAAGTTTTTTTTAATTTTTCGATGCACAATAACGGCCTTATATTTGTTCCGTGCAATTTTGAAACACCCTGTATATAGACTTTTAACTGCGTGTTTATCTTGTGTTTTTCATATCTGACTTCTTGAGATCTGTCAAATGAGTCCATAAGGTTGTTAAACTTAACTCCTTCGTTTCTTCCAGATTCTTCTTTATTGTAGTTCGTATGGTATATTTTTTATCTGTGTACTCTAAAGGTCTAAAGTAGAGATGAGCGCGTGAGTGAGTATTCACTGACGTCACGCTTGCTTTAAACACTCACGTTTACGCACGCTCACGCTCACGTTCAATCACGTTCACGGCGTGACCCTCCACTTACGACGTGGCCCGCAACTTTTATTTGAAAATTCAAAAACAGATAGAACAGAATGTTCAAATTTAAAATCAATAAAGGACCCGCAACAGAACTAAATGCTCTAATAGTTATTTATGTATCAAGTACTCAAAATATTGTTTTAGTGGACGAATAGTAATTAAAGGCAAGAAGTACCCTAAAACTATTTTGCGTAGGTGTTGCATGCAAGATTTTTTGGCACGAGTTTTCTAAACCACCAAATTGATTTAAAAAATTGTTTTAAAATTCCGGGATGTCAAAAATTATCTTGGTCAAGAATGGTCATGATTTTAAAATAATATGTCGGAGTTAGTGTATGTCAAATTCGGTTATCAGGTTAGGTTTTGGAGCAGTCTGTATCAAAACTGACGCAAAACCTAACCTGCTAACCTCGAATGCGACCTAGTATTGTTTTGTATTGTAATGTTAATAAAAAGAATTCTCTAAAGTGTTGTCATAGCAACTTTCGAGTACTAGGTCCTTAAAGATCCATTTTGTGGCATGTTTTCAGTTCGCAAAATAGTCATTTTAGAGAACGAATGCAAAAAAAGAAAATATGTTTCGCACGTGAAGTAATTTACGTGATATGTTGCAATCAGAATAGTAGACACAAAAAGAAATAAATAAAAATTGACTACAATAGCTTACATCAACGGAAAAATACTGATTTCTTTTAAAAACATATCTTGCAACCTTCTTCAAAGACATTACTTTTAATACCAAAAGCTGTCATTGGAATTTACGTTTCCCTTACGGACTCGAGTACAAGCAAGTATATGTTGCTAGGCAACACTTTTAATTCGTAGGTTTAAAAGTACTTCGACCTTCGGGGCACTAAAAGTAAGTATTTGGTCGCCTATCGACGTAGACACGCGATTGACTGTAGCCACAATATACACAACACAACACAGGTGCGAAGCACCGTCGCTGTCACACAGAAGCGCAATGACCTCCTGCTCCAGCTCTTGCACATGGGCTGGAAACGGGGGAGAGGGCACCCTGCAGTCTTTTATTTGTTACTAAATATTTAACGTGAAATTTGCATGAAACATGAATCACCCCTTAGGAATTTTCACTCACGTTCACGGCCAGATTTTCAAATATTACTCACGTTCATAAAGTGACCCGCGGTGACCCAGAGTGACTCCACAGTTTCCACGTCACGCGCTCATCCCTAGTCTAAAGGGTGCTTACTCTTCTTTAATTCTTCCTTCGATTTTTACTGCCTGAAATGAACCTAGCTCTCTGTAATTTCCGCATTCGCTAGTTTTTCATTTTTTGTGTAATGGCATTATAATATTATGTTCACATCCTCTTGGAATGGGTTCTTCTTTCCACGACTTTTTACTTCGACACGAAGTGTACGCAGTATTGAAACTCCCTCATATCGAAAACCACTCTGAGTCAAATATCTCTAAAATTCGAGCCAACCGACTAATGAACCCACTATATCAAATCTCCGTCTCGGCGGTGCGGATCTTTTGGTGAAGATCCCAGCCCACTAGATCAATCCCCCGCATTCGGGGGTGCCTAAACTTGCTGTTCGTATGTGTACACGATTCCGGTCGCCAGGAACCTTCCTGAAGTCTTGAATCGTTTTCATACGATAGGTCCTCCGAAAATGAAGGCAACATCAACTTTTGAGCTATGGTCGTCGGCAAAAAAAATTTTTTTTGTTTTTTTTTTATAAATAACTGGTTCATAGCATTTCATTGTATTAGTGAAACGGAGTTATGCTGAGTATCGAAGTATTCTTGGAAAGCACGGAAGGGCGCTTTTCTTGGGTGGGGGTACCGTATATTTAAATATATATTAGCAATTTCTTTGTTTTTTCTCCGCCTAGCTTTATTAATTCTAGTGTTATTTTATCCTTTCTAGTACTTTTTTAAATTTAAATTGTTACTTCAGCTTTCGTTATATCAAGTGGAATATAATTTAAGATCTGGTTTGTTGTGGCTCCAAATAAACATAATGTAACATCAGATAATTCGATATAAAATCCACGGCCTGCTGAATTGTGTGACAAACGTCACAGTCGTTGTCAAACAATTCAGCAGGTCGTGATTTGATCACTCGATATATGTCATCGCTGTTGCATTGTTATCTACTTTTATTTGTTTAAATTATATATATCAAACAGCTGCCCTCGTGGTTCATTTGATTGGATTTGTTTGGAAAGTTAATTAAAACAGCCAATTATTTTCGTAAACAATAATAAACACATGTACACGTAACGTTTCGCCAGCATATGCCAAGTTCTTCAGACAGGAGCTTCTTAATTTACAGTTTCACATGTTTCTGGATGAAGAGAAAATATTAGAATATTAAATTAAACAATGTGTAAAGATTCCTTACCAGGTAAAAATACTTAAAACGATTATGGGAGGAATTAGCACCCCCTACATTGTTTTAAATACATCATGTCGCTTGGAAATAATTTAAAATCTTTTATTTCTGAACAATAGTTGTTAACAGAGTGGAACATTTATTAAGTATGTGAGCTGTCATTTAGGAATTCTCGTTAGATCAAAAGTTCACTGTTAACGGATTGTGTAAAAGAAAAAACCAAATTGAAATATTTGTTTCAATTACTTAATATTTTAATAGTATATTATGTATCAAGTTTTATAGACGTCATTTTAGTCACGAGTTTTATTAATCACGAGCGAAGCGCAGCGGAGCGAGTGTTTAATAAAATGAGTGACTAATAAGTTTATAAAACGAGTTGCATACTATACTTTTTCTATGATCAGAAATTTAGAGAATATAACATCATATTA
This sequence comes from Agriotes lineatus, assembly GCA_940337035.1. NCBI lineage: Eukaryota > Metazoa > Arthropoda > Insecta > Coleoptera > Elateridae > Agriotes > Agriotes lineatus. The sequence continues at coordinate 81,115,575 of OW679200.1, read as the reverse complement.
TTTCATTAAAATTTTGACATTTATTATATTAGGTTAAATTATGCTTGACAAACGTCAAAGTAACGGTTGAAAACTAACTTGATTTTAGTTTTGGCTGTGGCTAATAAAGCAAATACTATTTGAACCTAACTTCACCCCATGACTAAAACATCGTTGCCAACTTCAGCTCATGACTAAGAGGCTCTTTAGTCATAGGTTATGAAGGCATGATTAAAAGGTCACTTAGCGACGTGTATGTTAGTTTGTTAAATGGCATTTTAGTTACAGGAGTAGAAAAAAGTTATTTAATAAATTGATTAAAAGCAATAGTATAACTATAGTATATACTATAACCTTCTCTAAATATATGTAACTATTTTTTTTATATTTTTATACAAACTATATAAAAACTATAACGTGACGTCACCAATTACTGTAGAATGGCACTTTTATGCAGGCAAACGACATATCGATTTGTTCCTTTATGAAAGCTATTTCGCTATTAAATCCAATTTAAACTTTCGAGTCATGCGGCCAAATTTTCCTCTCGTAATTAAATCTGCAATTAACTATCTCGCTTTTAACTACTATAACAACAACGTCATCTCTTATTAAATTTGTAAGCAAGTTGCGAGATACTGTGACATGTTGCCGCCTGACATCATGGCTGACTGGGATTAATACGTACCTTGGATATACCTCAACTTGTTTCACCAATTTATACTGTAAGGTAATATGAATAGCTAGTTGAAATAAAAAGCAATCTCTGGTAACAGATTGGAAAGTACCTAGCAAAATTCCACGTGCTCCGGGATGAATGTTACAAGAGATATGATTTACCAAAATGTTGTACTGATTGTACTGACTGTATTCTGATTTTTCTACAAATTGATTACCTTTATCATCGTTACCTACGAACTATATTCGAGTAAGGACGACAGGTACTTCTGATAAACACAATTGCATAAAAGTAGGTATGCTGGTAATTCAGATGGCTATAGAGAAGCTAAAGCAAAAAATGTGCGAAAACAGTATAAATCCAAATGATACGGCAAGAGAAAGTTGCATACAAATACAACAACGACAGATAGACAAATAATTCCGAGACCGTAGATTGCTGATTCAGAAGACCAGGTTAATATGTTTGGTAATTATTGAAGAGTTGGAAACTTGTTGAGGGGATAAAAGGGTGGATGAATTTGTGTGAGCAAGAAAGTCAGGCCTAACCCCTTTGTACCAGCAATTGTAGCCTACGCCATGTCACATAATGAAACGGACACATCCGTTATTGCAACTGTACTAAAAGTAAATGACTTACATTCCCGTATATAAACAATTTTTCAAGTTCAATATCTACTCTATTTTGCAGGTTTTGCTAATTCAGAGACCTACTGGACTGGACTGATATTTCGCGAACTGCATACACATAAAGCTATATTTAATTACAAATATTGACAAGCGATTGCAGCTCGACCTAAAAACATGAAATAAGACATGCGACGTACACTCTTCAAATTGGCCCAAATTAATTATGGTCAAGCGTAGTTTGAACAACTATGATGACAATTAAAATAGAGACAATCACCACACGATAAATACCATAATTGAAAAAATAAAAACAGATAATAAATGCATTAAAACAACAAAAAGCATCCAGCCCAGATAAAATATTCAATGATCGTATTAAATATGGCGGCGATACTTTAATAGAACCAATATACATAAGCTTTCCAACAAAGTATTAAGGGGAAAATTCCTGAAAAGTGGGAAAAGAGCATCACAATATCGACAAATTAAAAAAATTATAGAAGTATTCTAAACAACTATCAGGTGATAACGTTAATAAATTACATTTTCAATGTTTTTGGATCTATAATAAATTAACTTTCTTAAACTTTTTTGTACTTCTAACCGTCACCATTATTTTTCATTTCTATCACTCGAAACTATCATAAAAACAAATCAGTTTTCAGAGTCACTGCTTTCATGTTTCTCATTTTTATTATCGCCATGTTAATGTGGCTTAATTATTTGGTAAGATTTCGTGCGTGTCATAATAGCTAATCTTCCTGCCGCACTGGTTCTCTCATTGATTTTTTTCTCTTTAGCTGTAATTTCACACGGCAGTATTATTAGTGCTGGTACTCTGGTTTGTTAAGTCAAAACAGTGTTTGTATTGTTAATATGGGTAAATACGGTCAAGCGTTCGTATCGATCGCAGTTATCAAATATCGCGCGTAATATAATTACTTCACTGGCAATCACGAGCGCTCGCCGGAATATAATAAAAGATCTATTCGTCATTTTGATGAATTAGTTAGCGTTTGAATGCTAGTTGTACCACTCCACGCATGCGCGATAATACCTAGTTTCTGTTAAACTTGACGTAGGCTCGAAGGATGAAATGGTAAATACTTAAAATGGCGTCAAAGTGAACATATGTAAAAATAAATGAAAATAAGTGAAGTTTTTATGCACTGCTTACAATTTAATGTTTAGTTAGAAAACCATTCTTCTTTTTTTACTTGAATCAAGTGTTTGATTATAAGGAAGATTATATATATTTCATTGAAAGTTGTTCCGCAGAAAGTTCTTATCGCCCACGGCAGTTTTCGATAAAAAAAAGTTGTCTTTCTAAAGCACTCTAATCAGAAAACAAATACCTTACCAGATGCATTAATTGTCATTTAAGAGTTTTAAATGGTTAAATAGTTATCTCAGACAATAACATAGGCTTTCAACTGTTTATCTATCACACTGATTTCCTGAAATTTTCCATAATTTCATATTTTTTGCTTACACGTGTCTTCCAGTTTTCTGGGATGAAATTGGTTCGTCATTAAAACTGTTTCTATTTAACTATTAAAGGCAACAAAGCAGAATTTTGCAATGGAGCTCAACGGAGTGGGAACTGGGAACTGGTATTACAACATTGTCAGATGCCACCTTGCTACATAATAAAACGGTACGACCAAAACAAATTCACGCTGTCCCAGGAAAGCCATGGCGTCGCTTGGCTGAAATAGAGAAGCTAGAATTCCCTCAAGGGGGTGTCAAATTGAATGTTTTTTTTACTCGATACACGACCCCAGCTTTATATAACAAAGACTGCACGGCTAGCTTACAGACGAGAAGGGCTGAGCCGGTGCGCTGGGTGCAGCTAATTCAATACACGATATTACTTGCCCAGAACTTGAGAGAGGGGATGGAAAAATCACAACACTTTTTAGGGAGTTATGGGTAACCAATCCCAGCCACCGGGAACATACCTTGGTTGATTCTCAATGCGTCTGCTATCCGCCACTTCTACAATAAAATACTACCAAGTACACAAAAACAAGATGGTAACTTTACGAGTCATATATTGAATAATGCAAAAGCCCAGTGACATGTACACGTTAAAATTAGCATTTAATCCTAGAAAATGCCATCGTAGTTACAAACTATCTAACTATTCTAGTATGCAGCCAATACCAGAGTGGTAAATATTATTAAACGATCAACATAAACAACTATTTGAAAAGAATTGTAATTTTTCAATAAAATCGTGCACAAAATGCCAATGAAAAGAGCTGTACTTATATTAAAATAGGCGAAACACTCATATATGAGCGCACTTGGCAACACAACATAAACCATGCAATTACAAATAATCCTGGATTAATTGCAGAACGTCCTGGTTGATGGCAGAATGTCACTCTTATGGCGACGACGAGGTGCACACGCCATAGGGGCCCTTAAAGGCGGTATCAACAAAAGGCGTGGGGTTGAGCAGCCAAAAATTGGAACCAGTTATCGGTAGGCCGATGAAGGGTCAAACAGGAATCGTTGCTAAATACATTTGAAATGTAATTGAAGAATATTCGATGAAATGGCACCCCTCCACGATATCTAATCTTCGTTAAGCGTATTAATTACAAATAGGAACCCCAATATTAATCCGACACCAACCGATATTGAAATGGTAACTTCTTATAAGAGGACCCCACTAAATAAGCAAGGAAGACGAATTTTGAAATCCACAGGATGTACTCCCCTCTTACGAACGGCAGAAAGAGAATTTCCGATGCATTGTTAACGATCTGCATGCGGGGCGTTACGTTCCTGCAAAAGGCTGGCGTCATGCTCTTAAACTTTGCATAAACAAGTTGACAGGTCCGGGCTTGGCCCGAAAAATCGACGAATAAATGAGTTACGAAAAATTACTTTACGGATTAAAAACTAACCTTACAACCTGTGGTATCAATAGGACAGAGTGGTTTTCTTTGGCTTCCGGGGAAGACTAACCTCCCTGGTAGCTAAAATGCTTATCTTTACTTCAAAATTGGGTCCCGGGTGGTGTAGTTTGAACAAGCGTCCACGTTCGATCAGCAGAGTTAAGCAACGCTGTCTCTGGTCAGAACTTGGATGGGAGTTCCACGGCTGCATCTCTCGGCGCCTCGTGATATGGCTGTCACGGAAATAGTTGGTCCCGGCGGTCATAACAACATCATGATAGTCGTTAGTGGGGTTGGAACTCCCCATAAATGCACAGCGACGCCTATAATTGGCCTAACGGCTGTTGGCTGAGTGCGATATAAATAAAATTAAAAATTAAAATTAAAAATTTGCATAATTGCATTCTGCTACACAAATAAATGACAATGTATTACATTCACGAGCAACTATATTGAAAGAGCCCAAATACATTTATCGAGGATTTCAGCTGCTGTTGTCGACTGCAGTATATACCCCTTTTTACTTGCCGCATGGCGTCACGTTGCGTTACACAAAGAAGTTTCTGGAATTTCTCATGATGTAATTTTATGGCAATGGCACACGAAACGGTGGTAATTCACAACATGGACTTTTTAATTAACATAACTTATAGCTTTGTTTTGGAATGCAGCAATTTGGCTGGCATCGTAATTATAAAATATGGCAGCCATCACTTCGGGGCCGATTCAAAAAAAATGTTTTCTTCGGACTAGAACAGTGGGCTTGAACAATGGAAGCCTCCGGGATGCAACGGCTACGAGCAACTCAGAATATCGTTCTACAGACGAGTGTGAAAGGACGTTTTTCCGGGACGTGATGGCTACGAGTAGTAAGAATGGCAAACTCGCAACCAAAGTTGACTATGGGGCTGCACCTCAATGCAACGAGACGGAACTTAAAAACTTCAAACTAGTAGATAAATTCCTTGGAATTGTCAAGTCCGGCAAAAGACGAAAAATGGCTAGAAACAGCCGATAATCTTTCCAGGCGGGTACACAACGCGGAACTGCCACGCTCCAAAACATACTCTGCTTTTCCAAGTATAAAAATTACGAAGCTCGATAATACCGTGTTGAAGTTTTTAAAAAAATTCTTACTCAACATGTATGATCTGCAATGAGAAGGATTGAAAATTTTACTATAACCCAAATTATTTTCTATAATATACAACTCAACAAATATCGGAAAAGGCAATTCATTAGCTTGATTTGAAAGTCATTGACATTCTGTTTAATATAATGTTAGGTTTGTTATTTTTTAGGAATTATAGTATAAGAGATAAATTACATTTCAATTAATGTTATTTAACTGACTCTAAGCACTAATACTTCGAATAATTATGTTCAAATTTCATTGACTTAGTTATACACAATTAATTTCAGCAAACAACTCTCTAATTATCGGTTTTATTTTCAAAGATCGTAGTTTTCTGAAACATTAAAATACCTTTTTTCTATAGCACATGTTAAAGTGTGCTTTTATCAACTCAAAACAAAAGGTCAAGTTTTACTTTAACAGCAAGGGTAGATAAAGTAGCACTTTAACATCAAGGATAGATAAAGTAATTTAATTTTCTAACTTTTGTTTAAATTAAATATGACAGCTTCGTATTATCGTAGCAACCCAATCTAGCTACTGACATTTTGAAATGTGATTGACTGTCATAATTTTCTTTTGAAATTATTAAAGTTCTTGCTATAGAAAAAAATATTGTATTATACACGACGATAAAGTTATTTCTATCCACTCTTGAATCATTAACGTCTCGACTTCGTCTCGACGTTAAACGATTCACTCGTGGATAAAATTTAACTTTATCGTCTTGTATAATAAATTACTATTATCTACGACAGTGTGTAAAATTGCCTTTTAGTTGGCAGTTTTAAGTTTGTAAAACGACTGTTTAATAACATGTTTTCATTAGTTTAGGTCGCTTAAAAAATTTCATTAGGCACGTAGTTAGTAGCAACGTGTTTTAAAATTTTTAAAACACTCAACATTAGGACCGGTTGCTAGTAAGTCTAATTTACATGAAAACTATTTTTTATATTTACCGTATTTTTTAGATTCTATCGTAGATAAAATATTGTACGATACATATGCGTAAAGCATCTTTAGACACTCGTGGGGCTTAAAACGCTCGCTCACTCGCGTTTTAACTCTACCCCACTCGTGCCTAAAGAGTAGCTTTACGCACTTGTATCGTAAATTACTATTTTCTACAGTCGTAATTTTAAACTGTTTCCAAGGGTCATATGCGGGGTGCTTTATGTTGTATATAAAACACGCCATTCCATTTAAAGCACGGAGTACTTTAAGAGTTTATAAAACCTTATTTGTGAAGATTAAAAGTACAGTTATTATATCGGACCGATTTGTATGGGGAGCCCCTAGTGCCCGATTGGAGAGGGGAGGAGCCCGATGGCCTCCTTGGAGAGGGGCGGAGCCCCGAGGGCACCCTTGGAGAGGGGTGGAGCTCCAAGAACCCCCATGGAGGGGAGCCGAGCCCTGAGGGCCCCCTTGGAGAGGGGCCGAGTCCCGAGGGCCCTCTTGGAGAGGGGCGGAGCCCGATGGACCCCTTTGAGAAAGGCGAAGCCCCGAGGGCACCCTTGGAAAGGGGTGGAGCTCCAAGAGCCCCCTTGGAGAGGGATTGAGCCCTGAGGGCCCCCTTGGAGAGGGGCCGAGCCCCGAGAGCCCCCTTGGAGAGGAACGGAGTCCCGAGGGCCCCCTTGGAGAGGGGTGGAGCCCCGAGGGCCGCTTTGGAGAGGAGCGAAGCCCCGAGGGCATTTAAGCTAACAAACTCCTCGGCTGTAGAAAAAATATTGAAGCCAACTCGTGTTTTACAGTTTAAAAATCTCGGTCGATCATAAAATTCTCGCTTCGCTCGAATTTTAACATGATCGACCTCGATTTTTAAACCCTCTGTAAAACACTAGTTGCCTTAATAGCTAATTTCCATTCGTTTAGACTTGCAGTCGTCGTCTCTCATTTGTTCTATAATGTTTTCGTACTTTCCATTGCGTCCTTACCAAGATTGCTAACACGCTGAGAGAATCATCATTTTACATAACTACAGAACTCGTAACTTAACTAATAAAATGTTCAGCTTTTTATTCTTACGAAATAATGTGTGATATTGTTTGTATTGTAATAAAAAAAATGGCAGCAGTAGAAACCATGTTATTAATGTGGCAACTTTTAAAATAGGAATTAAAGAAATTTAGCTTATAAAAATGTTTTAGTTATAAACAGATGGCGCAAAGCAGTGTTCGAGCATCAGTTAATCATTTTATTTTTAATATTAATTTTATTGAAGTAAACAAAAATCGGCATCTACAAAAGTAATACTCGTAACAGCATGGCAACTGTTGTAAATTTTAAATTGAAGCTGTCACTTACTTTAATACTGTGAATAAAAACAAAATAAAGGTTCAGGGTCATTTCAATTCCCCCAACTTGGAGAAGTCTGCTATAGGGACCGCTTCAGCCAAGAACGGGAATTTATAGGATAGGTGAGAGAAAGGAGGGATGAAGAATCGAAGAAAGGTCAGGAAAGGTGGAGAAGCACTAACCCGGCATTCGCCTCAGAGAAGGTACTCTGTTGACTCAGAAAAACCACCTAAAAACCTGAATCAGAGCAGACGGCCAGCGGAATCGAACCAGCGCCTCCCGAATGCTAAGCAGAAGTGGTAACTCCTAGTCTACGGAGCTCGATTATTTTGAATTTACAAGTAACCTCTTCATAGCTATATAAAATATCGTCATGTTTCCTGAAAATATTTTAAATAATTCCAGTTTCGTTAATGACTTAGGGATATCGGTAGATGAAAGAAACTTTTACAATACGTAGTTGTGTATTAGACGCTTTTCTGTGTGTTGTATTAAAATTCAGGTTTCGATACTTTTGAATTATTTCAAAGTGGTGGATGCAACTCACCCATGATCACAAGGAGGCGACGGGGTGCAAATAGTGCAGTTGTGGGCCTTCCTTGACCCAGTAGTGGAAGCAGGTTAAATGTAAAAGAACACAAACCTACTGATTGTAAATCTCATCGATGATAATAATAATTGTACTCACCGGGAGTGGCCGCCCTCCCTGGTTCTTCCGTACTTCCGGCAGTGACATTACAATACCTGTACCCGTACAGAACCAGTAAGAGCCCGGCAGCTACTGGTCTTTTACAGTACAGCAATTACTGCAAATCTTGTCCGAGCAGCTGCAGAAGAACAAACTCGCACGGGATTACTGCGGATCCACCCCCTGATTATTATGTAGTCGTTCAGTACAAGCGCAAATCTCGCACGGCTGCTGCGCAACAACATGTAAGCGGTATCGCTACGGATCCCCCCCCCCTAATTACAGTATAATCGTGCAGCACGAGCCAGAACCTCTGACGTCTACCGGTTGCTGTAATTGCCAAAAAATACCAAACATCATTCAACTGACTGCGATAGTAAGTGCATTCTATTCTAGCTAATCTAATTCACTACTTAAGAATACGCCTGACAGTGCGCGCAGATTTGCCTCGCATTATTGCAACTTAACACATTATGAATAATTATTGGTTGGCATAATCGCTAGCGCCAGAAACTAACTACGCAAAACAGCCCACTTTCACAACACACGTTTAGCCCCTATCACAGCACCGAACGTTCTCCCATTCCGAATTCCATTTCTAACCCAGCACCTATCGACACGTTGCATTGCTTGCACATGCAGTCTCCGAAACATGAAACCGTGACTTAACGCCTAATAAATGTGGAGTATTAATTAAAACAATAAGTTGTAGGAAACAGTTGATGGTTACAAAGCAAACTTAAAATAAAAAAAAAAATTCCCACAATTGGAGTTTAGAAGCAACTACATATAAACGCTCTAGTCTAAATCCGTAAGCTTAGAGGAGTGTGCGAAAATCTTATGTTTTACATGCCTAACCAAAGGTATATGAACTTGCATAAATTCCATTTCATTCATACGGGCATGAAGTTTTCATTAGAGAACGCTGATTGGTTATAGTTGTGCTCGGCCCTTTATTAATTGTTTTGCACCACACTCTATATTTTATTTCCTCAGACTTTTGGAGAAAGCAGTGCATTTTAATGTCCACGTCAGGACTTTATTATTTAAAATGAAGGTTTAAATTTCTGATTTTAGTTCCGAATACTACTTCGAAGTAACAGTACAACGTGAATTATTAAATAATTTTAAAATAAAGTGTCTATCTTGACTCTTTTTGAGAAAATTTTAAATGAGAATTGTATTTGTATTTTAAATAATCTTTGAAAACTTCCGTTAAAAGTGTTCGATACGTGAACAATACTTTTTACGCGTGGATACAAAGCCTTAATGAACTTACTATAAAATAAAAATGAATTCATGGAACAAAGGCGTGTTAAAACATTTGTTCAAAGTAATCGGTGTTATTCATTGTTGATTTCCCCATAATAAAGTTATGCGTGCTTCTATCAATATTCCAAGCGTTATATTTTGACACTGATATTAATAGTATGATCCATCATTTTCATTACTTAATGAAACGCTACAGCTGTTACACATATTTTTTAATTGCTGCAGAATTGTATTACTGTATATGGCTGTTAACAGAATATGGTGTACTTAAATCTTCTATTTAAAAAAATACGTGCTTTACTTTTATTCTCTTTTTGGATGTTTAACACTATTACCTTACATGTGTTATTATTAAGCGCAGAAATTCGATAGCTTTCTTTTTTTGGAATTTATATTCTATCTATATTCATAACGAAGATAACTGTTGGCTTATGAGCTATGAAACACACTATACATAGTGATTTCAAAACCGTTGAATTTACAACTTAGGAACAAAATAGTTCCAAAATAACTTTTGAACTAGTACCTTCAGTGCATTTACTTGCTGCCCCAGTAAATAAATGTAAAATTTTCTTGCAGTTGTTACGTTTAGATTGCACCTCTACAATTGCGCTGTTCTGTGTCTGTTTTCCGATGTATGTAGTACATGATCTGAATTTCGCGCGCTTCCCGCCTGCTTGCATGTTGGTTATCGGTACGGGAATGCGATAATGGTGGCTTTTGTTTTTTGGCGTTTCTTTTTCTTTATGCGTTCATAGCCGACAGTTAGCGTCCCAATAATTGTCCAAGTTCCTACGGGCGTTCAGTACTCGTTTTGGTTGAATTTGCCCTCGCTGATGAAGGCGGAATATTACGGCTTGGCAATTTGTCGAGAAGTTCTTTCTCGCGTCAAATTTTTGACTCATCTTAAGAGCATGCTGATTTTACTTCTGGCACGTGCCCGTTTTACGGGCCGCAGTTGAAACCCCAAATTTTAACCCACCTGTGTCGTTCCGGAAGGTTTTTTGCTGACCCGCATTGCGGTACATGACCTCGAACCTGTGTTGACCTTGAAGGAGTTGCTGTATCTAGCCTTCTATGTTTTATGTGGGGCAGTGAACTTAAGGGGGCCCGATTAAAGGAATTGAAGTAACATGTTGTATTTTTTTGTTCCTTTATAACAAATTGAATTCTGTAGCCAGTGATCCCGTGAGTTATGTACGCCGTTTGTTTTCTGCGTACCTACTGGGTGTCCCTCAGGTCCTCGTAGATTTTGCTTTGGACTTCGCCGTCAATTTGCCGTTGGCTTCACGAACCAAGCATATGTAGTGCACTCCATTATTTCCAAACTGTTGTCGTGTTTAGGTTAATTTATTTGTATACTTTTTAAATTGTTGTATATGTTAACTTACACGCCAGTGGATTTATGTGTTCTGAGGTGCACCTTTAATTTTAGCCTATTTAGCAACTAAACACCAGTAGTTTATACTATATAATACTGAATTCGTAATTATACTGTGATACTAGCATTGTGGTTTTGTTATTGTTACTGCTACCTATGCTTGTATTGAGTTTTTCTTTCAGAACATATATGCTTCTGGAGTTACGAATTCTCTGTGATACCTGATAACACTTGTAGTTAATTGAAACATTCGTTGGCGCTCATTTTGGCTTTTTTTTTCATTTAACTGTTAGTACTTAAAGAACTGCACGTTGTCTCCTTGACCACGTAGTCATTGATGTTATAATTTGAGAGATATGGCCAATGAATCTTTTGAAGCTAACACAATCCTTAGCAGCGGTACATAGCTAATTATAATGGGGTAGGCGCATAATTCATAATCGCTTTTAAATAACTCTTCTAAGATTTTTAATGTAAGATTGTGACCACAAGCTTTATTAGCTTTTAGATATAAAAATGGTTTAACTAATAGCTGCTACAGCGAAATAGCTTTACAATGGAATTTAAATTGGTGTCAATCCATTTTCTAAATTTGCCTGTAATGATCATTAGTTTAATGTTGCCACGACCTTTAGCATTACAATCCTAACCATCGCCTGACTAGAACCGCTCAGAAGCTTCAAATCAATAAATAAAACAGTTTTTAATTGCTATTTTGTGTTCTCGCAGTAGCAATTTATTTCCAGAATGAATAAAAGTCTACTTGCTGATTATAATTGCTACCAAAAGTCATTTGTTTGACAAAACGGTTTTTTACGTTTCACTTACATTATATTTTTAGCTTTCAAAAATATTAATCAGTTTAAAACACATATTCGGAACTTCCCCTAGCATTGTAATATTCCCGGATGCTGTTTGGAATTATAATAAATATAACGTCTGGCTGTTTGTGGAGGGTAAAGATCAAATAATTGTTTAGGATGATTTGAGCGATGAAAGCGTATCTCAATTGAGCTGTTACACGATCAAATATTTGATTTTCGGAAGCACATTGACGTTATTTAATACTTAATCATAAACCATCACTTTGTTCATCCATTAAGGGGTATGGGAACGTAATGTTACAAAAATAAAGCCGGAAATGGCATAATTCTGTCCCTGCTGGCTATAAAAATTACGAAGGGATTTTGAGTGGAATTTAATTCAGCAGTCGAATATTTTTTAGACTAATTTTGAACAAAAGATTGAGTATTTAGTACAAACGTATGTTAAAATTTCAAAATTTGATGGTTTAATGTGTTGGTAATTTGTAGGCGGTATACGAAAGCCGAAAGTAGTCACTGCATACAGTTGAAGAAATAATAAAATGAGTATAATTAATAAATGTCTTAACATGTGTCATATTGATCAAATTACATAGATTGCAATTCTGAAAATTTTTATATCATAAAAATAGCAACAATATTTAATATTACAGACTTTCGAATAAGAGTACTAAATAACCTTCAGATAAAATAATGAAACTTGAAACTAGCTTCAAAGAACTGTTCGTAAATTACGTATATTACTTTGGTACCTTTCCAGAGATCGTTCAACTTTTATTGCAATGTTCATGAGAATATAAGAAGTTGTCAATATTAGAATTTAATAATATTCCTCTAGTATCGAAAAATCAGTGTTTCATTGTAAATCTCATTTTATATATAGGGACCAATCAAAATTGAGCATTTTTTCTTATCAACCAATAAAATTTTTATCGAAATTCTTCTAACCATGGTGATTTCCGTAAATCGTTAATGTGCGTGATTTCCATCTGTCTACGTCATTTCCATAGTTGCAAGCAGACGTCTTGATTTAGAATAATTTGTAAATTTTAATATTTTCGCATGTCATATGCCCCAGCTGTTTTCTATCTGCATCTGTTGCTTTCCCTATCGACCATTCCTATCAGGATGATTACGTAGCCAGTTTTCATAAAATATTAACGCAAAAGCGCTTTGAGACAAGACCAGTCATTTTTTCTAATATGTTTGTCGATTTTTATTCGGACTACTAGTAATAGACGTTGAGCGATCATATTAACTAGTCCGTCAGGGTGGCACACTGCCGTACTGCCGAGCGTGAGGTCGCGAGTTCGATTATCGGTCTCCGCAGGATTCTTTTAAACGTTATCGAAAAAAGTGAATACAAATTTGCATCGCTTGTCAGAAATAAATCTGAAATTCTACATTATCGGCGCTCTATGCCCATCCGCTAACGTTATTGGTAAATTGCCGAGTTACTTTTAAACCGATTTCCTTCAACTAGGCTTTGCAATGGTTAGTTTTCGTCTCTTTGGCCGAAGTCTTTGACATATGGCGCGACCATGTGTATAACATAGTATGATATCGGCCATACCACACTGGTTCAAAAAATTACGAAGAGTGAATGTATTTTAAAGAGCGGGCGTCTCAAAGAGCGCATGGCAAAAACCTGGCCATGCCAGCAATGTGCCGAAGTATCGATAAGGGGCTTGGACCGTTCCATTTTGTTCGGTGTTGCATTCAAGTCCCTATGAAAATGTATTTTCTGGAATATCTTTTTCGTTATTGCAATGAAAAACTCAACAGTCCAGAACAAATTTCCGGAAACCAAAATCAGCACTTTGAAAAAATCGTAGCATAGCTACATTACTATTACCAATGTAATAATAACCTGAAGCACTAGCAAACACTGCTGGTTTTAAAATCGCAGATGCAATCCAACCAACTATTTAACCAAAAGTAATTTACCGCTATCTCCTCTACTTAATCTCAAAAACTGTAAACAGTTTTATTGGCATTCGAATATATGTGAAAGATTATCAGTACTAACGTGAAAGCAAGTTATTGGAAAAAGGCCTAAAATAAATTTAATAAAACGTCAAACCACGTGAAGGTAGAGCGATAACTGTTCCTTACATGAGGTTTTATGTGGCCAAAAGGGTGAATTTACTTCCAAAATACCATTAAATCCTAATTCAATCAAATCAAAATGAAATCATTATACCAAATCTGCACCCATTGACGATTTCCAGGATAAATTTACTTCTTAATAGTTAGCACAAGGAGCCCCAAAAATGCATATTAAGGTATCAAAAGTAAAGACTCCAACATTTTCAGAATGGTTATGTAGAAGTGGCTTTATTTTAAATTAATTCACTTGGATATTTGAAAAAAATAGGAATTCCAATATAGCGAATCCAAAAATTATCAAAAACTTCACTTCACTTCGAAAATCGGTTTGTTGATTAATGACCTTAGCTTTGCCCTCTTCTATACCTTTACAAGTCTTTTATATTGTAACCATGGGAACTAATTAATAACTGTCAGTTTATCGAAAGACGACGATTTAATAGAAAATATAAAACGTAATCCAATTATTTGTGACGTAACTATATTACTCTTGCCTGGTACTGTACCCTTACAACGACCGTTATACAGGGTGTTTACGGTCTTGTGGTAGAAATGTTAAGGAAATGTTACACATGATGGTAGAGAGCCGATTCGCTATTTTAAAATAAAATTCAAGTCATACGAGTTAGTAGTGACGCTCAAACCTATACCAAAATTTCGGAGTTAAATAACCTTTTTCCTAAATATACTTTTTTGCAAATGTTCACTGCATTCGAATTTTCTCTATGACCTTCTATTATCAGATTAATTTCCTACCACCAGACCGTAAAGACCCTGTATGTATTTTATTACTATGCTCATTAGAATTTTATAATAATACTAGTGAATCACCCGAGCTACGCTTCGGTTCGCTAATTTAAGAGAGATTCATTAATATAAATTAAAAAAAGGATGCATCAGCCGGGAATTGAACCTGGGCAGCCAGCGCGGCAGGCGAGCATTCTACCACTGAATCAACAAGGCTTCGTTGAATAAGGCGCCGCTATAATGGTATATGAACAATAAGGGTTGTATAATTTAATTTTACTTTACTTTTTCGTACTTTTTTTAAATAAAAACCGGGCTACGATCTAAGAATAAAAATTTGCAAAATTTTAAGCTATCATACAATTTAATCGGTCCAGTATCTTCGGAGGAGATAGCGAACAAACATACAAACATACAAAGAAAGTGACCACCGATTTTATGGTATAGGATTCCTGTATGTGTCGAAGCTATGCATGTGCAGGGAATTTTTAGTAGAATATTCAAGGGTATTAAAACGAATTACTACTGAATAACATTTTTGTACCTATCACAAAATAAGGGATTTATTGAAAATAAATAAAACAACTAAAACTCGCTTCGAAAAACAGTTCGTTGAAATATAACATTCATTTTGTTTTTTTGTGTAGGCATCTTAACACATTTCCGTTTTTATTACAAGTAATAAAAATATTATATGACCGCATTGCAGACTTACCAAACTGTAAAAAAATCGTTTGAGAAACAGTTATACGGATCGTAAACCCGTTCTAAATAAAATTAAATAAGTAGCAGAGATTAATAAAAACTCAGTAAATGTCTAATTATGACTAAAATAGAAATAGTGTTAGAAGAGGTGTTACAAAAGGGGTAAAAAATATTAATGGTTGATAGTACTCATCAGCTACAGCCTTGAGAAGCCTAATAAAAAAACTAGGATTTCATTTAATTGAAATAATACAGATAAAGTAAATTTAGTATAATTTTGCATACCTATGCAATTTTGTTTTCAGAATTAGATTATCTTCAAAACAATTGGTATGAGGTTTAGAAAGGGCAGTTTATGCAAGGTTGCGGTATTCCCTTTTATCACTTTCTATAGTCAACGTTTTAGTCAATTCTAGTTAGATGCCTATTCAAAAACGTTGGACTCTTACAAAAAAACTCTTGTTTGGAATCGCTGGGAACTCGAAAACTACTGCTCTGAGCTAAAATAGAAAATTCTAACCGTTTCGAATATCTACCCAAAATTGACTGTAACAAGTTATGATAAAAAACAGCCCCCCCCCCTTCTTGCATAAACTGACCCTTCTGACACTTATACCGACTCTTTTCAAAATCGCCAAATTACACAAAATTTGTTTTGTATATTATTTAAATTGAGTAGGAGTAATTAATAATTCAAACGCATTTCCATACCTATGTGGATAAGAACTTTTTATTTTATTTTAATAAGCACTATCGCCCCTTAAAGTTTGTTGCTTTTTGTTAACACCTTGCAAATCTTATTTGCATGAGTTGATTGTCTAATTATACTAATACGAGGTTGGTGCAAAGAAAACACGCTTATGGAGATTCAAATTTATATTAACAGCCTATTTGAAAAAAATTTGTATGGGCACTAAGACACAACCCCTATTGCTTCACTGCGTTATAGATTTATATCTTGAAAAATTCTGCGTTCTTTCAATTCTGAGTTGTTTAAAAGTGTCGTGGATAGTACCAATGCTAATATTTATGAGGTTTGCAACATCTCTTATTAAAATGCGCTATGTTTGCCACACACTTAACAGTGTTTGCAGTTTTCACAACACGTCCAGGACATGCCATGTGTTTTTTGCAGTCCCTACCTTTCAAAAAACTCATTATTCTACCACAGCCGTTTTTGAATAGCAAGTTTCTCCACAAGCACCAAGTATTCTCATATAAATTTCTTAAGGAGAAAGTACTCTTGGCTGTTAATATTGTACAGGGAGATCCAAAATAAACTTCGTCGCGAGAGCCATTAAAAACAATAAAACTTGCCTAATATCTAGCATGATTTTTGTTGATATAGAACTATGTAAATTTGTTCAAGTTTAAAATTCACTTTCAACATCTTGTTTAACTTATACCATTATTATTTTAATGTTATCAATTATATATATATATTTCGTTGAAATTACATATTCGTGTAGCTTATTAAACTGTCGCATAATACAATTAATTGTAGTTCAAATATAATTCCATTAAGTGCACTATTGTATTTTTGATGGCTCTGTATTATATCGCACTTATTATTGCAATACAAACTTTTAAAATCCATAGAATGCAATATAACTACAATTGGCTGGTGAAATTATACATTCAAAACTAAAACACGTTAATAAACAACTAGAATTCGCTTGTTTTGCCATCGAGGCTACCAATCATGACCTGCGCTATATTAACGTGTTCCAGTTGAAACAGTTTCGTAACTTTAACATAAGGGCTGTCATCGCTTATTTTTCGAGTGATTATTAGCATCTGTAAACACAGATTAGACTGCAATAGGATAACTTACTAAAATTGGAATGATTATTTCAGGACAAAAAGTTCTTTGACTATAAGTTAGAAAAACTTCGTTAAGGTGATATTGCCCCTTGACCTAGTGAGGCAAAATGACTTTTTCTTCCATAAAAAATCAATTACCATCGGGTGGTAATAGTGGAGGTGGCCACTTTTAACATTTTAGTAATTTATAGCCCCAATAGTTATGATAGTTTTTTGACATTTTTTAGATTTCTGGGTCATTTTATGCAAAAGTCCTGTTATTCAAAACTGCTTTGCTGCACAAATTAGGTTTTATACCAGAACGTGCCTTCTTTCAGAAGTAAATACTACAATGATTGTAATTACTATTTAAAGACCTCAAAATGTGCTAATTTTTGCACACAATTCTGAGACCTTTTCCTCGAAATTCCAAATAGGTATAAGGTAGCAATTTTGCGACTGTCAATAAGAGCACCGTCTTGTTTAAAATTTATCAGGGCATTTCAATATAACACTATAAACATTAGACCATAAAAATTATTAAGAAATTTCGGGCGGATTACCATCCTAGAAAACATAATTGTGAACCGCAACGTTGCTACCTTTATTAGAACCAATTATTTAAAAAAAACAGTTTTTACAACATAAATATACCATCTTTATAGACGAAAAGATTATTGTTTATCCCTACTATTTTAAAGGGTCCTTAACGAATAGTTTGTGGACCGATATACATAGATTTTTTTCCTTCAAAATAATCTGAGAAACATCTTGGTACGCGATGGATATACTACTGTGTGACACTTGGTATATGACATGCGTTGATAACCAAATTTCTTAGACAAATTCGCCATATAAGTCATCAAACCTTTTATATAGTATATAACTATTATACGTAAAACCCATACATCTTGTACAGAGTGATTATAAATGATTGTAGGTTCAAAGTTCATTGGAAAAAATAAAAACCTTTGCCATTTTTACTAAATTGCAAGAGTATGATCGCTTGCCGAATATTTCACCTTAATAACGCTAAATTATTGACATGTGATGCAAGTGTGTTATGTAACCTTTCACACTTCTGTGTGTATAGAGTGCATACTGTATAGGCATACCACACACACATGCAAACACATGCAATGGAGCGGTAAGAGCAAGAAGACAGGAGCGTACTCTGAACCTATATTCACTTATAAGCACTGGGTATAATTATATAATGTAAAAGGATTCCTTATTTACTAGTAGTTACTAGAAGTCACTTGTCGATATTTATTTATGCAAGTACTTGCACTTTATCAATATGAATTTTCTAGTCAAATTAAAACAACGAGTATCGAATACTACAAACATGATTGCTAGATATTAGTGATTACATACGTAACCAATGTCGTCATCAAACCGAGCATTATACCAGCGTACATAAATCAAACAAGTACCGACACTCACTGTCGGTTCCTTTGATGTCAAAATACCGATTTTGATGACCTTGAACGGCTCCTGGGGGGTACTTCCCGATAGTACTAACAGATGGCGCCACTACTTTATCACATCATGGCCGACATCTAGTACTTAATACTGAAATGTATTTTATTTATGGCGGCAAATTTAAATATTTGACATATGGAATACAATAGCATATGTTGTTTCTATAGAAATGCTTATTTTTCAAATGTCGAAAATTGAAATATGAATACATTAAGTCACCTTTGAAAATGTATTGACAACTTAAATGTTATTCTAACAATCAAAATAGTTATAGCAATTATTAGCACTCTGCTTGTTAAAAGTACTGAGTATAATTTTATTTATTTATTTTATTTTAACCTGTTTTACAGTATAAATACCAAATTACAAAACAGCACATTGGGAACATTTCTATAGTAGCTCTGGTATAATAATATCGTCGTTTCGACGTTGGTTTCTATTATTTATTAACACGAGCATTCAGTTCTGATGCAGTTTAAGCAACTTTCTCTCAATGAAGCTACAGATGCCTGAACAGTAGAAAACGCACTAAGGCAAATTTTGCGATGTGGAATAGTTAAATTGTCTGCCAGTTCAAATAGCGCAGACCATTTTAGTTTTATTAGTAGTATTGCCCAACTGTCATCTCTCCAAACAGCATCCATCAATAGCGAAGAATTGTTATTACCAGTAGAACTACGGTTGAAAATCCAAAGTTTAAAAATCAATGATATGCCTAAAACCAACATTTATTCAGCATCCGTAGCATTTGTATCGGCTAAACTGCAGAATCCGGGGCCAATTCCCCTCCTTTTATTGCTTCCCTGATAATTTTGGTATGGTTACTAGAGAAACACGGTTAATAATAATTAATATTACCAATAGCAGGGGAAGTGGCCCCAGATTCTGCAGTTTTCCTTTTGTATATTAAAATACAACAAAAGATTACCTGTGATTATTGTCAACTACCGTGCCAGGACCCTTGCTACAATTAATTTATCTGCAAGACCGTGGATTAAAACTTCTACAAATAAACTTACTTTATGTATTGATTTATTCGAAATTGTGTTAAATTTCAACAAAAACAATAAACTGAGATTTCACGGTGCAACTAACCTTTTAAAGTTAAACGTCATATTTTGACATTTGAGCTAAGAAACACACCAAATGCTTTTAAATTCTCACAATAGGTGGCTACAGGAGGTGTTCCCTATGTGCAGGCCATAGTAATTTAGTTGGCCGTGATCACATATGATTCGTAGCAGATTCAGTAACTGGCTCTGATTGGTAGAACTTTGTGCTGCCATCTGATAGTCAAGTTTAGAAATGCCCTCCGAGTTACTGTCCCAGGCACTCTAGACAGGTTTCAACATTTGGCATGAGTGTATCTACTTGTTTGATGTATGTACGCTGATTATACTTTGACGTATTAACTATATAGTCGAGCGAGCATACGATATATATACCTGGTGGCCATAAACATCTGAGATCCCGGTAGTCATGGAATTAGCTACTTATAAATGTTGGTTAGCATTATACATATTTCAATTATAATAAGTATTGGTATGAAATGTAATAAAATGCAAATAACAGGAGGGGAATGTGCCCCAGATTCTGCAGTTTAGCCTACGACTCGATTATAAAAATCTCCTGTTCTAATTTCAATACTTATTGCAATCTGTAATAATTTTTGACAGATAGGAATGTTAGTTGTGATGACATTAATGACATTTAGTGTAGTTAGATTCATCACTTTAATAAAGCGGTGTTGATTCCAAAGGTAATGTGATATCATATATTTATGGATACCCGGTATTATATACTTTTTTTATTATATTACGAATGAAGTCGTTATTCAAATGATGCACGAAAAAGTATTAGCACGATATTTCTAGTCGTTCTATTCTGGTTCAATCTCGTTACAATCTCGTTTCTAGTTATTATGTAACCAATGAACACTGCCATAAAACTTGTTAATGAATTGTTCTGTTTCTTTAGCACCAGCGCGCTTTTTACCAATTCATATTAACTTTTATAAGACTTTTACATAATCAAAAATAAAATGAACTCTATTTTGTGCTAAGAACTGTGCCATAATGTCGATGTGCCTGGCAACGTTCTTAAATTATACACAAGCCAAAATCGAAGGAATCAAATAAAATAATGAAGATGAGAAATAAGTTCGACCCAGGATAACGGCAAACATGTGATTTACAGACTAATCTCTGTGCAAACTGCGTGTAGTTATTTTACTATGTGAACCAAGGACTTATCCACTAAACACAACAAGGACTGAATCGCCTTCGTAATCAAAACGGATATCAAAAGGGGCCACACTTGACCAAAGCTACACATATCAAAACTACAACCAGCAGATCCTCTACTATTTTTCGATCTACGCTTTTCGCTTTTATTTCGAAACTTGCTGTGTTCACGAACTGCTTCATGAGCTTAACTGACAACTACGCTTATGCAACACTGAAATTGTACGCCTTTGCAAAATTTACGCCTTTATACTGTTATATTTTTTGATAAACGTCTGTATGTAATATAACTGTGGTGTTAAGAAGAGACTCGTGCCAGCCACGTAAACATTAATCAGTGCTACAAACCTTCGAGTGCAAAAGTCCGATGTGTCCGAAGCGAAGTGCTCGATCGTGTAATTGGACAGCGCAACGGGCCATTAATTCTAACTCGACAAAATGATAAAGAAAAAGCGGGCCAGTTTAATCATTTAGTCGAAGAACCCAGTTACGTCGAGGCTTTCCAACCATCTGTCTACAGAACTACCTGGTTGGATACCATCGTGCAGTTAATGAATTTGTAGAAAAATCAGGCTCAGGAATTGCTACAGGTTTCTATACTATGACCTTACTCCAAATTCACTTGGAAAGTACCACTGTGACTAGCTACACTCTTCGGCGTACATCTTAAATTTATCTGTACTTATTCTGATCTTCTACACTTCTGCACAACAAAGGGATCAACTTAACTACTACAACTAAGAAAAAAAAGAAAACAAACACGAACAATATTTAGCCCAATGGAAACCAACCTTACTAACATAAAAACTCTCAACATAAAAACAAATCTCAAACATGATCAAACCTACATCAAGGTGAAGACGACTCTATTCATCGAACCATTTCTAGCCATGTCTTCTCCAGAATAACATCATCACGACGAACCTTAGAACCTCACAACGAAATTTTTCTTCCTGACCCTGATCCTTATACTTTCAAAATCCGGTAGCACCGCTCCCTTTGATTTCCTCCGTTCAATGGAAGAAACGCCATGGACACTTCTGTCATAACTGCATGAGCACCGCAGTATCAGCAGGAATGCAGGCGGCGCTACTAATCAGGGAGAAGCAGCGTCTTCGACGCAAGAAATTCCGCAAGGGTCGCTCGGAACTTCCCAGTAACGTGGCCACGAGAGAAATTGCACCTTTCCCGAGGTATCCCCCGGGAGTTTGGGTATGTATGGGCGGATTTTACGAGTTAATGTGGATGAATGCCCGGATTTGGCGGCATATCCGACGTTTAAGCTTGATCAGGGAAACCTGCCTCTGACACTTTAGCGACCGCTGACCTTTGCTTGGTCAGAATTGATGTTAGGAGTAATTGCATGGTCAAAATTTATTTTTTCTGTCTGACATTTTTGGTTCGAGATTAGCAATCTAGGAAAATTTTGAGAAATTTTAATTGGGCTTCAACTTGAGGGTTTAACTGGAGAAAATAAAATGTAATTTTGATAATGTTGGCTTACAATTTTGAAAATGAGAATGTTACCTACAATTTTATTCATGTGTTATACTATCATTTTATCTTCTTCTGGTAAACTCCAATAATCAGCTACTTAAGAAAATTGATATAACAAAAATTTTTAGCAGACTTTTTCTTTTTTCATCTTACACAAGGCTGGAACGAAGGTGGGTTGATAAGTTCCTACAATTCCTACTACCCCCTTTTATTAATTACTAGAAGAAAGTGCATACTCACTAAAATATTTTAACTTTTTATATTTGCAGGAATTGAACTAAAAGAGGGTATCTGTATAAAGAAATTTTAAAAATAGGAAACTCAAACGGTTATTGTGGTCTTCAACAGTAATAAATAAGCAACTATATTTGTTCTTAAGATGCTTTCAAGCAAAAATAAAAATTCCTCATTATCATAAAATTGACACAGGCATTAGTAGAATGACATAAAATATCTAACTGCATTTAGCTTATGACCGTTTTTAAGACTTTCTCTTTCAATGTTAGAGACCGTAATTTAGAACTTGGTTAAATGAATTTTAGCTTTGATTATTATATTTATTATTTCTTTATGGTGGTTAGAGAATGTTTTGCTTAATACGTATGATATAATAGTTTTAGAAAATTGCATGCCACTCAATTTAGGGGAAACAGTAAGTTAGTGACTATAATACGTCTGAACCGAAATAATAGTAAAGCTAACAACTCAAATATTCTTGAACCTCTTACTCACCTCGTACCTCTACGTATATATGTGCATTGTCCATTATACAAGGCAATTCCCTTAACTGTATTTAAACTATTTACTGCCACAGCTTATTAAAAACTAACAAAAACAACTAAGAAACATAAATTTACAATTCTTTGTATCAACGTTTTGTCTGTTTCTTTCACCAACTATCTTAATAATTTCCAACTATAGAGATCACTAAGCGGCATGGTTTTTTCATTTCTATGATTAATAATCGTGTAGTTTTTCCAACAGTCCAACATCTGCTCCTGTAGATGCGTGCACAGTTTACCAAACAGTCACTGTTTGACTGGCTTTGCTCGGCGCATTAAATAATAAACGAGTCAGAATAAGAGATTTTAAGAGCACGTGCGTGCGTGCGTGTGTACAGGTGCTAAGCGTAATGTACTTTTCTTCAATAATAGATTAGAGCGCACCGGAAACGAGAGTCGATTTTAAGGGTTTGTAACAGTTATCGTAGTACCTATTTTAAAAGATCCCGCAAGTGCATCCCTAGCTAGAAAATGTAAGTTTCTACATTGAATAAATTCCATTTATGCACACATAGTTCATTATTTAAATTAAAACATAATTACAGTTAATTAGAAACCCTATTATTTCTTATCCAAAATACTGGTTCTACTGAAACACGTTTATGCCTAATCTCTATCCGGTGGGATTTTGCAATGGTGGGCGGGACTAGCGAGCCTAATTTACATAGACGAGCGTCGTTAGCTATAAATCTCAACAACGGTGTATTGTGGGCTGCTTGTTCTTAGGCGTTAAGAAAGTGAGTTTAGTAGAAGTTAGCATGGTGTACATCTACCCACTGTGTAAACCAATCACCAGCGAGGATTTGATTTCCTATTCCGGCTATCGCTTCAAAGTCTCGCAGGATACACTTTAGTGTAAACTTTCGTATTTTTGTTCTTAGAATATTTTTTAATGCTGTGTTAATAAAAGTGTTATTATACATCTTAATACTGTTTTACTTGAATTGACCTCGTATTACCTTTACTGCTTATGTAGTGCTCATCGTTTAAGCACTGCCTTTAAACTTTTTCATAAATTGGCCGTCAATAATTGTAGTGTTCATTATCTAAAAGTATAATAAATAACAGTACTTTTTGCAGTCTCAAACAAGCCTCCTCCCCATTTTCAAAAACTAAAGTGTAGTTTTTAATCTTTCGGGGAATAAAGTTAAAATAACTCAGTATCATCATAACGTGCAGTCGTTTTAATTAAATTTTATTTTAAAATATCTGACCTTGTTTACAACACTGCATTAGTTAATCTCTTAAACCTTTTTTTTATTCATGCTGCTAATTGGGTATTTCGCCACACTATAAAATTTAAAATATAACATTCGAACCCGCAACATTTGTTTAATACATGATTGAAATTACAAAAATATAATATCAGTATTTATTTCAAAATACATGATTGAGACTTCGTCCCTGAAACAAGCTCTACACTCGGAATTAAACGATTCTTGGTATATACTATTCGTTTTTACATCTGTTACAAAAACTAAAAGTATTCTATGTGCCCCAGATACAATTGCCTTTTAAGGTAAAGAAAGTAAATCCCCTTGATCCCATCGTCATTTTTAAGTCTTCATCGAGTAGGCAGTCGAACTTTGTTTTAATTATAAAAACGAACGTGTTAGTATTTTTCTTAGTCCAGTGTCCAATTGTAAAACTATTATCGTGAAAATGATGTATTTATATGTATACAAGGAATGTATAATTACCTCCAATTAGCACACTAAAATCGACGACATATCGATGAAGAATATTCGACACCATCTTCATTGCAGACAGTGAAGGTCTTCAAATTCTAGTGAATCGGGTCATATGTATATGCGAGCAATACAGTCTTAAGATCAATATAAAGAAAATCAAGTGCATGATTATGTGCTAAAATGTTGTGAGCGATAATGGTATCAACATCGGCGGTGAAGTTTAGCAAAACGTAGAGAAAATCACGACCATTCTGCGTCGCATAAAGAATATGAGAGCAACCTCCTTCCGAATGAAGATTGTAACAGTATCAAACTGATTTAACGACACTCACGGACGAGTGAATGCCAGATAACTAAACAAGTCCGGGAAACGTGCACACTTACCCTGAAAATCGTAAGAAATAGGCTAAATGCCGCGGCTCAGATACGCTCAGCGAGAGGGCGTGGTCCTAAAACGATACACCACAGGACAAGCGTGTTGATATGTATAGCGTGTTACCAAATAAATGGGCGCCACAAGGTCCAACTCAAGGAGACCCACGCTTGACCTAACCTTGAAGGTCAAACGGGGCAAAAAGTACTCAATTACTAATTCTGGAAGCCACAGCGTAGCAACAAGCGCGCCGACCTACCTGCAACGCTCATTCACCACGTTCGGGCCTCACCTTACACTGATCTTGACACAGTGACTCAGTCACCCTGTAAACAAACATGCACAAGACAAGAGAAAAATCATAAATCGTTAAAAGCCAATACATCTATTGGGACCACTTCACATGGCCGAAAGCTTTACAGTTGTACCGACGTGGTCGGCATGTACTACACTCTAACAAACACAAAGGAGTAAATGCAAAAAGGAAAGAAAGAAAGCCAGCTGGGAGGCGCCCTATCTAGGAGCTACAACGCACAACTAAGGCGAATAACAAGTCAAATTCAGTTCTATTTAAATGTCGGATTACGACTAAACAAGTGTATTACACAAGTGGTAAATTTGTACGTGAGTGTACCAGGCCTTGATTGAGGGCCGGGCACGAATATGTGAGTTTTAACTACAATAGCATACTGTGTTTCGGAAAAACAGTTTAGAACACAAACGTTAGATTTGTACATGAGTGTACCAGGCCTTGATTGAGCGCCGGGTACGAATATATAAGTTTTAGTCGCAATGACATACTGGCTTGCGGCAAAACAGTTTAGAACACAAACGTTAGATTTGTACAAGAGTGTACCGGGCTTTGATTGAGCGCCGGGCACAAATATATAAGTTTTAATTACAATAACATGCGGCTTGCGGCAAAACAGTTTATAACACAGATGTTACCTTTATTGATGGATTAGCCTCGAGACGTGGCGTAACTCGCTGCGTGAAGACTACACTATTTATAACATTTCGTGGGCGAAATGCAGTGACGTCCGGAATCGTCCTCTGCCTTAGGCGTGGGTGAAATGTGTCATGCTCCCTTGGCAAACACGAACATCAGCGTGGCTGTTAATTAGCTCACTCGAAAGATAAATCCCGCCCAACAAATGACGGACAAAACAGGCCTAACGAGCCTCCGTAATTACTAAGTGGATAAAACAAAACCCTCGAGCGGACATCACCAGCACTGCTCCCGAAACACAAGTACTCTCACAGCTCGCCAAGCACCGTCTGCCAAACACAATTAAGGAAGTCACAAAATTCACAATATCAATACTCGCTGTAACAGCACAAAATTAAACATCAGACGCAAATCTAATAACGAACTACGCCAACAATCGCGATCACTCGAAAGGGGACGCCGCTGGCGTGCGCTCTGCAGCACAACCGTTGGTGTCAGATCCTATCTCCCAACTGACGCCACGCGAAGCTTACCCGCCAAAACGTCCGTCTGCGACGTGCAGATGTAACCAATAGGAATGCCCGATGACGAACAAGCCATCCCGGTGCGATAAAGATCGACAGATGCTTTTATAAAATTCGAGAAAGGTATCTCACTCGCTCTCATAGACTGTGTTTCTGAAAAATATTTAAATGAACGCTGTTACCAGCGATGGGACAGCCAGCTGCAAAATGCGACTGCATAGAGATTCGCGCGAACGCTAGACTGAAAAATTAACCCAAAAGCCACGCGCGGGTCAGGATTCTTGTTTGATGCCGAAGCTGCGGTATTAAAAAATAAAATATTACCGACTCGGGCCCGACATACAGGCGAACTCGCCAATTTTGTATCAAAACTGCTTCAAATGGTTATGTAGCTATCGGAATTAAGGACAAATAGAAAATGGCTTGACAAGATGGCGTGGCCATGATCTGAGTACATGTTTGCTGAGGTGTTATGTCTATTCAGTGCTTCTGTTTGGTGTTAAAGCTTGGTTTCTCACCGACACAATTTTTAAAAGGTGAGAAGCATTTGAGCCGTATACCAATCGCCGAATAGTGACTCTTGAATGAAAATATTGAGCAATGAAACTATTCTAGCTCGTTAACGCAATTAAAATAAGAAATCTTTTATACTTCGGACACGTCATGAGACATCCTGAGACGTACTCCATACTTCACCTCATCATCATCTAGGATCTAGGGAGAATGTATCGCAAGACCTGGTCCAGCCAGAAAACGAACTTAATGGTTGAAGAACCTGCAGTAGCAGTACGGATAATCAACTTTTTTACTGTTTTCAGTGTATCCAATAGTGTATCATAATATCCAACATTCGCTGAACGAATATGATATCAGAAGAAGAAGATTTATAATGCACTGGAACATAATTATATCAAGAGAAGTACTAGGTGATCATTTTGTAACCGACAGTTTAACTCCATCAATACAATTATAAGACGTTTCTAAAATTGGTAGGGCAGGAACGAAACAACTGACAAATAAAAATCTCGACAGGTACGTAAAACATAAAGTTGCATCTTATTTACGAAAGATTGGGAGAAATATGCTACTATAAGAAGACATTTCAAAACTGTGGAGTTAAATTACCGAAAATATGTATAAAGCTCAAAATATATGGTAAATCAGCATAGTGATATACCGAAAAATGTGGAAGAATGAGAAGACTCCTTTATATGTGGCTGCAGAATGTTAGTATTTTCGAGTAAATGATGTTAGGGGGGCTTTGTTAGAATTAATTTCTTGGAACACCGAGTACGGTCCAAGGGATACGGACCATTCTACGACGATTGGAAATACGCAGAGTTAGTAGTAAATAAATTTATTTTTGTATCTTTGTTTAAGCTTCTATCATGTCATAGTTTATCAAGTTGGGCCATTGCACTTCTACCAAGTTAAATCCGGGATGAAATATCCGGTTTGCAGTTTCCTGTGTTGTTGTAATATTGCACCCAAGTATACCAATTGCTCAACCACATGACACACCAAGATGTTTGATATGTCAGATCTGTTATGTTTACGATTAACTACTAGGGTCTCAGTTTTATATTGGAAATTATATCTCCCCCATAACAATTCAGCCTTGCCACTTATCAATAATCACCAATGGTCTTTCATTTCAATAAGAACTAGAAACCACGTATGACTCGGAAAGAGCTGTATTACAATATTTTGAAACGAGTCCCATAGCTCACTTCTTCCATTGTGCTCTCCTAGTCCATATTTTCTCATAACAGAACAAATATAATCTTGGCCGTAGTGCAATTGATTTTGATGTTGAAATAGCCTTACACTGTTTCTGTGTTAGGTATTCTTGAGATTCAAGGGACGTCTTCAATTTTTCATTCTTCCTATCTGTTACCCCAAAAATCAGGCCATATACCTGTATAATATTTACACTAGATGGTGTAGTGTTAGTATGAATGAAGATGATACTTTAGTTGACAGTTTGATATCTCAGTACCAATTTCTTTAACCTATTAGAAGCCATAGAGGTTACGCCTGCATAACTATCTTCTTCGGAGTCTAAATAATATACGATGTAGTTATTGCGAGTCTCTGATAAACCTACGTTTAGTAGATTATTTAAAAGCAGCTAATTTTAGTCAAAAAGCTAAACTTTGTTCTTAGAAACCCAAAAATCAAATTGCATCTGAGAAAACAAGTATCTAATCAATGTGTTACTTACGACGCAGAAACATGGACTCCTAACAAAACAAAGAGTAATGGTAGTAGAAATGTTGAGAATAGCTCTCATCATCATCATTGTTAGGGCTACAATCCAGGTGGGGTCTTTGCCTGCTCCAAAATTCGACGCCATTCTGTTCTATCTTTTGCTATTCTCCGCCAGCCGCGGATATGAACGTGAGGGATAACTTTTTTCACCTCTTGCATCCATCATGTCCTTGGTCGTTCTCGTCTTGTCTACCTTCAAGTTTGCTGTTCGTTAGCGTTTTGATGATTTGTTGTTCTTCCATTTTTGTTAGATGCCCTCTCCAGCGTAGCCCATTCATTTTAATATGTTTGATAATATCCGGCTTTTGATACATTGAATATAATTTAAAATTGTATCAGGTAAGCCACTCATTTTGTTATTTAGGAGGTTGCAAGATTTTTCTTTCAAACGTGCCAAGTGCCCTTTTGTCATTTTCAGTAATAGTGCACGTTTCTGCGCCGAATGTAAATACAGGTCTACAAGAGTTTTGTAAATTGAGATTTTTATTGGTCTACTAACTTGAGCTAAAGTTGGCTTGCAGTCGCCAGTAGGATTTATTGGCCGCCATAAATCTACATTGTATCTCTTCACTAACTCTGTTTGTAGAGCTGATTACGAGATCGAAAAACAAACTGGATACGTAGAACAACAAAATTGACTGACATATCCCAAATAATCGCAGAATTCAAATGTAATTGAGCAGGCCACGTGGCAAGGATAAATAACGGCAAATGGGCGAAGGGAGTCATGGAATGGAAACCGTGAAAAGGCAGAAGATCAATCAGTCGTCGACAAACTAGATTGCAAGATAACATCACAAAAATGATAGAATTAAGATGTATAAATATAGAACAAGATAGAAAATATGTGAAAATTCAGAGGAAGGCCTTTATTCAATAATGGACAGTTGATGACTGATTGAAGAAGACAAAGAAGAATTTGCCTGGTTGTTTTTTTCTAGTATTAAGTGAAGCTAAACGGTAGCTTATTAATTTCTGTTAGTCCATTTCGCATGGGATGTCCAGTGATCCACACATCCACGTCCAGTAGTTGACTTCGCCGGTCGTCAACCAGAGCCCATAACGAAATGGTTCCTACAGTAATACTTTCCATGTAACCACGATTGTCTTCGAATAAATAGTGTCGCAATTTGCCATTTGTTTTCGTCATCGCGGTGTTACAACCGTTAGGTTGATAACTCATGGCGGTTACAACTATATCATATGCGTTTAATTAAAACTTCTTCTCTCTTCAACCTATATCGGTCCACTGCTTGACGAAGGTCTCTCCCAATTTTTCCATTTTTGTCTGTCGTGTGCTTTTCTCTTCTAGTCTTTTCCTGCTGTTCTGGAAATATCATCGGACCATAGTGTCTTGGGTCTGCCGACATTTCTTTTTCCTGTGCGTGGTCACCAGTCCATTATCTTCCTAGTCCATCTGTCATCTCAGCATCGCGAAATGTGTCCCGCCCATCTCCATTTTAGTCTTGCGATTCTGGAGGCAATGTCAGTGACACTGAGGTAGCTCTGATTTAAAGACGTTTTGTAACTTCCCGAACGCAGCCCAGCCTAATTTGATCATTCGCTTGAACTTCTTTGCTTATTGTTATTACTTGTCCTGTATATGTACTCTGGGGCCTCGTCAATATCATAGTCTTTTATTTTTATGTTTGGTGTAATGTCAACATTCGCAATCACTTTAGTTTTGTCCAAGTTCATACATAGTCCATCAAGTTCTGAAGCTTTGTATAACTGGCTTACCATATCCTGCATATATTGCCGATTTTCTGCAAATAGCACTATATCATAGGCATATCGTAGGTGTGATAGATATTCCCCATATATATTTATACCTTTTGTATCCCACATTAAGGTTTTAAAAAGGTCTTCTACAGCACTTGTAAATAACTTAGGTGAAAGTACATCGCCCTGCCTTACTCCTCTGTTTATGTTTATTTGTTTCGTTTTTCATGCTTTGTCATACAGATCCTGTATTAGTTGAATGTACCTGCTATCAATTCTATTTCTATTTAACGGATTCATAACGGCCCATATCTCAATACTGTCGAATGTTTTTTCGTAGTCTATAAAATTTCTTATTACAGACTAATATCAAGGCCGCTGAACCGTAAACTATCTTTGTAGTTTAACCCTAATTTCAAGTTGCCCGAATGGCTCAAACATACGAGGTATTTACTGAACCCTAAATTCGATCTACCAAAATCGCTCTAGGAAGCACATTTACTGCCACCCTTGCAATGGGGCATTAGCAAGTTATTTCCCCAGACTAGGATGCAGCTGACGCTTGGACAGGGTTGTTGTTTGCCTGAAGTATGAACCATCGATGAGGAAAGTTTCTCCCCGCTATCCATCTGCGGATCTTAAACTGATGATAAAGGAAATTGTTCTGGCAATGTCAAATTTTAAAAAAAAATAGTCCAAAGTTTTAGTGTGGGTGGCCATATCGTGGTGTATCCAGCTCATTTATTAAATCCAAGGGTGCTGCCATTAATCACGCAGTGTATATGAATGAATGTCTCCCTAAACTGAAGAAGTTTATCGATAAATAGCATAAGCAACACGATATTCTGTTTTGGTCCAATCTATCCAAGCTCTCGTTATGGAGAAGAAATTCAGAAATGGCTTCATGCAAAACGCATTAGTTTTGTCCTAAATGAATTTGATCTTGGATGAAACTTTGCAATTGTGTTTATGCTGATGGTTGGAGACAGTTAATCCGCAGTATTAAGAAACAACTTTTAAAAATAGATACCGAAGTTGGTTGCAAAGTAATTGCTCAAGTTCCCTCTAAATTAAGAAAATATTTCTTGAACTTGTAATTTTGTGAATTTCGTTGGAAGTGTTGGGGATTTACTTTCTTTAACTATAATCCATTCAAGCAGCTCAAACTTATGCCACAACACCACCCTTTGGTAAAGGTATTGCGTATAATTGTTGATCGTTTACTCATGCATGAATTTTGTTAGCACATTTTTCGGCACTCAAAATGAAATATAACTACAGATCGTTTTAAATTTTGTATGTGTATGTACCTAATGGAATATAGGATTACTAAGACACCAAATATTTTTTAAGTAACGGTTTCGAAAATTTTATTACTTCTAGGAAAACATTCCGAATGAAATGATAAGGGTTGTAGTGTTGGTAATATAATTACTCATACTGAACCGTCTGGTTCAAGATAGCTATTTTATTCAAAGGCGGAAAATGCAGAACAATTTTGAAAGAGAGTAAAGGTCTAGATAAGTAAATGGCATTATGTATCAATCGATTTCTTTTGATGTCACTAGGGAGCACGGACGTGATAATTTGTCCAATCCTTCAGCTAAGCTTAGAATATCACTAGAACCAATCTATTCCGGATTCTCCGCTTTTTCAGTCTTACTGCTAAAAGATTACCTTTCTCGAATAAATGATTTTTTACTCTTTACACGTTTTATCTTGGTTTTTACCAGTCCATTGCTATTTAATCCTGACATAAAAACTACGTTTAAAGCATTCCATGCTTTATAAAGCTGCCATTGTAGTAAGACACAGGGCTTTGTTAGAGTTAAAATTCCACGCTTGTATCTATCACCGCACAGGCTAAATAAAATATGTATTGCTTGTTAGCAAACCAAATATACTTCAGCCTGAAATATTTATTTAAGTTGACAGCCAGGCCATAACGGAGGCATTAAATTCGAGGTAAATATTTGCTGCAATGGATTTTTAGCATTTCCAGGCTTTCTCGGCCTGTCATCTTTAAATGACCTTTTATCAGCTTTATCCTTCATCACCTTGATGCTGTAACTTTCTCATCCTCTCCCCGAAATGGATATTGGACCGAAACACGCAGTGCATAGTGGGTTTGCGAAGTAATTCCACAAATCTTGGTATCGTGCTATAAATCGAGTGTCCTGGAAATGGGGCTGCGTTGCCAAGGAAGCGTCAGCCCGCGTCCCCTTGCACGAACCTTGCGATTGCTGATGCCCTCGCCAATACCTGTTGAAGCCTCCTTGTTTAATACTTTTAGAAACTCGAAATTACACCGCTTTAAAGATTTTCTTGGGAAAATTGCAAGGCTCGACATGTTTAATTGTTGGGAGAGACATATTTTATTTGATAATGTTGTAGTTTGGATCACACCAGAAAAGAGTGGAAATCGATTTTAAGGGTTCGTAACACATATCGAAGTACCTAGTATTTTAACATCATATAGCTACAACTAACGTTACTTATACATATAGATGGATACAGTAGGCTACAAGTTTTATATTAATGATTACCAAAACTAACAAATTGAACTTGGTCCTGAACCGTCACTGCTTATCTACTTCTCTTACTACTAATATGTACAATGGCAGTTAAAAATTTAGTAAAAGAATACAAAAATATGCGAGGTAGTGGTTATTGAATATTTAAATTGTATATGGTATCAATCAGTGTCCGTAGTTTGAACGACAGTAGAACAAACAATATCAAGGTGTTCAAATGAATGTCTGCTCTTCTCGTTAAAGGAAAAGAAGGTTTGCTTTATTCCATGCATCAATTTAGAGTAGGATTTAAAGGCTAAGTTGAAGACGCTCCAATTTAAAGAAATATAAAATTTAAGCTTGAACTGTCAGAGAAAGGGCTTTCAGCAAATAAAAATGTAAACGGGGGTTTTCAAAACGCAGAATTAATTAACTGATTCGGCAAGACGGCGGTAAAGAATTTACGTCCAACATTTGCAAAACGAAGTTCGTGAGCTTCCTTTCGGGCAAATAAAAATACAGAGGCCAGAGGATTGTCTGGAAAAACAGATTGCGTTTCACACGACAGGTCACATGGCCCGCCATTTATCTCTCTTAAACGCCCTTTCTAAAATAGTTCTGGCTTTATTGAGCCGGACCAGAATACATGAATTTATATCAACTGGGAGGGACGACTAAATTATTGTTATTTTATTATTGCGGACCAAGTCTAATTTCCAACAAATCGCAGATGAGCATTTCCACTTTTCGACAAATTAACTTTAGGCAGCAGCTGCTCGCTCATAATTACCCCAATTAATCCGAAACCGCACAATTGAAAGCTAATGAGAAAACTATTATGGTGGCACTTCATACGAGAGGTCCATACTGATAGCTTAGCTTCGGAACCGACAGTAAGTCACGTTTTATAGCCTGGTTTTCAAGAAAATCGATTGGAGTTTATAAATACAGTTTCAACCATAAAAGTTTATTTCCAACGCAATTAATGTGCTGCGATTTCCAATTACTTAAATGACTGAAATGATTACGGAACAAACAATAATTCTCTATCAGGTAGAATTTGCTGTACATTAAACTATTTATAGAATGACAATAAAGGAGTTTTGAGAACTGATAAACAAAACCTATAACTTATGCGGCTATTGGAGTAACTACCTTTGAAAACTGTTTTAAACTGCAACCAAATATTGGCCAATTTTTCTTTTTATGTGTAACAAAAGCTATTTCTGGAAGCTACAAGGAAAACCAGGATAATGCCTACCTTTTGATACAAAAAAATCAATGTTATTTTACTTATCTCATAACCTCAGTAGCAATAGGTGCACAAGGTAAACATCAATCAGTTTCAGCCATAAATGGAGCCGCCATTTATCTTCTTTTCTACAGGATTTCAATACCCTTTCAGAGCTCCTCAACAAGCAAAACGCTTTAGGCGTTTCTGTTATTGTTTCTTCAGAAAAATGCCTAGCTATATTATAATAAACAAATCGTTACTTTAGTCGCAGCTAAACAACATATTATGGCTTAATATGCTACATATGCAACAGTAGTTTTATTGTACTTTTGAAAAAATTAACAGGAAAGCTGTGAAATGCAATATCAGTGAACATTTACTGAGTGAACGAATGAAATCAAAATGATGGGCGAAATAACACAGCTAATAAATATCGCAATCGGAAACTATTAACTTCAGCCTGTTTAGTTACAAAGTAAAAGGTATCAAACTATAAACATAACGAGGTAAAATTATATAACAAAAAGAAGAATAAAACAATTGTAGATTTTTGGGGACTCACCTTCCAGCCTAGTAAATGCATACAAGTAAGAACATGGCCATAGACTTGAAGACCAGGATATTCAGCAAGTGCCTACTACTGGGACAAAACTAGACCATGCCGTAGAAAACCACAAACGACGGAACATATTGTTGGAACATATTTTAGGTGCCCCGAGCTAATTTTTTTTCCATGGATTCAGATCGGTTCACATGCATAAATCTACAAGAACTGGCGACTTACCAAAAATGCAATAACGCCCCCGCGGTCTAACGGTTGTAAATCAGAAACATGATACTGGGGGTGCAAAGCGAACGACGAGTCCTTTAATATAGCAAGTGGTCACACACGCCCGACCGCGAAAACAAACTCAGCTAATTCTACAATCAGTCATGCAAGCAAAACAACAAACATTCAGCTTTTAGCAGTAATGTGCTCATTACATAATATTTACAGGGGGTTTTATGCCCCCCCCCCCAGTGGCGTTCCCACGGCATCTCGCAGAAGGCATCGTCAGGTATATTCTTTGGTGCACCTGCGATGACGTGCCTGCAATAATCCTGAAAACACGGATGCTTACCGCATCTAGTATGCCTTAACCGAACGTTAACTGCATCAATGGATCGAACCCATGTCAATGTAACCCGCAATTGCGGTGGCCGCATGAACCGCAAAAGGCACACGCTCAAAGCATCTTTGAGAAACGGGCTTCCCGAGCCACCCAATCGCGCTCATTAGGATCACTGATAAGCAAGGTGCTTAACAGGTCAGGAATCGTGGGCCATCTTGCCGAATGGCCCCTTATCCAGGCACGAGAGCGCTCTCTACGGAAAGTTGACCCCAGGTCAACCATAACAAAACAACGACCCAATTAAGAAAGCTGTCTACAAGCAGCCTCAGTAGGAACAATAACAAATGTTCGACTCCGCTGTACAATAACTACATTTACAAAGCTACGCAAGCACTAGTATAAAAATGCTACCCCCAGTCGCCTCGGCCTTAGAGCATTCCCATATGAAAATTATCGGCTAACTGCCCGCAAAGGCCCAGCGACATTAAAACAACCCTCGGTCATTAATTTTGCTTTGGACTCGTTTCGATTCTGTGCTAAATTAAAATGATAGGATATTTTCAAAGAACTGAAAGAACACAAAAGTAAATATTACACCAAATTATATAATAAAAAGAAGAGTAAAACAATCGCAGATTTCTAGGGAGTCACATTCGTGTTTAGTAAGTGCATACAAGTAGGAACATGCCCATAGACTTGAAGACCAAGGTATTTAACAAGTGCCTACTACTGAGAGAAAACTAGACCATG
This sequence comes from Agriotes lineatus, assembly GCA_940337035.1. Lineage (NCBI taxonomy): Eukaryota > Metazoa > Arthropoda > Insecta > Coleoptera > Elateridae > Agriotes > Agriotes lineatus. Next base: position 81,079,274 of record OW679200.1, on the reverse strand, counting down.
CCGTAGAAAACCACAAACGACAGAACATTTATAATCCTTGGAATAACTCCGAAAAGCAGATGAATGATGTGTCAGCAATAGTGGAGTAGTAGATAAGGCTGATAAATTAAAATGAACATATACAAAACATGCAGTAAGAAGCGATCCAGACCGATGAAACAACGCTACTTTAACATAAAAACCCTATCCTTCGTCAACAGTATAAAAGGGAGGATGCTTAGGTGATTAGATTACTCGAAATCACAGCGAGCCTTCAATGCGCACAAGAAGCAAATAGCATAAAATGATGGAGAGAACTGGAAGATAGGTATATGGAAATATAATTTTGATAGCATATCATATAATAGTGAAGAGATACAATTACTTGACAATTACATATTACATGTTAAGGTAAAACACATTTTAGTATCTAGTAAATTTGGGAATGACAGTACAAATTGCAAAAATTCAAATAAAATGGAGAAGTCATAAATATAGTCGCATTTTTAAGTTACTTAAAATCATTCAGCATCCTTGAGGATAACTTCAATTAGATGAAGGCAGCCATGCAATTATATATTTACAGACAAATAAAAAAAATCAGTCAGGACTGAAGGTTTCAAGACCTCAGATTCTCAACACGTGTAGACACCACAGACAGAATTATATTTAGAACTCAAACCAAACAAGCTTTACAGCCTAGTCTTGCAGATAGCAGTCACGATAGATCTAAATCCGACTGTGGATGCAGACACTCTATAAGTCTTATAACCGATTGAAGATGGTAATCCTTGACTAAATGCTAAAAGCAACACTTTAAATAGCACTAGATATAATATTTTATCTGGGTGTAAGACTAACAATTGTATTCCTTAAGCTAACGTGGGTTGTCAGTTTATTGTCGTGATGAGCTCAGACACTCGTGTGGGTAACACAATTTCAAATCTGTCACAGTGCTAACCTTTGAACTTGCTATTGCGTGTGGGTTTCTTAATACAATATGCTTTTTTTCTTTTTTTATTCAAGGATAACAATGTATTATTACTTTTCGGAAACTCTTTGTGGTACCTGATCCTATTCTGGACCAGTTACAGCACTTTCAATGTTGAATGCCTCTGAAAGAAAGTCGGGTGACATATCTCCCCGAACAAATGCTGTATAAAAACTTATTTTTCGAGATAATTTAATCAACCGAAGTCATTGTCACTTTTTTCCTCTTTATGGCCCGTCCCTCTACTGATTCCGGGGACACTTCAGGCTGAAAGGCTTATTATGCATACCCTAATTAGTGGGTCACACCCATTCAGTGGTCTTTGTTCCCTTTATCAAAAGATGTAGGTCCTTCACCGGGTGTGTAGCAAAGTCCTTCGGTTCCATAGTAGGCTGGCCGAATATGCGCTGTCTTTTCCTTTCCAACGCATCACAGACACACAAAATGTGTATTGCAGAGTTTACAGGTAAGGTCTCTATTGTATTTTCCGATATTTCGCAAGTGATCCTGTGTTACTCCTTATCCATGAGAAGTAGTTCTGCAGTTCTCTTCTTGCAAGGTCCGCTTATGTCCTTAATGTGGTTCTGTCCTAGTCTGTCAATCCAGTATCTTTCATGTTGAGTGCATCACTTGCATAGCCTCGGATAACACTTCTTGAAGTTCCTAAGACTGATTCTGGGCCAAGGTAAGCCTCAGCCGAAGTTGTTGTCATTTACTTTCAACCCTAGAATGGGTAAAAACGAAGGACGTATACATGAAGCATTAATAAGCTTTATTGCGTAATGCTACTACTATGAGTCACATATAAAGGAGACAATTAAATATTCTGTGAAAAAGAGACCATTCCATTCGTTATCGTAATGATAATCCACTGTGGATAGTTATTAAGCGTATTCCATTATCTTTTATTGAAGAAAACATAAAAGAGCTGGAAGAGAAACACTACTCTTCTTCTAAACAAAGAAACACACCAAATACTATTCTGCCATTATCCTAACAGCTATGAAAAAAGCAGCGAAATATTTAAATTGAAATATTTAGCAAACTGTAAACTAACTGTCATAATTAGAAAAAGGCCAAGGCATATACCGCGATGTAACGACTGTCAGAATTGTGACCACCCTAGAAATTTCTGTGCAACCAGATGTCGATGTGTGAAGTGTAGTACCGACCAAATCGCTGGAGAATGCACAACAATGGCATAATATCGTCTGTTTTATTGATGTCAGCTGTAACGGTTGCCATACTACTAGTTACAAAGAATATCCTCATCATAAAACACATCAAAAGCAAAGTTCATCAGTTACTAGACCATGTAACACTTCCACTAAACAAGTAAAACCTTTTCACCATCAGTGTCACTGAATCTCAATGCAGTAACCTATTAAAGAAACATGCTCTTCTAACATACCACCTCCTCTTTTCATTAATAATACAATTCAAACTACTACGCAATTTATAACTCCAATCCTGGAACACATCAAAACCTATATTATTAACATTATTCTGTGCCTAGATATTTCTAACTACAAAAGTCTTGGTTGTTTTCCTTCTTAGATAATTGAAGATTTGTTCTAAGGTTAAATAACACATTCTCGTATTCAAAAACAGTTCTTACCGGAATTGTCCAGGGTAGTATACTTGGTCTGGTACGATTGAATATGTATGTCCGTGATATAGCACATCCGGATATCAGTCTAATTGTAATGTTTGCAAAAGCATGACAGCAGTTACAGTCGAAAATGACGACATAACAGAAGCCGCTGTTCAATAGCTGAATATAATTATTAATTGGTCTTCAAAATGGGCTACAGCTGTCAATTCAAGTGGGTTCATAATATATTTAAGTTATAACCATTCATGTCCTTCATAAACTTCCAGAATACATTCTAAGGAAAAAAGATAACCGACCTAATCTTGTGAGAATAATAGGCGATATAGATTGTGACATCAACGTTGAACACATACAGAGGTTTAATTAATGAGGAAATAATATGACGCTCTGGTAGAAAACAAACATATTTTTTTAGCCTTGTTCTATTCAATTCAGTGATGGGTTATATTACCAACAATAGCAAATACACAAACATGACTTGTAACAAGTCTTATATAAATGTGTCCCTGCTGCAAGAAGATATATCATGGTGACGTAGGTAGAAAAAATTAAATCAATACTTTCTTCTAACAGATACTTTGCAAATTAGAGATTGATATAAATGTGAATGAAAAGCTCATGAAATATTACATTATATATACGTACATTAAAATATTCGAAAATGTACTCAGTAATTAAAATCTTTATACAGAAATGCAAGATCAAGTCGTGAAAGAAACACAAACTTTTGGTTATGTTTACGTTGTAATATGACAAAGTTTATCCCGCTATACTACACTAGATAATATTACGAAGTTGAAAATTGACATTAAAAAAACGAATACCGTCAGAGACATTATCAGGCGACATTGAATAGAATCAAAAATCAATATGTAAGAAGCCAACTGGCATCATAAAATGTACAAAAAGCAGGAAGACTCCAACAGACTAATCAGAATAGCGAGAGGCGTAAAATCAATAGCAAGACGAGGTCAGGTAAGTTATGGCATCAATAAAAACCTCATAAAAGGTTCAAGTATAAGAAGGAAAAAAATAAGACTAAGAAGGAAATACGAATATATCGATTACTCACAAAGCTGTACTTAAAACAACATCTGGAGTAGCAAGACAAGAACTTCCACCAAGTAAAATTTGCTTTAAACTTGAGGGGAAAAGAACTCGATCTAATTATAATGTTAAATTCTAAATTTCCAGCCAATGGTAAGTTTCAGTTGAAACATCTGTTACAATAGTTTTGGTTAAAATAAATCCAACAAAATATGATTTTAAATGACCAGAGCTCACGAACAAAAGTCGAAGGGGTACCGCGGGGAAAAATAATACAATAACTTAATTAAACGTTACAAGGAACTTAAGCTTAGGGCGCTAGGTCCTACGAGTTATCTTGACATACCCCGCAGAACCATAGTTGAACTGCGTCGTAAGGAAAAGGAACAATAAACGCTCAACAAAACACCAACAGCTATTATCAAACAATGTATTTAATTAACCACAAATCGTAATGCAACGAAAAATATATTAGACGACCCTCACATGAGAGTCCTATTAAATACGAAGTATATAACTTAATAACATATACTTAGTCAAATTAAAATTTAAGCGATCCGATACAAAAGCTCAAAGTGAATCGAGGTTTGAATAAACCTTATAGCCCCAAACAACTGTTGTAAAAAAGCGAGCCCACAAATAGAACAAATTATTTCGATCCAGAACATTATTATGTAGGTGTTTAGAAAAAGCTATTACTTAAATAGAATACGGGGTTTTAAAACAAATGCTAGTTTAATTAAAAGAGCCCGGAATCGATCATATAAAATCCTTACTGAAATGATCATCACCTAAACTCAACAAAACTATTTAATATGAAGACCTGCAGATTACACGCAATCACAAAAAGGTCCTATTATTTATCATATTCAAAGCAAGTACATAGTAAATCACCAGATGGTTGTTTAATAATTACAATGAAGTTAAAATCGACAATAAGTAACTTACATAACGAACGGGATTCGACAAGCTATACGGTGGCAACTGCAGCAAAAAACGAAAGAGTACACCGGTTACACGAAGGGTTGAATAAAATACCCCTGACTTACACTGCTGATCTCGTGCACCGAAACACAGGAACCACAGTTGGCCAGAGCGGATTCGTGTACGCAGTCCAATAGATGGTGAAAGGGGTACACTGTAGACTTCTCCTTCAACATTTAATGACTTGTAATAGATCGTCAAAAATACATGGAGGATGTCGGGGGTTACTCAGAAAAAAAGAGCTTGACATTTGAGTGGCCAACAGGTGGTTTTACCTACAAAATACTATTAAATCCTGATTCAATCAGATAGGTGCAGCAATTCACTAAAGTCTTGTACGAAATATGCACCTGGCTACTGATGCTTTTGGGGAAAACTTCGTTTACTAAGACCCCAAAAGATGTGTCTTACGGCATCGAAAGTAAAGTAAAATCCCAAAAATTTCTAAAATGGATGCCAGTGATGCTGGTGGTTGACGAGTTTTGATGATAACACCTTGAGTATTGCAAAATGATAACACTTTATGGAAAACAATAACCATTTACTTATTTAAACATAATTTACTAACGATCACACACATGTGCTAACAATATCCTGGTATTTCGACGGGGGTATGTTAACGAACGTATTGAAAGTGAAGCGAAATCGACACGTGCCAGTTGATTTGCAGAAGGGGCAAGGGATGCATTATCTGATGGAATGAACTGGCATCGGCGCTTGCTTATATGTGTTTAAATAGCTTCTTCAGTTGCAAAAGTGAAGAGTTGCTTATTGCTTGTTGGTGGTCGGATGGACTCTCGTTTTCTCTAAAGTGCGGTTTCCCATCGTACCTCATTTCTATGCCGAAGCATTGGAATTGCTTTATTACCCTTCTGCTACAACCGGTTGTTTTCTCGGCTAAAGTGGTGGGTCACTTTTGTCCGAATCTCTTGCGTCATCCGACGGTCTTATTTGCGGGCGAACAATGGGATTGCCTCGATTCTTGAACAGCCGGCCTTGGTCACAAAAGGGCTTACCTCTCAGATCCCCCGCAGTTCGCAGATGGGAATGGTTGCCGAGATCTGGTTTCAAATTGCGTACTTTACAGTGGAATTGCGAACGCAATTCTTCACTTGCGGCACTAATTATTCCTTTTATGATACTAATCACTTGCGCGTAGCGTTACATTCAAAATTAGTTACCCGCTGATTTAGGGTGCACAACTTAGCCATATGTCTGCTACAATATAAAAAGAGATGCCGGTTGCGAATCCAAAAATCACAGTATCCTAATCTTTTTTCTTCTTTTCTGTCGACAGTATCTTTCAAATATTAGACAAATGTATATAAATCAAAGGGAAACTTCTGATGCGAAAAAGGAATTTAAAATGCTATAATAAATGCGAAGAGACGTTGGTTTTAAATTGGAAAGCACATGCAGTAGGTATAATAACACAATCCCATCTGAGAGCATAAACAACAAAATCGGCGATTCCCAGGCAAGCCTTCATAACAAAGTTTCATCGCATCTCTTTGAAGCAAACAAATTCAAATGGCTGCCTTCTTTCCTCAAAAAATTTCCATGAAATAAAAATTGCTACGCGAAACAAATTGTGCACTATAAGGGGATGCAGCTGCATTTGTCGCATTCATTTCATGCGTAGGGTAGAAACGGCGAACTCGCCACTACAAAACATGACGCCCTTTGTGAAAGGAGGAAAACACCCAGTTCGTTACTGGCGCAACGGACTTTTTGTTTTGGAATACAAATGAGTTATTTATGTCAGCAGGGTTTGTCCGAGGCTTCCTGACACCCCCGTGATATTCCCGTTGCCAGGGGTTACGATATATATTGGATACGTGTGCAACGTGCTAGATGTGTTTACGTCTGCTTGTCGTAGGGCATTTTCTGGACATATTCACAGAAACATCGAATTTTAGCCGATATCAAAATTCAGATTGGGCTGGCAAATTTTAATTTGCCAACTGTCACCCCAATTTAAATCTAGAAAGCGGGCAAGAGATGTCCAGTCTTTTCGTGTGAACTAAGTTCGTTTTCTGTACCGACGTCGAAATCTCATGCATGTGTAACGACGTATACATACATAACAATCCGGACGTCGTTCTGCCCACGGAAACATGGTCTAGTTAGAAAAACATACTTCACCTCTGTGTGGTGTATTACGTGCAAAGGGCCGTGCCAAAGCCGCTACCTTCTGTATTCTTTTCATGCCGGAAACCACGATAAATCAAAATCCCGACTTAATAACATGGCCGAGGAGAGTAGAGCAGACTCGGTACACGATAATTTACTTTATGGGAACAAGAGGACTCTGGTTTTTATTACTTTTTAGTGTCACTTCGTGTACGCTAGGCCATATCCTACTCGAGTTATTAGAATAGTTTCGCTGAAACACTGTGCTGGTGCACGATAGCAAAACATGGCGTGATGTTTGAAATCGATATGTGCGAGCCGAATGTAAATTGCTTTTCAAATACGGCTATAAAAATTAATATTTGCAGTTTACATGTTATGGTGCAATCCAAAAGCGTAGAGCCATAGCTCACACTAATTTCCTATTTTATGTTGTTCCATTCTAGCCATCTGTGTTTAGCTACAACTTTATCTTTAATCTTTTTTACAATATCATTCTGCAACAAACAACTAACTGGTTTTAAATATATTATTAAAAAATAGCAAAGGATGGCACCATTCTTACATCGATCAACGTCTCTCCATCATGATCTCGATGTACCCTGTTGTGATCCTTATGCATGGATCTGATCACCTACGTCTTCTTTTTTAGAAGATGTTTATTGCAATACTCTTTTGGGCTCTCTTTTATTTTCCATTCTTCTTATATGTCGATATTACAGTAATTTTATCATCATTACGTCGACGATCTAAAGATGTATGTACGTCTGTCCTTCTTCTTAGCTTCTTATTCGATATTTAAACTAACGCCGTAATATGATGTGGTAATTAGAGGCTGAGGAATCTGGCCCGCGCCCTTGTCTTAGTCAAAGTGACGCAAAACGGATAGATATACAATAACGGAATCCCAAAGTGTCTACGTTTATATAGGTCGCTTGTGCAAGGCAATGGATTGCCTATTCTGTGTATACAATAGGTATTTTCCAGCCAGGGCTCCGTCTCTCTATTGTTGCACAAGTGGTTGAAATAACTTTCGCCTAAACGGAATTCCATTTCGCTTTCTCTCGGCTTGTGTTTTATGATCCATTGTTAGTCGAGTCGAGTGCCCGTCCGTTTATGGTCCCTGCAATTGGTCCTTTTGCATGACGCAAAAAAGTAGATTGAAATCATGCTGTGTTGATATGGAATGCCTGCTGTTTATAGGACTGGCGTCCAACGTTTTGGGAAAGCTAGTTTACATTCTTTGCGCGACGACTCAAATCAAACGTGACTTTAAAACGACTTCTAAAATACACGCGCACATATGCTGCACCCCGAAATTTCACTTTTATTTTGCTTAGCACATTTTTTATATTCAAAATGTGTGGTAAAGTACACAATAAAAACATGTTCAATTTAGCTAAGTGCGGCGAAGTAAACGGCTATAATGCGGGCATTGAAAGCGGTGGATTACCAAGACCGAGCGAAAACTCGATAACGGTGAAAAGTTTGCCTAAAACTCGAGCTCAAAAATGGAAGCCCTGGCTGGCGGCCGAGCTCTGTCAAACCAAAGAAATGGGAAGGTTCATGGATGACGACGGCTAAAACTGCGCGAATCTATACTCGATGTAAAGGGAGGTTATTCCTAAGACTTTATTGGAAAGCATGGACAACATCACTTTAAATATTGACTACGAGCGTCAGCATCGATCTACACGCTGTCAAAAAGATCGTTCTCTAGGATTATATCGGGATACAGGGCGTCGATTTATGAGACATCGGCAGAACTATACGAGGGTTTCTCTAAATATGTATATCCGATCGGAGGTCAATCTGAATTTTCGCGACACACAAACAAGACGAAAATCGGAATTTCAAATTGTTTGGCTGCGCTTTGGGAAGCAGGGTATATCTGACAGTCGTTGTGTTTGACCAAACTTTACAGAACAGCTACATTTACGAAACCATAACGCACATATTACGCATAAACTCTTTGCTGGATTATCTCTGGCCAGCTACTGCTCGAAATCTTGACACGTGAAAAACTCCGAAAAGACAAACTGCCTGTGCCTTCTTCTTTATGTGTGAAAAGCAGTGCGGCGTCAATTCTCAAACTGGCCTAGCAGTTTCTGACAGCTGACTACGACTTTCATGAGAAATAAACAGGAAATGAAGACAAAATAGTAATATCTAAATGAAATATTGAGTTTTTTGTCAATCCACGAAATCACATCTTTTGCCGTGCAAAAAGTGATTATGACATAATTCTTCATGGATCAACAAACCCTTTAGTGCGTAGATTTGTGTTACCACCGCTGTAAATAACAAAAATTTGCTGAACTAGCTTAACTAACATCTTTTTTTAAATCCTTCGTTTTTAGCTTTGCCAAAAAGTTTACAATTTTGCTAGTTTTAAACTGGATGCGTTTAGAGGCGACTTTATAGTATATTAAGTATTAAGAACGGTAAGGACATTTTACCGATCGAAGACAATTGTTTGGAGGAGGAGCGAAGCGACGACTCCAATTATTGTCTGAGATCGGTAATTCCTTAACGTTCGTGATGCCTATGACGTTTTTTGCACGATAGAAATTATTTTTCTGCAAACGTCAGTAAAATGTCACATTATACCACAGAATAATATGTTGGTAGCACTGTAAGTCTATGTCAATTTCGAGGTTAACAGGTTAGATTTTCTGTCAGTTTTGACATAGATTACCGCAAAACCTAACCTGCTAACCTCGAATTTTAACTGATTAGTTCTAACTCTATTAACGCTGGTCCATGTTCGTGATAAATAGGTCGAAATCTGATGGTTTTTCGATATACATAGTAAACCATGGGCGTGGATTGCCGAGGTCTCTCCACAATTGTGCTATATAAAAATTGTTAACCATTAGATGTTTAGCTTTTACATACGGCGGAGCTTTGGAACGAAGTCTATTGATTTGGGCTTCATAAGAGAAGGTGTGAATAGTAATAGTAATATATTCTTTTGGATTTCCATATTCTCTTATAAAGAAAGTTTCCTTGTGTAAGTATGCTGAAGCGATATGGATTAGTATAAATTGATAGGGAGATGGGGCATCGTACCCGACGCAATTCCCATAATGTGATTTAATTTTACATCCCCATGTACTTAAACAAAACTTATGTAGGACCCAATTTCTACTTCCAAATTTAACGGCAGTGGTCACTATATTTCAGAGTTCTGTTGTATATTAGAACGATGTTATTGAAATGCACCTTGAGTTCGTTTGTTATAGGAAAAATCTCGTTTACGACAGATAGGTTGGGTCGTAAATAGAAAGAACAGGGGCTCGCTCGCGATATTCAAAACAATTGCATCTGGAAAGGTACGGGGAGAAAATTGTGTTATTTTTATGGAAGCCATCCGAAAATAATGTTAATCAAAATTACATTTATGCCGACCCCAGCTAATGGTCATAATCGCAACCAGCAATTACAACAAACAATCCCTTAGAATTCTACCTGTTCGTCAAGTCACGTCGCGCGATAGGAAAATTCCCGGTACTCAACGAGACGGAATCAGAATTTCAAATTAGTAGGTTGCATTTGTAGGATCTGGATACATCCGAGAAAGTCGGGATCTAGCACGGTAAAGCTTTCCCAACAACTGCATTCTTGGAGCAGTAGTATTCACATCACACCCAGCCTTTTTTCTTAAAGTCAATTGCCCAACTGTATCCCGTTACCCACGCTGAATTTAAGTTGAGACGATATTTGACAGTCTTCTAGCCCCACCATCGTGTGAATAAAGATATTTTAAAATAGTTGTTACTGTGGGAGCTGACATTCTTCTTCCATTTTATAAGAAGGTTAGCATATATTGATCTATTAGGTACATTTCGAAAAATCTTTCATGAATCTAACTAAGCACTCGCTTAAAATAAAATTATAGTGTGTAAACCCTTTATAGCGTCCAAACATCTTCTCGAACTTATTTAAGAGAACTAGTACATTTTTATCCAATGCTGCGTGTCTCCTTCTGGAAATTTGTCAATAGACGCATTATGCTAGCTTTGTAGTAGTAATACGTGCCCCGTATAAAAACACGTCAATAATCGATGTGAAATTGTCCAACTAATGGAACAAACTACCACTTGCTTCGCAATCATACTAAAGCATAACTGAATCGTCTGAAGCAGTAAATAATGGTGGCCTAAATTGACTTAAATATAAGTGTTTCCCAAGTAGTGTCCATAATTTAAAGAGATAACCCTTCAAGTAATTTTGTAAATAAAATTTCATATAAATCAATACCTTTAGGTTCTTCGTCGTTAAAACAAAGTGCTGAAAATTGATTTTTTAAATTTTATTCTTCTTCTTTCCATTTGCTAATAAATATTAATCTGATATTCGGCAAGTGAGTAATCAAGTCTACAATGCTAAGGTTAGTTTATTTGATATGATCCGTAAGCTGGTATTTTCTAGAGGTCACGTTTTCCAAACGGCACTCAATTTGTGCTAAGTTGTGTTGTAGATCTTGATTTATTTTATCAACTGTTGTCTCATGTTTCTTTCAATATGCATATTCGTTTAAAAATTATAAAATGAAATTTACAGAGAAAGCTGTAGATTTGAAAGGGAAACAACTGGTATCTATATGACATCCAACTAATGCACTCCTGTTACCTACTACCTACTGAAGTTGACACCTGATTGGTTGCTTAGAACACGCCCTCCGGGCCAGCCAGTAAAATAGCGTTACAATGTGCCGAAGTGCTGACTTTCACTGGTGATTTGGTGAAGAGCATCTCTTCAGCCCACATTGTCGTGTTAGTTTCTCTCCAAGGCTACTGACAATGACAGCTTAGCTGTCGAAATACGTATTTAACGGTTGTTAAATATTTGTGTGGTTAGGGGTTTTTAATAAATTATCTCATGTATTTGTTAATAATAATCTTTTTCGTCTTCTTGAAGAGAAGCCATTTTATGCCCAATAGTGTTTCTTCTAATTTTCTTAAATGTTGGAAGCCTTTTGAATCAAGCACATTTAAGGCACTGTATAAGCCAAAGTGAACAACACTGCATGCTCTTTAAATGATCAAATCTTAATCGTTGGTGTATGCTACACTAATCTATTATGAGGAATATCTTAGAAAGAAAATAATTGCAAAATGTGGTGAAATTATTTTCTGGTTTTATACTTAAAGTTCTTTACAGTGTCTTATGGAAAGCAACGTCGTCACATTTTAGCACAAAACTCCTTCGCAGTAAATATGCACTTGTCAATCATAAATAAATCCTCCTTTTGTATTTCAGGACACTTAACAACCACTAATCGCTAACTTAAACTTAAACCAGTCGGTCGACAAAAAACTGCCATAAGATTTACATTGTCCTATCGTTTCTGTACTGAACTTTAAGTATAAAGCGAACTTTGAACGTGGTTCACTCCAGGGCATCTACTGCCTTCCCACCTATTTTTTTATGTCATGCCTGCATCCCATCTTCGTTCGACATCTTCTTCATCCATCCATCTACGGTGTCCATTATAATAACTTCTTTGTGCAACTATTCTCAGTAACCGTTGGCACATGATTAATTCTTTGTAATATTATCGTTTCGTGTTTTTTGTCATATTCGTTCATTCCTTTCAGGCCCTTTAGTGCTATATTCAGTATCGACCTTTCCACGGCTCATTCTTCTTCCTCTGCACAGTGTGTGAGCTCTCTTTGGCCGCAGCCCGGGTAGCCGGCTAGATTAACCCGTTGAATTAAAGGGAAGAATACCCTTTTACAGTCACGGCTACCAAAGGTGTTTGTATGGTAGCCAGAGAGCGTAAGATGAAACCAATCTCCGAAAACAAACTACCTGCGGATTCTAAGCATTTACCTCTTGGCTACTCTGGTACCCACAGTTTTTTGTGCTATTAATAGTATTTGAGCATTGTTTTTAATAAAACTCCGAAGTAGACTCCATAGATTAATTTTGGGAATATTCTTAATCCTCCAAATACCCTCCAATCTAACTTTCTTCTTCAAAATATCGTATATTACCTCTAGATATAGTTATTAACTGCCCTATGTATTAATAACTATCTATTTCAGCATTAGTAATTTCTTTGTTAGTACTCGTATTTTGACATGATTTTTGTTTTCAGTTCACGTATTTTTAGACCTATGGATTTAGATTGTCTATTGAAATCATTTTTGCATTATTGCTGATCAAGAGTGTCATCCAAACTTTTTAAAACATCTTCTGCATTTATTTTCTCTTCATTACAGTTGCCTTTGAAAATGTCTTCCATTACTGTTACAAATAGGTTGATGAGATAAGAGTCACCTTGCTGATTTATCTGTTTAACCTCATATGATTTGTTCTTCTATATGGCTTTACATTCATAACTGAATTCTCATACATTAACTTGGAATATTTACTACCATTTACGAAATGCCCCTTGCTTTATCTACTGTTAAAGACCAACTTTTGTGTTAATCTGTCTATAATTAATTTTTTCTACAGTTGCGAGAGCTAGGTTATCGAACTATAGCTATCTTGAAATATTTTATTTGAAATGGAGAAGTATCGCCTCTGCTGAGTACCAAGCGCTTAAAATTGTTTGATTCTCGAGACATAGATTACATCGTAATCTTCCTTATCTCTCTTGATGCAACTTTGCCTCTTTCTTTAAGCATTTCATTTTTTCCTGGAACCTTGTTATTCTTTATCACTTTAAGGGCATTTTCTATTTCATCTTCTGTATTCTCAGGTATATCTTCGGATCCTACATTTATTATTTGTAATTTATTGTGTTTTTGTTGCTCGGGGATACTTTTGTAGTAGTTGTTTCGATGTTTCGATGTTTCTTCTTTCTATAATTAGGTTTCCTGCGTTTCATCTTGCAGATAGCTTTTCACTGAGATTTTAGAGTTTTTGATTTATCAAAAGTCCTTAGCACCCACTATTACGACGTGTCGAGGACCGCATCATAATTTGAGATAAATATTTCTAGCAAACTAACATATAGAACACAATTTAGTACAAAACCCAGTGCCGTAGTGCAAAAGAGTTTTAGAGAGGAGAAGGTAACGTATCCACTAGGAAAATATAACTTTGTAGGTCGTATTAAGCCAAACTATCATGACCTTCTGGGATTTATTAAACAATACATGCCAAATTTATGATCATTGCTAAAAATGGGAAACAGGAAATCTACATTAGGAAATGGAATCTTCAACTTTGACAACCAAAAACTTCAGATGATGTGTTCTTCTGAACTTTTCTTCAGCAAATTAGTTGAAGAATCTTACAGCTGTACCAATATACGTCATAAAATGTCCAGTTAGAAAGAGATTTTTATCATAGGACATAGTAATATATGCCTGAGGAGAGCTGCAGCAGTCGAATATACTTCTTCCTCAGTAGAGTGCACCACACCACTAAATCCAGGTATTTACTTTCGCTTTTAAAATCTGCTTTTACCGCACGAATCGCCGGTGTCCCGTGAGACACTATAACAAATCACGGTTTGAATCACCAGTGATTCGAAACTCATGAATGGCAAGTTTAAAATTACACCACTCAAACAGGGTGTTAAAATATGGACACTACTTAGGAAGCGTCCTAAGTATAGAAGCCCCGCTGATATTTCTTTAATCTTACAAATACAACCCTCAGCGAATGCTAACGATCACAAGAATTTTACTGCTACCACTAGTTTTAAACCTTTTATGTAAATATCTAAAAGTAACCTCGTAGTCTGAAATCGAACGAACCCCATGTCTAGTACTTGTTGGTAAGGGTAGTATAATGGCAATGGTATAATATGTGGTGGTGACAGTGTTCCCAGGGCCGGGCCGCGTGGCAGGAGCGCCAAGGAGGAAGGCGCTGCTCGCTCTCCGAGGAGGCGCACCAACACCGCCAAAGGCAGGTCGAAGCGCACCACCGATGGATGAAAAGGAACCGAGTAAGACTAGAAACGCATTTCGCATGATCGCCTTGGGGCTCTAACTTATCCCCCAGTTGCATGCCATAGCTATAATACGACTTCATTGCCAACTCCCTGACTGTACCAATTCGGGGTGACGTTACATATTGTCCTTAACCAACAAGAATTACCTGCAGTATGTGCTCGTTTCGTTTTTCACGCGCTATTAGTACTAGACGACTATAATATGTTGAACGTAACAAACTATATTTTACAGAAAGCTGCTGTTCTGACGTTTAGTGCGGGTACCATTTAAAAATATACTTGATATGATTTGTATAAGATGATATTCCGCTAAATATAGCGACCTACTTGATATATCACGCTCTTCAGGGGCTTTTATTGTAAGCAGTGCCCAATAGCACTTTACCCTTGTGGAGCAACACATCTAGAGAAAAGTATAATGCCATTACAATGCTCTTAGTGGTATATGTTGAGGGAAAATATAACAATAAGTGATTAAATTAGAATTAGAGTACATATCAGGAAAATGTTGTACCAAGTGTCCGTAATTTTTAGTTAAGCCTAAGATAATTGATATCTAAGGACTCTCACCCCTGCCCCCCCCCTCTGTAATTTATAATCTAGGCAACCTTGTTTTTTTAAATTAAAACAAATGTTGCTTGTAACCTCGTGATATGCCATGCTTTTGCTATGTTCGGTTTTGAAACCGTCAACCGGTATATAGATACTACTTTAGTTAGGTGCAAGTTTTCTTCGAACCGTGAATGAAAAATGTCAAGACCAGCGTACATAAATCAAACAAGTAGAGACGCTCACTGTCGGTTCCTTTGATGTCAACGGCTCCTGGGCGGGGAGAGGGGAGTACTTTCTGATATTACCCACAGATGGCTGTTGACTTTACAACATCAAAGTTGGGATAGAGTCCCTGTATAATATTAAAATTATCTTATTATTAATATGCAGGAACTCTAGTTTGGAATGAGGTTAGTAAATCACGTTAGCTAACAAGATTTAGTGACCGTAGGTTGGGATAAGGTCACTAGATCAACACACTAAAGTCTAAGGTACCGCCATTTTTTTATATTTATCCTTGTCGCACAATTTTGTCCAAGTGGGGGTATAAACACAATCTAACAATAATTTGAGTTTACAGCAATGTCATTACACCAAAAGGAAAATCCCCAACAACTAGTGTCTTCCCTATTGCACTTGGGAAATTTGTATATGTTATCTTTATCTCACAATTTTCTCACATTCTCAAGCGAGGAATGAAATGATGGTACCTTAGACTTAGCGTATTAATCTACTGACGTTAGGTTGGGACTCGTTATTTTGCCATCTGATGGTCAAGCTTGGAAATACCTCCCGAGTCGCTGTCCCGTGCACTCTATACAGGTTTCAACATTTGGCATGAGTGTCTTTACTTGTTTCATTTATGTACGCTGCAAAGACTATCAACTAATATCCGTTAACAATATATGTACCGTAACAGAAAATAACAAATCTACTGTCAATTGTAAAAAGTAGACATGGTTTCGTGTAGATTTAGAAGATTCGCATAGGATCTTTAAGAAACTTCAACGCTTTTGGATATCCTATTCGTTGTTGTTTTAAATAACCTTTCTATCGTTTTATCCGTCTTACATCAATCAGTATATTCTTGGTTCTTGTTTCTCTTTCAGTAGCCAATCCTATATCACATTCAATTGATTGGATTTACAGTACAATCGTTTAAGTCGAAGAGCTCTTGTATGGTACACTACACACACAGTAGTAGCTTATTTGCAAGAACCATTTTTCATACAAGATAATGAAGCTTTGCTATTCTCACACAAGCTCCATATTAGCACCGAAGTGCTTCTTATTAGACTTAAAAACTGTTTTCAGAACCATCATCCTCAGCCTATTGCTAACACCTCCACGGATTCTACTTCTTCCCATTAAGAAGGATTTCGGAGATTATAAACAAATAGTATATTTTTCATACTAATGAAAATCATTGAATAATAGAAGTATCGTCGAGTTGTAACAATGCTAAATTTATAGTCTTTTCTGCTCTTCTGTTTTTTAAGTCCAAAATGAAAAATAGTTGTGCCTGATATTAATTATTCAAGTGTTTTTCACTAGACTCTTACATGTTAATGACAATTTTGACGTAGATGTATCTCTAGCCACAGTAATTTGTATATCAAAGGTATCATTTTGGTAGAAGATTGAGCTGCTAGTTTGCTGAAATTTCCTTTTATCTATCGATAGCTTTATGTAGCTTAGTTATTTGAAAATGTGTTATATTAAAAATTACTGTATGAATAGAAGTTGCTTAATGTGCTTCAAAACATGTCATGTGGAATCTTCTTCTTCCAGATTTTTCACTTAGTTTTAGTTCAAGTGTATACCGTAGAATTAGATATTCTATTTACCAAAACATAATCATCAATCTTAACTAATCAGTACGGTATCGATTTATAGACCAGCTCATTTTATTCTTCTAAATTATCTCTGATTCGTTGCATTACTTATTTCCCAATAAACACAACCCATCTGATAGCACTAAAAGCAGCTTTTTCGATAAGCGCTTGCCACTCGAGAGCCAATAAATAGCGAGCCATTATGCTCATGAACTAACATAAAACATAATCGAAAACGGTAAAAGTTCAGCCCGCAGTAATATTCTAATCTAATCTTGGAATCACAAAAGAGCAGCTTGGCTGACAGTGATAGATTAGGGAATAAAAGTGCGGCTGTGCAGCATATCGGTTAATTTAGTCGAAGCCGGGAACATTTGCGGATATTCTTCCATCCAAGCCAGCGCATTAAATGTTTTGAACATTAGGGGTAGACACGATTGTCTGCCGCCATGATTCGTTACGCAGCTCTTCCTGTATTCGTTTCACTTTAACAAACTTGTTGCGTGTGAACCGCAATTAATCCTTTCTCTTTATGACTCTGCCATTGTGTGTGGCGTCACCCCTAACTCATATTAGCCCTTCCCTTGCATGATGTACGTTCTGCTACCTTTCTGTACATTTTGGCTACTCTGGCATGCACCCACTTCGCTTTCCATTTGGCACCGCATGATTTACTTCTGTTTACCAGCACATATTTCTAATTACTATTATAAATCAATATAAACAAATCAACCTCGACACTAAGTTATATGATAGTGATACTGATACTTACAGAAATGTGAAAGTATTGCACTAATTTGGAAATTTTATGAAAATTGATCAATAAAGACATAGGCAGATGATTTAACCCTTAGGATTTGGTATTGCTCTTTACTAAGCAGTCAATACTTTTTACACGTGTCCTGCATCCCTATCGCAATGCCACAAGTTCTCATTAAAGTTCATATCTGAGTTCCTCCAGTGCTGCAACTTTCTGACATGGCACCCTAACGTGTGCACAAAACTTAAAATCACCACCTGGGAATCACTCCCCTAGTTGTAATAACCTCTCTTTTAGTACTTTTGCTCCAGTGTTGATTCGCCAGTTCCTCCACGATATACAAGATTTGTGCCTTGAGTAGACATGATAGTACACAACTTCAAGCTGATTATAATGCTCTAGTATATAATTTAGAGAAAAGCTCTTCATTTGCACATTTTCTCTGCTACTGGCTGCCTTCTTCTGATATGGTGAATACCGATTTCTCAGAAAAACAAGCTTAAAACATACGTGTTCTGTTTGTAACGCTATGAAAATATCGCATGTCTTTAAAGAAAAACTATTGCTCTATTATTTTACTTATAACCTAAGGAGAATGTATATTTCTTCCCATGCTCCAAACGTTTCTAACTCCTTTTGACTTCTTTTATCTGAACTTCTTCTTTGCCATAGCAGGTGTGATTTTAGCTTTGTTTCTAAGACTGCGATGTCTACTAACAACCAGTCTTCGATTGCTAGAAGAAATTAAAAACATTTACTCTATACTCGTTGCAAATCTAATTGGGCTGTTTGCAATTAGTCTTGTTTTTCTTTGCCATTTAAGCAGGTTTCTATTAATTGAGTTGAATTTACCCTTCCATTCGCATTTTCTTTTTCGGAAACACAAATGATTGTGAACTATGTAACTTGTTGGCCATTTCTTGTTGTTTCTGTATAAGTTGCTCTTTCTAAGGAAATTACCATTTGTTTTACTATGTTTAAAAGCTTAAGTAAGAAGGGATGCCCTAAAAGTAAAACATAGAAATTATTCCAATGGTTTTCATATCTCTGTAAAAAGTCATTCGAAATTGCCAATATTATATAGCCCAATGGTTGATATGAATAACTGCACAACCTTGTACTTATGTCTGTGTCATTGTTCAACGACGTAAATTAGAGGTACTGCTTTTCCACAAAGCATTATTAAAAATCTGGAGCATCAAACGTCTACTTAAGGTGCCCCACATTTTATTACAATACACAATGATATCAAAAGTTTTCGCCCTACACCTAAAACCTAAACACTGTCGCCATCACATGGTTTTCAGCGACAATCACCAGGTAATCTACAGCACCTGCGTCGAAGCCTTTGCGGAATTTTCGTCGCAGGAAATTACGTTTTATATTCCAATTTCCTTTCGCTGATTGTGTAGGAGGAAGACCGCTCCGAGCCCTATATTAGGGGTGCAAATTTGAGCACTGAAAGAAGCGCAGCTTTCCGTTCCAATACAAAGTTAATTATAGGGACATCCACGTCGAAGTTCGCACAATGGACTGCAGCTGCCTGAGCTAAATTGGACATGGCTAGAAGAATGCAACAGGTGGCGGAGGGTGGGAAAAATTCTTTAGAATTTCCGAGACGACCCATAAAAGGTCCTTATAAACCCCTTCGTCAGCTGAGCATAAATTCTGCCGTCCGTCTGGAGATGGAACTGCTGTTTACTCGGATTTTCTTATTCGCTAGTGTTATTACTATTCTACCCAATAGAATGACCACATTAGAAAAATAAATTAAATGATTGTAGGAGGAACTTAATTAATGAAGTTAGCTGAAGAAAAACCCTAAATTGTACCAACTAATGTATTACATATTCGTAATTTACCTTATTTCCAAATATTTATTCTTTACATTCTCCATAGTGAAGATTATATTGTCTTCAAATTAAAATATTGCAAATAACGATAAATATTTATAAATAAAAAATAACATCGAATTGCATTCTTTAGATAACCATCAATCATGTTACATTTAGATGAATTCAAGTCATTGAAGTCCTTAACCAACAGAGCTGGGTAGTAGCTATACCAGTACTTTAGTTTGCGAATGCAGTATTCAAACCATTTCTGTGTACGTGAAGTATATAAATACATGTAGAAGTATCCGTTACCCGTATCCAATGTGAAGATACAAGGTATTTGTATTAGGATATGTATGTATAAACTATTTTCTCTTCGCCAGTAAAATGTGATATACTGCTGGATTGATAATACTTCACTTCATTGCCATGACATCTACACAATTTATCTTCGCTCGTCAGCAGCAGATAAAGTAAATTAGCGGAATCATTTGAAATTCCTAACTTGGAGGCTTTGCTACTTCACTACTGCACTACCATATTTTTCACTTTATTTTACTGTTCTAGATTCTTCTCTTGGTGCCTTTCATCTATGGATGTTGGCTTTATTAAGGAGTGATCTGAATAGTGTGCTGGCGAGCATTCCAATCCACTGCCTGAGGTTCTTCGGCCAAGATATTCGTCTACGACCAGAGTTTTGTTTACATTTCATCTCGCCCTGCATCATCACTTGAACACTGTATAGTAGTATGGCACCTTGTTCGTACGGTTGAAGGCACTTCTGGCTTCTGGATTTCTCAATCTGGATTTTTATTTCCTGAGAGTGGGCCCAGTTGCAATTAGAACCAAGATCAACAAAAGGATCCATTGGTACCAAATGGGGTTGTATATCACAGGAAAGATATTAAAAACACCAAATACAGCAGCGACATGTTTCGACTAAAAAGTCATCATCAGGCTAACTACAATTAATATTACAAATTAGTAAAATCGAACCGTTAAAGAGGCGAGAACTTACATGTTAAAACAGTAGTTAAAAGCTAGGTCAAAGCGTAATTAAGTAATGCAGAATTGGACCTTGAGGAGGAGCATGTGTTAAGCCATATGTACCACGTCACATGGAAAATTACAGACGTAAGCGGTCGTAAAAACGCAAAAATTACATGCTAAAAAACAATATAATTAGTAAAAATAGAATAATCTAAAAGCATTTTACTAATTTGTAATATTAATTGTAGTTATCCTGATGATGACTTTTTAGTCGAAACATGTCGCTGCTGTATTAACCTAGCTTTTGCTTACATTAAACGTAATACATGGGGAAGGTTTGGTGTTTTTAATAACTCTCCTGTAGAACCAAGATGATTGAAATTTGATCTACTTGTTGTAGTGGAGCATTGTTAACATAGAATTGTGTTCTTTCGATGTTATTTTTATTGTTAGACTATTTTTTCCCGTTCTTGAACGGCAACATGCAACTAGCTATGGAGAATGGGTCGGGGTCAACTTATCTTCGAAAAGGTGATAACTAAATTAGAGGGCGCCAAGTAGTTTTAACTGGCATGTTCCCTGTTATTTTCATGAAACAACTAATCACCAAGCAACTCGATTAAAGCAAAAAAAAAGCAAATGATACCCAAGTTATAACAAAGATCATATAATCATAATAACTCACACCTTTGAGGTAATAACCAATAAAATATATATAAATAGCACTGACCATGCAAAGGATTGCTTAAAACTACCATATAAATTGTAATAAAGCCACGCTTCTTCACGTAGCTTACTCAAATTAAATTGGGAACAATCGCTGTAAAGGCTGCTCAGAAAGGGGTACCGAAAATTATCACACTATAGCTGAACTGCTACCTATACATATATTTAGTTACGTGTAATTCGAAATAAATGGAATTCCCTGATTGATTATATTTTTACACCTTCCCAAATTCAAATATTCCTTCACAAACGAGGGCTAATTATCCAGGTACCTGTATACTCCCCACACTCAAACTAAATTGTTTTATTTGCTGAAACGGCAAACCAGCATGCAAATTAAATTGTTACAGGTACTGAGCTCTTAACTGCTTTGGAAAATGGTGTAAAACGTTATTTTTAGCTATTCCGTAGTTTTGATTTTGATACAAATGTTATCTTTAACTCTTACTCCTCAAATTTCTATTAAATTGACAAAGGTGAAGCCCAAGTGGTTAGGAATAACAAATAACTTGAACTATAGTTGCTGGAATTTCTTTACAACGTGAGGTTTATTTACATAGCATGTAAGTCCTCGTGGTAAGCACATCAAAACTGCTTTCCAAGCTGGAGCTACGACCCGTATACTTGAAAGTCTCCACAAATATCAGCGCAAGCACTGGCTTCGAGCCTGGCTCCGATAATGCCCGGAAGGATTGCTGGACCAAAATCCCTTTATCGAAAACTGTTCTTGACGTTAAGCAAAGGGATTATCCCACCGAAAAATAGCCAAGATACCTCCAGGACTACTCGCAACAACCGTCGACAGCAAGAATCACATAGGACATCGAAATTCGCCGCTTTAATCATGGGGTTAAAAAAAATCAGAGCTCTACCCTCTTACTAAGCCTCAAAACTA
The DNA here is from genome assembly GCA_940337035.1 of Agriotes lineatus. Classification (NCBI taxonomy): domain Eukaryota; kingdom Metazoa; phylum Arthropoda; class Insecta; order Coleoptera; family Elateridae; genus Agriotes; species Agriotes lineatus. Next base: position 81,057,014 of record OW679200.1, on the reverse strand, counting down.
CAAATTACTCGGTCACGCAGCACGTGACTTTAGCTTAGGTGACTTCAAATTCTCTCATCGATACAAACAGACAGCAAACCTTCCCATACGAAACTCGCCCCTCAATTTTGCACGGCCTTCTGAACCCTTTAGGCTCGTGGAAAACTCCAAGATGGCCCCAAGCTCTTCATACTTCACTTACCACAACACTGTCTAAACCAAAAGTGTTCATTATTCGGTATGAAAACCTGAGTTTCTCACAGTTCAGTTTCATACCATCGATCACTTAAGAATACAACACGATTTATTATTCTCTGAAATCCTTTGGCGCTATCCGCTAGGAGTACAGTGTCACTTCCATACCTTAAGTGATTGATTATTTCGTCATTCATTAATAATATCATCCTCAATTTCTCGCAAAGCCCTCTAATACGTTTTCTGAGTATGCATTGAAAAATAATGACGTAGCCCTGACCAACGCCTTCTTTCATCGAAAAATCAAGAGATATTTCTTGCTCTACATGGGCAGTTGGTTAGCATAAATGTTTCTTATCGAGTAAATACCTTTATCATCTATGCCAGATTCTCTGAGAGTGTCTATAATCTTTGGGTGTCGAACTTTATCGAAATATTTTTCGAGGTCCATGAGACATCCTTCTTTCTTTCTTTTTAGATAGTTATAGAAACTTTGTATTTCTTCAGTTATTTCGTTAATTATTCTACTACTTTATTTATGTTCTCTTTTAGTACATATATATTTTTGTTATTCTTTGTCGTTAGATTAGAAAACAAATAAAATTTGCAACTATATCAACACTCACAATGCGCAGTGTTCGATATCCTGAAAATTATGCAAGTACGACGCACTGCAGTACTTTTATTTCGTATAAACTTTAATCGCATCTTGTATCTGTTGAAACCAAAACTATATGTGTCCTGTATTCTAATACTCTATCTAAAGTAGCAATAGAAAAATTATGATAACACCTAGCTCTGTCAACCATTAACTCTATAATTAACTCTTTTAGTTAAATGAGAACTTTCGTGATATCAATACACTGTACATGTATTGTAGCCATTACACAAGTTCCTAAAAACTCGAAAATGAGTCAACATACCATGTATAGATATGTTAGAGTCTTCACATTGAACTGGTAGCTGTTGGAATGTATTTAACATTCCAAGCTATTCTTATGAAAAGGTAATTAAGTAAAGCTCTGCTTGTTTTAGTATAGAAATTAACATCCTTTTGTGTGGTAGCAAAAAGCTTGTTCCGTAGCCAAATACACAAAAAGTGTAATATAAACTTATCAGTTTTGATATGGAATTGTGCCAATCATCGCAATTCAATCCTTTCCTCCAATATATGCCTGCAAATCTGTTGGTGGAAAGTTATTAACTGCGAGATTCGACACAATTGCATCATTGCCTGCTGCTTGCTTCAACTGAACTTATCTAACCTCTTACTACTAACGCTTCCGACATGGCGTCCACTAAAACAGCTACAAATAGTAGAAGTGGTCGCCACGCCAACAAGCAGCCCTACTTCATCTTGTGGACTTGTCGGAACGCAATGCTTGCTATTCCATCATATTTATCTTCGTCGTACTAATTTCAATTTCTTTGGCAGATACACGACTCTAGCTATGGCGGAGAATCGGAAGAAGATATTTTTGCTGTCTACCACCAGAGCGCAGCAGCAAACGCCTTGCTGTACGTGGGTCTTGGGACAACTGCCATAGGGAGTGTCGTCTTCTTCGTCGGCTCAGGCGACAAGGGCTTCAAGACCTTGGAACTTCGACTCATAGGGCCTACGCTGGTAGCATGCGGCCTACTGTGTTGCCTAATCCGCATTTTACTGTGCGCCTGTCCTTCTACGTGCATCCGGAGGCGGAAGAAGACCCGACTCAAAAATGTGTGTCCTCATAGTACTAGTAGATTTCCCTTACAGCAACGCGAGAAACACACGACAGACTTCGTAGCGGTGGATCCGACCACTTCCTTAATTTCTAAGCAGAAAAAGAGAGTCTCTATAGCGCAACAGACCAGACCGATCCCTAGCACGAGCACCGCAGACGAGATCCACCCCCGATCGGCCTTCAACGAGACTAACCCCTATGCCGAAGGCAACCCGATTCCTATTATAACAGTTCCAGAATTCGCGAACTTTAACTCCGAAGAAATGCAACTGCCGAGGGACGAATCTAGCATAGAACTGCAACATTTAGAGTTGGCCTACGAACTGGAAAGTGTGTCCAGTAACGATAGTGACAGTATTGTGATCGAAAACGAGACTTCTAAACCTCCGTCTAAGTTAACTCGAACTCGTGTTCCGGTCCACGCCAACATAGCGGACGGGCCGGATGACAAAGAAACTTCTTTAAGTATAGTGGTCGAAAGAAGTGACAATAGTGAATGTAGTGGCGATAGAAGCGAAAAATGCGACAGACACGACAGTGACAGAGCGGTCGATAGCGAAAAACTCTCGCACAGTGGCATTCTGTTGAGTCCGTTACAGTTAGAACAATAAATAATTGTTGTTCTAGTATTTTATGTTGTTAGAGACTCAAATTTAAACAGTGCACTCGCTTGTTGAAGTTGTTTACTAAATTTTTGGGTGGAAGTTTGTATGGTACCGTAGTTTTGTTATGGTAACTTAAGATCGGTTTTTGCAAGTTTCACACAGATTTTCTACTTATCATATTGTTAAGTTTGTGCTAATGTACGAGTATAGATACATGTGCAGACACTATTCTTGAAATTCCATAAATATTAACAACTATGTACTACCTACTACTACTACTAGGATGATCAGGTCTACTACTTTTGCATACTTGCAACAGTTATATCATATGCAAAATGGGTCAAGTACAGATCCTTTCACCTTAACAGAGAGTTCTGTATAAACCCTTGCTAACTAAAATAGACTGATGAGTGCACAACAACGTGCATTGCTAATCGCATGGGTAACTGAATCAAAGGACTTCTTTAGCCATTGTTGCACTCTTTTTAACGCAAAAGGCTTGTATAAGATAAGTTCATACAATCTCGATCATACTAATTTTATTTAATTATAAATAATCCGTATGAGGCACAACCTGTTATTGCATCATTTTTCCTATTGCCTTTATTGAGAAAGTGTTTTGACTTACATTATAAACAAAAGTAAAAAACATAGACATACAGTCACCCTTAAGAAACTGCTAGTCTATTCGTCCTTCTTTTAAAGTAGCGCAGTGATTTGTTTTTATTCAATTTTTTTAATTTAAAGTGAAACAAGGCAGAGTATTCTAACCTAAAAAAATTGTTCTTTATGAGAATTAATGATTACCACAGACTTCGTTATGATTACCGGGATCGATGTCTTAAGAGCCTTCTAAAACTATTTCATTGCATGAAATATTAAATACCGTTTCTTGTTTCATTCAATAATATCATTTATTTTATTAATCTTTCAATAAAAATTAAGCAAATTTTAGTAGATTTAAAAATTTCCACCTGTGGTTTTAATGAACTTACACTTCAGCATAAGCTTTATGATTTTTCCACTTCCTTTCAAAGTTGTTGGTTACAAAAATCACTGTTATATGAATACTCAGCTTTCACGTGACATTTACTAATCTGCTCGACATGGCTTATGACGTACTATCCCTAATAGTGCCTGTTCTACGTTTTTTTTTAGAATTTGCTTGGTCAGTTTAAAGAAAATAAAATGTATTGCTGTGATATTCGCTTGCACGTTGAAGATTTTGACAAATTAATGTAATGAGTATATAACAAAGTTTCATTTGCAAAAGGAAAATTGCCGACACACAGAGATGTCTTTGCCGTAGAATTTATATCGACCGTTTTATTTAGTCACATTTAGGGCATAAGTGTGTTTCAAACCTTATAATAAATTTCTATCGCAGTATTCGATAATTACCCCACGCTTTTGGCGACAAATTTCTGTCGTGTGGAGCGCTTAAAAAAAATTAAATTAATATTCGATTGCAAGAACAGATACCCTTTGCCTTACAATTTATTTTGATACCTCGTTTTTGCATACAAATTAATATTTCTCGGCACACTTAACAAGTTTTTCATAAGCAATAAATTATATGGGACCCTTGCTTTACGCATATAGCAACTCAGGGTTCATAAAATATAACACACCCCATCAATTGGGTTCGTGGGTTCATGGAAGTGAACAGTTATAAAATTATTTGAGGATTAAAAAAATTATACTTTGCTTTAATTACAGGCTCTTTCACACTCCCATTTTTGCCAGTCTAATTATTATTTTGCAGCTCAAAATTACAACAAAAAATACGTTAGCTATTGAACACTTAACACAGAATAATTTTACTAACCATTTTGCTCCACGCTACTGTTCAAAAACCTTTTGCAAACTGCTGCGCGCCACTGCTGCTTAAGTGTCTTTAAGATGGCCGCCGCTTGTACCTCAAACAAATTCAACTTCCTTCGAATAAATTGTGTAAAATGCATCAAAACAGGATAAATCAGCACTAAATTTAGATGAAAACACCGTCAACAAATGACAGCTATTTATTTGCACGTAAGTAGCTGGTTCACAAACAAATGATAACAAACGTCAAGTCAAAACAATCAGCCTAACCTGTAAAAATAAACTTGATAATTTATTTCGACGAAGAAATCTGGCACCGTCCCAGTCCATAAACCTACAAGCCCATTTGATGTTGTATGTTATATTTTATAAACAATTAGCTGCTATATGCGTAAAACAAGAGTGTTAAAAACTTGTTACATGTGCCCAGAAAAATAAATTCTTTGCAAAAAAGGGTGCTACAATAAATTGTAAGGCATAGGGTATCTTTCTTTGCAATCCAGTATTAATTTAATTTTTATTAAGCGGCCAAACGATACAAATTTATGTCGCCCAAAACGTGGGGCAATTAACAAATATCATAATAATATATACAGAGTAATTCATAAATGTAATCATTAAATTAGATGGGTGTATACTGACCTCAGTAAAAGTACATTGCACTGAAAATGTACCACCAAGGTAAAACATCGCATTATTGTCTGGTGTAAACTTTAGAAAACCACTGGCTAAAAATCAGTAAGAGTACATTAACCTAATGCACCAAATGTGATTGAAATATCCAATTACTTTTTGCTTCCGGACTTTATCCAAGTTCGGTCTTATAGAAATAGAAATAGAAATTTATTTCAGTTCAATTTAAGCAATTAATTTTTTTGTGGGATTATTATTAATTGTTGACGTATAGTTTATTATGCAAAGTTGTTCTGTTTGATGCCCTACCCTTAAGTTTAACTTCCATAGTTATGAATCACTCTATAGCTATAGGAATTCAAAAATAATTGATTTTGGAAATTATTTTTTAAAATTACGGTGACCAAAACCGTATTCTTTCTTTCTATTTTACAAATTATTATTTTTAAGAGAGCTAATAATGCTCATTTCTGCAAATCTTTAAACATAGATGTGTTCAGATTACCAGACGCAGTGAATTATTAGTAATTTCTATCAGTACCCTGACAACTTATTCTTTCTACTATTTTGTAATTTTCCTTTTTTTTAAGAATCCTGTAATCTTGTTTTCCAATAATTTTATTTTTTATAGTTCTTTTCTTAATTCATCTTTAATAGGTAATTTACTACGTGCTATTGATGAGGACTATTTACTTCGAATTTCATTTTCTTCCCAACTTTGTAATACTTTTGGCGTTATGGCAACAACTGAGTGATAAATTGAAAAGGTATCTAGTAGAGAAATACAAAAAACAACAAACATCTTAGGCCTCAAGTTGTGCTCCCTCCAAGTCATGTGTGTGTATATTTATGAGTGTAGTCTTGTTATTCTGCCTCATAGAAAAGTCTTCAAAGAAGAGGCATAATATCGAGTTTCAAGCGAGAGCTTATTTATTGCAAGCCTGTCAGTCGACCCCCTGTACCACCGGGTGGTGTCATTAAATGAAGGAATGAATTTTCCTATAGCTGACAGCTACCTCAAAGTATTCGAAATAATTGAGGGAAGTTGAGTGTCAAATAGAAACAATTCTTTAGAAGACGTTGTAGCATAAATTGTAGTAGGTAGTTGAATTCATTACTAGAAAATTCTATTAAATAAAATTTATAAAATTAGCTTTGAGTCTAATATTTTGACGCATCTGTAAGTTATTCATCCTAGTTTTTTTTTCAAAATTCTGCAGTTGTTTTGTCATTAGAATTATTGTTATTTCTTTTATACTAATTGACAGCACTGCATATTACCTACTCAACTTTAGTATCTAAATTACCTAAAAAATCTAACAAGACTCTAAAATATGCGTAAAACAAGGGTCTCTTATAATTTCTTATTTGTTAAAAACTCGTTACATGTGTCCAGGAAAATGAATTTTTATACAAAAAAGGGTGCCAAAATAAATTTTAATGAAAAGGATATCAGTTCTTGCAATCGAGTATTAATTAATTTTTATTAAGCGCCCAACACGATAGAAATTTATGTCGCCCAAAACGTGGGGCAGTTAACAAATATCACAATAATATATACAGAGTAATTCATAAATGTATTCATTAAATTATATGGGTGTATACTGACCTCAGTAAAAGTACATTGCACTGAAAATGCACCACTAACGGAAAAAAGTTTAGCTTTGAGTCTAATATTTTCACGCATCTGTAAGTTATTCATCCTAGTTTTTTCAAAATTCTGCAGTTGTTTTGTCATTAGAATTATTGTTATTTCTTTTATACTAATTGACAACACTGCATATTACCTACCCAACTTTAATATTTAAATTATCTAAAAAATCTAACAAGACTAAAAAGATTGTGATGTTTCATTTATTAGAAAAAAAAACAATTTCTTGCATATATGATGTGCCTATTATGAATATAAAAACCAAACATTTCACTTTTGTTGGATATGTTTATCTTTTGTTTATATATATAACTCTACAATTTTATTTGTTTTCAATATTTTTCTAATTTGAACGTTAAAACACAAACTCGTACATTTTGAAGTGTAGTTCCTGGTCATCCTATTTACAACTGACAGCAATAACTTCCCAAGAAGCACTACAAGTTATTTTTTAAGTTTAATCGATGAAAACTTACGCTAAATTGCTGTCATAAATATGTAATTGTCCATTTTCTGTCAACTCTATTCCTTAATATTTTAGTACATAATTTTAAAATGTTCCAATTGGCAAATTTCCAAGAGCTGATGTAAGCACACGTATCTACTTCAATTATTTAACGGTCTGAAGATATCTTTCAGAACTTCTACATCAATTTTCTGTTTAGGCCTTGAAACGTTAATAACAGTACTACTAGTAGCACAAAACATGCTCAACTATTTAATTTTAAACCACCTCAAAATTCTAATATGCAAGATTTTCATCCATGTCTACAAATCAACGACGAATTTATAAAAAATGTCTTCCTTCCATACTCTCTATTTGTTTTTATCTTTTTGTAGGTATCGTTTAACTCCTTAGCTTTCACTACGGTAATTATAGTTACAAAGTAATTATGTGCACAAATTAATATATAACTCTATTTCAAAGCATCAGGAGACTGAAACTTTTATAATACAATTTGTATCTGATAATATTTACTTTTTGTTTGTTATACTGGTACTCCATATTTTACATTATTTTTAAGATCATGGATCAGTATTTAGCTAATCAATACAACTATGTTCTTTTTTTTGTTCATATATGTACCTACACTGTTACTTTTTATATTTCGTTTTACGATTCTTTTATTTTTTATTCGTTTTCAATAACTGTTTTTACTAAGTCTAATAATATGCAATAGAATATGAGTATTCTTTAAATTAGTCCTTTCAATTTAACCTGTTTGGTTGATAGCTCTTTCTCACTTTAAATTATACCCACTAAGGTTACTAAATACACTTCTGGAGGTTTTATTTTCATCATCAGAACTATTTAAATCTAGCTTAGTTGTATTTACGATAAGCTCCTAATAAAATTTTGACTAAACGAGTGGCTTAATAGTTTTATAAAACGATATCGAGGTAATTAACATAGAACAGCAAGCATTCACATGCATCTAGTTCCTACCAATGCATTGTTTAAATTTGAGGGTAACTTGTTAGTACCTAAATGGAATTGATTAGTAGATTAGGCAAAATAAGTGAGCATCCATTAATTGTTCTGCTGTACAAATAGCGGTTTGTATGTTCTTTTTACGATATCAGTTCGTATCCTACAGCAAAACAATTAGTTATCGATTTATTATTATTATCGTTTGCGTTACGAAGATGATGTGCAAATCTAGGTAATAATAAGAATAATATTTAAAGTCTAGTGTGCCTAGTTCTTTTTTATTAATTAGTTATAACTTTGTATAATGCTTCATTGTCATGTTCAACATCCACGTAGCAATACTATTATTGTTATTTTATTTGTTATAAGTCAACGTACATTTTAATGACGGGTTTGTACCCTGGCTCTAAACGATTCCAAATTGGCAGAAATGTAACTTAACTTTCATATACTATTATTAAGTTGAAACTTGAAATTGTAGTAGAAATACTACTGCATTTCTTGTTTTAAATTAATATTCCTTGGCAAACCCATCATTAACCCAGTGAAGGCGAGGTTTTTTATATAAATAGAATATAAAATAACAACTGCAGTTATCAATTCTGAGCAGTTTTTCATGAGTTAGAAAGTTTGTTATTACATATCTCCCGGGTCATATTTTAGTCGTTATTTACTTTATTCTTCTTATCGTACAATATGCATGTAAAGTAGTTAACATCTCCTTTTTTGTTTTTACGAAATTTAAAATATAGTAAGGCCACAGTTCTAGATCTTTATTATAGATTATGACCAAATTCATTTTGTACAACACTTATTCTACATTTTTCAGCACTACAAGCTCAACAAGGCATCATGTTATTGTGAATAATTTAATTGCTTTTATATCTTGTTAAATTCTGCAATTCACTAAATAATTTTCTCTTTTCAGAAGTTTTAAAAGCGAACCCCCCTACGACTGAGGCTTTACTGTATTTTCATTTTTTTATTATAATTCAATTCACCTCTTCTCGACAACTTACCACTATGTTATTTTACGAATATTTGATTAAATCCATTGGAGTCGCACCAGATGTACCTACAATAGAAAATTAAAACTGACTGTGGTTGTCGTTCTTGTTGATCAAAAACGATGCAATGCTTATAACCGGGTCTTCTTAAAACAGGTCTTTCAGATTTTCTTAAAGCATTGGTGCGCAAGTTCCAAATTATGCAATTAAAATCCAAACAGCAAGCTTGCCACATTTTCTTCGATTACTTATACAATTTATGGCACTTTGAAGCACAACGTTCGAAGACTTGTTTTAAGATGCTTCGACAGGGTTTCACAGTTAATAATTTATTTGAAAGCTAAGCAGGATATTAGTTGAAAGTCAATTTAATGAACGCTAAAAAGCCAACTTTAATTTTAAAAACCTACGCTTGCATCGTTTTTCAACTTTTCAAAATTTAAAAGAATGCTTTATCACCAAAAATGCTATCACACCAACTATAATATACTAAACAAAACCTGCTGTACTATATTCTATACTATGTATACATAAATAGAAATTATATAACCATTTACATGTATAAATATTCAAGTCTTGCGTAAGAGTCTCCTAATAATTTGGAACGTTGTTTTCGTTTGGTATGTTCTGTTTTACGCAAGACTTAAATCTAGGAATTAAAGATGTTAGGTAAAGCTATATAATTATAATGGGTACATATCGTTAAGAAGAAATAAAAAATCTTGCGACAACAATCGATTTGTTTATGTTCCGCCCACGAACTAACCTACAGCGATCGAATTTTACACCTGAGAACAATTTTTGGTGTGGCGCTAGCGACACCTATATACGAACTCCTGAATTGCCATGTCATTTAATGGGGTGCATGATTGAATCACTAACGGAATTTTCTGCAGTAACATCCCACCAAAATGTTTTTGATAATTTTCACAAAATATCTAACGTCATTCCCCACATTTTAATTTTACCTGTATAAATTGTTCTACTGTCATACTCATACCAAACACATAGTGGGTATAAATGGGGCTTTCATCTTCAGCAAAAGCTAGGTACATGAATATAAAACGTTTCTGAAAAACAAGAGATTTTGTGTCTAATAGAAGTAGAAACGGAAGTATTTTTCTAAATTGCTCGTGAGAATTGTGTCATTATTTAGCAAATTACCAATATCGTTTATTCTTCATTACCTACTGGAAAAGTAGAATAGAGCGACAGAAAAGGTATAATATTGTAAGAAAGGCTATATAACGATTACTAGTACCAACGTAGACTATGTTGGTACTAGTAATCGTTATAAAAATATATAATTATCTTATAAATATTATTGACTAACGTTTCAAATTTTTTTTCAATTTAAATACGATCAATATCAGTATCCAACAATGAAATTTGCGCAGTTTCTAGAAGAGTTTGAATTTACCAATAATATATGCCGACAAAAATGGAGTTGTTGAAAACCAGTACTCAAGCCAAATATGAATAAAACAAACAGAATAGCAGAACAAAATATTCTAAGAGGAAAGGAAGAACAGACCAGCTAATACTTAAAAGATAATCGTAACAACGATACGAATCTTTTTAACAAAACATGGACCATATTAAAAATCATGGGAAAATAAACGTAGAAGAATTTACAACGAAATGCAAAAATCAGTAAAAGGCTTTACTCGGAACTTCCTTCAAAGAAAAAAGAAATTTAATTTAGGCAGGCTTATTTTCGTCAAGCGTAAAAACCTGAACTATATGCAAAATATTGCTTTTATTTATCTCTTAAATTGAAGCAAAAATAAACAAAATTTTATTTTTAAAAGTGCTCACCCTTATTATATTCGATCGAAAATATTTCTATAGTACCCCTATTTGCTTATTATTTTATTTGATTTTAATTTAGATAAATTTTTGTTATGATTAATTTATGCAAAGATATGTCCTTATTGTTAATAATTTATTATTTAGTCTATTTATTTTACTAGCTCCGGTAGAACATTCAACACTTAAATCAGGTTGGGTTCAAGTTTTATAAAATATAATTAATAGTTTGCATTTTTATCTTTGTTATTGTGTTGATTGTTATTGAGTATTAAAATAATTATACTTCATGGCTATTTGGTAATATGAGAAATATGTCAAATTACACTTCTGGCAACTGTCAATGTCAAATTATAAACTTGAAAGGTATGAAAATTTCATATTTTTACATTTGATATTGATTTTAACTAATGATAAATGGTAAGTACAGGTAATCTCAAAATGTACTGACGGTTTTCAAAATTAAATAACTTTTGAACAGATTAACCAATTCCAACTTTTCAAATGGGATCTTATCAAGGAAGTATGGGAGTTTTGTTGACAGTTGTCAAAATAATTACTATGAACAATTATACCACCGACCAACGCATTGTTTGCCTAACATATTATTTGAGAACAAATTCGATTGTTGCGATTCACCGAGCATTTTGGAATGAATTCCAACAATTATTTTTTGTGGGGAATACTGAAGGGTCGCGTCTATAAAAATAAACCCCGCAATCTCGATCAACTAAAACAAAGTATTGAAGACAAAATTAGACCGATGCCAGCTGACATAAAGAGATTTTGTACGACGCCTACAACAGTGCGTTGAGAAGGAAGGCAGCCACTTGACCACTTTAATTTTCAAGTAAAGAAATTCCCATGTTTCAGCTTTTAGATGTATGTTTTGTTTTTGTAATATATGGAACTAATAAAAAGTTATTTAATTTTGAAAACCGTCAGTACATTTTGGGATTCCTTGCACTTCTTGTCAATATCCTATACACTCACTTTTATGACATTTTAATGTTTATTTACATATACCTGATACGTCTTCCACTGAAGTGTGTTTTCAATCTGCCTCAGTCCAACTAGGCACCGATGGCCTGCTCATTACTGTGCTCTGGAATGGCCAGGTAAGTAACGTTCCTCTCAATCATTTATAACGGCAGCCATGCTAATTGCCCCATGTTGTAGTTCTAACGATGATCCTACCTCTGCAATACGCTGCACCGCAGAAACTGCCTCACTTAAAACTGCGGCGGCTTCAATCAGCAACCCACACTGCTTAGATGAATCAACCCCATGTGTAGTTGTGCTTACTCCGATCCTCAACCAAATACACCAGAATACTGAAGACTAGCTCTCCCTCTTGCCACAAAACAGCAGCTCCACCGCAGTCCGTATCCAAATCACCCTGTAGATTCCACACCACCAACCTTTAACAATGATTAATGGCTCCAGCGCAGTTCAACTCCAAACACATCCAGTTGTTTATGGAACCAAAGATTATTCTGATACTGGTATCTGTCCACCTTCTTTTTCCAATACCATTACGTTTAATTAATCTTCCAGTAATCTTCAATACTATTATTTGCTTACTCTTCTGACGCTGAATTTAATAAATATTATTCACTATTTATTACTTGTGCCCTTTGTTTAACAATTGTAAGTATAATAAATAAATTTACACATGCACATTTTTTCATAAAAATTTTAGTTGTTATTTTCTTAATTAAAATTCATCATAGTAATCTCTATTCACATATTTTTTAAATTTAACACTCCTGGATTATTTACATTGCAAATTACTTAAATCATTTTCACATATCGTGTGACTTTTTAATATTTATTTAACTTGAGCCTTTCAAATTTACCCAAACTATCTTATAGTTTGTTCTAATTGTTATCCAATACCAATTAGAACCTGCAACCTGATAAAACCAAATAACACCTTTATTAATCCAAACATCAAATATTGAGTCATATTTTAGAAGCTTTTTCTAAGAATATTAATTGCTTCACCGGATTCGAATTAAATCTGTATTTTATTAAACAAATCCTTAAATACAAGGTGATTCACGAATAGTGTCTGATTTAGCGCCTTTATTTCTGAAATAAAAATTACTTTCTCATAAAATACTTTGCTGTTTTTCAATGTAAATAAAATTTTGTGATCATGATTTCAGAAAAATTAAACAAAATTGTCATTCTGTGACACAGTAATTTGTGTTGCACAAAAAACGGCGCTAAATCAGACACTATTCGTGAATCACCCTGCATTATGTACTATTTACTTTAAATTCGCTCTGTATTAATTATAATATTTTAACCGTGAGGTATGGTATTTTAAATTAATTATTATTCTTGAGGTACGATATCATAACAGTACATTCGTTTTCGTGCCAGATCGACATCTAATCCGAATGCAAAATATCATCTTCCTATAACAAGTAGTTTTTGAATTATACCGCCAGCAGACGGACGCAGAGACAGACAAGAGGAATTAAGAAAACATGTTGTTACGTCACTCTTACAGCTAATTAAAAATAATAGCAAATACAGCTGATATCTCAGCCAGAGCTGGTCGTGGATTAAACTAAAGACTCTAATTTTAAAACTATAAAAAAATTTGGGCGCCAAGTAGCAACTAACCTAGGCACTTTGCTAAACAAATAAAGTATACATCGAAAAGCCGCTACTAATCTAATCCCTGAAAAAGGGAAAGGACGACAAGCGCACATAGATATAATTCTCATGCATAAATACGGGGCAGTAGCTATAATTATTTCTTTCAGTGAATACTCACAGTGAAACTTAAACTATGCACAAAAGCAAAAGGGGACAATTCTAGGCTGCAAGTAATATATCTCGGCGATGGTGTCTCAAAAGTAGACTGCCATAATGCCCTTCTGTAGAAATAAAATCCCAATACACGAATCGCCCAAAGCGAGAAGGATCGTTAGCCCATACGACAGTAACTAAAAGGAGCTAAAAATCGGGACGCACAGAATCGAAACAATTAATATAAAAGAAAGGTAAAGCCTTTCATTGAGATGTACTGAGTACCAGTTTTAACTCCAGAAAATGTATGTTTTTGAAAAAAATACCAACAACACTTCTTTCAAGGACATCAGCCAATTTAGGTAAACAAAGCCGTAACACAATATTGCTTTCTCAAAAATTGATGCAAGGGAAAAGCCCAAATAATGGAAAATGCTACTTCAAGCATTTGTTTCACATAGCAACCAACAAGATTTATGCAACAGCACAATTTGGCAAACGACAGACAAGATAAGCAACTTGCCAACTTGAAAATTCAGGATAGGCAACTACAATACCTCGAAGTTTGAAATGTTGTATGGAATAGCTTTAAGTTAATGAGGAGTGATACGTTTAGAAATATGACGTATGGTTTCATTATATTGTAGGTAATATCTTGGTTTACTAGTGACAGGGCAATTAATTACCTAATTTTTTATAGCTGACGTTCAATACGTAACAATGTTTTTCATCATCTAGAGACCCTGAAACGTGAAGATCTAAAGCAATCTCTGAAGGTTATTGTTTACGATTACAGTAGTAAAAGCTAAAGTAGATTGAAAATGTAAAAATTAGTAAAAGGCTGTATACTCAAAACTTCCATTGCAAGTGGAAGTTGTGACACTAAAGATTTTGAAATATTAAAGGAAACTAGGGGTAGAAATAACTTAATTTCCTAATAATTCTAAAACAATTAAAGGAAACACTTGGTAATGCGAATTACATCAAATTGCAAGTTAAAAAATATTGCAGGCGAGCTTCGAACTACGAAAGCAATTGCAAGGGGTTGCAGCAGGCCTCGCATAACCCGCCTGTTGGACTCATCCTGCTGCGGAGGAATGCCATGTATTTTCCCAACTTCAGCTGCTAGCCAGCTCTTTACGCAGATGACATGGACTACAAGCTGTTCACCATGTTCACTTATTTTTAAGTGGCATATAATTACAGTGCGTAGTCAAAAAGTGCTTTAGACTGTTGTGAAGTGAACTTCTTAAGCCATCGTCATCGAGTTTCTGTCATTACACACGCAACAGAGAGGTATGAAGTGAGATGTTTAATATCAAATCAGGTGCACTATATCGACAATATAGCTAAATTAAGATATTGTTATAGTACTTAACGGTATTAGGCCGATATTCAGCATATAACGGACAAGGATAGATTCTGTGGCCGAAGCCGATTAAACCAAGACTAATAAACCCGAGTCAGTTATACGGATTGTCTTCAGGTACTAGGTACACACAGTAATTAGATACAGAGACAGTTTGTTTGTCTTAAAATTTTAAACCGTTTCTGTATCTAGTCACCGTGTGTACCTAGTACCTGCAGACAATCTGTATGTAATATCGACCGTATGTTATTTAATAGTTCTCGTAATGTCTACTAAAATTTACCAATTTTAAAATTCGTTTTCAAAAAAATGAAAATAATATACGCATTTTGGTAATGTAGAAAAAGTTGTTAATTAAATAACATGGTTGTTAAATTTAAACGACTTGGCTGTTCTGGTTGACATTTCGATCAAACAGACAGTACTTATACCGGAAGGTTGATCATACCTCTGAACATATGCAATTTAAATGGCTTACCACGGTTATGCATATTCCTGCTCACCATTTTTATGAAAAAAAACGTGGTACTAAAATTAAAGAGAATAATTTTTCGCGTCGTTTAGTATTAAAAAATTCCCAAATATAAGTGAGGGAAATATCTAAATTTTAAAATTAATATTTTTATGCACAATTAACATTATCCAATAAGTTTTTAATACTAAACGACGCGGAAAATTATTCTCTTTAATTCAGTACTTCAGACTTCTGCATACAAAATAATCTTTTAACAATGAATGGATTTTTTAAACATAAGGACGCCCACAAGTATACAAGAGAGGTCAAAAGCAGAGGAGAAAGATCAATCATAGACTACGTACTAATCCAGAAAGCAAGCAGGGGTAAAGTAAAGAACGTAATAGTAAGAAGAGGAGCAGAAATTGGCAGTGATCACTATCTACTAGTATGTAAAATATGCTTGAGACCACACATCCCAGAAAGTAATAAACCAAGCAAAATAGATACATCAAACACCACACAAGAAGCAATAAAATCATACAAGTTAACAGATGGGAAAATAGCACAAAAATACAGAGAAAAACTTGAAACAAGGTTATTAAATACACAGAACTACATCCAAGGCAAAGATATAGAACTCAAGTGGAGCTGGTATAAGAAAGCAATGGTAGACACAGCTAGAGAGGTATGTGGTACAATACGAACAAATAGGAATAAACATACAAAGCAGTCGGCATGGTGGTCCGATGAAATCAAACGTGAGGTAAAACTCAAAAAAGACAAATGGAAGCAATACTTAAAAGAAAGCTATGAGAAATATAAGAAACAAAGAGCGGAAGTCAAAAATGCTGTAAGACTAGCAAAGAAAAAATTGTGGGAGGATTTCGGCGCTAAAATGGAAAAAGACCACCACACAAACCAAAAGCTCTTTTATAAGACTCTTAAGAATGCAAGAACGGCAAATCGACAACCTGGGACTAAGCAAGTCAAAGATAATAATGGGAAGGTTCTTACTGAAGGGAATCAAATAATGGACAGATGGAGGCAGTATTTCGAAGAACTCCTAAGCACGGAGGAAGTAGAGGAGGACGAGGAAGGGAAAACAGATGAAGACAAAGAAGATGACCAAGTGGCAGAAGAACTACAAGTAGAAGAGGTGTCAGAAGCGATAAAAGTACTTAAAAAAGGAAAAGCAGCAGGTCATGATCGAATAACCGGCGAAATGCTGAAGAATATGGGACCTATAGGATTAGAGACATTAACAGCAATATTCAACCAAGCTTGGAAGGAAGGAAAAGTGCCACTGGATTGGAAAATTGGCATCATAGTTCCAATATTCAAAAAGGGTGATAAGCGGGAGTGTAAAAACTACAGAGGGATCACCCTACTGAGCGTACCATCAAAGATATATGAACGTATTTTGGAAAAGAAATTAATAAGGCAAATAGACGGATCATTAGAACAGTCGCAAAGCGGATTCCGAAAGAGGCGTAGTATAAACGACCATATTTTCACAATCAAACAAATTGCAGAAAAGTCCCTAGAAAGAAGTATTGAAATGTACCAAGCGTTTATAGACTTAGAGAAAGCCTTCGATAGAATCTCAAGAACCAAAGTCCGAAAAATCTTTAAAAAAAGAAAAGTGGAGCATAACCTAGTATCAGCTATAATGAGCCTGCACGAGGAGAACAAAAACTATATAAGAACGGACAATAGGCAATCAGAAGAATTTAAAGTAAATAGCGGACTAAGGCAGGGAGGAGTACTAAGCCCTATACTTTTCAACATAGTTCTAGACGACATAATGAAGGAAACAAGGGGAAAAACGGCAAAGATGTACATTGGACACAGACACATGAAGCCAATATACTTGGATGAATGTGCTTTTGCAGACAATCTAATAATATTCGGCCGAAATGAAAGAGATCTACAAAAAAACCTAAAAACCTGGAATAAAGCACTGATGTCAAGCAACATGAAAATAAATGTAGAAAAAACAAAAATAATGGTTACCGGTAGAGACAGTCCATACATAAACATTACATTGAATGGGAAGACACTAGAACAAGTAGATACGTTTAAATACCTAGGGGTAAACATCAGCAACAAAGGACAACACGAAGCGGAAATAAACTCAAGATTGGAAAATACATCTAGGCTATTCCACAGCTTACGAAATACATTCATAGGGAAAAGAGAGATCTCAGAGAAGACCAAAATAACAGTTTACAAAACTGTGTTTGTACCGACACTAGTATATGGTTGTGAAACGTGGGTCTTAACGACAGCCATGAAGAGTAAATTACAAGCAATGGAGATGAAATACCTCCGCAAAGTAGCTGGCGTCACCAGAAGGGACAAAATTAGGAATAGGGATATACGAAAAAGACTAAACGTGGAACCTGTATTAAAAATAGTCGAAGACCGAAAACTCACCTGGTTTGGACATCTCATTAGACTAGGAAACGAAAGACCGGTGAAACAAGCGTGGGAAGCAAGAAGACACGAGAAGAGACCGAAGGGAAGACCTAGGAAAACGTGGGACGACAGTGTGAGAGAGATATTGTCAGACAGAGGGATAAATATGGTACAGGCAAGAAATATGGCGAGCAACAGAAACGAGTGGAGAAAATTTATACATAACAACAGAAATCAATAGATTACATTATTCACCCTACACCCTTGAAGGGTAAACAGGGTTAGATTATATATATATATATATATATATATATATATATAATTCAGTACCACTACCATTACTTCTTCAGAAGTATGACCAACCACCCGGTATAATAGAATAACATGTAAGTATGATAAAAAATTATTATATTGGCGCTTGCTAGCGTAAATTAAATTTGCTGAGGTAGACTTTATATGCAGTGACGTCACTTAAGGTGTTATTAACGTTGTTTTTTCTATGTATGTGTAGACTTGCTGGGTTCAATGTAAACTGATGTGAGAAAACAAAAAATCGCAGAAGTAATTTTTATTGGTGTGTTTTCTTATAAAGGTGTCCAGAAACTCTCCTGTCAAACTTCTGGATGTTATAGAGAACGTTGAAACATAAAAGATTTGCAACTAACTTTTTCTATTAAATCCCTCCCTGACTAGTTATACCATCCTAAAGAGGGGTGGCTACATTAGAACTTTTAATGGACAAGAATTTGATTATACAAAAATATGTGCTTGAGAGCTTCGACACCATATGGCGGTATCTTTTTCAGCACTTTTAGTTTTCTCGTCAAACTCATTTTTGTGTAAAAAGTATAATACTTTGTGATGCACGGCACAGTTAATAAGCAAAGTGCGGCAAAATGTTCTGCATCATACTGTATTTTATTTTTTACGCAAAAAATATTAGTTCTACGAAAAAGCTAATATGATCTAAAAACCTTTTAAATAAATAATAATTTTCGTTCTATATCGTTTTATAATCAAATTTACGTTCGTTAAAAATTTTTCCTAAAATATTTATAGGGGTTGCCAATTTCAAAAAATCTCTTCAAAGAATTTACCTTGAGTTGTATTTGGAAAGATTATTCAACAGTACAGACAGCGTTAGATCATACAAGTACAGACACTCATGCCAATAATAAGATAATTTTAATATTATACAGGGACTATCCCAATCCTGATGTGGTAAAGTAGTGGCGCCATGTGTTGGTAATATCAGAAAGTACTAGCCAGGAGGCATTCTCGGTCATTCAAATGGAATTTTGACATCAAAGGAACCGGCAGTGAGTGGTCTACGTGTTTGACTTATGTACGCTGTTATAGATATATGATTTAGAGTTTACCGTGTGCGACGACAAACTTTTTTAACATTTCCCCACTATTAATTCAATATTGGAACTTCCAAAGCGATCATTATTCACCTTTAGAACTAGCCGATTTGCAAACTTACTTTGACGTTTTGATGAAATGTCAGTCAAAGGCTACTCACTAAATTGAATTCATCAAAACCAATAGCGATAGCATGAAAACCTGGTAACATTAAGTGTTTTCGAATACAATAAATTTTGATTTGCCATTTCCGAGTAATTGACCAATAACAATGATCCGTTTATCACAGTCTTTAATAATCAGTAAAATTACAAAACCTAATTTTAACTCCCCCCCCCCTTCCTTAGAATATTTAAAAGAAAAAAAGAAGTTTGACAAGAGAATTTTTTGTGTAAATCAACTTGCAGGAAGAATTATAAATGAAGCAAATACAGATGTGGCAGGTGCTTCAGAGGATGCGCGGAAGGTAAGTCTCCAATCTTGCGGAACTGCCAGGCACACCTCACAAATAAAGCTGGTTGACTTAAGTTTCGAGATTTCAGTGAATTGACGGTTGATTAAGCCACGGATACAAATTTTATCGCGCCCTACGATCAGCATTTTGAGTTACCAGAAAACCAATTATCGTACATCATCGAGTAGACCCTTTTCTCATGATCTGGCCCTAGTCAATTGCACACCATCTTGCATTGGGGTCACGCTAGGTCACGGCAGGTCCCATCGAGAACGTAATTAATATTTCAAAATCGGGCCCTGAACGTGAGTGAACGTGAGCGACTATTTCCAAGGCGTGATTCACGCTTCACGTTAAATATTTAGTCACTAATAAAAGACTTCAGAGTGTCCCGCTCCCCCGCTGGCCATCCATGTGGAAGATCTCGAGCTGGAGCGGGAGTTCATTGTACTTCTGTGTGGCAGCCTGCAGCGACGAAGCTTCGCACCTCTGTTGTGTTGTAAATGTTGTGTCTACAACCAATCGCGTGTCAGCGTCTACAGGCAATCAAGTAGAAATTACTTTTAGTTCCTCGAGCGAAAAAGTACTTTTAAACCCAAGAATTAAAAGTGTTCCCTGACAACATATACCTTCTTGTACTCGTATCTGTAATGGAAACGTCAATTCCATTGTCAGCTTTTGGTATTAAAAGTAATGTCTTTGAAGACTTTGCAAGATATGTTTTACGAGAAATCAGTATTTATCTTTTGTTCTAAGCTCTTGTAGTCAATTTTCATTTATTTCTTTTTGTGTCTACTACTCTGATTGCAACATATCATGTAAATTATTTTACGTGTAAACCCTATTTTATTTTAGAGTTTTTGGTTGTGTTGCTGGTTCTTCACTAGTTTTAAATTTGAACATTCTGGTTTATCTGAATTTTCAAATAAAATCTGCGGGCCATGTCGTGAGTGGAGGGTCACGCCGTGAACGTGAGTGTTTAAGGCAAACATGAAACTTGCGTGACGTGAATGAATACTCACTGATGCGACCATCTTTATACTGTGCTTTTTGTTTGCCTGTAGTTCTTATCCGTTTTTTTGTCCTGTCCGTTTCCACTCTTGTTTCAGTAGCGTAAGTTAATATAAGCCTAATGTAGATTTTACTTTCTTTTCTTTGGTATTTGTTTTTCAAAAATTATATGCCGCAAGTATTCTAATGTATCTTACATTCTTACTTCCTAATACAGCTATATCTCTCTAGTATATGATGCTGAAGTAGTTAACAATGTTAACTTGCTCGATGAAGCTGTCGTTTATCATAAGCTTGCATCATATCGGATCTCTTGATATCACCATTGACTTAGTTTTTGCTACTGCTATTTGCATACTATATTTTCTGCAGTTATTTTAAATATAACAAAAATCTGTTTCTACGCCTGCTCTGAAAATAGCCAAAAACCCCCTAACTAACTCTGAAAACCTTACATTTCACAAAGCGTGCGATATCGATGTCGTGTGTGTCTGTTTGTGTGAGCAGAATATCTCAAAAATGAAAATAGGTATGACGTTGAAACGTCATATATAAGTTTTGTGTACTATCTAGATGCTACAGCAAACTTTTGAAGAAAATCGCATAACCGGAAGTATGGTGTTTACTCTTGTGATTTTTCAGGTTTTTCAAAAGCAGCTCTAAGGATTTTTTTCAAAATTTACATTTTTATTACATTTTTTAAAGTGTATTGATGTGAGATAGGTAATTTTCCAGTTGAATACCTCTAAATGGTGTTCTTTTGTTTTTTTTATTAACTCCTATTTTAAATAGAATACCCGGTATATTATTAAATTTTATAGAAAATCGTACGACACTCATTAATGACCAATAGAAAAATTAGTTCACGAGCAGTAACCAAGACAACTAAAAAATTTCTTGGAAATTTTTTGTAGGTAAACATTGCTTCTTTTTAGGGTTTGTGTCGTTACGATTTTCTTACCGAATCTGCATTCGAGCATTAATTCATATCCGGAAATTACTTTTCGTGCATTCCAACAACGTCCTAATTTGCCCTCGCGTCCCGCTCGGGCAAATTAATACGACGTTGTTGGAACGTACTCAAAAAAATTTCCGGAAAGAATTAATGCTCTTATGAGATTATACGTGAAAATTTGTCTTTTGTACGGTTTCTGTAGAATTTGTAATTGTTGAAAAAATTTGACAAATGCTTAAAAATTAAAAATCTAATTTTTGGTTAATTATAAGATCAATGTAAAAGAAATTTGTGTGCGTATATCATACCATATTTTTTTAGTTTATGTTCTTTTGTTTTAGCAGGTTGAATCATCTTTCAATCTGCTTCTGTCAACAGCTTTTGTATGGTCCATAAAGCTCAGAAAAGATGGTTTGATCAACTCGATAGTTTTTTCAATTATCTGTCAAAGAATGAATATGACATCCATTGCCGATCTGTTGTGTCTCACGCCCAACTCTTGTATATACATAAACCGTAAATACTCGTAACGCGATTACCGGTATGTTTATGGTTTGGCTAATGGTTACACATCTACAAATACGAATATGCTCACAGTGCAATATGTTTTCAGATCAGAAATCCTGTTCGCAAGAAGGCTCCTCCTGAATAAACATCTGAAAATACTGCTGCACCTGTTGCTGCTGTTAATGCTGGAATATCTAAAAAGCTAGCTAGTAAAACATATGGTATCCCAAAAACTTGTTTATGTACCACGGCATTATAAAGTACTGTTTATGACAGTTTCGCGGCAATAACGTAGCTCTTTATAATACTAGTAAAATAAAGTATCCTTTATTTTACTGTAAAGTACCTTTATTTACGGCTGTTATGGCCCTATGGCATATAAAGTTGCTAAGCAGTATAACAAGCACCAACAATGTAGTATAGCAACACCAACAATCTGCATAGTAACCATAGCTCACCAAAAATTCATGGCGCCAAAATAAAATAAAACGTTGTACGTATGTACAGGAAATTTTAAGCTCTCCGCTTGGGGTTGCGCTTGAAACATTCCCTCGTGCTATAATCTATTGATTATGCCCTTAATACACAAATAACTATAACGTCAGCTGTCAATTTCAAGATAAATGCGTGTCAGTGTCAAAATAGATGCTTGTCATAATGCATCAAAGTACTCTCATGCCAATTTTTTCTGTCACAAAATAGCCATCTAATTTATAAACTCGATTTTTTCAGCAGTGGAACATGAAGTTTTGTATTCAACTCGTACATAATATAACTTTAAAGACTCGTCTCTTTTATTGACCTCCCTCTCAAAATTTGCTTGGCTATAAAAGAGACTCGTCAAATCAAGTCCTAAATTATGTAATTGTTATATGAATATCTATTATTACGAAGATTAAAAAATCAAGAAATGTTCTACGGTTGGTAACTTTAGACCAGTATTTTCCAAGGAAAATAAAAATCTCTGATGAATCGTTTAATTGGTATGGAGATTTCAGTTTATACTAACGCCATTTGATGTTAAGCGTATTGCATTTGATCTTGAAAAAAGTTTAAAATATCTCGTTCATTCAATAAAACTAAAAGTAGCAGGTGAAAATAGCTAAGTGGATTTTTAAAAAGAAATTCTCAATTAACCTTACATAAACCAGAAGCCACTAGCATTAATAGAGCACTGGGATTCAATAAGACAGAAGTGACAATTTTTTCAAATATTAAAGAATAGTACGGAAAAAATTAACTTTAAAGCTGAAAATATTGATAATTATGATGAATAGGGAATAAGCAATATACAAAAACCGTGCAAAATATTAGCTCAAAAGGGAATAAAACAACTTGGAATAATTGTCAGTGCAGAAAGGGGGTCCAATATAACCATAATCTGTGCTGTTTCAGCCACCGGATAAAACAACATCCCTCCATTATTTGTATTCCCTCGAAAAAGAATGTCCCCATTATTATTCAAAAGAGGTTTCCTTGGAACTCTACAGCACAAACAGTTCTGAATGGATAAATAGTGATTTTCTTATTATCTCAACCATTTCATTAAATATGCAAAGTCCAGTAAGGAAGAGGTCAGTTTTACTGATACTTAATAGTTACATTAGCCATAAACAATTACCAGCAATCTTAAAAGCAAGAAGACATAACATAGTGTTAATAACTATAAAAAGGAAAAGGGAAACTTCAGACATTCTTGCAAACACACTCAACAAAGATACTTTTAAGGAACAAGAAAAAATTAAACTTCGAAAAGAAAAAAAAGTGGAAAAGAGAACAGAATTATGGAGTAAACCAAATAAAACAAACATAATTGATAGCAGTGAAGATGAAGAAAGCATTGAAGATGGTGACGACTGTGAATGCCTGTACTGTAATGAACTCTTCAGCAAGAGCGAGCCATAAAATGGGTGGATAAGATGTCAGAAATGCACTAGATAGGCTCATGAAGCATACAGTGGGGCATATGACTTTGATGGCGTATTTATTTGTGACATTTGTCGTTATTAATATAATTATATCTGCACTTATTTTGTATTTTACTTGCTTTTATAGGTACTCCATTTCTACTGGGGCATAGAAAATCATATACACGTATTCAAGAAAATAACACACCTATTACTGTAAAAGTTTCAGTTTTTTTTTGCATTTAAGTAAATATTTGACATATTCTGAACATGCCTATTCGTTTTTATTAACATCCAATAAAAAATACGAAAATAATAACATGAATTCTGTTAGTGGGTATTCGTTGCCCCGCCCTCCCCTATCTGCTTCTACATTTTCAGATGTCAGTGATCTTACATCCAGGATTTGTGATGGATGGAAGTTTCTCTTAGTTACGTATTAGGTATACAGTCAAGCATCGAATGTTGATTGTGTGTATTAAAGCAATTAAATCATGCATGTTTATGTTGACTTTTATGGAAAACAATGCGCTGATAATTCCTAGTTCATATATATATATATATATATATATATATATATATATATATATATATGTCGCAGGCGTTTTGCATAATTTGTGTTTGCCGGCATTTTTAACAAAGTATTCAATCTTTGCAAAGTGGCGGTTTAATTTCAGTCATTTTGCAAACTGCCTTGCTGGTACCAGGTAAAATGAAGAAATACGTAATTGTTCAATATAACTAAATGTGTAGGCAGTTTGTAAATGTATGAAACATAAATGATGCATAATTGAAATATTGCGGTTTGGTTTGGTCAAAATATCGGTCAATCACTACCACTATAAATACTAGGAAGAAAGAATCCTCTCTAACCAAATACATTTTCAATTACAGTAAAAAATGTAACTCTTGCGCTATCTTTATAGCTTCCGTTGATCTTTTTGAGAGCATGACAATTGATAGAACCGTGAATACAACAGTTGAATTAGCATCCTTGTTGGAAAAACGTATGAACTGTAGTCAAACAACCTTACAGGCAAATAATTTATTTAATAACATATTTATTTATGCAAACTGAGCTGTTATGGCGTTTTAAAAAGACCCGCCAGTTACATACTTGGAACTGCTTTGAAGCTTAAAGATAAGCTTGCTTCCTGTTGTCCCACATAGGATACCCAAATAATATGCTGAATCAGCACCTATGTGTGTTTTTACACGTTGATTTTATCAAAAGAATAAAGGACATATTTAGTAATTAACAGTTAGATATTAAATATGTAAATTCCGTTTATTATTTAAAACCAGCTTGCAAATTTTTCCGATGTTTGTCTCGTGCCATGTTTATATTCGTCATTATGTGTACCCCCTACACCTGGCCTGGCTTTGAAAAACCCTGCTTTATGCCAAACCCTTTCATTTGCAGTAGCAAAATCTCTCCTGGTCAATATGTAACCCTTTCCCTTGCCGTCTTAACAAAAATAAGGCCCAATTTACTTTTCCACCAGTAATGCAGCTCCACACAGTTACTTTTGGCTCGGGTAGCGGTAGTTCGTGAATAATTCTTAGCAGAAGCAGAAATGGACTACATTGCTCATTGATTTTCAAAAAATAAAAAATTTTATTTTCACTACTAGCAACATGATATTGTACATTTTCGTCATAGAAACAAAATATGAAAAGCTACTCATAACTCCCAAGGGACTTGTCAAATTATTTCTCCCTCAAACTCATGGTAACAATGCAACTTCAATTAACGTCTTAGCAACCATACAATGAGGCAATCCTTGATGTTACTTACATATTCTAATTTTAAATGTCATTATGACATTTTGAAATTTCATACTATTTTTACGAATAAACATATTCATATCTCCCTTAATGCAGAAATATCTATTTTAGGTTCATAGTGGCCTTACCGTATTGCAGGGGCTTTTCGTTGTCTATAGGCAGAATTGTTTGTTATCTTTATCTTATATAGCAACAAGAGCAAGTCTTTTACCAAAATTCACTGTATAGCTCGTTTTCTTGTCGACGTTGTATAAAATCTAGATTGGCTCTCAAGGTAGGCCATTAAAGGTGCTATGATCATATTTAATTTCACTGAATTTGCAATATGTAGAAAGAAGTAATTGTCAAACATACAAAGTTTGGTTATATTTTAAACTAGCTTTTACCCGCGACTTCGTTCGCGCGAGGTTCGTTATTTGTGTATTAAATAATGTTCCGCCCCGCCCCGCCCCGTCTCGACCCTTCCCGTCCCGTCCCGCCCCTTTCCCTCCCGTCCAGTCCCGTCCCTTCCCGTCCCGTCCCGCCCCTCCTCTTCCATCCCATCCCCTCCCCTTCCATCCCATCTTTTTCCTTCCCTTTCCGTCCCGTCCGTCCCGCCCCGCCCCGCCCCGTCCCGCTTTCCCCGTCCCGTCCCGTCCCGTTCCGTCCCTTCCCTTCCCGTCCAGTCCCGTCCCGCTCAGTCCCGTCCCGTCCAGTCCGTCCCGTTCCGTTTCTTCCCTTATGTCATGTTCACCGTCTTGGACTTAAAAATAAATGCCATTTTCGCAATCAACGTCCCAATAAACCTCAATAACGACACCCATATCGATTTTTAGGCTTACTTACCCCATTTCACTCCCTAAGGGGTTGATTTTCGGAAAATCACGAAATACGTGTTTGCTTATTTGTTTTTAGGAGTACTCCTACGAAGTTTCAAGTCGAAATGTCTATTTAATATTATTTTTCCATACAAAATTGGAACCCCCATTTTACCCCTTTAGGGGTTGAATTTCGAAATATCCTTCCTTATTCCTTGTATACATCATAAAGGGAACCTCTGTGCAAAATTTCAGCTTTCTAGGTCCAAGGGTTTGGGCTGGGCGTTGATGAGTCAGTCAGTCAGGACTTTTAGAAATATATATAAGATGACAAGTAACCAATAGCGGTAGGTGGAGGGATTTTGTTTGCGCAGTGACTAATGTCATATGACAGATTCTTTGTGTTTTAAAGTATGAAAATTGCTGTTGCTGTTCATTTTGTTAATTCTGTTATTTTGTTATTGCTATTGTTGTTGTTAATTCTGTTTTGAAATGCGCCATGCCACAATGTTGAGTACG
Source organism: Agriotes lineatus (assembly GCA_940337035.1). Taxonomy (NCBI): domain Eukaryota; kingdom Metazoa; phylum Arthropoda; class Insecta; order Coleoptera; family Elateridae; genus Agriotes; species Agriotes lineatus. The sequence continues at coordinate 81,029,842 of OW679200.1, read as the reverse complement.
CCTCTGATTTATTGTGTCATTTAACTTAAATAAGGTTAACAATTTAATGTCAATGTGATAGATGTCAAAAGTGTTACCAATACAAAGCTTGGAAATCTGTAAGCTGTTGTTACGATCATTTTGTAGTTCCGCATGCAATATTTCAAATCATTAATTAGATTCCAATATTCCTATTTATTCTTAAATATCCAGTACATTTTTATCTAACTGGTTAGGCAACCCTATCAATATCTTTAACAATTTTTGAGCAAGCTACAGTTATATCCTTATCAATTTAAACAACACTTTGCATTCCCCAGTTCTTCTGAGGGTTCTTCTTCAAATTTTGGAACTTTTGATAAGTTGAATTAGACTGCTTTTGGTTCGAATAAGTTGGTCGCTCCTCATGGAGACTTTGCCTCGTCAGGTTTGGTTATAGCAAACTATATTTTGGGAGGATTTGTGAGACATCGTAACCCCTTTGAACGGCTTGGTGGCTTGTGTGATGCTGTCGGCGTTCGCTGCGTTTTTGACGGATTTGAATGGGGGCCCCGCTCTTCGTTCTGGACTGCACTTTTGACTACTCTTCAACTCAAGGTTTTTGTCTACGGTTTCCTCCTTTTAGCTCTGTAATCTACCGGAAAATTTGTATTTTTAGCTTTCTTGTTACGTAACCACCTGAAATCCCTTTTTTACGTACCACCTGGAATCGTTTTATTTTACCACCTGGGTTTACATTACTTTCTGGAGTTCTTTTAATGCTTGGGACCATTCCTGACATTTGGGGCCCATGCTGTGCACGTGCTTTGTACCTGGAAAGTTTTGGTGGTGTTATAATTATGTATCTTTGTGTGTGATTTATAGCTTTGGTATGATAGCTTTTGCTTTATGATTTGTGCTTATCTGAGCAACTATGGTTTTAATTGATTAGAGTACTTACCGGTTGTTTCGGCAGCCATTTTAGATTGCATTAATTTACTCCTCGGCCGCTTAAGTAATCACTTTATCTGTACGTAACATCGTAGTGGTATTTTTAACCTGAAATTTCGTTTTGCAATTTACCTATTTGTCAAGTTGGGCTGCGGCTACGTTACCGCCCGCGGGAGTATTAACTTTGTCATTCGGGCTAGGATTGAATGCGAGTGAATTGCTTGATACATCACAGAACCTAATATGAATTTCTTATAGGTCATAGCACCCCTTGTAAGATCTCATAAACTGCATGTACCGCCCCGTCTAAATTTTAATTGCTGTAAAATCGATTTAGTAAGCCAAATCTCGGGGTTGATCGTTGGCATCTCTTTACACTTGCGCTGTTCGCACCCCAAGTCCCGTCTTGGGCTGCCCTCTGATTCACAGAGCCTACGTAATCATTTTGAGCTTTATGTATTGGGTTGCAGATTTATCTAGTCATGTCTCGCAAGGTGCGCGTCTCCGTTTCACGGAGACTGCGTTGGTATTGGAAGATAGTTATACTTTTGAGTTTCTTGATTTGGTATATAATTAGTACGTACAGTTAGGTGGTTACCAAGCATCTAACGCCCCATTGACTGATTTTAGTTTATGCAGTACTACCCTCTTCTATAGGTCAAACTTGCTGATATTTATTGGATATTTGTCGAACCTGTGATATATATATATTTGTGATATTGGTTAAATTGTTTATATGTATTGTTGGCGTGTATCCATATGAGCTTGTTATATTGTGATTTGCTTAGCACTATAGAACCAAGTGGTAAATAAATCTCTTTACTAGATCGCTTTAGTATTATTGGTGTTAGCTTGGTATGTCTCAACCTTGGAGAGGTCCGATCCAAGGATTTGTCTTCGTTGAGGACCTAGCGCCCATTCCCTTAGTATCTCTTTCGGCTTTGCTGGAACCCCGACCCTTGGACGAGTTAGCCAACTTAGGCCGATATTTACCAGCTGGCAAAACACCTAGTACAACTTTCGCCAACAGGTAAGGACCGCCCTTCGCCATTCTTCGTTACACTGTACACGATCTATGTTGTCCCTCGAATCGCTTTTTCAAAGTCTTCCGGCATATAGTGCATCAGCCATAGTTCCAGTTCAAATTGAGCAGCCAGCCACCGAAATGTCTTTGCTGATGGAACTAGACGTCTACTGTTTTCCGCAAAATTTTCTGACAAAATAACTGACATTTTTTGATAACAAAAATCACGATTTCTGTACGTCCTAAGTTTGTCTATTTTTCAATTGACAAAAGTTTCCTGGGTTATGTCAACTAGAAACAAAATCACAGCGACTTCTCATAGTGGACTCTATTTTGCGCCACTTTGTATAAGTTCCCATAAAAGTTTTCTTTCCCTTCGAAGCTTGCTGACGTCTGGTACTGTTAAAGGCCCCTTTCAGACGAAACGACTTTTCGCCGTGCACAATGCCGTGCATTTTGAAGACTATTGATTCATATGGAGCCTTTCATATGAGACGGCCACGACTTAAGCCGTACACGGCCGCCGTGAACACCACGGCGTTTATCAAGCTCGGACACGGCGTCTTGATATACACTGTGTTATATGGAGCGTTTCAGACGAAACGGCTTTTAAACGGCGTGTTTGCAGATAAGCTCCAGACTGCAGTCATGCAAATTGCAACCACTTGCAATTTGATTCCTGAACAGGGCGGATGTGAGTGTATTGTGCATTGTTTGCGAGTAACTGTTATTAAAATGGATACTAGGGACCAAGACGTTGACGTGAAAATATTAATTTTTGCAATAGAAGAAAGACCAGTTCTTTGGGACAAAAGTTTAGAAGAGTACAAGTCTAGAACAGAAACCACCGCTGCATGGATGGAAGTGTGCTTGCGTTTGAATCCTGATTTTGAAACTCTGAGCGATAGCGAGAAAAATAAGTATGGTAAGTAATCACAACACGTGAATTTTAATACCTATCTATAGTAGGATCAAAAATTAATCTCATCTAGTATGGCTGTGGAAGTGCAAACCAACGCCTTTAAAATTTGCTTGCATATTTAAATTTAAATCAAACTGTCAAATTGTATTATTAAATATTCTTTTTATCCATCTTATTATTACAATATTATATTGAAATAAATAAATTGTCACGTAAAAGTAATGTAATTGTCCAACAAATAAGCTTGTGCCGGTCGAATACACTTTTTCTTAAATCTAACCTAAAAATAAAATATATTTGAGCCAGTTTTAAAGATTTGTTCTTTCATAGCCATACTAGATGAGATTAATTTTTGATCATACTTTACTTTATACATATTTACAAATTTTGGTTAAAAGAAATACACAGGTTTTATTTTCGAATAAAATTATATTTTCAGAACCATCTGAACACATTAAATAGTTATTCTATCCTAAAAAATGTGTACAGAATTCTGCCAGGGAACTGATCCTTCGGCGCTCAGGAAGTAGTCTGCAAACAGTTTTCGAATGTCTTCACCAGTTTTTTTTCCTCGTCTTATCTCAAGATTCTCAATGTCTTGAAAGCCATTCACTACGAGTGTGTCATCAAAGTTGTACCCATCTCTTACCCTCACGAAGTTGTGGAGAATACAACACGCCTTAACTATTTTAACAGCTAGCTCTGTTGAAACATTTAGGGGTCTATGGAAGATTCTCCATTTATTTGATAAGATGCCAAAACCACACTCAACATATCTCCTCGCTCTGCTCAAACGATAGTTAAATATTCTTTTCTCCATATTATGTATTTTTCCAGAAAACGGTCTCATTAGATGAGTGTGGATACCAAATCCTTCATCGCCTATAAACACATAAGGAACACGTATATTATTAGAGGTGCCCAACGGTTTTGGTTTTGGGAGAGGCAAAGTTTCGTTTACAATGCTCGCCCAAAGTGCAGTCTCTTTGAAAATCGTTGAGTCACAGTCTTTGCCGTATGCTCCTATATCCACAAATAAAAACCGATAGTCAGAATCCACCACAGCAAGCAAAAGAAGTGAATAATAGTCTTTATAGTTGAAAAAAAGCGATCCACTATGTTCCGGCTTTATCAGTCTTATGTGCTTTCCGTCCACTGCTCCAATGCAATGTGGAAACTGAGCTTTTTTTCAAATCCGGCAGCAACAGACTCTAGTGTTTCCAATGTCAATGGAGGCATGCATTCATGTAATAAATTGGACCATATGCTGTCACACACATTGTCGACTATCTCTGATATCGTCGATATTCCCATTCGATATCCATAGTGCAAATCCGTAAATGTATTTCCACTGGCCAAGTACCTGGAACATAATGAGACGGCTGTGTAAATACTGACTATGTGTGTATAATATATAAACGTACACATATACACACAAAATACAGTAAAAAGTATCAATTTGTAAATTTTTTCTGTTTTTTCAGGTACAGAAATACGCAAGAAATGGATTAATATAAGAGACAGATGGAATAAATATTTGAAGAAGCTCACAGGACAAAATATTACCGGTTCTAAAGCCAAAACTGTAAAAAAATACGTTTATAGCGACCAATTATCTTTTCTTCGGAAGAATGCTGCTAGAAATGCAAGTGCTTCTAGTTTTGAAGGGGACAAGAAGAAGAGGAAAAATCTGAAGAGATAAATGAGGAAAAAGCTGGTGTCTCCGAGACAACTGCAGATGATTTTCGTCGCCGTAGTAGTCCTCCGCCGGTAAAAAAGGCAAAAAAAATCAAAAATATACCGAACTTGAAAAACTGATCGTGGAGAAATTGGAAAAGCCTGAAGCCAGACACATGTGTTTTGTTAAAGGTATATTACCATCCTTGCAACTGCTTAAAGACGACCAAGTCATTCAGTTTCAAGCAGCCGTGTTAAAAATTTTGCAAGACATACACCGTCCGCAACTATCAACCCTTGTTCCCACTATAGGGCGCCAATCTTCGCTATGGAACCTACCACCACCGCGAATATACACACCATCCGTACCGCCATCAGACTATGCTGCTTCTCATACTTATTATGGAGAAAAATGGATAACACAGCCTGCATGCAGTATTTTGCAGCCGCAACCTTCTCGCAGCGATATACCAACACCAATACATTCAAGTGTTCAGTCTCCAGAATCAGACGTGACATCGGAGCAATCTGACATCAGAGACTTAAACTTTACCGACCTTAATAATTAAAAATTACCATATATGTTTTCTGCTATAACTAATTATATGTAGTTCAAGGTGTTCGGAATATTTTCCTCATTTGTTCGTTGAATATCTCAAAAAGTGGTGTAGGCGCGCCAACACACCTTGTGGTTAAGAGCAATCCCTTGGAAATTTAGTTGCAATGGATCGGTTGACCGGTGTATAACGTGCCATATGGGAAAACTTTTCCATAAACGCCGTTCGGATCATATCCCCATGAAAAGCGATCTCTAACCTGGAGGACATTAATTGGCCGCCCAGAACTTAAAATTTAACATCCATTTCTTCACGGAATCTTTGTTTTAGTTGGTTACAGTTCCTTGGAATTGCACTCTAAACCTTTGATTTGCGACAACACCATAGGGATAAATCCATGGGTTTTAAATCTGGACTTCTTGGCCTCCAAATACTGTCCCTCCGCCTAGAGATCACTTCTCCTGGGAATATGGTCGGATCGGAAAGATGATATAGCGCAAATGGCACGTTGTTCATTGGTGAACCGATTCACTGCAACTACATTTCCGAGGCCTAGCTTTTAACCACAAGATGTGTCGACGCACCTACACCACTTTTCGAGATACTCAACGAACAAATGAAGAAAACATTTCGGGCCACCCTGTATATTATTTTCTATGTATCTCTATTCACTATAGTCCCGGATTGTCAATGTCAAAATCCAATTAAAAACAATCCTTTATATCATGGTTAATACTTTTAAGTCAAGCTATGGGTAACTAGAAACAATTAATTGAGCTACTAATGTCAAAACTATAAATTATAGGTTATATTTTGCACAGACTTAAGCAAAAATAAATAAAAGTTGCCAGGTAACAAAAACGCAAATTTTCAAAATTACGCTTTTGCGTTGTCCAACCTAGTAGTAGCAAAACAACCAATCGAAATTCAACAGTGCTACCATAAAACGTCATTTTTGACAATCCGGGACCATAGTGAATGGAGTATAATAAAACTTAAGGTTAATACGACGTTTTTCTGGCATACTGCGATGATGCATCAGTTTAGTTTAAATTTTTTATTTAATTTGTCAAAATGACGGTAACACATGTATAAAACTCAGTCCAGTTGTTAAGGTAATAAATAAGTTAAAAAAAAACAAATATGTATCTTAATATTTTCTTACCTCAAAGTGACAGCAAGTCTTTCCACTGGTGGGATAGCGTCTCTCATATTGGTATTTCGTCGAATGAGTTGACCTTGCACTTTATTCAAAAGCTCTTGGAATGTAGCTATCGACATTCTAAAATAATTGAAAAATTTGTTTTCATCACTTTGCAAAGTGCTAAACAAAGTGACAAAAGCGCCAGCAATAGGCCTTGCAATATTGACTGGATGAACCCATACTTTTCTATTACGTCTTCGCTTTTTTCGTTGTAAATAAAGTAAGTATAAGCACAGCAATCGTTCTCGGTCATCCATTGCACAAGACTGAAAACGGAGATACGATGTGAAGCCTACATCACGGCCAAAAGTACGCCGTCATATCCACGGCGAAAAGTCGTGTGCTCTACGGCGCATCTTTGGAATGCACGGCGCTGTGCCGTACACGGCGCACGGCGAAAAGTCGTTTCGTCTGAAAGGGGCCTTACAGTTTAAAACGGTCATTAAGACCCTCGATAAATTTAATAAGCAAGACTCGCCCCCTGTGTGCCCTTTCCAGCCCTTTGTGTCCGGCTAAGAACCCAGTTGGAAAGGGGGTTCGATCGACTTGGCACAGTTTAGGACGAGGCGCTAATATTTGGGATGTTTATGATGATAAAATCAAGAGAAACATCGACGGGTGCCACAACGTTTGGAAATGTTACACTCAACTTAACAAGCAATTGGCCAAAAGCCGAAATCCAACTGCTGTTGTTTATCGTCGCTACCCCTGAGAGCTATTTCACCTACCTTTGGTGAGCTCCCTGCAGTTGCTTGGGCACTACAAACAAATACACACGCAAAACAAACCCAAAGATTTCATACACATCTAAATAACCACAGATCAATAAAGCGCATGAGATAATTTAAATCACTATCGTCTATTGATTTTGAATAGGTACAGAAATTTGGACAGGCAGTGTACTGAGCTAAATATAGGGGTTAATGAACGTTTAACAGCATTTCGTTATAATGTAATAAAGATAGAATGTCAACTTGAATCTTTCGTGACTTTAATTCAAGCTACTACTGTCATAGGACACCCGTTTAGGTTTTCCTGCACTGGAATTCAAGTCACCACCGTATGCAATGCTTTTCTATTCTCAAAGCGAACAGTGCGACTTTAATAACGCCAGGCACAAATTGGCATGCCTTGTCAAATAAATGTTTTCGTTACGCACAACACTTTCAATAGATTAGCACTTTTAAATATAACAATTTACAGTACCTTTTCGGGGAAGTGCTCCAGCAACACAGAATCACTTGAAAACAGGAGGGGAATGCCTCACCTAGGGGTTAAGTGCGTTGTTACGTGAAGATGCTTACAAATGGAGTTGATCAAACGTACAACGGGGTGGCCGACAGCATTCCGAGGTAGATGTGTAGCCGAATCCTTACTGGGAAGTTTTGGGAATGGATCGGTACGACAAAACGACAATGATCCACCCTGTAATATGATTTAGACGCACTCGCCTTTGAAAATTTGCTTTTAACTGCGTTTTAAGGTACACAACGGTACGACACTAAACAAGACCGAACATCATTTTTGTTTACACGGCCCGTAGAGCCAAGGCTCACCCCTTCACGCCCAACTTTTTTTGAAGCACATCTTCATAGAAATTTCTGGCTAGATTCAAGTGCATAGACGTGCAGGCACCCAAGTAAGTGTGCAGACCTTATACTTCCATATATGTATTTGGTAATTGAATACTGTCGAACTTTAATTATTTTTAGTCCAACACGATTGACGTGGTCGGGTTACAAGTCAATAAAAAGATTAGGCTCACATACATTTTTAAAAATATATTGTAGTCGAAAGTGTTGAAATTTCTGGAATTATTTCAAGTCGCGGCTTTTTTTGGAGCGTTGGCCCACTAAGATTCTCTGCAGCGGATATGTGCATACATTTATTTATCTACACTTACGTTTTTGATATGTTTCCATATATTTTCTCACGAGAATTTGGCTATAAGTAAATTTCTTTTTCCAATACATATTTATAAAGCTGTATTGTATCTGAGCAAATCTTCATGGTAAAGCAACATTTTAATGATGAAGATGGACAAAGTGTTACTTTATTCACTAGTGAATAAAGTAGTCAATAATCCATAGCAACTTACAAAATACAAACATGTAGGTACCAGTACACAGCCAAGTACTCTGATTACATAGTTAAAATTATTTTTCTACGACCACAACTAAAAGTAGGCCTTTTAGCACTAGCTTGTTTCACTAAAAATGACGTGTTATAAATCAGCGTGTTAAAATGAACACAAGTGCTAAAAGTAAACAGCTGGTGTTGGATTTAAAATTTTAAACTGGAAGTGAGGTTATAAAGTTATTTTAGTTACTTCTTTCTTTAGAGGTAAAGCGTTTTTTAAATAATTAAAGCATTATGTAATAAATAAAGTAAAATTTGTACTATTATAATTACTTTAGATAACTAACTTTGACAGCCACCGGCTGCAGAAATAGTCACCTGCGCCGTCAAGGCCATCTCTTTACTATGACAGCTATAATTTGTCATAGTAAGAAGATGGCTTAACGGCCTAACTCATAGTTAGCTGTTGCATTATGAGAAAGAGGATTTTTTCCCATTTCAGTGACATATCGTATGGGATCGATGTAATCCTTTTCACTACTTTATAGCAACAATTCACAATTTTTAATATTTCGTCGTTTTCTAGTTGAAGTATTGTGCCATTTAGAATATACGTGATTAAACAAAGTTTTTGCGTTGTTACAATACTACCGTTTGATTGACAGGATTAATCACACGATTGATTGTTGTTTATAATTTATAATATTATACAGTCTCCTTCATACATTTGGACACATGGAAATTTGTTTCAATATCCATTCATCAGAACATTTTATTCTCCATTAAAACCTCTGCAGCTTCTCAAATTAAAAATGCACTCGCAAAAATGCATTTCACCCGCTTGCGACGCTAATGAATTATTTGACACTGACCATTTACAATTGTCAGATTTGAAAAGTTTTGTTTTTTCCATAACCAAATTAGCAGACTCTACCAATCTCTTTGGGAACAACTTAGAAGTGACTAAATATTTTGCCTGTTAATGACGGATATGCGCGTCGACCAATAGCGACGAAGACATCGCAATGGCCACACTGTCTTGTATATAGTCACTGTAGAAAGGACTAAAGTGCCTTTATATGAGACAGTGGCGACAATACAACTAAACCACGCCCCCGCCGCCATATTCAGGCAAATTTGTAACGGGTGTTCATTTAAATTTGTAATCAGAGTCGCCTGTGATACGTGTTTTACGTTTGGCAGTACTGAAAACATTTGAGATTTGCCGATTAAGATTTGCGTCAGTCTGTGTCAAATAACACGATTTAGCCTAAACATTGCGGTTAAAACGACGTGATCTAAGGAACCAATTAAAAATAGGACACTCCATTGTCACCACTGTCTATATAAAGGCACTGTAGAAAGGACTAGACGCCGAGTCCATCAATGGTCCCGGGTGGTGTAGCTTGAACAAGCGTCCACGTATGATCAGAAGAGTTAAGCAACGCTCTCTCAGGTCGGAACTTGGATGGGAGTTTCACGGCTGCTTCACTTGGCGCCTTATGGTACGGGTGCCATGGAAATGGTTGGTCCCGGATGTTCAAATAACATCATCACAGATGTTAGTGGGGTTGGAATTCCCCATAAAATGTACAGCGACGCCTATAATTGCCCTAACGACTGTTGGCCGAGTACGAAATATATAAAATGAAATAAATGGGCAAATTAGAGAACTAATTAACGAAATCTGTGCCCAATGATAAAAGGGCGCAGGTAGCGCTTTTACAAGGAAGAAAAGTGCCTTAGGGCCAAACTGGAGTAACAGATGTCGTCCTTTGTCCCCTAATTGCTCGTGGGACCCAATTTTGTCTGGAAATTAGCCCAAATTTCGGGACGTTGCCCCAACGGCTAGGCCGTTTGAACGCGGAAGCGCAGTTTCGTCCAGAAAAACGCAAATCCCACTACAGCTTCAGGTAACCTTTTTCTATCATGAAAGATGAACACAAAATTGCAAAAAATTGTCCTGTGCAGCTTAGTTTTCTTATACGGTGCGGTTAATGTTTTTATCTCCAACAGCAGATTACAAGGAACCATAAAGAATCAATAGGAAATAATTTTTAAAGTTAGAATTATTGACAAATTTGTCTTAACTATTCGTGTTTTGTTTTTGAAATGGTATTAAGACTTTTTTTTTTAATTAAACATTACAATGTATATTTATGGTGACCTGATATGAACAAAAAATAAAAATAGAAACAAACGTTATTCAAAATTCTTAATGTAAAGTTTTTACTGTCAGTTGTGACATCAGATTTATTCCAGACTGGAATTTCACTTGCGTTTGGTTTGCTTCAACCATAATTTGTCTTTGTACCATGGAGTACGCGGCATATGAATATGCAGGCGTGATATGGGTTTTAGGAAACTGTTAAGGAAATTTTAATGAAGCTGTAGAGGGACATCCCTCTCATACTGTTATAGAAGCTGCAGATCGAAGACTTACACCCGTATGCATAGTCGTTCGCCAGCGGCTCGCCGGCGACTCGCCGGAATTTCGTTATGAATAGTATGTTGGTGGCACTGTACGTCTATGTCAAATTCGAGGTTATTAGCTTAGGTTTTCCGTCGGTTTTGACAGAAACTGACACAAAACCTAACCTGCTAACCTCGAATTTGACATAGACGTACAGTGCCACCAACATACATTCACAACGAAACTCCGGCGAGTCGCCGGCAAGCCGCTGGCGAACGACTATGCATACGGGTGTAAGAGAAACTGGAACCATTATTCCAGCTCATATGAACGGAAGCCAACCAAGAATAAGAGAACCCAACTTCGAGGAAAACGTTTTACAAATACTAGCTGAAAATCCAGAAACTATTATGCGAAGTATTTCTAGAAATTTGGGTGTTTCTAAAACTCCTGCACATACGATTTTAAGAGATGATGGACTGTATCCTTATCACAAAACAAGAATTCAGAATTTATTACAGAAAAAGCATCCACATCGATTTATCTTTTGCAGCATATTTAATGTATTACAGCCTAAATCGATATTAACGACAAACGAACAGTTTATTACATCCTAAAATACTCTTTAAAACAAAACCGTCAGTTTGTTACCTCATAAAAACTACATCACGACAAAATCAGGGAAAATTACACAGATCCGTTGCCGCAAACCCCGCTACGATGGGCTGCCCCGGTTTAAAACGCTCAGCAAGAAGGGTGGGTTCTTTACAACCTTGGATTAGGGCTACAATCCAGTAAACGAGATAAAACTGTTAAATATTTAGCGCCACCACTTTTGTTGGTAAATCCGTTCACTTCAAAAGTGGAAACAAATGAACGGAGCTTAAAAGGGGGTTGCGGTGCTTGATTTCAGCCAGTGAGCAGCATCAGTGAACTTACCTTTAGTTAATTTTCTCCAAAATCCCCCTGTATTCCTTACAAAGAAAGCACAATACAATACGCATGCAACAGATGAAATGTAAAATAATAACGCATAAAGTACTTAATTAAATGAAGTATATTGAGTTAAACACATATGAAATAATTGCACAAACATGAAATCCAAATTATTTGCCAGAAACAACGTTTACTTACAATAGTGACATTAGCAATCGTGAATTCAATAACAAAATTTACTACGGCGATATTCCTTGAAAGTTCATTAAAAGCAAAACAAAATCTCAAACTAGGTGCGCATCATACGGTGCTTAAATTACGCAGGCACATCTTCCAAACAACGTCGCACAAAAATGTTTAAAATACACTATAAATAACTAGGAACAAATACGTGGTTTGCAGAATGCAGGAAAGTCACTATTGATGTCCCCTGAAGTCGGCAGCAACTGGTACGATCAGCAACTGCTTAAAAGGGTGTTTGCGGGAAGCGAGAATGGGGCTTCAAGACGATGGTTACCACAGTTGAAACAGTAATAATCCCCTCACAGAGGGTGAAAAGACTTCAACTTGCGAGATACGACACGTCTGGTTAAGGTAGAGCTGGTTTCTTTGAGAATCCAGTAATTCATCCGCTGAAGCGAGAATTGGAGGTCTCGCAACCCCCCGATAAGGATCCTTCAACCACAACTAACTTATTTGCATCCCTTCAACTCCCGACAGCTAGTGCACACATCATGACGAAACACCAAGGGGGCCATGAAACGAAACAGTTCAATTTCTTCAGAGAGCACAAAAATACGAAAATCACACAGTTGAATTCGACTTCTTCAACGGGCAAGAAAATCAACGAAAAGCACAGTTAATTTTTAATTCAGAGGCACTTTTAACGGGGCAGCGTGCGCATTCATGGCACGAAGAAGCCACTTCTCGACTCAACCCAAGCGGGCGAAGGAATGGATTCAGAAGACGTATGCAAGTCCAAGGGCTGTCGCAGCGTCCTAAAATGCATATCTCTTTTACAAAGACACATTACATCTTCCTTCGCCTAATTCATCGTGTTGCAACACAAAATGCAACATGATGACCAAATATTTCGGGGAAGCATCGAATGTTTAACTGAGACTTCTCGACTCCACGGAAGCAATAAAAGATACGATAATGGCACCTTGTGTTACTTCTGTGAGAACCAAATCTAATTTTAGGTTTAAAATAGCAACGCATGCAAATACGCGGCGAGACGCTAATGTTCGAAATAAACGGAATACAGTTTTGAGCCCTTGCCGAATTTTTAATTTAGGGGTGGCTGAACTGAGAAAAGGATTAAAATCAAAGCTAAAAATAGACGAAAAGACGGAAAAGAGCGAAAATATAACAAATTGTCCTCACAACTGTCACAACAAACACGTTTGGGCCTATGACAATTCTCATGCAATTCACGAAAGAAACTACCAGGTACGTTCTTCAGTAAATGTATGGGCAGAAATACTTGGAGACAGGCTGATTTATCCTTTTATACTTCCTCCTGAAAGGCTAAATACAGAAAATTATTTAGAGTTTTTAAATGACAACCTTCCAGGCCTACTTTAAACATCATTAACCCTGGCAAATAGATCGGTCATGGTGTCTAAGAGCTTGGCCAACGAGAAATCCAGATTTAACACCTTTGGACTTTTTCCTGTGAGGCACTGGAAGAATTTGGTTTATGTTACTCCTGTCCAAACTCGAGAAGGCCTTACTGATCTAATTCATGAAGCAGCCACCATCACTAACCCCAGAAAGATATAGCATGTTTAAGATGCAATTATTCTGCATGCATGCAAGTGCGCCAAAGAATTGATTGAAATTATTTTTGCTTATTACTTACCTTCTTGTTAATTACGTTCATTAAACTAACCTAACCTAACAGTGTTGTCAAATTTTATTTTCTTTTAATGCTTCGTATGAGGAAACTAGACACGCTAGAGAGTTTGTGTTGATAATTCTAAAGTTCTCATGCATTACTGAAGCGTGCTACCTGTGGGAGTTGCGGGACAGCCTGTATACACTAACTATACATATACTACATAGGACACCTAAAGAACCAAATTACAAGAAATTGTAAAGGAACAAAAGAATCATCACACTTTATTTTCAAGAACTGTAATAAAATCGTCTATAAAAAACAAGAAAACTGTTTTTCACACCATTTCTTCGCAATGACATCAGTAGTCTGGTGAAAAATTTAGTCCATAAGTTGACAAATAAAAGTGATTCTAAAACTGGATAGATTTCGAACTACATTTTCTCAGGTGCAAAAAAGAGGAATTCGTAATTAAATAAATTGTAAGGAAGTCTATATATTTTCCTATATTTACAATACTGTAATCACAATTCATTATTATCAAAATATTAAGAATCAAAACAATTCTTAAGCTTTATAATACAAAAACAACCCTAAGCTATAGCATCAGCAATTGTTGTCATAGCTCTAACAGCTGTCTATAACAAGTGTCTGCACATAGCAATAAAATTGATGCCCATATTGTTTACATGAAACTAAGTACTTTTTGTTGATGGCTAATACATCAGTATATTGATCTGCTGTAAATTCAACAAAAAGTACAGCCCACAGTTAATCCACAACTGTTGGTTACAATCAGGAACAGATGGAATGGTTCTATTTTCGAGATGTCTCAGGTGCACCGGTTGATGATGAATATGATGATGATGATGATGATGATGATGATGATGATGATGATGATGATGATGATGATGATGATGATGATGATGATGATGATGATTATGATGATGATGATGATGACCGGTCTCTATACTACTTTAATGACCTGTCTCTATAATTAATAATAGTCCAGTCGGTATATCCAAAATGCCACTTCCCGTGGGTGATCTTTTGTGGTTTGTTAGGGGAGCCAGCTGCGAGTGTAATGGTGAGTTGCGGGGAGGTTACGCCATCTTGAAAAATTATCGAACTTGTAAGGCTTAGAAAAACCTGCAATTTGGTATATATAGCTTTTTATTTTCCGTTTATATAGCAAAACTCATTATATTGGCGCGTGACTGCAGAACCCTTTTCCACGCCACCCCAGAGATGGAGGTCTGGGCGCGTTTCTTAATTTGGTGTCTCCTGGAGACCTAATACATCATCTGTCGTCATTTCATTGCATTCACTCGTTGCTTAAAATTCATTATTTGTAGGTCCTGATTGGGTATCTTTTTTTTCTTCGTCGTTGCAAGTATCAATTGAAAAGGAGCGAACTTGTATGCCAGACACATTATCAAACCCTCATCAGGTTGAAAATGCACATTGTTTGAAACAGTAGCAATGGCTTCATTGGAATAGTTCCAGCGTTGACTTTTATGCTGTTTATCACTGTGAACGAAAGTTCCTTGTCCTTTCTCTTGAACATTAACAATTCAAGCTTTACCGTGACGACGGACGATGGATTAGGTCTCCCGAGGGTACCACGTTAAAAAAACTGGGCTTGGAACTACACTTTAGGGATGATGTGGGAAAGGGTTCTTCAGATACACGTCCACATGACGATTGTTGCAGATAAAATAGCGAATTTTGCGTACTTTACCTGCTTAAGCACACAAAATCGTTGCTCTCTTTCTTTCTATGTTTGTTCGCTATCTCCTCCGAAGATACTGGACCGATTGAATTGTATGATGGCTTAAAATTTTGCTAATTTTTAGACTTAGATCGTAGGCCGGTTTTTATTTTCAAAAAGAGTACAAAAAAGTTTTAATTTAAATAAACCTTTAAGCAGCGGATCGGAGCATCTGTCGCCGTGGGTTTTGGTGTGACAGCTGCTGTGGCCGTGTGCTATTAGCTCGGGTGATTCAGTATGTTCATATATCATTACAGTAGCGCGATATTTAAACAACAGAGGTTGGCGCAGGGGTAGAGTGCTCGCCTGTCACGAGGGTGGCCTGGGTTCAATTCCCGGCCGATGTTTCCTTTTTTTTTTATTTATATTAATGAAATTTACCTGAATACGTTTGCGGATAAAATAGTATATGTTATTCGGAGTAAAAGTGACTTTATGTGGCTTAGCTGAATTATTTGCCTCTCTAACGTTCGGCTAAATAAACTTCAGCTTCGCCACATAAAGTATCACTTTTACTCCTAATAACATTTGAGTAATTGAAACACATTTTGTTTTTAAACTGTTTTAACGTGTCATAGAGTCCCAGTGCCCCAGGGACACATTTCCGGAAATGAAAGCCTATACTCAAATGTCTTCTACCGTCGCACTGAATACCCTCTACTAGTTTGATCCCATAGTTCTGAAACACCCTGTATAGAGGTGATACATGGTACCATACAAATTAACAAGCTTGGTTCTGTCGATAAAGTTGATTTTTCATGTAACGTTTTTTTCTTCCAACAGTCTTCATATTATCCGAGTTTTTTCTGATCCGAGCAGTAGCTAGTTCACATTAGCTCGGATAATGAGGATTCTACTGTAAAAGTAATATTAGTTCTACGACAAAAGTTAATAGGGCGCTAAATTATAGGAAATTGTATGCCCTTTAAAACCCTGTATCAATTTTTAATATAGCATTAATAAGAGCCGAGATTTACGAATAATAAGGCGTTTTAACCATTTTTTTTAAATGGCAGTGAACCCTATTTGCGTAACCTTCCAACAACTCACCACTACACTCGCAAATGACCCCCCTAAGAAACCACAGAAGATCCTCAATGGCAGGTGACTGTCAGACTCATAGATATGGATTTCGAACATACCGACTTGGCTATAATGTTCAAATAATTTTTTTTTAAATTTATTTTGATATTCTATTATTAATTTTGATTTTTTCCATAAACGAATTGCAGTTTTTGAACAGATATATTTCCTAAACCTAATCAAAATATAAATAAATGTGCCAAATTATTAAGTTTTTAAAATCTTTCGATGAAAGACGTAGCAATTTTTACCAACACACTGTATGAAACAACATGTAGGGCAACTTAACGGGTGTTCAAAAATTCTTTACGTCCTGGGCGGCGCTGAAGAGTTCGTTGTGAACGTACCACATCAGCTGTTCCAACCGAACGTCAGTTTTTGTTCATTTTTAGTAAATTGTGTGTTCTGTTAGTGAAGTATCGTAAGTACAGTACAGTTTGTTTTAATAATTTTAACTAAAACAGAATCTTTACAGAATATCAGCTTCTCGAGACCTGTTAGTTATTTGTGTTTGGTAATGTAACCTCTTCAATTAAAATGGTTCTGCTATAAGAACATAACATTTTTATGATCGAATCCTATTTTCGTAACGACCGTCGAGTTGATGGAATATGGCAATACTCAATCCATGATTGTTTTGAAGTGTTTCGGCAGGAATTTCCAAACTTTGCGTTGCATTATAACACTTTTCGTTGTTCTTTGAATCACTGCGTTGAAGTTTTTCGTGGGACTGTATCCGTTTTACGCAAAGAAGGCAGTGGTCATCCTCCGAGAAGAATGGCAGAAGTAATTGAAAATGTAAGACAGATTATGCAAGATGCCCCTTGAACTTCTGTATGATTTTTATCTCAACAAGTTCAATTGGCACTTGCCACAAAATATTAAAGAAAGAAGAAATTTTATGCTAGAGACAACTCTTCATCCTCAAAAATTAAGAGTGTGGCGGCTGTTTCAAGGCGTAGAATAATGGGGCCACACTTCTTTCAAGGTAAGAAAGTAAGAAGGAAGTAAGACAAAAGTGTTTATTTGTTGAAAAATCAACAAAGATTTTTTCAGGCACTTTAACTGCAGAAAGGTATCGAGAAGAGCTTTTACGGCCTTCTTCAAAGATCGTCATGACAAACTCAGGTTTGGTTTTTTCTAACAAGACTGCACACGCTACACAGGGATACGAGAATTTTTCAACAGACGGATTATTAGTCGAAACATGCCAATACCTTATCCTGCCAGACCTGAGCCATGCGATTTCTTTCTACGGCCGTATTTAAAGAACTTGATTTTCCAGCAACGAATACATGACCTAAATGAACTGCGGCACAGAGTATAGGGGAAAATGAATGAAATTAATGACAATCCAAATATGTTAATAAATGCCAAATGCCGAGCGTGCCTGGGTGAAGACGGTGAACATTTTGATCATTTGCTATGAATCTTTTTTTATTGCAATAAATTACAGTTAAGTTATTAACATTTCATAAAAATGTAGTGTTTTAAAGTTGATTTTAAACGTTTGCATTTGATTGCTTTGTTATTGTTAAATATGTTTATAAAAGTAGGGTTAGGTACGTTTTGTGATATGCACAAAGCAACCACTAATAGAGCGATTTCTCCCATAGTAAGCTTGTATAAAAGTTTCAGCGCCTTACAACGGGTGGGCCAGAAACTATTCCAGCAAGGCGGCAAAATTTAAATACGCCATTACTACGATATTTGGATTAATCAAGGATATGCCGTCAACAGCAATACAAATTTTGCATATACATAATTTGCCTTACCAGAATCTCGATTTTAAAGTTTTGAACCGTATAAATCGGAATATGCAAAATCTTTATAGGTTCTGAAATTTACAATAATTATGGAAAATTCAAACAAAATATTTGCGAATAACAAATATATTTTAAGTGATTCAATTAGCAATATTGTTCAATAAGTATTGTCAATCTTACAATAGTCGTGCTCAATTGCAACAATTTACTTTGGTTCAAAATGCTTTTCACGCATTTTAAATGATTTGTCGGTGTCAGTTTGACGTATGAGTTTACTATTTACGCACTTTTCAAAAAGCGGACAGGTGACACCAGCGCCTCCTGACGGGTGGGCCAATCTCTAACAATTATTTGATTTGACAGATGCATTCAGAAAACGCTTCTATTAGTAGGTTTTTCTATGCCGTTGGGAAATTTGTCTCCTACACTAAATCAACACAATTTGAAACAACACTTCTTCACATACCGACCCATCATTAATTATAGTTTGGTTCACAACCTCGCCGAGTGGCGACACTAGCGCCCTCCGACGAGTGGGCCAGTCCCTAACAATTATTTGACAGGTGCATTTAAGAAACTCCTCTATTAGTGGTTGCTTTGTGGTGATATGTTCACAATGAACTCTTCAGCGCCCCCAAGACGTACGGACTTTTTGAACACCCGTTATTTTGTAGACTAATTAACTACCATATCTGTTCCTGATTACAGTTTATATAATTAATTTTTGGTTTTCCACATGGTTTTATTATTACCTCAAATACTGGCGCACATTAAAGCAAAAAAAATCTGATAAGAACTGAAACTAATAAATTAAATTGTTAAATCAATGCAAAATGTCATAAAATCAATCCCATTTATTTGTACTGAAACCGAAATGCATTCACATTAGTATTTTTCACAGCAAAATAACAATACTTAATTTTCTTTGGTAAGTGGAATTTGAACACCATTTCTCGTTAATATTGAACAATTCCACGTCAAATAAAGTATATCAATTACAAATTATTTGGCACACAATTATTACATAATACATGCAGACAAATGTAAGCAATGTGGCCGTTATGTACTGCCTCAAAACTATAACAATTCTAAAGATAATCGAACAAACACAATTACTTATTTTTCAAAAACATTGTTATACTTTTGAAGCAGGTTAAGGAAATATACAACTTGAGCAAAAATGGGAGATTCTTAAAAAAATCTACAACTTCACTTGGAATAATTCGCAAACACTAGGAGTTTCCAAATACAAAAGGAGGCACGTCCAAAACAAATAACGTCAGTGCACGAATAACAGTGGAGAATCGCAACATATTTACAACTAGCACCTCCACTACGAATCGGCTAGTAGTCCAAAGCCCACTCATTTTCTTGAAGGAACGAGTCCACCACTTCTTTCATGGCAAAGTTTGGAATTAGTTGATCTTGTGTAAGTTTCACTCGCGTCACCGGGTCAAAATGCCCAACTCTCTGTGGGAATTTAACATTGTTACAATTTCATGTAGTTAGTAAGGTCCAGAAGAGTCCAGCCCAACCTTATTACAATTAGAATTAAAAGTTTTAAAATTTTAAGAATGTTTAAAATTAAATATGAAGCAGTTATTAAATCCTCGACAAAACAGGGAGGGGTCCAATGAAAGTTAAACATTTCGGTACTGTTTACGGTTACTCTTCCTCATTTACTACTGTGAAAAAGAGCAGAACACGTTTAATCTAGGTAGAGAAGCAACTGAAGACAATCTTCATCAAGAAAGATCATCCTAAGTGATTATTAAGGAAGCAATTGATTTCGTGAAAAAAGAAGTATTGAAGAGTAAGCGGTTAAAGACGAAAAAATTAGTGGCAAGGTGGAAACTTTTCAAAACAATGGTGCTATGGATGTTCTATTAACAACAACTTGGTATGAATAAAGTTAGTGCAATATGGATAACAAAACTTCTTTTGACAGTTCAAAAGGAGCAACAAATGAAATGTGTTGAATCTCCATCCCTTTATAAAGACACTAGCTGTTACCCGCGACTTTGTTCGCGCGAGGTTCGTTATTTGTGTATTAAATAATGACTAATTATTTTCTGTCATCCCATCCCATCCCTTCCCTTTCCGTCCTGTCCCGTTCCGTCCCGCCCCGTCCCTTCCCGTCTAGTCCAGTCCCGCCCCGTCCCTTCCCGTCTAGTCCAGTCCCGTCCCGTCCCTTTCCGTCCCGTCCCGTTCCGTCCCTTCCTTTATGTCATGTCCACCGTCTTGGACTTAAAAATAAATGCCATTTTCGCAACCAACGTCCCAAAAAGCCTCAATAACGACACCCATATTGTATTTTAGGCTTATTTACCCCATTTGACCCCCTAAGGGGTTGATTTTCGGAAAATCACGAAATACGTGTTTGCTTATTTGTTTTTAGGAGTACTCCTACGAAGTTTCAAGTCGGAATGTCTATTTAATATTATTTTTTCATACAAAATTGGAACCCCCATTTTACCCCTTTAGGGGTTGAATTTCGAAATATCCTTCCTTATTCCTTGTATACATCATAAAGGGAACCTCTGTGCAAAATTTCAGCTTTCTAGGTCCAAGGGTTTGGGCTGGGCGTTGATGAGTGAGTGAGTGAGTCAGGACTTTCAGTTTTATATATATACTAGCTGTTACCCGCGACTTCGTACGCGCGAGGTTCGTTATTTGTGTATTAAATAATGATCCCATCCCATCCCCGTCTCGTCCCGCCTCGTTCCCTCCCATCCCTTCCCTTCCCGTTCAGCCTCGTCCCGTCCCGTCCCCTCCTTTCCTGGTACGTCCCGTCCCCCCCGTCTCCTCCTCCCATCCCATCCCTTCCCGTCCCTCCCCGTTCCCTCCCCTCCCATCCCATCCTTTCTCGTCCCGTCCCGTTCCCACCCCTCCCATCCCTTCCCGTCCAGTCCCGTCTCGTCCCTTCCCGTCCCGTCATCTCATATTTTCACCTTCAGGAAACAAATTTCCAAAAATTTGAATGACAGTTCAAAATTTGATCTTACAAAATTCCAACCTCTTTTTTACCCCTTTAAGGGTTGAATTTTCAAAAATCCTTTCTTAGCAGATGCCTACTCCCTATTAGAAATCTGCCTGCCAAATTTCAAATGCCGTTTTCGCAATCAACGTCCCAAAAAAACCTCAATAACGACACAAATATCGATTTTTAGGCTTATTTACCCCATTTCACCCCCTAAAGGGTTGATTTTCGGAAAATCACGAAATACGTGTTTGCTTATTTGTTTTTAGGAGTACTCCTAAGAATTTTCAAGTCGAAATGTCTATTTAATATTATTTTTCCATACAAAATTGGGACCCCCATTTTACCCCTTTAGGGGTTGAATTTCGAAATATCCTTCCTTATTCCTTGTATACATCATAAAGGGAACCTCTGTACAAAATTTCAACTTTCTAAGTCCAAGGGTTTGGGCTGGGCGTTGATGAGTGAGTGAATGAGTCAGGACTTTTAGAAATATATATGTATAAGATAGAGAAAGAAATTATCACTTATAATACCATGAGTAGTCAAAGTTATGTCGAATATTTTTGCTGTGGTATCACGAATGTCCATTGCGCTTAGGTTCGATTAGGACGAGTGCGCTAGCACGAGTCCTAATCCTAAGCGCAATGGACATGAGTAGTGATACCGCCGCAAAAATATTCTACTTAACTTTGACTAAGAATGGCATTCGAGGGACTATTCAATGAACCAAACTACTTTTTCAAATTAGTTTTCAGTAAATCTAGCACGAACTACGCAATTTCTATAGTAACAGAACACTAATACTGACTCTTTCTAATAAAAATCAACTTTGTTTAAAATATTCACTATACCACTAGTGGGAATTGTCGATTATTTTCACTAGTGAAAATTGTCAATATAGTTCATTTTTATTGGCTCAAAGACGTCAAATCTTGTATTTTTATTGGTCAGTTTTTAATAGATGACAAGTGAGTTGAATAGTCACCATTATTACACAGGATGAAACTATAGTTTTCTATCACGGCCCCTTTCAAACGACAACAAAAGTTATTGCCAGGGCTGGGCAGTATTTGTATTTGTAAATACTTTTTTATTTAAGTAGTTTGCAGTATTCAAATACTAGGTATATACTTTTTAATAGGCTGTATTTGTATTTGTAGGTGCCAACACTTTGCAAAGTATTTAGTATTTAAATACATTTTTCAAAGTATTTAAATACGTTGAGAGTATTTAAATATTCTCAAAGTATTTAAATATTCTCCAGTGATGACGTATTGGACATTTAAAATTATGCAAAAAGTATTTACTAGTTGGAAATATATTTTTTGAAGAAATAAAGATAATTAAATACCTTTGAGAGTATTTAACACTTTTATTTCTTAAAAAAATATATTTCTAACTAGTAAATACTTTTTGCATAATTTTAAACGTGTTTTAGGTCATCATTGAGGTATTCTGGCATTAGGCATTACACGTTGGAATTCACACCAAGTCTCCGTAATCCTAATTTTAGCAACAAAAAAAAATACTTATTTTATATAAAAAGTTTTCAATTAAACAATATTGCTTGAATAAAAATGAATACAGAATACCCAACTGGTTTTAGCACTAGATATTCTGAAATGAGAAGCTAGTTTTGTGATACCAACAATTCGCCAGTATGTAAATTAATCTTCAAAACCAAAACCAGAAAATCTGAAGTATTTTTCTTCCTCAAATATAAAAAATTTAACCTCAGCTGCTAAATTTGAAGGACACACTTTGTAACTGAAAATTTTAAATTGATATTCAAAATTAATTGTTGCTAGCTGAAGGCATACACACTTTTTCACCACCCTGTATGTTTATTGTTTTATTTGTTTTTCCTTGGTTTATATACTGTTTTTTGTGTTATGGCAAAGATGTAAAGGAAATGTTATACGAAAACAAAAAACTAAAAAAGCGTTTATTTTGATTTAATTTTGTATTTAGTTGTCGTTAAGATTCTCGAAGCGTAAGGTTGTGTCTGAGTGCATCTGGCATCAAGCGACAAGATAAAGTGCGACCCTCGGGTCAAGAGCCTGTATTTGAACTAAGTGATTTCCAATTGTAAACTGCAACAAGTTTACAACGTTAATTAAAAGGTCAGTATGGCCTACTATTATTCACCCGCCACAACAATAAATCCAAATCAGCAATTTTGCCCTATGCAAGTAGATCAAAATTATCAATCGCCACATGCCCCACCGAGATATCAGTATTCTCAGCAGCAGCCTGTCAACAATAATCTATATACACAATTTTCTATAAATGATATACAACCTTCAAACAATTCAATTTCAAATTCATCTTGTCAAAACGGTATAATCTACCAGCAATCGCAACCATCACTGACTCCAGCTCAAGACCCTGAATGGCAATTAGTAGATAATAGAAAACGAAACCGTAAAGAAATCAGCGATAAACCTCTCCCCCAAGCCAAACAAACAATAACCACAAACTACTGGTTAAATCCTACCAATCGCTATGCTCCGTTAGATAGCACAAATGCAGATAAAGATGACGAAACTCAAAATTCAGCTACAGCGAAGGCGGATCCAAAGCCCCCGCCGATTTTTGTCTCGGGAGTCAAAACAATCGAACCATTAATTAAACTGTTAGAATCAATTGCGGAAAAAGAATATGAAATAAAAGTACTGCATAATGATAAGGTTAAAATTCAGCCGAAAACTTCAGACAAATACAGTATTATAGTTAAAGCTCTAACAGACAAAAATACAGAGTTTCATACTTTCAAAAGAAAACAAGAGCGCACTTTTAGGGCAGTCATTAAAAACTTACACCCAACCACTAATTTAGACCAAATAAAAGAAGAACTGATGGCACAGGGGCATCAGGTCACTAATATCTGGATTATTAAACAAAGAAACACAAAGAAAGAATTACCATTATTTTTCATTGAATTAAAACCAGCAGACTGCAACAAGGACATTTATAATATTAATAGACTAGTACACTCAGTGGTGAAAGTTGAACCACCCCACGTAAAACGTCAAATGCCCCAATGTGTCAAGTGTCAACGATTTGGCCATACAAAAAATTTTTGCAATAGGAGCCCGAGATGTGTTAAATGCACTGGAAATCACATGACATCTGAATGCCCCCGTAAAGACAGAAATAAAGACGTAAGGTGCGTCAATTGTAACGGGAATCACCCGGCCAATTACAGAGGCTGCTCTGTTTACAAAAAGCTGCAACTAAGAATGTTTCCACCATTAAGAAGTAAGCAACAGTTACAGTTCAGAATCTAACGCAACAAGCGCAACCAAATCTCACACATGCTCAGGTAGTGAGAGGCAAATTTCCCATAATTCCCAATAATACATTTCAACCACAACAAAGTCCGTCAAATAACCCATCGGACGACATAAGTGAACTGAAAAAGTTGATGAAGGGACTGATGGAGCAAATGGGAACAATCTTAAACCTATTAACAACACTTGTCACGAAAACTAACAATGGCGCAACATCTTAGAGTGGCCGAGTGGAACGCCAATGGCCTGCTACAACACAGAGACGAAATAGCATCTTTTCTCACAAACCAATATATCGATGTCATGCTTATATCTGAAGCACACTTCACGGATAGAAGCTATCTAACAATTCCAAGATATACAGTTTATGCAACGCAACATCCTGATGGCGGTGCACATGCCGGAACGGCAGTAATTGTTAAAACCTCGATCAAGCATCACTTACTTCCTGAATATAAACAAGCGCACCTTCAAGCAACCACAATTGTGATTGAAGACTGGACAGGGCCAATAGCAATTTCGGCAGTATATTGTCCTCCGCGGCATAATAATAAACAAAATCAATATGAGCACTATTTCCATACTTTAGGATCCAGATTTATATCAGGGGGTGATTTTAACGCTAAAAATGTACAATGGGGATCCAGACTGACAACAACAAAAGGTAGAGAACTTTTAAAAGCAATGAACAATCTTGGTTTGCATCATCTATCGACAGGCGAGCCTACATACTGGCCCACGGATTTGGCAAAATTGCCCGACTTACTTGACTTTTGTGTGATAAAAGGGGTCAATCTAAATTATCTGCAGATTCAGTCCTGTCTAGACCTGTCAGCAGATCATTCACCCATCATAGTAACTGTAGGTACACATGTACTAATTAATGAGAAACCAGTTGCTCTGTGTAATAAACACACGAACTGGGACCTATTTAGGGAATTAGTAGATCAATCACGGTTCGGTGACACTTAATCACGCGACACATAATCATAGGACATTTAAGCATGGACAGTTAAACACGCCGACAGTTAAACACGCCGACAGTTAATCACACCGACATTTAAACACATGGACAAATAAACACATTGCATTTGAAGTGAATTCGGAATAGTAATAGCGTGTTAAGTAATGCACAGAAACATAACTTAATGTTACGTTCGCGGATGGCAAATGCGGAACGGTCGCCGTCGGAATTCACTTTTCAGTCCAGAAATTTGGAATCACCATACATCTGTCACAGAAGGATTAGCAAGAACGACTAATTCAATAGAAGGTTGGCATTTTGGATTGCAGCCTTTATTTCAATGCAGTCATCCTACCATTTGGCGATTTCTCGGTGGACTACAAAAAGAAATTGCATTGCAACACACATATTATTTACAGCATATAAGTGGTCAACGCAGTCCGGAGAAGAAAAAGTACAGAGACCTTAACACCAGAGTCGAACGAATAGTTGCAAGCTACGATCCGGATAATAAAATCGAATATTTGCGAATCCTTGCCCATGTATTTTAATATATATGTATGCATGTATAAATAATATTATGTATAATAATCAATAAAGCTCCATATTTTTTACTTCGACAGGAAGTGTACGAAGTATTGAAATTCCCTCATATCGAAAACCACTCTGAGTCAAATATCTCTAAAATTCGAGCCAACCGACTAATGAACCCACTACATCAAATCTGCGTCTCGGCGGTGCGGATCTTTTGGTGAAGATCCCAGCCCACTAGATCAATCCCCCGTATTGGGAGGTGCCTAAACGTGCTGTGCGGGGGATGTATGTTCGTATGTGTACACGATTCCGGTCGCCAGGAACCTTCCTGAAGTCTTGAATCGTTTTCATACGATAGGTCCTTCGAAAATGAAGGTAACATCAACTTTTGAGCTATGGTCGTCGGCAAAAAAAAATTTTTTTTGTTTTTTTTATAAATAACTGGTTCATAGCATTTCATTGTATTAGCGAAACGGAGTGATGCTGAGTATCGAAGTATTCTTGGAAAGCACGGAAGGGCGCTTTTCTTGGGTGGGGGGTACCGTATATTTTTTATATATTAGTTTTACTGCAGTCTTGGGTAACATCAAGTTATGTTTCTGTACATTACTTAACACGCTATTACTATTCCGAATTCACTTCAAACGCAATGTGTTTATTTGTCCATGTGTTTAAATGTCGGTGTGATTAACTGTCGGAATGTTTAAATGTCTATGTGTTTAAATGTGGGTGTGATTAACTGTCGGCGTGTTTAAATGTCGGCGTGTTTAACTGTCCGTGCTTAAATGTCCTATGATTATGTGTCCCGTGATTAAGTGTCGGGTCACGATCAATCACTGTCACTGGATATTCCTTTAAAAACGGAAGATGAACTGACCACAGCAATAGAACGTTTCAACGAAGCTGTTCAACAAGCCTGTTGGCAAGCTACTCCGCAAAAAACACAGCATATCAGAAGCTCAGAGTGCCCTGTAATTGTGAAGCAAAAAATTGCTGAAAAGCGAAGGCTTCGGCGAAGATGGCAAACAACAAGAAACCCAGCAGATAAGAGAAGATTAAATTTAGCAACCGCTGAGCTCAAACGGCTCCTCTCTGACATCAAAAATGAATCTATACAGAACTATTTGAGATATTTATCCCCAACAGAAGCTACTGAATATTCGCTTTGGAAAGCTACCAAAAAGTTAAAAAAGCCACAACAACAAAAAACACCTCTTCGTACTGGCAATGGAAACTGGGCGAGAACTGACCAAGAAAAAGCACTGACCTTTGCAAACCACCTAACTGAGGTATTCCAACCCTTCCCATCTGAAATCTCAAATGAAGAAGAAGATGAAATACAACAGTTTTTTAAATCCCCTTTCCAGATGTGCTTACCCATTAAAATTATTACTATAAGTGAAACTACAAATGTAATTCTTCGCAATTTGAATCCACGGAAAGCACCCGGATATGACCTGGTCACGGGAAAGGTTCTGAAGGAACTTTCACATAAAGGTATAAGGTTCATAACCTATTTGTTTAATGCAGTGTTACGATTACGCTTCATCCCTCCACAATGGAAAGTTGCCACGATAATTCTAATCTTCAAACCGGGAAAGCCTAAAGAAAATGTAACATCATACAGACCAATTAGTTTGCTACCAGTGTTATCCAAGGTCTTTGAAAAATTGTTATTAAACAGAATTACACCTATCCTACTGGACAACCACTTAATTCCTGACCACCAATTTGGGTTTCGCCAACAACATGCTACCATAGAGCAAGTTAATAGAGTCGTGGATAAGATTGTCAAAGATTTTGAAGCAAAAAGGTATTGTTCGGCTGTATTCATAGACGTGACACAAGCGTTTGACAAAGTTTGGCACGATGGTTTGCTTTTCAAAATCAAGAACATATTACCGCCAGACTACTATCAACTCATCAAGTCATATCTAACCGACAGACACTTCCTTGTCAAGTTTGGAGAATACCAAACAACATTATTTCCAATTAACTCAGGCGTTCCTCAAGGTAGTGTTTTGGGACCGATATTATACCTTCTGTTTACAGCAGATCTACCTACCATCGCAACAACAATGACTGCAACTTTTGCCGACGACACGGCGGTATTAGCATCGCATTCCGACTCGAATATGGCATCTCACATCCTTCAAGTCCATCTGAATACATTGCAATTATGGTTTAGTAAATGGCGAATCAAAATTAATGAAACAAAATCAGTACAAGTGACCTTCACAACAAGAAGAGATACCTGCCCACCTGTCTCGCTGAATAACCAGCAAGTACCTCAAGCGCAAAATGCCAAATACTTAGGAATCCACCTTGATAGACGATTGACATGGAAGAAGCACATCTGGACTAAACGCAAACAACTGGGTGAAATATATAGGAAAATGTACTGGCTATTAGGTCGCAAATCTCAACTATCTCTGGAAAATAAGATACTATTGTATAAAGTTATTCTCAAACCGGTATGGTCCTACGGAATACAGCTGTGGGGAACAGCAAGTAATTCTAATATAGGCATTTTAAGACGCTTTCAAGCCAAGACACTGAGATCCATAGTAAATGCTCCCTGGTATGTACCTAATGAGGTTATACGTCGAGATCTTAATATCCCCACAATAAATGAAGAGATACAACAATACAGTGTAAGGTACCGAGAGCGGCTTCGTGCTCACCCAAACACACTCATTGAGTGTATACTGGAAGAAGAAGACGAGGAGCCCAGACTTAAGAGAATAAGGACATCTAAACTCCCAAATAGATTCGAGTGATTGAGTGTTAAGTTATAATAACTACGGACCAATCTAGTTAGTTTTTAATTTAAGGAATTTGTTAATGGACATTTTCCAGCATGACATGCATGTGAAATATTACATCATTTACTAAATGTCAACAATGACAGATTGTAAAGTCTTTAATAATAAAAAAAAAATAAATTTGTATTTGTTTAACTAACTTTGTTTTACTTTTTTCTTAATATTCAATATAAGTAATTTTATCAAAAAAATGTTTGGATTTTAAGATTTTTTGCCGATTTTTGTTTATAAAAGTATGTAACTATTAAATATTGTAGGTATTTGTTATTTAACTACTTTTTAGTCATAAAAAGTATTTAGTATTTAAATGCAGGGTGTTCCACGACTCGACCGACAAACTTATACCATATATTCCAGGGGTCATTACGATCAAAAAATGTTATATGACCTATAAATGAATTCCTCTTTGTTTCGAAGATATCAAAGAAATAAAAATAAAATGATAAAGGAAAATTTATTCATCAATGGATAGCTAATTAACACAAAATTACAGCAACTGTTCAAAATGAGAACCGCCATTTTCTAAACATACAGCTATCCTTCGAGTCATAGAATGTTGCCAGTTCATTACTGCCAATTCATTCTTTAGAGAATTAGTAGCTTTCACTATACGGTCAGTCAACTCTTCGCGTGTATCTGGTTTACCATTACTATACACACGAGATTTGAGGCAACCCCACAGAAAAAATCTAAAGGTGACAAGTCCGGTGACCGTTGTGTGTTGTTAATACCATTCGTTGTAAATTGGGCCTTATCCGTAAAAAGTATTTGTGGAATAACCTCCAAACTATTTTGTAACCACTGGCAATACCGTACTCGATTTTCTAAATCGACAGGAAGTAAATGCTGAACTTTGTGTAAATGATAAAGATAAAGCCCATCATGGTGCAGAATTCTCCATACGTTGGTTTGAGGAATTCCCGTTGTATGAGATATTTTACCAATACTGGTAGGACTTCGTTCAACTGCATTTAAAACTACTTCAGCGTGCCCATCTCTATCTCTTTCTACACGACGACGTGGGAAAAATCCTGTCTCTCTCAAGCAACGAAAAAAGTTTGAAAATGTTGTGTGGTGAGGAACAATGCGATCTGGGTATCGCCTGAGGTACTCCGCAGCTGCAGCACGTCCACTTCCATTGCAAAAACCATACACGAAAACCATATCAGCATATTCTGCATTAGTAAAATGCGGCATAATGGTTTAAATTAATAAGACAGCACAAAAATCATTCAGCATTAACTACGACAGTAAACACGTCATTAAACTGTTTTTTGTCAAACAAATTCGTCAAGGCTAACTCGTAAAGACCCCCGGAATATATGGTATAAATTTGTCGGTCGAGTCGGGTGTTCCACGACTTTTTAATTTCCTTGATATCTCCGGTTCAAAGAGGAATTCATCTATAATAACTTTTTTTGATCGTAATGGCCCCAGGAATAATGTAATAAGTTTGTTGGTCGAGTCGCGGAACACCCTGTATATTCGATTTTCATAAAGTACTTAGTATTTAGCAGTTAAAACATTTTTTATCTAAGACAGTGCGTAATATTGCCTTTTAGTTGGCAGTTTTAAGTTTGTATTTTGCCCAGCTCTGGTTATGGCTAAGATTTTTTTCGCACTCTCAAAAAATGTATTTAAAAGAACTCAAAACCACGGTTACTGAAGAATATAATGCGGCTTTAACACAGCAAATGAGAAATGCCTTTAAAAAATGTGCAGTTACTGTTTGACCACCGACGCACACACATCAACTATTGCAAACACTCCTTGTTATTTAAACATGTTACTTCAAATAATTGAATAGACTACCCTACAATGCAGCCTTAGCACCAAGCGTTTATTGCTTACTTATTGAAGTCAGAGTTGCATGGGAAGAAATCATGACTGATGATAAGGTGAAGTCTGCAGTTTTGTCATATTTTAAAGCAATTGTTGAAGTATATTTTTAAAGATATAGAGCATTTCTGCGTTACGCCATCACCCCCACCACATCAGCTGTTCGGGGTCAACTTTTGTTAACCGTCTTATGGCAATTAGCCATTTTTAGTGTATTTATAGAGCTGTTATTATGAAAAAAAAATGACCTTTTTTATATGTATTATAGTTGATTAAGTTTAGTTTGGTGTAGTAAAGTTTTAGATTTACCGATCGTGGGCATTATAAATTGTGGTTAAGTTTATAAAAGACATTTTATTGGCGTTTTTTTAGTAGTTTCCTGAACATTTACTCATAATTTTTGGTGCGAATTAGCAAATACTAACTAATTCGTGCCAACAATGCAGTTGCAGTGGCTTGAGATAATCTGCCCCCTTATCAGACAATATCAGCCACACATTTAGGGCAGGTTCGGTCACTCGTTGTGAATGCATAACCTAAAACATAAATATTTAATGTAGTTTCCCAACACAGTTATTAAATTGTTTTGTTCTAATGTCCTGCATCCATCCATGAACGAACTGGGCAAAGGCATCAAGGCTTTTGTACGCTTTAAGTTCACGTTGAGCAACTGGACTCACTAGAAGATTAAGAAGTCTGTTAAAACTTTCCGTGTTATTTGGGGTATGTTATCCAGAGACATATCAAAATCCTTACTGGTCAATGCATAGGATCTTGTCCTCCTAATACATTTAGTTTGTCCAAGTAGTGTTTCTTGCTTTCCTTGGATAACCCTCGAGCGTAATCACTCATTTGAGCCTTGTTAAAAGCTACCTTGTTTTGAGCACAGTTAATTACTGCCACGAATTAGTTAGTCCTTGCTAATTCTTACCAAAAATTATGAATAAATGTTCAGAAAACGACTAAAAAACGCCAATAAAATATCTTCTATAAACATAACCTAACTTAACCACAATTTATAGTGCCCACGTTCGCTAAATCTAAAACTTTACCACACTAAACTAAACTTAATCATTATACATATACAAAAGGTCACAACGTTTTGTTTTTAATAACAGCTGTATAAACAAACAAAAAACGGCTAATTCCCATAAGCCGGTTAATAAAAGTTGACCCCGAACAGCTGATTTGACGTCATCGTCCAATGTCACTATGTCCGTATGTGGAAATGCTCTATTGAATTTTTAAAACGTTGAAATGAGTATGTGGAAATGCAGGGCAATAATATTAGAAATAACCATATCTATTTTACTATTTCTCCTGGGCCGGAAACTTTTAGACCTTACTACATAATTAAACATTTTCCAGAATGGTATTTAACACAACCAGAATTATCACTAATTTGCTGACTCCAGAACAAATTATTGGGAATTTTAATCATCCATTCTAACAGATTATAAAATATTCACTCTCTGCTACTTTTATGGGTAGTTTTGTCCTAGTCAGACACCAAAATGCTACTGACAAAAGCTTTCAAATAAAGAATAAATAGCACAAATTTTATATGTGTATGATCTGTACAATATTCTAAACCAGGGGTGGCGAACCTTTATTGATCTACGTGCCATTTTTTCTAAAGAAATGGTTAATGACGCCATGAGTGCCATCAAATAATGCCAGGTAGAAATAGGCTAAAAATACATATTCCTAGGTACATAACCGAGCTAAAAGGCGGGAGCTGAAGAAGACTAACCTGGAGGTGGCGGACAGTCTGGAGTGCCGTGCAAACAACGAAAGTGGGCCCCAAAATTCGGCAAGAGCGTAGTGAACGTAAGAATTGCAACCATAAACAATTATCCTAACGTTCAGTGGGCATTCGTTGCTTCCAAATTCTCCGCTCACAAATGAACCAAGCTATAACTAAGCTGGTGAAGCATGACGCCGAGGGACAACCAACTTATTCAAGCGAAGGCTGGGATGGAAAAGGGCGAGAAATACTACCACACGCAATTCAACTCAGGTTATCAAAATCTCCCAAAAATTGGAAAAGGACCACCAGAAAAACTATTCGAATGCAGAGTGGTCTAAATTGATAGCAACATAGCTGTAATTTGCTGAAAAATGTTATCACAAGATGAAAATAGGGTTGCCTAACTACGCAGGGAAAAATGTATTCAATATTTAAAAATAAATGTGAATAGGGCTGCCTAACGATCCAGGGGAAAACTTACACTCAAATGTAGACGAAAAAATAAATTGTTTCGATGAGGTACCTAAATTCCTCAATTAAGGCCGTGCCCAAATTATTTTGCTGCGTGCCATTGGTTCGCCACCCCTGTTCTAAACGCTATTACATTTTACTCTCTACTACCTTTATTACGAATAGCTTACTCTTCATCGGCGACAATAAAATCCTAAAAAACCATCTTTCTAATTATAATCTACTCTCTTCGTATGCATATTTTTTCCAACAACTTTTCATTAGTTGGTCGCTCTACCCAACTTTTTTTTATAGCCTCCTATAACACTAATTCAAAATTGATGATATTCCCTTCATCTGTGAAACTGAAAGTGTCGTTTAATAGTTATTCAATCACGGGAAAGAGCCATTTCTGGGTTTTAAAAATTAAATTTTGGCTTAGACCGTGTTGTCTTTCTAGATAAACCCAACATTTTCTAGCTTTATGTGCCCTTCAAAGCAATTTTAATTCTGATGCGAGCAAAATGTCTTACAAAACTTTGGTCTAGAAGAGTGCCGAAATAGCAAAATGGCCAAGTGTGCCTAATTATCCTTGTTCGCAAGGAACTTTATCAACTCTGACCAAAACATGGGTGCCTTGTAAGAGTTTGTAAAGACAATTTTCGAAAATACTACTTTCCTGTATTTTTCCGCAGTTTTAGCTCAGATTCTAGTATTTTTCCCGCATAATTTAAGCCCAAATTCATAGTTTAGTGGTGTAGCCAAAATTTTATTCCGCTCGGTACTTTGTCCCGCTCATTTTAAATACTAGCGTTGCGCCGTTTATTTAGGATTATCAATTCATGCGTGTTCTAAATTCAGCTTTGTTCCTGCCTGGATGATGCAATCTGCCTTATAGCGTTTTGAATTGTTCCCCGAAGTTTTCAGGCATACCGCGGAGTCAGGGTTTCAGCAAGCTGGAACTTTCCACGCGGTCCATGAGTGGAACAAGGTGCGAAGCTAAGTAGCGGCTGCACATTTTATTTGGCTACAGAAGTCCGGCCTGGACTTTTCAATCATCGACGGGCACTCAGAGGTGCTGGTCGTTGGTTCCAGGCGAGGCATCAGGCCTCGCCGCATAAGTTGATGTCGAAATTTGTGAAACTACATTGTTTCTGTCGTCCAGCCCAGTGTAATAGTGGTCACTTGTGAACGTTAAGCCGAGATTTTCAATACCGTGGCGCTGTTAAAATGCGGATCTTAAGGGTAAAACTTCGTCGTTGAGCTAAGCCTGCCATTGGAATGAAGCCATGAATTTCGCTACCATAATCTGCTTGTCTTAGGGATGCAATGCCACTCACGCCGTAGCTAGTAGTTCCTTTCCGTATTTCGTGGCAATAGCTGAGGTGTGGCTTGCAGTTTGAGTTGGACATCAAGATAGAGCATCTGAATTCCTACAACACGTATTTGCTAGCTAATGGTACTTGTGACGCATAAAAACTTACAGTGAAGTGATTTTGAAGTGTTGTCTTGGCCACCGTGCCATTGTTTGTTTAAACTTTAAGATGTTGAACAGAAACTAATTTTCAGCATTTACCGTCAAGTTTTAATGTTTATATGTAGTTTTGCATTGTGAGATCAAGCTATCATTGTCGTTGTGTCACTATTTGAGTTATTGTTATTAATTTTGATCATATAACGTAGTCCCTTTGTGAAGAATTTAAAGTCATTACTGTTTGAAATGTAGCTATGTCATTTGTTGCCCATTTACCGCCACGTTTAGTTTAAACGTCGCACATTTAACCTGACTAACCTCTTTCGCAGATATTATTTTAACTGTAAAGAGTAATTCTTGTATTGTCCATTGTCACTTTTACATATTTTACTTACTCAATAAAGTTTATTGTTAATTACTTACATTTTTAATTAATGTTTGCATGCATATTTGTGTTTTGTTTCAATGTACAGGAATTCAGACGATTGTAAGATAATGCTCAACTCAGCTGTTTTAGTCGCTGCCTCAAGCTGTGCTAAGCAGAAGTAGAAAGGTGAATCACTTACTTCCACTTTCAGAGTGAGTTCACCTGTGTTGCTGATCTTCCACGATTTAGTCAAAAAGTGGTGGCGCTTCAATGTTTAACACCTTTTAGCTCGTTTACTGGATTGTAGCCCTAATTCTAAGGTCGTAAAGAACCCGCCCTTCTCGCTGAGCATCTTAAGCCGGAACCTTTTGTTACAACCTATTGTAACGGGGTTAAGGCCACGTATCCGTGTACATTTCGCGGTTGTGTCGTTAAGAGTATTTATGTTCTAACAAATTGTTGTTTTTCTGTCGTAAAGTCGCTTTTTGATTGGATTTATTTAGAAAGACAACATGATTTAAGCCGAAATTCAATTTTAACTTGTTTTATTCCAACGCTAATATTCTTATTTTATTTTTCTGCATAACGATACACTGCTTGTTCCTTATTTTGCTGCAGATCATATTAAATTGTTAGTAACCCTTCCATTTCATTTAGGGCTTTCGGTAGTTCATTCTTCCCTGCTAAAATTATTGCAATGTTATCAACATATCATAAGAAGCCTATTCTTTTGTTCTATTTGTATGCTAATGGCTATTTCAAGCTTATCCCTGATTTTTGTTGCTTCTTTCATATAAATGTCGAATAATATTACAGGAACCTGCATCTAACTCTGTTTCATACATTTCCTTAGTTTGTATAGTTTATCGATAGTTCCCAATCCCAAACTTGACATTATTCTGAAACTTCTTCTATGCATTCCTGGCACTTTTCTCTTCTTTTATCTTTGAACTGTCTGCAAATTCTTTTCTTTCACCTTGCAGTTCCTCTTTCCCATCTTCATTCATGTTTGTTTTCTTTGTCTATATACTTTGTCAGCTATTATTTCCTCTTTAACATTAATCCCTTTAATTTTCTTCCTCCCTATCATCACTTTGTTTACCGCTGCCTAAAATAGCTTAGTGGTGGTCATGAAAAGCAAGGCCCTGAATTGTTTTAACCACGAGGTTCTTCTTCCAACATTTCTTTATCCAAACACCTTTTCGTGCAATATGTATACAGTAGATGAAATCTACTTTCATTCCTTAAAATGTGAAGAGATACAGCACTGTTCTACATTTCACGCTATTCAAAATTGCTTTTTTCTTCATTCTACAGATAATTTCAACATTTATTACAAGGTTTGTCCATCATTCTGCAGTAAAGCCCCATTTCAAATAATTCTTTTTAATTGCAGCCTCAGCCAGGGTTCATGATTCTACACCGTAAAAAAACAAGAGAATGCTAAGTGAGAAGCTTTTGGGCAAGATTGGTTGTTTTTTGTTTGTATGTATTTATCGATTTGTATTCGCATTACCACTAATAGACATTACGCAGTCACCTAACTACGGTGTCAGACTGGTGTAGTGGCACCTTCTGACCTTCAAAACTGAAATGCTACATTATTGACGCTACCTGTCCCACTCACACTTTCTGCTAACGGTATTGATAAATCACAATTATCAGTTCCCGTATTCTTTCTAAATTCTCCTTAACACAAGTCGTTGCACATATGACTCCATTATCTAATAGGTGTCTAAACAAAACGGATTAAACGTGTTTTACCGTAGGATTTGAAGCTGAAACCTTCAATTTGTAATAAAGTTTCTGTGTCATTCAATTATGATAAGGTTCTGTATTATGGAACATGTAACATTATATGCAGGACATGCACTAGCAAAATTTTCAAATCGTTCTTGACCCGTTTTTTTAGACATAATATGATAACAGCCATATCACATTGAAAGCACTGTCCTAACGTTCGCATGGCAGTATCAATAAGAGGCCTGCACCGCCTAAGAAATATGAGCAAATGTAACTGTATCGTCATTATTTAGTTTCGCTTCATTCAAAAGAACTCCAGCTTCCAGGTGTTCAAGAGCTTACCTAAATGTGTGTTCTGAAAAAGTTAAATAATAGCCGGAGGCTTTATATTCCTTCATTGCCTTATTAAAGCTCTTACTTCAACCAACTTTTTTGGCCAATTTAACAATTAATCTGAAGAACTTCTGGTCTAAACCATAAAACAGTTATTCTACATATTTTTCTCAAGTGTCTTTGATTTCATTTGCATTAATAATTGTCTTTCCGTCACTTCCAATTAATTTGTTCACTATCCTCGATTTACCTTTTCCAGTTCCTTCTCTAACCTTATCCTTCTTCAGTTGTAATGCTGCCTTCTTGAGTTTTTCTTATCATTTTGCTGAT
The DNA here is from genome assembly GCA_940337035.1 of Agriotes lineatus. NCBI lineage: Eukaryota > Metazoa > Arthropoda > Insecta > Coleoptera > Elateridae > Agriotes > Agriotes lineatus. The sequence continues at coordinate 80,992,776 of OW679200.1, read as the reverse complement.
ATGTATCGTTATATTCGCTTGAGCCAGACTTCGTCTCTTTTCCAGAAACTAAAGGATCCCATCGATCATCCACGACTTTATAGTGGCATTTAGCATCAGTAGGTTTTAATAGTTCCCGCTGTAATATTCAGATCTTTCTTTTTCTTCAAAATTCAAGGTACCACACAGCGTTTTAGATCATTGCCATAAATGTCTACTTGACTTATTATAGAACGCTCTTATAATTTTTTTGTTTTGATTTTTTTTCATTTTTACTTGAAATACTCCAAACAGAGTTGTGACCTGATAAATCCGCACCTGTATTAGAACTCTTTCTACATCTTTTTTTGACCAGAATATAGTCAATCTGATTTATGATCGTGTTTTCGTGTACATCCTTAGGTGATTTTCAAGTACACAACCAAAAGGTGAGTTTGTAAAATGCATTCGATATATTACGAATCGTTATTCCCCCCACATATATGCCGAGTGGATCATCCCGCTCATTCACCTCACCCAATCCATCTTTAAGTCCATAAAATCCCACAAGCATCCCTTTCCAACTTTCACAATCAAGTCTCCCGTTATTTTTCAGATCGTGTTTTCAACTTCTCCAGTATCACTGCAATATGGGAGTAAAACTCTTCCACTTCAAGTTTCATAAATATAAACGGAGCACTGATAGCATCTTAAAAGTTAAAATTAGTTCAAGCCTTTTCTGTGCAAAGTGTGCAAAATTTTATGAGAAAACTTGCTTAGAATTTACAAATATGGCATGGTAGCTTGGGAGAATTTAGTTTTCCGTTAATTTATTGAATAGTTATGAAGCAATACAACTAAATAGTCTTCTCCACGAATATTTATTGTAAAATTATGGGTGGGGACATGTTACAAAACCAAATTGGTTCATCCTCAGGCCATAATGATCATGCTAGTAGTAGTAGTAGTCGAATCGCATGTTAAAAGTGAGGTTAACATTTTTTGTACTGGTTAATATATAAAAATTTAAAATTTAAAAAGGAGTTGCATGATTTTTATAATGAAGTTTGCTGGTTAATTAGTTACTTCTCCATGTGGTGTTTTTAAAAATATTTTCTATCACATTTTCAACTTTTAAAAAATTATAACCTCACTTTAACATGTGCTTCGGCTACTACTGCTAATAGCAATGATCATTATGGCCTGAGGATGAAACCAGTTTGGTTTCGACACATGCCTCCACCCGTAATTTTACAATAAATGTTCGTGTAGAAGACTATTTAGTTTTATTGCTTCATATCAAGGCATCTCCGCTCAAAGCATGACGGATCGCCTTCCTATTATTGGGTAGTAGTTACTTACATAACTTTAACAAACTTTCCATGGAAAATCTGTATAACAAGTATTTATTGTTTACATTTGAAATGCCAACAATTCAAAAAAAACTTTAGTATTATCAAATTGTTATAAAAACGGTCTGACGTCATCAACTCATTTTCAACTTCGAAAGGATATACACTTTTTGTATGTCTAAGGTGAAATCCAGCGCCTCCACTTCGATTTCAGTTGTTTGTACCTTATTTCCTGTGCTGTTTTGTCAATTAATTGATTAACATGTTTTGAGCGGTATTTTGATTTTGATTTTCTTAATAGCTTCGTTGATTTTTGGGAAAAACTGTTCTTTAAAACGTAAGTGAAATCACAGTATGTTTTAGATTTACAGTTGCGTTTTATCATTCATTTTTTACAGGCGCCGTGTCATATCGGATTTCTCTGTTGGTATTAGTTGAGATGAAGCAATGGTATTGGCACTGCTTAAAAGTATTTCGAAAAGGAAAAAGCAAAACGAAGGTTACTACAACAAACACATAGCAGAAGACGGAAATATTTACAGATGAAATAAGGGGCTGTCCTAAAATTGAAGAGACAAAATTCAATTTAAGTTAGCAAAGTTATCAAGCTATAATCCCAGGAACCAAGGAGGTAGTGCAATTATAATAAAAAATAACATTAGTCACTATGAGGAATGTTCTCTTCAATCTGATTAAATCCAACTTGCAGTGGTATGCATTAAATCAATTATTAAACAAAAGATAAGAATAGGATCAGTGTACTGCTCACCTAAATACAATCTAAAGAAACCGGAATATAAAGCACTCATAAAGCACATGGGAGGAGATTTCAACTCTAAACATGTAGACTGGGGTTCCCGCCTAACCACGGCAAAAGGTAGTGAACTGAGAGGAGCGATAAGAAAAACTAGGTGTAATTTTCATTCTACTGCTAAACCTACATAATTGGCCTACAGATAGAAACCAAAAGCCGGTGAAGAGAAATGCCTGGAGGCTGGATCAAGTTTCTGTTGAATGCACTGGCTTATCTCTAATTTTTAAGCACATGAATGAGACTGCATTCATGTATTAAGCCGATGTAGTCAATGGCACTTAAAGAGATGATGATGATGCTACCCTTAAAACGCAGCCTCACGTTTTATGAATTATGGCTTGGAAGAGGGCAGCAACGTTGCGAATGAATCAAACATTAGATGTCGATTGATTTATTACAAAAATAAACGGTCTATACAAAAATTAATTGCTTAACTAAATAACAACATATCAAAGTGCAAAGTGTAGATTAGTGGAACGATTCTAATATTACAAAACAACTACTCAGCAGGCGGTAAGCTGTTAGTTCCGCATGCGTTTGCAAGTCTCCGTACGCTGAACTCGAGATTGTGGGTCGCTTATTTGCGCGATTTGCAAGTTGCAGTTTCCTGGCCTTTAACTCCTAAACGCCTAAACAGAGCTAATATTGGAAGATACAGCAAATCTAGAATCTAAAAATATCACATTGATTACTCCGAAAGAAGTGGCGAATAAAATTAAAACCAATATGAATCCGAAAAATGGTATAGTCATGCTAACGTACCTCTTTATTGTAGCATTTCGACTAAAGCGCGTTCCTGCTATTTGGAAAGTGGCAGAAGTTACTTAAACCCGGTCAGCTACCAGATGACGCAAAATCATATAGACCTATTTCCCTACTTGCCATTATCTCAAAGCTCTTTAAGAAATTGCTACTAAAAAGACTAAGAAAGACCACTAATAGAAAAAAACAACTTTAGACAGAAGCACTCTACTATCGATCAGGTACATCGAATAACCGACGTCATCGAACAATCATTAGAAGAAAAACAGGTTTGTTCGGCTGTCTTACTTGATGCTGCACAGGCTTTCGACAGGCTGTGGCATGAAGGACTAATTTATAAACTAAACAAAATGCTACCGAAACAATATGTCGAACTCTTAGCCTCATACTTATCTAACAGATTATTCCGAATTAAACAAGAAGACGAATATTCAGTGCTGAAAGAAATAAATGCGGGGGTGCCTCAAGTTAGTGTTTTGGGGCCAATTTTATATTTACTGTACACAAATGACCTACCAGAAATCAAGAATACAACAACAGCAACTTTCGCAGATGATACTGCCTTGCTTACAGTAGAACAGAACTTGCACAGTTCCTGTAATAAGTTGCAAGAAGCAAGTAACGAAATATGCACGTGGACAAAAACTTGGAAAATTAAGTTAAACAAGCTGAAATCTGTTTGTGTTAATTTCACCAACAACATATTAACCGGCCCAATGACTCTACATATCAATGGTACTGCAATGCCATATCAAAATAGCGCTAAGTATCTTGGTACAACCCTGACGCCAAGCAGATGAAAAGAACAAGTGTTAATCTATAATCAAACTATCATACCTATTTGGCTGTACGGTATACAACTTTGGGGATATACCAGAAAGACCAACATTGCAAGAGTTCAAACCTTTCAAAATATAGTGTAACGACCTTCAGGCCGGATTGCATCCAGAACTTCGAGAAACGACCTTGGAGCCAGGTGCGACGGATGAGTCAGCGGCCTTGGTGATTAATACGCGTGACACGTCAGCTTTGCCGGAAGAGTCGAGACGCTTCCGGAATAAATCACCCAGCGATATAAATAAGAGCAGCGAAAATAACAGTTCAGTTGTGAATCCAGCTTTAAAGCGTGAAGCTGCCAGATAAATAACTCGTGCCGTATATAAATCATTCATGTTAAGTAGTGTATAAATAAATAAGTGTATTCGGTGTTAGAAATAGTTATAAATAATTTGTGTTCCGCGTTTAATAGTTGCTTTGTAAATAGTTAAGATAAATCGTTGTAAATAAATGCATGTACAAGAAGCGGCGTATAATTTTTAATAGCCCCAGAACGTAAAAACGTAACAATAGTTTTGCGGAACTTGGTAAATTCTCCGTGGTATGGCAATCTACATCGCAATCTTGACATCCCAATGGTGGTCCAAGAAACCAAGAGGTATGCTGGCAAGCACGAGGCCAGGCTACTTCAGCACACAAACACAGAAGCTCGTCAGCTGCTGGACAACCAAACCCTTGTCCGAAGACTGAAACGGATCAAACCTTTTGAACTTGTTTAGTGCAGCATATGTATAAAAGCAGAGCATTATGCGCGAGTGACTGTGATTAGCACCTTTTGGTCATCAAAGACAACATTGGATGGACTTTAGCACATGAATACTTTGTTTTAAGATCTGACAGATTAAAATTAATGGTTGGTCATGTTGACCAGTTTTAATAGTCCATCATTTAAAAAAATATATATGTTAAGTGGTAGAGATTAGATATTTAAATTGAGAAAACTCCAGTATAGCCCACTAGTATATTTTGACATTCACACAATATGTGTATAAAGCAATCGTTATGAAAGAGTGAAGAAAGATCATAAAATTATGTACGCTAGTTTTAAAATTCAAAAATTTAAAAAAATAATTTCTAGGTTAAGAATTTTGACAGAGACATAGTTTTAACTAGTGGAGTCGTCGACGTTTAGCATTTGCATGAAACTGGCTGTTATAGTAAATCAGTTTGTCCTATACGCACGTTAGGATGAAGTTACGACCGTCCTTGTTAATTTGGTACTAAAGTTAACTATTCATTCATTCATTCATAATCGATGACCTCTTGTACCCGAAGGTGTCGTAAAGTTAACTAAATGACAACTATTCAATAAATATAATAAAAAACTAAAAATCTATACCTACCAAATTTGAAGCAAGCAACATTTATAAAAATTTCGATGTTGCACAAAAAATTTCGCTATCCGCAACTATCACCGGCCTCTACATTTTTAACTTTAATACACCAGAAATAGGTACTCAGAAATATTGTTCTTCACACCTACAGTACCATTTTTTCACGAACACGCGGATCTAAAGCACATATAAATGTTAGTTACTAGGAGTAAACTAACCGAGTTGATTTATAACAGAAACTATTTTATTTAGAAGGTTTCAAACAAACCTGGTTTGAGCGAGGTATATCTTAACGACTAGTCAGCAACTTCTAGTTATTCTTAACTAAGAATAAACTACCCTTATTGAGAAAGTGAGAAGAAAATTAATTAAGAGGATATCAGAGGTATTCAAGTACCGGGTGACTATAAATGATTGTGATTGTTTTACTTAGGTTGACACTGTTTATGTTGGTGGCACTGTAAGTCTATGTCAAATTCAATATTCGCAGGTGAGGTTTTGCGTCATCTGTGTCAAAACTGACGCAAAACCTAACCTGCTAACCTCGAATTTGACATCGACTTACAGGGCCACCAACATAAACAGTGCCAACCTAAGAAAAAAAATCACAATCATTTATAGTCACCCGGTATAATTTGTGTATTATACACTGATATGTCATATCGCATGTAGGTAATTACAAAGTCAGTCAGCAAATAAGAATCACCTACTAATATCATTATGCAAATGGTAAGAGTTCAATTATAGTTAATTATAGGAAATTAACTTCTAAACCGTCAATTTTTGTACAAATAGTTTAAATACTACCTGCAAATGCTCTTCGATATCTTTTTTCTCATATGTAATACCGCTTGGAGTTATAACTGGTTCTTGAAGAATTTCAAAACTAATTTTTCCACATAGGTAATCAGGAACTTCTCTTTTCTACAAAATAAAAGGATAAAATGACATTGACACTTACACATTACGAGCATTTACCCTTCGTCTGTCGTCAACTTTAGCAAATAGAGAATTCAATTCGTTGAGATACCCATCCTAAATAAAATACAAATTTAATATACAACAATCGCTGTTTCCTGTTTCACAGGCAAAAATCACTCACACATTTTTCTTCCAGGTCTCTAGCTTTATCTTGCACATCCCCACTTCCTTCCTTTTCGATCAAATTTGCGAGTTGAGCATTTTTATCGTCTCTAATTAACTTATTTAGATATGTCTGTAATTCAATTTCTTGTGCTATCCGTTTTTCTTCCATTGCTGAAAACCGCTTTTTCCGAGCAGCCCGAAGTGCTGACGCTATGTCGTCCCCAAAATTCAGCTTTTGATCCTTTGCTAGATCGGAAGCTACAATATAAAAAAAATCAACTAATGTACGCTAAAAGTTATACCCACTCTCACCCCTTTGAAGATGTTTAATTGCTTCATCATAGTTTTCCGTTTCAACTAGTGCCTCGCCAAGGAAAAAGTGCCCCTTTATTGAACTTGTATCCATGTCTAGTGCTCGACGGCAGTCTGTGCATGCTTGATCCCATCGCATCAACTTGAGGTGGCAGAGGGCTCGATTTGTGAAATACTGTGCGACGTCGGGATTTTTTATCTAAAATTATTAATAGGATTTAGCATGCAGATAAGCCATTTCTATTACGATGTAGCTAATTATATAACTGCAATAATAAAAATAAATTGTAGGATATATGTACACCTTTATATATGGCATATCGAATTAATTTGTCTTTACAAAAGTAATTTTCAGTCAAAATAATTATTTACTTTCAATTGTAATTTATTAAAAAATGTTGAGGCGTTACATTTGATGCCACCAACGCTAGAGAAGACTAAAATCGATGTGATTTTTATTTGGTGTGCATAAAGAGCTTGGATATTGGTAAAACATTGATGCTTCCGTTTGACGAAGATGTGGATGTAAATGACTTATATAGGTACCAATACCGATTGTCGTTCATCATTAACTAATTGATATAACTAAATTCACAGAAATATAATAATATATTTCATATGTTTACCTAGTAAATTCGAAGACTAATGTGTGTAATGTGCATCGTCCAAAACAAAAACAGCAAAGAGTAACCTAATATCAAGTCCGGTGTTTTTCAGCTTGTATAGTATTGAGCTATTTAACAGTTTATATACAACTTATACTTGCAACATTTCTAAACATATTGTGAAAAACATTTTCCATCTTTAGATATTTAAACTTGTAACTTAGTCGAAATTTTCATTGAATTTAAACTAAAATTGAAGTGTTAAAGAATCTAGCATCAAGTCAGATATATTTACACTCTTTTAAAATAAGGAAAAAAGGCTATTAAAGGTAGTAATTCTACAAATAAGTCATGCCAAATTCCTGTAAAAACCTAAAACCTAATGACACATATGGTCGTACAACTGATTAAGGTTTTTGTTGATCATTTACAGCAGCGGTACTCGCTACGCCACGTATGGGCCACATGCGGCCTTTAATTGATATTAAGCGGCCCCTACTTAAGCCACGAACTTGTAATAAATTGATCACTATCAATCGTTTTAATTAAAATAGACACGTATCTTTTATATAGTTGCAGCCTTTCAACATTTATTTAGATTCGAATGTGACTCTCGCTTTCTTTCTAGTGAATATCGCTGATTATAGATTCCATATGATTTTGATTCCGACAATTTGCCTTTCTTACGTTTCGCTTTGTAAACCCAATTATGGGTAAAATATCAAAATTATTACTCAACTCAGATTTGACATATTTATAAACATCCGTTCATTTGTCTATGTTGGCAGGCGAGATGTAATGACATTTGGGAAACCTAACCTCACTAATTCAATATTTTTCAGCTCTTTAATCCATTTTATTTCTCGCATACTCACAATTGCCTTAGTGTAACAATTTATGGCTTCGTCGTATTTCCTGAGACTGAACATTCGGTTCCCCTGCTCCTTCAGCTCCTTATCGGTCAAGTTGGCGGTGGAGTACATATGTTTACTCATTTTTGCCTGTTTGTTAATGTTTTTTGGTATCAACTAAAGCAGCCTAATGCTTTAAACATACGGTATTTATGCGGGCACTTAATTAAATGTAGTCACATCGACTTTTACTGCTCTCGGCGTGAATCATCACTTTGTAAACACCATCTTCTCGCCCACCTTGTACGCTCGTCAACTCAGGTAGCGTCAAACGCAACTAGCGTCTAATTGATAAAACCCTCAGAATACTGAAAAACGCTGAATTTTTCCCACCTTTACCCACGTGCTCGAGTTTTTTAACCGCTTAAACTATCATGTCTACTTATTCACTGTGCTATTTTTAGTTGGGCGACTAGTCGGCACCCTCATCCAGAAATTTCTGTCTTCATCATGTGTTGTTTCCAAGACTAAATTTAGAGTTATTACTTGCACTTATTAAATATATTCCACCTGCTTTTACATTATTTATAATGACGTGCTTTTTAAGTCAAATCGTCAACTTCCGCGTTAAAATTTTCAAGGCAAGTGTTAGCGAAAGCAAAAGAATAGACAACTTCGAATGTATACTACTAGCCATTAAGTAGTACATTAGCGTGGTGACAATTGAACGCCACTCGCGGCGTCTCTTAAAAAATCAATGCTTTAAAAGGTACATGAATTTAAAACCACAGCTACTTCACACTTTTTTCACAAGTAGAGGCAATGCGGTTACCACCTAAAACCGGACATATTTCATTTTTTGTATTTAGAAAATAATAATAAAGGTATTTAATGTAATAGTAAAAGAAATAAAAATATATTTTCTGTAATAAAAAACGTATAATAAATATAAACTTATCCTTGTCTAAATCTTAAAAAGTGAGCAACATTTAAAACTGTTGGGATGTATTGTGTTACATTACGTTATAAATATAGGGATTGATAATAATTTGCTTTGAACTTATATGTTCTATTGCTTTTAGCAGCATAGGTTACTCTGTACGACAGTCGTCCTGTACAAATTCTGCACAATACTACATGCCATATGAACATTTGATAACATTTGAAGTTGTGATTTTACTACACTTATATTCAACCGATATTCAATAAATTTTTAAAATTGCTGTTCTCCAAAACATCGATCCACATTTCAGATAAATTTTTGAATTTTTCTTTGTCTTTTAAATGGTATATATATATTTCGGGTCTGTAATGTATATTACAATAAAGTTTAATGTATCTTGTATTGCTACACACTACAGCACAGCTAATTGCCGCATTCCCGTTCTTCTTCGCCACACCTCTCGATTTAGTGCTTGCTCTTCATCCAAATTTCTTTCTGCCATTGCGCGCCTTATCCCCTCATTCCAGGACCTACGTGGTCTACCTCGCTTATTCCTTCCTGGCGGTCTCCACTGAAAAACGCTTTTAGGCCACCTATCGTGTGGCATTCTCATTAAATGGCCGAACCATTTTAGTCCTCTTCGTTCGATTCTGTCCGTTACCGTTTCATTTGCTTTCATAAGATGTCTAATGGTCTCGTTTGGGACATGTTCTCGTCTTGATGTTCTGGTACTTCTTCTTAAATAATCCATTTCGACTGCGTGGAGCTTTCTTTTAGTTTCTGCATTTATAGTCCATACCTCGCAGCCGTAGCATAAAATCGACTCGACCATTACTTGTCCTACTCTTTTTTTGTTTTTCAGAGATATGTTTTTGTTCCACCACAAAGAGTTTAAACAGCCCACTACTCTCCTGCTCTGGTGTATTCTGTGCTTTATTTCTTCCCTTCCTAGACCATTTTTGTCAATTATGGCACCTAAATATTTAAAACTTTCCACTTGTGTGACAGTGACGTCATTACTAATAGTGATGTCAAACTTTATATCAGAATTTACAACCAGATATTCGGTTTTTTGAATACTGACTTGGAGACCCCATTTTTCATATTCGGTGTATAATCTTCTGATCATAAACTCTAGGTCATAAGCGTCTTGGGCTAAGACTACCTGGTCATCTGCGAAATTAAGGGTAAAGAGATGTTTGTCGTTTATAGGAATGCCCATTCCTTCGCAGTGTCTTTTCCAATTTCGCAATGACACTTTCACGTATAAATTAAATAATAGTGGGGAAATACTACATCCTTGCCTAAGGCCTTTTGTTGTTTTTATGGGATTTGAGAGCTGATTTTCTATTTTAATATACGAGAAATTATCTTCGTACAGTTGTTGTATAATCAACAGTAGGTGGTTATTAATGCCTAAACTCTGTAATGCTTCCCATAGTTTACATCTTGGGATCGAATCATAAGCTTTTTCCAAATCAATAAAGGCCAAATGCACCTCGTCTCCTTTCCCAATTTTCTTTTCTAAAATTTGCTGAAGAGTGAATAAATTATCGACACAAGACCTTCCTGGCATAAAGCCACTCTGGTCTTCTCCAATTTCAGATCCGATATCGTGTCTTAATTTGTCCTGTATTATCTTCCCAAAAAGTCTGCTTAATGTGCTAGTGACACTTAAGCCTCGATAACATTTAGGATCTCTCCTACTGCCTTTTTTAAATATAGAGACTATATAAGAGATTTTCCATTCTTTTGGAATATTAACTAATTGACAGCATTTATTCATCAGCTCTGCAATTCTTTTAATCAATTGATCCACATTTAATTAATTCTACTGGGGTGTTTCCTGGGCCAGGTGATCTTCCATTTTTCATTTGATATAGATTGCGTCGTACATGCTCTTCATTAATAATTATCTGTTCTTCATGTTGCTCATTCCTGTATAAATCATTTATAGACTGGTCAGATTCGAGGAACTGTGGTCTCTTTTCTGTGAATAAATCTTCATAGTAGCTCTTCCACTTATTGATGCCAATAAGATGGTCGTATTTATTGGTGTTGTTTGATTTCATTTGTCTAATAGTACGCCATACTTCCGTTGACTGTGCCCCTCCAATCAGTCCTTCAATTTGTGAGCATTTTTGTTCCCAGCAATCATTCTTTTGTTTATTTATAGTTCTACGTAGTTCCCTATTTTTGTTTTTATATTTCTCTCTTTTGGCTGTAGTTCTGTTTGTTAGCCAATCATGATACATTTTATTTTTTTCTGTTATCAATTCTTGTATTTCTTCAGTTAACCAGGCAGGCTGTTGATTTCTCTTTTTTCTTTTGTAGGTCCCTAATGCTTCCCATGCAGCTTTATGTATTGCTGTGGTGATTATCTCATGTTCCGTCTCGATATCGTCTACTGTTGGTGTTTTTGTTAGTTGTTCTCCGAGTCGTTTTTCGTAAAGGTGTTTGATACTTGGTTGCTGTAGTAAGAATAATTTATATTTACAGCTTTTATTGTCTGCTGTTGTACTTTGATTTTCGCATGAAACATTAATTTTGCTGGTTTTAATGTCATACGGAAAAACGACTTTTGCAACTACCAAATAGTGGTCCGATCCACAATTAGCGCCTCGTTTAACTCTACAGTCATGGGTTCTAATCTTTGACCATTGTCTGGTTATTATATAGTCTAAAACTGATTTTTGTTGTAACGAAGGTCGCTCCCAAGTATATAGATGATCACTCTTGTGCGGAAAGTAAGTATTCGCAATTTTCAATTGATTGTCTTCGCATACGTCTATTAGTCTTTCTCCCGAGTCATTGATCACTGTTTCACCATATTGCCCTACGACTTTATTATTTGTTTTGGAACCTACTCTACCATTAAAATCCCCTGCTAGAATAATTTCTTGACGTGGTTTTACTTTCTCAAGGAGTGTTGATAGATCATGGTAAAAGTTTTCTTTAGTCTTATGATCAGAATCGTCGGTTGGTCCGTATACTCCAATTAATACTGTCTCAATTCCATATAGAGATATTGTCATTGTAATAAGCCTTTCAGATACACATGTAAAATTTCTAATGTATTTTTTTAGTCGCTGTTTGATTAATAGTGAGACTCCTGCCCTAGCTCTCTGTGATTTCTCTACACCAGACCAAAAATGTATGTAGCCACCAATTTGTTCATTTCCTTGCCCTTTCTTTTTTGTTTCAGATAGAAGGGCAATGTCAATGCGAAGTTTATCTAATTCATCCATCACTTCTTTCGATTTATTTGCTATACTTTGAACATTCCACGTACCAATTCTCATTGTCCTTTTCATTGCTAACCGTTGTCGTAATTGATTTTGTACCATTTTCCGAGGCTTGGCTTTAGAATCAAGAACATTTTATTCAGTAAATGGTACGGAGTTTAAAGTAGGTACATATTTCCATAAATAATTCGTCTGTCATTAATTTCGCGATTGCAATCCGTCATCCAGTTCTACATTTTTGTCTAAATTCAAGGGTTGTTCGTCATAATCGAACCAATGTTCTAAGTACCCAACAATCTTTTTATATGAAAGTAATGCGTCAGATTTGAATTTTACTTTATCTGCTTCACTTAATTTATAGACATTTTGGCAGCAAATATAAAACCAAAACATTCTTTTTTAATGCGGTTGTTGAACTCTATTTTCAATCTATCAAAAACTTCAGTTAGTTCCATATAGTTTGAACAAAATACCTTTATTTCATTTTGGAATCATAATCTTGTTCATTGGCCCTCGATAGAGGGTGTAAAATGGCTTTTATAGCCCTAGGGCCTATAAAGTTGCTAAGCAATATAACAAGCACCAACTACTATACTACATGGCAACACCAACAATCTGCATAAAAACCATAGCACACCAAAAATGCAAAGTCCCAGCACAACGACGACGCAGTAGTGTGTAGCCAAAATACTGAATCCTTGATTTTTGTCCATTTTAAGGACTAAAATGAAATAAAACGTTGTATGTACCACGTGCCTAATCAAGATTATAGCTCTCGGAAAATTTAAAGCCTCCGCTCCCCCTCTCGCTTTAAACATTCCCTCGTGCTATAATCTATTGATTATGCCCTTAATACATAAATAACTAATAAAATTCGAGCAATGTATTATTTGTTCACACATTATTTTCAATAGAGGCGCCTGTGATTCGTGGCTTGTAAGGTTGGCTGCAATGATTTATCATATTAAAAACCTAATATAACCTCAAAATGACAAACTGTCATAATGAATAATGAAACATTATTGTAAAGTGGTCTATACCTTTTCAACTTCAAATTGGGACTAATCAATTTCAAAATGGGAATAAACAATTTCAAAAGTAAATAAATAATTTCAATTTGAGAATAAACAACTTCAAATTGGGACTAATCAATTTCAAATTGATAAAAGCTTTTTGTTAACGTTAGGATTTAGAAAATGAAAATTACAACAAGGTTGTGACAGGACGTAATTAATTATTGTTAGTTGTTGCTGGTGTTCATTAATCCAATAATATAAAAAAACGTACATCAAGAAGGTGGATGCTCACAATGTATAAAGAAGCATATTCGCGCGTTATACAATAATAATGAAAACTGAAAAGCTCTTACAAATACATTGAATGTCAAGAAATCGACCGCCTATCGATGGGTGAAACACCAACAACAGGGAGAAGAGGTCATCAGTTTTAATTTAATGTTGTTTAGGGCCAATTTGAAATTGATTAAACCCAATTTGAAGTTGATTAGACCCAATTTGAAGTTGTTTATTCTCAAATTGAAATTGTTTATTCTCAAACTGAAATTGTTTATTTCATTTTAAAATTGTTTATTCCCATTTTGAAATTGTTTAGTCCCAATTTGAAGTTGAAAAGGTATAGTTATTTTAATAGGACTTTTTGAAAGTTTGAGTTACTTGTTTCACCTGTCATTTGATAATTAATATCAAAATGCCAAAAACAATTCATTGCAAAATGTAGCTTCATGTAAAACGAACATTGGATATAGGACCTAGAGAAATAGTAATTTATTACTTTTCTAGGATATACGATTGAGAAAAATTGTCCCAACCTGCCGGTCGCAGCAGTAGTAATTACAGCAAGTGGCCTTAATTTTTGAAACAATGATTTTCACATTCAGACAAACCCCCAATATTAATATTTATCTATACTTGCAGATCTATGAAGGTATAATGTGGGCTATTTCAAAATTATCAGTGAAAGAATGTTTAGAAAAATCATCTGGCAGATGTCCTAAAAACAAGAAACAACACAATTATTGGTTTTATGAATATCTGCAACTACACATTTTGCAATACAATTAAAAAAATGAATACTTTACTTTGAATCATTTACTGACATACGCTAAGGAACATCTGGTATATAAGGTGGGCTTACAAAATTAAACAAAATTTTAAAATCAATGGGTTACAAATACAAACACTAAGGGACGCAAAATTTTAAGTCAACAATCGCATGTAGTTGCAGCCAAAATTAAATTTCTGAAGACATTTATACAACTTCAAAATGCAGGCCATGTGACGTTCGTCTACCTCGACAAGACATGGATATCTCAGAATGACAGTAGTAGTGCTCGTCGTTGGCTACACGAAACTGATTTGAAAAGTAACCTAGGCAAAATTAAGAATGAGGGGAAAACATTTACAGTTTTGGATGCAAGAGTGTGAGTTGTTACTGGAGGAAACGAACAACGACCGCGACTACCATAAAACTGTAACGCTAGCTTCTGCAGCAAATTTTAACTATACATAAAATGTATTAAATTTGTACATCTCCTAATCGAGCGTTACATCTATCGGCGCTCGGTTTTACGATAACGCGAAGGCACCCGCTATGCGCAAAGGCGCGCTGTAGAAACGACGGCGTCGTTTCCCGCTTCAATGAAAACCCAGAGAGTATATAAGCAGGTTTCTTGACAATTTAAAGTCGCTTGAGTCCACTGATTCTGACCAGCAGCTGCTCTAACCTGAAAAAGTTTCCGCTGTATGCCCTCTTGGGCTTAGAACCTGATGCTGTCAATTCATCTTCAGTCCACCGGTCCCGACCAGCATTCCAACTTAAGTCCATGTACCTCTCTTTCCTCCAAATCCTCTCCTGATTTTATATTGAGACAGCGCAACCATACTGTTTCTTAAAGCCACCCCATAACCAGTTAGTACCTTAGAATGAAAGAGCGCAGCACTACTGTCTCCTAAGGGAAAAATTCCATATCCTGTCCGTGCTTTAGATTGAGACAGCGCAACCCTACTGACTCCTGAAGCAAACCCCCGTTAACCCGAACCCGCTGCAATTACCCGCTGCCGTTACTACCAGAATCAACGAGACGGTTTAAATATTATAACCTGTTAATTATTTTGTACCTACCTGAATCGGGAGGTTCTGGCCGTAAACGAATGCCGAACTGTCAAATTCATTTGCCCGGCTAAAATAAGCGAACTTTACCAAGTCCAATTTTACGGCACCTTCACTCCGGGGATAACGTCTAGGCATCCTGAGGCACTAGTACATCCCGCACTAACCCTTACGCACCCTTGGAGCCGCAGGTATCCCCCTAATTGTTAATTTTGGCGTATGTTTGCAGCATACAAATTGTAAACATAACCGCCGCTATCTACGAAGCCGCGCTTTGGGCATCCGATATACAGGGCCAGAATACATACTTGGTTCAACGCCGGATTGAGCCGCCTTCGGTACTTACCTGCTAAGTGGGTTGCAGTTTACCAAGTAGCAAAGCAAAACGGCCCTAGAAGAATTTGTTATTTTTATTAATATACAATTCAGTTTGCTTAGAATTACCGCTTATTTTGTAATTATAGTTAACAATAATATATTGTGTTTTCCTAACCGTATACATTTGAGAAGTGATTAACATTTTCTTTGACTGAGTTACTCGAGGTAGAAAAATTAATACACGTTTGAGCCTTTTCAAAATTAATAAAAGTCGTAAATGACCAGAATTAAATTACCAGGACTATGAATGGCGAAATTTTCAAAAATTGAGTAATTAGTTGGCTAGTTCCTGCTCTAGCCAAATGGATAATATTTGGATAGTTTGTATAAATTAAGTTTGTGATAATTTATGCTGGTACAACCTTGTAGCATAAGTTGACGATTACAAGGTTTAAGACCAATTAAATGTTTTACATTATTACTGTCTTTGTAAATTTTATTTTGTTGCTGCCACTAACATTATGAGATGAGCTTTTTCTTGCATGAGTATTGTACATATGACTACGCTAATTGAGTTTATAAGTGTTCTCAATACTGTCAGGGCACGATAGTTGTGAATTGAAAACTTGTACCGATTATAATTATATTTACCTTGCTTTCGAACCTAGCCGTCCCCACTGATTCAACCGGCCGGCGATTGTGTCCTTCCTCACTTAACGATTTTGGAACTTTAGGCAATATTTTGCTAACAATCTGTCACTAATAAAAATGCAAAATTAAATTGTAGCTAGGGGCTGACTAACTTTAATTTCTCGTAATTTTCTCCTAACCTGGGTCACAAAGCTCTAGATGGTGATAATATCAATTTCCCTCTATAAGTCTTGCTTGGGAAAAATTAAGAGGGTTTTCTGCTTTATGAACGAAAGGGATGCTATTTATATCTAATCAGTCTCGACTTGTTCAGGCATAATAACATGGTGCAATATTAGGTCAGAACCTGATATCACCATTATTTTAATGTTAAGTGAGTTTAGTGTACGAGCAAACGGTTAGCCTGAACTTCGCCCAAAATTGTGTTGATTAAAATAATATCATTATTATAAACGAAAGAAATAAAGGCAATTATAATTATTATTATTATATTATTAAAACTTTCTTCACGGTTATGAAACCGGTGTCTTAACCAGATCGGCCCTAGCAAGATCCTGTTAATATTGGGGTAACTATCACTAGTTTACTTATGAAGAAATTTTCGTGCTATATGCCAGGTGTTAAGAATGGCTGCTTTCTGAAGTTCCAGGTAAGCGTAACACGGTAAGTTAAGTTTTTCTAGGCTGCAGTACGGTGGGTATAACACCAGTGCCAGAGAAAACTATCGTTACGATTACTACCTTATCCATCTTCCACTGTTGCTTGATCTATTGCTAATTCGTTGTATTTGCCCACTTCCTCAGTGTAGGTAGAGGTCTTGCCATATCTCAGCGACCACAAATGCGCAGTAGAGCAAGGGAGAAAACTGTAGAGCTACACGCCCAAATGGTGTTTTCAGTACAATCTAAAAACATCAGGCTATCTTGCAGGCGCGAAATTTAAAATAGGTTGTGTCAATATTTCGTGTTTATTTGATAAAACTGTTTTTTATAATAAACGCAAATATAAGTAGATAAAGAACGCAAAAACTAACTTGTAAGCACAAAAATAACAACCGATATCAAACGCAGCAAAATCTCAATGATATTTATGACGTATTTACAGAATTTCGATCACTGCGCAGGGTCGCTGAGATATGGCAAGCACTCTAGTTTCGATGTTATCTGAGTTGGGCACAGCCATATCTATGATGTAAGTCATCTTTTATTTTTTATTTATAAATTTTATATCAGGTGTATTGTGTCCGTGATGATGGAGCGATCCCAGTACATTTTGTAAGTGTATGTTTGGCATATAAGTTGGCAAAGCTTACTATATTGTTTTACCACCAATGGTAATTATATTAAGGCCTTCCCCTTCTAGAAATGTGAAGAATAATTTGTCTCAAAACGTATGTGTCATACGTTACTCAAATGCGTTGGACAAGGTCAAATGGAATCATCTATGGCGAATGCTGCAAGAAATGACAATACCAAAACATCTGATAAAATCTCTATATTTCGGAAAGAGAGCTCATGTTCGAAAAAGAGCTATCCTCGGAGTTCACAGTAGGCAAAGGGGTACGTCAAGGGTATCTCCATAGTGTTTAATATGTACGACCAATGGATCATCCGGAAAGCAACTTGGTTGAAACGACAGCGTATTTGTCGGAGGAAAGACGATATGTAGATGAAACAACAATATTAACTAATAGTGAAGATGTAATAACTAAGTTAAATAGTTAACCTATCTATCAGTGGCAGAAATCATTGCTAACAGCAAGATATAGAAGCGTCTAAAACGTTCCTATGGTCTCCCTTGCCTGGGGGGTTCATTTTCATGTTTAAGGTTTTAGCCAACAATTATGTTTTTATTGTTAATTAGTTTTACCAGTGTAATTTAGCATAACCTGAATAGCTAGTGCGGTCCTGTGCATGCATCGATCAATTTCACATGGGTGGCGTTCGATCTGGATCCTTCAAAGCCGAGTCGCGAAGACAAGAGATTAGCTTGCGGGTTTGATTCGAGTGCGAACGTTTATGGACGTCTCTCATTGCATGTGCCTGTGCAAGCTAAGTGAATAGCCGAGATAAAGAAAGCCTTGCAGTAAATAGTTGCTGCCTAGAAATGTTTTTGAGCGCCACAGGCCAGCGTTTACACGTCAAGTCATTTTTATCGTAAACCGGTGAGTACACAACTTGAGAAGCAGCCACGTATATTTGTGACGTCCATTATGAAGACGTGACGTGAGCCGTCATTGAAGTTCAAGAGGAGTAATCAGCGATTCGACTAAGTATCGTGTGTGGTAAATTTCCACGCATCCCTCGGCTTAAGATTTTATGACGCAATTCGAAGACGAACCAAATACTCAACTCAGCAATTCTCAATCCCAATTTTCGCATATAATCTCATAAGAGCATTAATTCTTTCCGGATTTTTTTTGAGTGCGTTGAATTTGCCCGAGCGGGACGCGACGTTGTTGGAATGCACAAAAAATAATTTTCGGATATGAATTAATGGTCGAATGCAGATTCGATAAGAAAATCTTAACGACACAAACCCTCAAAGTTAGGTTGGTCTACCTACAAAAAAATTTCAAGAAATTTTGTTGTTGTCTTGGTTACGGCTCGTGAACTAATTTTTCTATTCATTATTAATGAGTGTCGTACGATTTTCAGGTAAATTTGATACAGAGAGTGTTTGTGTCCAGATGTGTGCAAATCTCGCTTAAAAATCATGCCGGGCTTTTAGGTATGCAATCGTGTACAGGGTCGGGTTCAGGTATTTTAACGTTTTCGCTTTTTGAGACAGTTATGTTGGCGTTCCAATTTAATATTGTGTTATCTATGTTTAAATGTACATACCAGTAGCCCCAAGCTATATAGCATGTAGATTGTCCATTGTGTTTTACATTTGTGTTTGGGAATGGCCAATCATTCTAAGATGTAATCCTACTTTTTTTATGTGTATAGCGTAACGATTTTTAGCCTTTTTAGATTATCCCTCTTCTTTTATGAGTTTTGGATACCCCTGTCTGAACGTCGTAATTCTGAAATCATGAACTGGTTTTGGTCGTCCTTAAAACGCCGACCTCGGAATATCAATCCGTTGTCATGAGTTTCCGAGCCAATTATTCGAGTTTCCGTCGCACCTGCAACGATATGTTTTTGTTTCTGTCTTGTCGCTCGCCAGCTGCCTTGGTCTCTGTCTCTACTTGCATCTTTCAAGCTATTCGCAGGCAAAAAAATTCATGGACGACCTTGGCCTAATTTGCAGGTCACATATTAGTGATTTCCTTAGACAAAATTGGTGTTCTTTCTTTGCTGTTCACTCACATACCGCGGATTTATGTAGGTCCTACTTATCGAAGATTATTGGGTTTGGTTTGCCCAAAGCGTTAGTCGCGGATTCAAGTAGCGATACGGTTTGTATTGTAGAGCTGGGAGCTTCCAAGTATGTGCACGCTTTCCTCTTTTTATTCTTAGTTGTAATTAGGTACTCGTACTTTAGTTTTTAGTTTTTGAAAGTCGATCCTAACACCGTGAAATGTGGAATCTGTTAGCTACCGAATTAGCAGTTCTTACTGAGTTTACCCGTTCTGGTTGCTAAGAGTCCCTCTTGAGGCCCCGCTTCGCTTTCTTCGAGATTACAATTGCCCCCTGCATTTTGCTTCGTCAACGCCGCCTTGCGGTTCTGGAAGTACTAACACACGATATCGTGTCGAATAAGATAAAACAAATTTGCACATTTGTTCTAGCTCTGTAAACTTGAATCTACCGACTTCGAGTTAGCCAGACATCACTAACACATTTACTGGAACACTCTGAACTATTACGTATGTGCTGGCATGCTATAAGTTGCTTGTCTGCAATATCACCGTAAAGCTAGCTAAAGTTAGTATACTTTGTTTGCTTTTTTGGGTCAAAATTCTAATTTGGGATGATACGATTTGCATGCTTGCGGTATCACTGCGAACTGGTACATTGGTAACTCATATTGCGCTTGTTTGCTACTTTCTTGTAACTAGCACACCTTATTGTGCCTGTTTGTTACTCAGTTACTCCTTTGTAATTTGGCGTTAGTTAAAATAGAACTTCTGTAATTTGTGACCACAATAGACTGCGCCGCGTTTGTACCTTTCGATCAATCATATAAAATCTCTTCTGGAAGCTGTACGAGTGCTAATCTTGAAATTATGTAATATCCTGTATTGTCTCTATTATCGCTAACTAATATAAATCTGGTTCATACATAGTAATATTTTGTTTATGGCTAATGGAAGCTATTAAGCTATTGTCTCCCTTTGAAGTCTGTTTCAGGTCGTAACGAGTCGGCTACGCATGACACCTTAGTGATCTTAAGAGTTCTCCAAAGCTTATAGATTTACTGGTTGTATAAAGATTCTTTGGAACACCCTGGTAATTTTGTACACCATTTACTATTAATAGAAGAATAAGAATTCCACGCCGTCTTCACTGTAGCTAGTCGGACCTCCAATTACTCCATATAGCCTTAATGATCGTTTGGTACGATTTGAAGCTGGTAAGAGTAATTGAGACACTTTGGTTTGGGGCTGAGTCTTGCTTAGTATGTGCTGTTCGTAGCAATTTGCTTTATGATTTTAAATGTGCTTAAAGGTCAAAATATGTGTGTAGGCAAATTGGTTTTCTTGTGCATTGTTTGGAGTTAATTTCAGCACAGGTGTAGACCCGCTTCCTGTTTTTGGTAAATATTGACACTTGTAACCACGACTGGGTAATTAAAGGGGTTCTATGTACACTGAGCTAGCAGAGTAAACAAACAGGACAAATTAATTATTAAAATACGAAGGCGTACGATACAATTCATTCAAGTTTAAAGTTCTGGTGGAGTGGCGCAAAACGTAGCGCATTAGAATTCAAATATAGGACGAATCACGACGCTCGAAAATGAGCAACGTCGGAAACAAGAAAAAGATTTTGTCTTTGAAGTTATAAATTTCAAGTTCTTATCTGATGTTATCATTTGAAATTCTACTTGTTAATGTGCACATTTTTACTATTCTATGATACCTTACTCTTCTTCTTCATCACGACGTCTTAACAGACGTTTTGTGACCCATAAATTTAGAGTTTGTGAGCTTGTTGGAATCAGTTTGATTCCATGTTTTGAATTACTCGTCTGGCTGTGGTATACCATCTATTGCGGTTGTTTGCGAGATGTACAGCTTCACCAAAATTGGTTTGTAAGAGGTCTTTCGTAGCGTCGATCCAGCGCTTTGGAGAACGTCCTTGTATAATTAATTTTTCCATATTATCGGCCGTTCTATTGATATGACCAAAGAATGAAAGAATGCGCAAATAGACAGTACTGGACAGTCGTTTAGCAGGTGAAATTTCACGGAGTATTGAAGCACTGTTATCATGCGCCGTCCAAGGGATTCGCAGCATGCGTCTCCAAACCCACATTTCAAATGCATCAATGCGACGTCTATATGCTTCTCTGATGGTCCATGTCTCTGCAGCATATATGAATACAGAAAACACCAAGGAATTGACCAGGCGGATTTTGGTAGATTTAGTGACATATTTTGTTAAGCTGGGCCATTGCTGTTCTAGCCAACTGTATGCGACGACGAATTTCAATTTCGCAATTTCCGGTATTGTCAATTACTGCTCCGAGGTATAGTATTTTTTGGACCACCTCACATTGGCCGAACTGATGGGTGTTCGGTCTGTTATTGTTTGCCCGCTCTACTATCATTACTTTTGTTTTATTAAAGTTAATACTTAAACCGTAAAGACCACTAACTACTTGAAGCCGCTGTAGTAAGCTGATGGTTCATCTTTGCTGCTCGCTATGAAGGTTAAGTCGTCAGCAAACCTAAGATTATTGATTTTTGTTCCGCCTATAGTTACGCCACCCTGACAATCTTCCAATACTAGACTCATTATGTACTCACTATATGTATATGTAGAAGAGCATCGGTGATAGTACACATCCTTGCCTCACACCTTTGTGTACGGTGCATCTATCAGATGTAATATTAGAAATTTTTATCTTTGTAGAGTTTTTATTATACAAACGTTGTATCATGACGGATAGATGTGTTGCTGTACCCATTTCTTCAAGTATACTCCAAAGCTTGCTCCATATGACATTGTCGAATGCTTTGGAATAATCGACAAAGCAAAGGTACAAAGGCACATAGTACTCTCTTGATTTTTCCATCAGCTGGCGAAGGTTCATAATCTGTTCTCTAGTGCCTCGCCCTTTCACAAAAGTCAGATTAATCACCGGAAAATTTAAATCCCAAACGTGGTCAATCAAGGATCGGAATGGCACTGTAATTACCGATATTGATGCGGTAGTAGAGGTTTGGAGGCAATATTGCGAAGAGATTTATACTGGTGAACAGTTGACTCCATGGAATAATGTTAGAAAGTACGAATCAGAGCCGGATATACTTTTGTCAGAAGTGAAGGCAAGCCAAGCAGTAGGTGCTGATTTGATTACAACTGAACCTTACTCTATGTCTTGTAAATTTGTATTAGTGACAACCCACACATCACATCTATAAAGAGGCATTGGCACAGTCATTATCAAATACAATTTTGGTTGTGCGTTTCCTTCTAAGTCATCTTCAGATTCAGTAATCACTAATTAGTTCTCAGCGAAGTTGATAGTAAATGTTAATATGCAGGTATTCCATTATGTACTTGCTTTTTGAACAGTACAGATAATAATGTTCGACCTTGTCGAACTCTTTGATTTATTTGTACCTTGCTACCCTCGTTCGCTTCGCTCACGCAGGCATCAAACGGTCCTCGGTAGTGTAAATCTTACCTAAATCCCTTGTAAAGTAATATACTATTCACTGTTTTTCAAATGTAGGTAATTCCGTTTTGTCAATATTGACAAGTGTTGAGAAGAGGAAAAAGCATTTGGGATAAAATGAAATACAACTGATACATGGCTTTTCACCATGTATATTCCACAAGCTCCCTTTCCTGAGATATTGTAAAAACTTGTGTTTTTTGTATGATTAACTTGAAAAGAGGCTTCCACGAATGGGGCCCCCAATTAATCTGCTGCGAATTCCGGTTCAATGGGATTGCCGGGAACTGCCACTTAATAACCCTTGACTTGGGTTCAGTTATTTGTTGGAGTGAAACAAGACTTAACAAACACGAGTATATTGAGTAACAACGATTACAAACGTCACTGATGGACCGATGGTTTTTTACAATAGCTTCAACTGTTGTGACACGCTTGGATTGGCCACGCGAAAATATCGAACTGCGCGTAACCGTCACACAAAACAACCTGGAAACGTCTTTACCAGGGAGCTAGACCGACCGCAAACCAGCACAAAGCATAGCTGAACTTGCTTACTCAAAATTCTGAATCTAACTGAAGCTGAATTGACAATGAGCTGAACTCGCAAATTCAACAAGGAGGGGAAGGCTCAAACACTATTGGCTGAGGCGATCCTGCGTAGCCAATCGGAGCGTCGCACGTTGTTTAGAAATAAATGCTTATTTTAAGAAATCTTAATGCTAAGCTCTCTCAATGAGGCATTGTATTGAACGAAATCCATAAACACATGAGTCCCAAATACGCTAAGTCGGCTTAAGTCCTATTAGAAAGTGTATCCATCCGCTTAAAAGCCATTAAGGGAAGCTTACAAATTCCTGTCCAATATTAACAGAGGCAAACAAATACGGCAAGATGCAAATTTGACTTTACCACGACCTTTGAATGAGATAGAACAGTTATGACTTGAATTACATGAATAATTATAAGCAAAAAGGTTTTGATGCACGCATCTGTGTGAATCAAACAACTTGTTTGCTTTCATTCCCAGAATCCCTGTCAGTAGCAGATAAAACTTTATCTATTGTTTTTTTCTTGAGCAAGGTTTTTTAGGTCTTTTAATCCCATACGGCCTTGCAGCTTTATAAACACTGAGAACTTTCCGTAGGGAATTTCGAATTTCTTCCTTATTATTCTCATCTATGTCCCACCGGTTGGTTTTGTAGACGTACGTCATATCAGAACAAATAAAACATTAAATTAACATAGAAATATAATTTCCGCTTCATTCCATTGATGGGGTACCTTCGGCCACCTGGCTGAATGCACCAAAGCACTTCAGCCGAATCTACTCCACATGACATTCCAACAGACTTTATTAAAGAAGAAAAGCATGAACACCATCTATGAAACAGTACGCATGCTGTAATTTTTTTCGTATTTAATATACTTCACAAACTTCCAAATTATGAACTTACATGGTTTGCAAAAAAACTTACCTTTTTTAACTGCAACGTATGATCATTTATTTAAAAAAACTACAGAAACCACTTGTGACACTTCTCCTCGACAAGAATAATGCATTACCAAAATAACTACACAAAACTTTGGCGGTAAATACAAATTAGAGCAGTGTAGGATAGGATGGACGAATCTACCCCATGGCTGAATTTACCACCCCTCCCTCTACACACTATCCATTTCAGATACTTAACGTTTGAAGTAATTGGTTTGTAACACACATTTCTATCAAAGTACAACATGCAAGAAATTTCTCTGGCAGTTACATATACAAATAAATTGTACCATATGTATGTCACTTTGACAAATTTAAAGATGTTATTAAAATTTAAAAATCTGCATTGCCACCTCGCGTAAAATGTAAAGTAACTATAATTAGTTTGTTGCTATTGTCAACCTAACAAATTGAGCTCAGACTTCAAATGCGTTTTGTGAACAGGTTAATTAAATCAAGTTTATGTTCGAAATATTATCAGAACTGAACCGATTCGGATACTACATAAACATAAAATCAAGATCACTGTGTGGTTAAACAAATGTCATTGATTTCTTAAACTAAGAAAATCGCCGTCATTGCAACGTCAGTTTCTATTCGCGTCGCGTCGGTATAAAATTTCAATCGACTATGATTACGTCCACAACTGAGCTTTTAAACGAAATTACAAGTAGGCCTCCAATTAACCCTTTACTTGGTAACTCGCAGCAGAAACAAAGTAAGATCAATGATAGATAATATTTATACATTTTATTTAATATAGTTATATGACGCGATAAAGCTTACCGTCAGCAATTGCATATTTTTTTATTATTTATTAATGGTTGTAAACGTAGGTCAGGTCACTTTCGCCCAGAAACGAAGAAAAGAATTTGCTCTTCACTACACTTGCATGCAGTCATGGTTCTTGAGATGTTCCTGGATGGAAAAACTCAACACAATGACACAGATGCTCTATGGACTACGAACAATCGATTCTCTTTCTTTGATCCTCAATACACTCTTGAGTACTTCTTCAAAAATCACCATCTATGCAGAATGCCAGTAAGAAACGTCCAAATATTTGTACTTCGATTGCCCTTAACTTTACTTTCATATTCAGGTATTCAACAAACTTTGTTTATGATAAGCAGCTAAGAGACCACAACAGAAGTATACACAAAGCAACTTTTATGGCCACTCAAGAAGCAGACATAGAATGGTTCAATGACCTTCAAGAAGATTATGAGCAGGTTTTAATTCTTATCGGTAATTAAAACTTACATTGCAATTTCTCACTGCAGTCATAGTTCTAGCTACAACATTTTATTTAGAATGTGCTGAAAAGAAACTGTCTCTAAATAGTCGTGTAAATGATTTTTTAACGCACTGTAGGGAAATGTACTGTATTTCTAAATACAAAATCGTTTAGAAAAGTGATTATTTTCTGCATAGCAACACTTTTCTGCATAGCAACATATTTCTGCATAGCAACGCATAATTTCATTTTTAAATCCACAATTGTAAGTTTTGAAAAAATAGCATGTGCAACAAGTTAGAAAAATGTTTTCTCATTCTCGGCGTGTTTTAAATTATGGCTTTGCCTCGATTAAAAAGCTTCGCCTTGCATGGATAAATTACACTTTTTTAACTTGTTGTACAATATACTATTGTTGAATGACAAAGATAGAGATATTGTATAAAAATTAAGACAAGAGATGAGACAGGTAGAACCGGTTTCCAAGGATAAATTAATTACTTTCTAGATGTTGTCATTGCCGAACTGACATTTACCTACTTAGAATAACCAATTTCTAAATGCTAAATAATGAAATTATCAATCTCGCTTACTATTGTCTGAACTGACTCGGTAAATGAGCCTTTCCAGGCACGGTGCCTGTAAAATGTTGCCATGGTGACTTTACAAGCACCTTGTTCTCTAATAAACACATCATTTATTAATCACTAAAGATTTTCAGCAAGAGGAAATAAAACATTGTACGCGGCTCGCTTGCAATTAGCCTTTATTGGGACTCCCCGGATTACACGGCTCGCTCTTACGTCGCTCACCCTGCAAATTATCTGGCTCGATCATAAAGGTTACTTTACTAAACTTGCCACATAAATAACTATTACCCTGTAATAATATTAGTTCTTTTTTTTTATTTAAGGTTTACTGGCTAAGCACACTAGGGCGGTTCACAGTATTGTTAGTCAAGAGTACGTTAATTTATGATTAATTTTACTTTGCACTGATCACATAGACTACACATATAATTAATATCACTGTTAGGAGGAAACACTTTTATTCACTATCCGAGAGTAAGACGTCTTGTGGTAATCTTGGTTTTAGACGCGTGGTTATGGATTTCCTTCCAAGACTATATTGAGCTGTTGCGGAGCAATTATTGAGTTTAATGAAGAATTTCTTGACTGTGATTTTGATGTACTCTTCTATGCTTGGTACTGCCAATTCGCGGTGAAGCTGGGAGTTCCGTACATACCATGTGGCATTTGTGGCTATACTCAGGACTTTGTTTTGCAGTGTCTGTATTTTTTTATGTTGTTTTGCTTGTAGTACCCCTTACAACGCAGGCATACATTATAACTGGTCTTATGATGCTTTGATATAAAATTTTAGAGCAGGCTATTTCTAGATACGTATTTTTGTTTAGTATGGGGTAAAACATGGCCATTCTTGCGTAACCTTTTTGTAGTTTTTTATTAACGTGTAGGCTCCAAGTTAGTCGCCTATCGAAGTGCAATCCAAGATACTTGACTGATTTATCTTTTGGATTCCACGCGATGGGTTGATCATTTATGGCAATAGGGTTTGGTTCAGTCGGTCTGCGGAGAGTGAATATTTTTGCTTCGCACTTGGTGGGGTTAATTCTGACATTCCAGGTGTTGAACCATGTTAGGAGGCTGTTTAAAGAATTTTGGAGTGTTTCGGCTGCCATTGTGATATTTGTATGTTGTGCGAGGACAGCAGTATCGTCTGCATACATGGCAGTGGTGGTCGTTTCCGAAGTGGGTATGTCGTGCATAAATATATTAAATAGTACGGGTCCCAACACTGAACCCTGTGGTACGCCGGCTGTAATGGATTTTATTCGCAACCATATATGTAATGTTAACATTCCTGACCTCATTTGAGTGGGGGAAGTCGTACATTTCAGCCCGCTACTTCCCGCACTCACTTCCCGCTCAAGTGCGGGAAGTGAGTGCAGGAAGTACATTCCCGACCGCTGACTAGGTAGGGACACTGGGAATCTCGTTGGTCCATTCATGCGCGTCACAACCTGTCGTATCATAATATAATAATTTTTCCAATTATTGTTTAGAATAAAGTGGTTGCGAATAAAATAGTATACAAACCTCGACAGGAAGTTTCCTTAGTCTCGAGATAATAGCCGATTTCGACGCTTCGCGTCTCAATCAGCTAACTAATCTCTCGACAGTAATGAAAAATATACTATTAATTCTGATAACGTGGAGTTCATTTTAACTTTAAAAGCCCGGTTTGTGAGGAAAGAGTGAACAAGGTTGATTAGGTATTCTGGAAAATTTAGTGTTTTCTTTTGTAAATTATACCTTTTAGCCATACTCGGTCAAAAGCTTGCTCAATATCCAGAAAGGCCACCGTGGTGTGTTGTTTATTTTCAAAGCCCTTTATGATAACTTCTGATATTCTTAGCAGCTGGTGTGTCATCGAATGCTGTGGCCTGAACTCGAATTGGAAAGGGGGTAGGATTTCCTGACTGATTAGATAGCTATTTAGTCTCACAAGTATAATCTTTTCAAGAACTTTAGATATGGTACATAAAAGGCTGATTGGTCTATAATTATTCGTATCATTTTTATATTTGCCTGGTTTCAAGAATACTATTATTTCGGCTATCTTCCAGGAAGTTGGAAAGTAACCAATACTGATAGAAATATTAAAAATAGTTGTTAGGTAAACTATTGCTTTTGGCGTTAAGTTTTTGAGTACGGCATTTGGAATTTGATCATGGCCTGGTGCTTTTTTGTTTGGCAATCCTTTGACGATTTCCTTTACTTCCAGGGGCGTGGTTGTAAGAATGTCACTGCGATTTGTTAGTGGTATCTGTGTATCTACTTCAGATTCAATGCTGTTTGTGTACTGTAGATTTTCTGGTGCAATGTTTGTTGTGAAGACACTTTGGAGATGTTTTGCCATTAGTTCACATTTTTCTTTATCTGTGCAATAGTCGGTATTATTGTATTTGATTGGAGGTATAATGTTGGACTTGCGGGTAATTTGTTTAGTTACTTTCCATAAGGAAGAATCTTTGCTATCTACATTTGATATGTACTGGTTATACTTACTAATTCGATAATTATCAAGCTCCCACTTTACTTGATGGCATAGTTTGTTTAGTTCGGTCTTATACGCTTGGTTTCGTGTGCGTTGCCACAATCTTTTGCATGCGTCTTTAGTTTTAATAAGTTCTTGTATATACTTTGGCGGCTTCGATTGTGGATGTCCTACGGTTTTAGTACTTGAATGTGTGGATGATTGAACAGCATGTATTATGGTTTCGGTTAAGTGTTTAACACTTTTGTCTACTGTTTGTGTGGTGTAGGGAATGTTTCGTAGTTTAATATTGGTATCCAAAAGCACCTTGAATTTGTCCCAGTCTACTGTTCCATGTATTAACCTTGCGGGTGGTATAACGTTTTCGGGTAAATTGTCCATTGTTATGATTACTGGCAGGTGATCCGAGTCCAGTTCAGTGAGTACCTGATGATTGAATATTTGAGTGAAATTTTTTTGCAATCCTATATCAAGTATATCTGATCTGTGATTAGTTCTGTAAGGATAATGAGTATCTTCTGCGGGAGCTGAAATGTGTATATTGTACTGAGTAGTGACTTCATGTAGTTTCTTCCCATTAGGGTTATTTGTACGACATCCCCAGAGTGTATTTTTGCTATTTAAGTCTCCTAAAAGAAGTGTAGGGTGATTTGTATTATAGTAAGAGGTGATATCTTCAGGCACAAGTTTTCGGTTTGGAGGTTGATAGGCAGCAACAAGTCTAACTGTAGATACTATTGTGCTGGAGTAGTATTTCGATTGCGATTGCTTCTAAATTTATTAGATCGTGCCTAGTTATTTGATGATGACGTATGTTGTTTTTAATTATGATCGCGGTTCCGCCAGATGCTATTGGAGCTATTCTGTCATATCTGTATACACGATACCCTAGAACTGTAAACTTTTCATTTTTGATCAGATGCGTTTCACTTATGAAGGCTATGTCAATGTTGTAACGGTTAAGAAAATCGATGAAAGTCGCACGTTGTGCTTTGATGCCATCGGGGTTCCAATTAAGGAGTTTTATGTGATTAAATATCTTGTTTTTATTTGTCGCCATTTTGGAAAAGATTTTTAATTAAGTGTGATAATTGATTTTTGATTTGTTCTGTGATAGAGGTTATTATTTGAGTAATAATGTTTGTGATGGTATCAGATAAGTTAGATTCGGTTTTCAGTTGAGCTGGGTGATTGTTGACTACGTTTGCATATGTTCTTGTTTGGATGGGTCTTGTAGTTGCCGTTGCGTACATATGGCTTGTTCCTGGATTATTATTCTTATTTATTTCTGGAATTTGCTTTTGTGATTGTCTATTATTCTTTAATTCCAAGTAATGTTGGCAGCCTTTATAATTCGCCGGGTGTTGTTCTCCACAAAGGACACATTGCGGTTTATCGGTCATGGCTTTGTTACATGCTGTGGTTAAGTGTGCTCCTAAACATTTGACACATCTGGGCGGTAGTTTGCAATAGTTCTTGGTGTGGCCATAAGTTTGGCAACGATGGCACTGAGGTATATCCGAGGATTTTCTTCGGGGTTCTACTGCAACTATGCAATGGAATAGGTGTGTGATTTTAAAGATATCTTTCGAGTTTTCGGTTGATTTCAATATAACTGCGCATATGGGTAGAGGCAATTTTTCTCTATTATAGAGGCGAGTTACGTTTATTACGTGAAAAGATTTTGACAATTCTCGTTTGATTTCCTCATTTTCAATAGAAATAAGTAAATTTCTGATTACGACTGAAAGATTCGCCTCTTGAGGATTCTGATATGTATGGTAATTTATTTTGTGTTCATCATAGTACAAGGTTAATGCTCTGTAGTGATCTGGGTCTTGTAAATTAATTTTTGTTGCGGTGCCTGCACATCCAGTAGTAAATTTTCCTTGTGTTATTCTCACGAGATCTTTTATTACTTCTTGATATTTGATTGGGCCATGTAAGAATATTGGAGGTACCCTAATTTTTTAGGCGAATTTTCAGATTCACTAGGATTTGTTTCCTTTTGTGTCGTATCATTGTTTTTATTAGGTAAATAATATTTATTATTTATGATGAGGGTTTCTGGGTCAAAGAGATATCGCTTATTAGGTTCGTCGCCATCTGGGGACGTGTGATCCAGTTTTCCGGTAGTTGCAGTTGATCTACTACTGATATCCATATTTGTATCTAAATTAAGTGGTGGATTTTTACCTTGATAAATAAGTTTTGGTTGATTCAGAACTGTGTTCATGTTGCTTGTTTGATAACTGCGATAGTGAGTTCACGGTCCAAGCAAGGCTGTTGGCTCGCTGGGGAACTTGGCACTCGTATGCGGCACTGATAGTAAGGCCGAATAATAACAACTATCAAGAAACTAAATATTTAAACAATTTCTGCACAATTAAAACAGAGTTATAAGCGAGTCCAGTTTATTATCGATCCGCAGCAGCTGAGAGATCGCGCACGACTACAATATTAGTTCAAAAGTGTACAGATTGGTGGTGGAAAATAAGAACATAGGCAGTCAAATGAGCTAGAGTATAGTTAAACGGGCTGTGTATGAGTTAGACAGAAATAGACATATATAACTTAAAATCTAGTATCCTAGAATTTAGTGTTCTCTAAAAACAAAACTACTGGATTCTACGTAGAGTAGATGTCAATCGCATATTAGTCTATTTCTGTCTAAAGCATACAAAGCCCATAAACTATACTCTAGCTCATTTGACTGCCTATGTTCGCATTTTTTACCACCAATCTGTATAATTTTGAACTAATATTATTGCAAGATAATAGTTATTTACGTGGCAAGCCTAGTAAATCAGCCTTTATGAGCGAGCTAGATAATTTGCAAGGTGAGCGACCTAAGAGCAAGCTCTGTAATCCGGTGAGCCTCAATAAAGACTAATTGCCTATGTTTACATTACTCGATGAACATTAATATCTTCGAAGAGACTACAACTTCCTACGTACGTAAAGTAATCATCCCGCTATGGCGATCTTTATAAATACAGGTCTACCCCATTTAACTATTTTGGAGCCAATAATAGCGGAGACTGAACCTCTTCAGTTTAGTTTAACAATCAGACTAAGTAAAAAAATCCTAAACCAAACGCACATGGTCCTCCAGGTTGGGGGTTGGAGCGATGGACCAGCAACCTGCTAAAATATTAAGCTGAAGCTTCGGAAATATGACGGATATAAACGGAAACGACGTTGCTTATGCAAACGGCATATAAATTACGGAACGTGGAATGTACAAGGTCTTACTATAAAACAATCTGAAGTGTTCAAAGAATTAGAACGATCAAAGTTAGCTCCCTGAGGGGTTACTAGTCCCCCAGCGGACGCCTCGCCAGGTGGCGGATAGGGAAACGCTCACCAGATATGACGGGTACCGGGGAAATAAAATACCCGGGGCGGACCAAAACTAGCACAAAGGAAGTCCGAAGACCGTCGGCATAAACAGCTTCGGGTAGAGGAGTCGGTAAGAGTTAGGGCACTTCTTTGCCCTGAGGCTGAGAAATCGACCACAAAGGCGAAAGAACTATGGATTAGTCAATGGCACAGAAATGCGGAAGACAATGAGAAACCACCGCATTAATGATCCAAAGGATATTCTCTAGTAACACCATGAAATGGCTATGTTCACAACAAAATATTCCGGAGCTTCAAGTCTCCCGATCGGATCTCCGGGGGAGACGTTTGGTGATAAACGAGGTCATGAAGACAAAAAAGAAACAACAAACAATAACTATGAAAATGTGTACATGGAATGTAAAAACAATGGCACAAGCAGGGAAAATTAATAATGCTGTACAAGAAATGGAAAGATTACATATCAAAATTATGGGAAGAAGCGAAATGCGCTGGCCAGGAGCAAGCTATTGTGATATCGATAAATATCGAGTATATTACTCAAGAACATCAAATGAGAGATATCAACAAGGTGTAAGAGTCATAGTATGTAAATCAGTTGCAGAAAGTGTCACAAATTTTATACCAATTTCAGAGAGAATCATGCCATTGCAAATAAAAGCCACACCTACACAATTAAACTTCATCCAAGTATATGCCCCAACGCTAGAACATACAGATGAAGAAATTGAACAATTCTATTTCCAGATCTCAGACATATTGAAAAGACTACCAAAACAAAACCTAAATATACTAATGGAACTTCAATTCAAAAATCGGTAAGGGACGTGAAGGCGATTTTATAGGCCCATACGGACTAGGAGAGAGAAACGAGCAGGGAAATCCACTAAGCATATTTGCAGGAGAACAAGAATTAGCAATAATGAATACATTTTTCACAGTTCCACCAAGAAAACTTTATACGTGGAAGTCGCCAAAAGATTCACCGGAAAATGTAATCCGAAATCAGATCGACTTTATTCTGGTAAATAAAAGATATAAAAACAGCTGCACTAGTGTGAAAACATACCCAAGTGCCGATATATAATTAGACTATATTCCGTTAGTGGGCAACTTCAGAGTTAAATTAAAAAGAATAACAAAGAAAAATATTAGAAGCTATAATCTAAGAAAGTAAAAAGAACCACTGATAAAAAATGGAATAGAAACCAAACTAAATGACGAGTTTAGACTAGTGACCAAGATAGCAAATATTGAAGAAGAGATTGCAAAACTAAATGCCACTGTGGAAAGTATCAAAAAAGAATTCCTGAAACCAAATATCAAAAAGAAGAAGACGTGGATGACCAACGAAATTCTCGAAATGATGGAAGAAACAAATTAGTGGACGAAGAAGGAAAAATTATTGTCAATAAGGTCAAAATCAGAAACACATGGAAAAACTATAGTACAGCTATTTTCTGACAACAGATTAAAACTTTCCCAGACCAAGAATACTAGTCGACGAAGTACAAAATGCAATTAAAAATATGAAAGAAAGCAAAGCATCTGACCCAGACAACTCACAGAGTTTCTAAAGCTCCCATATGAAGAAAATGTAGAATGGCTGACATCTTTGTTCAATCGTGTGTATGACAATGGAATCATTATATAAGAATGGAATTTATTCTATTACCCAAAACGTCAAGAGAGCTAAAAAGTGTAATGAATACAGAAAAATAAGCCTCATGAGCCATCTCCTAAAAATACTCTTCAAGATAATTTACAGAAGAATATATAAACTCTGTGAAGAACAACTATCACCCACACAATTTGAGTTTAGAAATGCAATCGGAACACGAGAAACATTATTCAGCATCCAAGTAATATTTCAACGATGCAGGGACGTGAACTGCGATGTCTATACCTATTTTTATAGACTACCAAGAGGCCTTTGACAAAGTCCAACAGCAGAAGATGATAAATATTTTAAGAATAAATAATAAACTTATTTTGGAATCAATCAGCATCAATGAAACTGGAAGGAGAGAACATAGAAGACTGTAGAAGGCTGTATACGATCTCCAGTACTATTCAACATCTATTCAGAATAGATTTTTAGAGAAGCCTTAGAAAAATACAGAAATAGGAATTCTTGTAAAAGAAGAAAGATTAAATAATATTAGATACGCTGACGACACATTTATTTTTGCAGAAAATTTAGAGGACTTACAAGTACTATTGGATACAGTGACAGTGAATAGTCAGAGAAAAGGTCTATACATTAACATAAACAAAACAAAACTAATAATCATCAGCAAAAACAACATCCCCAGATGTCATCTTATGATAAACCAAAAAGTCGTTGAAAGAGTGAACAAATATCCGAGGTATCTATATACACTATAAATGACCAATGGGATCACTCACAGGAAATAAAGATCCGTATTGAAAAGGCCAGAGCTGTGTTCAATAAAATGAGTGCCATCTTTAAAAGCCAAGATTTGACGATCAACTCAAAGATGAGGTTTCTGAGATGCTAGGTCTTCCCTGTTCTTCTCTATGGAGTAGAGTCATGGACATTGAAGAACACAACAGAAAAAAGAGTGAAAGCATTTGAAATGTGGCACTACCGTAGAATATTAAAAATGTCATGGAAAGATCGGGTCACGAACGACGAAATTCTACACAGAATGGAAAAAAGAAAAGAAATAGTGAATACAATAAAGACGAGAAAACTCGAGTACCTCGGACAGATTATGAGAAACTAAAACAGGTTCCAACTACTTCAGGTTATACTGGAAGGAAAAGTATAAAGTAAAAGAGGTCCTGGAAGAAGGAGAATATCGTGGCGGTCAACAAAATAATCATAACCAAAATGGTTGCCAACATTCGGAACGGATAGGAACTACAAGAAGAAAAGTTAACCATAGTCGTCCTGTTAGAAACTTAAAAGAACGAAAGAAGAATAGAAGAACTACACATTTACGGCAGCCTGGGCAAACATTGTAGAGCAAAGAAATAAGGTGTGTCTATCGCAGTAAACAGGAAAATAAAATCTAGCATAAAGAAATGGAACTGTATAAACCAGCTTC
The DNA here is from genome assembly GCA_940337035.1 of Agriotes lineatus. Taxonomy (NCBI): domain Eukaryota; kingdom Metazoa; phylum Arthropoda; class Insecta; order Coleoptera; family Elateridae; genus Agriotes; species Agriotes lineatus. Next base: position 80,957,534 of record OW679200.1, on the reverse strand, counting down.
TCATACAAGTTAAAAGCAAGCTCAAGGGCTCTGATATCGTCATCATAGCCGCCTAACTCTCCCACTGTTGCGGCAACAGTCGTCGGAAAGACAGAGTTCGACAATAACTTAACAACAATTTTTGATAGAGTAAGCAACCGGAAGGACCTAATTAGAGTTTCCGTAAATAGTAAACTATATACAGGATTTCTAGAGCTACTTTTGATGGAAGACTTCAATGACAAATTAGGCAGGCAACAATACAGTAGTATAGGAGCAAAGAATTATATACTGTTTGATAGTAGGTAACTTTGGGGAGAAAGTAGTTATTAATAACAGAGAAAGACTCATAAGATTCTGTGAGCAGTATGACCTGAAAATATGGAATGGATTCTTCAAACACAAAAAAGCTAAAATCCATAAACGATTATGTAATAGGAAATGGCTATTCACGACATTAGGCTGGTAGCTATGTAGCTAAGCGAGACCATAAACGCGAATACTGGCCGTATATCATTTTTTTTTGTATGCTGAACAAGAACTAGAACCATTTTGATTTTAGTAACGAATTATGCTAAACTATTTGCTGTAAAAATGTGTGATTCTTGTTGTACGTTTAGCAGTACTGAAGTGTATTGTTGGTGACGCCGTTTATGTCAAATTCGTCAGATTGACACATGCAAAACCTAACCGGCCTAGGCCATAAAAACATACCTACCGGACTTGTCGCTAAGCTGGTAGATAGTTGCTACCAGACCAGTATACAAAAAACCCAATAACGTCATTAAAGTGGAAGAAACCCGAGTATACAAAGGAAGAATGTGGCTGTGATCACAACCTACTTAGGGATTACGTGTATTTTTATTTTGTAAGTTACAGCCAAGAAAAGGAAAAGAGAACAAAATTGATAAGAAAACTTTCCTTTCCAGGTATGAACTTTATCTGTTTTAAGACCCATCAGTCCTATTTTTGAATAAACTTAGGCTAGTTAAAAAATTGAATCAATTAGACGAAACCACAACAGAAGCGTTGTATACATTTATAGTTAAGGCAATACACGAAGCCGCCATTGAGAGTCTTGGTACAAACAAAGCAAACCAAAGAGTATTGGTGGAATGATAAGATAGCAAAGAAAGTGAGTGAGAAAAAGAAAGCATACAGAAAATAGTTGGCTGAAGACCGAAAACATTACTCAAGACTAATCAGGGAAGTTACGCAGTACATAATAAAATTAAAAACGAAGCAAGGGACAAAAGTGTAAAGAAATCAACAGAAAGGAAAAGCAGTCAAAAAAAGCGTGAAACTAATACGAATTCTCAGAACTAATGGGGAAAATAATGCAAACTTACAATTGATGGACGAGAACAAATGGAAGCAATATTATGAAACATTACTAAGAGAAAACAGACTAGAATCCAAACTGCACAAATTATCGAGGGATAACTGTCTTGAGCTCAACAGGTCGAATTTTTAGAAAGATCTTAAAAAATAGAAGTAGAAAAAGACATGCAAGAACTAGAAGTGCAAAGTGGTTTTCGATCAGATAGATCTTGTACTGACTATTCAACACTATAACATATAAGCCAATAACATTGCAGACATTTGCTTTTTTCGACCAATAACAGCAGTATATCACTGAATATTGGGCACCATGCAAAATATTCACAAAACAATGTACGTACTCAAAAAATAAATAGCCTTGTTGCGAAGTATCGCTTAGCAACGATGTTGTGTCCTTACTGATATCGCTAGGTTACGTAACACTAAACTCCAACAAACTGTTTGGCTTGCTTTAAAAATTTTAAAATGCTGTGTTTTGGAAGTATTCCGCTGAATTCAATTGAGAATGAATAAATATATTAATTGTTGGATTATTTTTCAATAAAGTTAATCGTTATGTATTAATATTGTTAAATAGTCGTCCCAAATACCACTCGAAGTGGATATTTTTTTTTTTTATATTTTGCCATTTCCATAGAAATTATTGCAAATTTCACTCAACAAAATCACATTTAAATGTCACTCGCCTTCGGCTCGTGACATTTTTTATGTGATTTTGTATCGTGAAATTTAAACGCAATAATTTACATGGAAACGACAAAATATTTGTCATAAATATATCCACTGCTTGTGGTATTACCCTTGATTATTACACACAACTGGCACATGACTGATTTCAGCCAATGAAAACCATGCATTTTTTGAAAATCGACCAATTCCGAACTGATTACCTGATAAGCGCCCGTGGGCTGCTTACCAAGCGATAAGCGCCCTAGGGATGATTATCGACCCCGTGGATGGTGTCATAATTAGAATAGGAAATGCAAGAAACAAGCAATTTGAATTGGTTTACATTGTTAGATCAATTTTAAATGACAATTGGTATACATATTTTGTGTAATAATCCTCAAAATATAAACGCGGGCAACACATTTACATATAATTTTCCCCGTGCCAAGAGTCATCATGCTGGTTGCTCTTAAATAACTGCCCTCGGGCAACCCTCGGGACAGTTTTCATTGTAACCAGCACTCGACCCTTGGCATGTGCAAAATTATCGGTAAGTATGTCTCGCCTTTGTTATATTACTATTGACTATTGCATACATCTGTCAAACGATGTCATTTAACCAATGATCGAACTCGCTTTTTTAACTTTCAACCAATCAAAAACGACTTGCGTCGATAAGGTGTTACATAACAACTTATCGGTAAGTTGTTATATAACTACTTATCGGTAATACTCCACCTTACTCATTAAAATGATGATTCGTTAGTTTTTTTAATCGATTCAAGCAATAGTCACGCAAAATATATTGCGTGCATAGTTCCTTGCTTCAGTAATACTGACCAGATTGCACTCACGCTGGACCAGCGGTCGTGAAATCTGACCAGCATTATCGGCAAGTCACTATGCACTTAATACATTACTGTTGATAACGTTTTCAGCGTAAGGCAATTCACAAACTGTATATCTTGGTAGATCGCGTCCTTATTTCTGTCTTCATCGTTTTCAACTTTCGAATCTTCATCATTCGAATCTTTATCGGAGTTTCTGGAATCCTTATAACTCTTTGTCTTGGCACACTTTGGTAGTCTAACTTTATTCTTTTTGCTTTACTGACATCTTTTTGGTCATTGTCGTCTGAAAAAAAGCTTATTTTTGGCCGCCTTCGCTCTCCTCTTGGTTTCCTTATTTTTTTGCTTTTCGTTCGATGTTTTTTAATTAAAACATCGTTGTTTGGAGTAGACGTTATTATTTGTTTCTTTGACCGTCTTCGTTTATTTGTCTCCCCCCACCCCCTTAGGCTGTGGTGGTCCTGATAAAAGCAAAATATCTTCGAAAGATGTTTCCACAGTATTGTTTGGTTCCGGAACTACCTCAGTTTCTAGTTTTTGCATAGAATACGTTCTAATATTTTTCCAAAAGTACGAAGCATATTAGAGGTCCGAACATTTTCTTTGCATTGTTTAGAAATTGGTCTTCCATATATCAGGAAAAAGTCCTGTTAGGAAATATATTACAATGTTGTTATGTTACGCATTTTTGATGAAGATCTCATAGTTTGTTGAAGTTCTGGCGATTATTGGGATATTGTTCGTTGCTGGGGTTCACCAGGATCTTGTTGATCTATAGGCGAGATATTAGGGTTGAACAGGTCAGCTGGTAGTGAAGTCGTCCTCCGAAAATACGTCAAGATTGTATGGCCAGATACCAGTTACTCGAAACCCTTTTACAGCTTTCTCAAAGTAGCGACTCTCATGTAGGCATTATTGAAGGGTCCTGCAATTTCAAAGGGAGTTATCTTCTCATGTGCATGGTTCTTCAAATATTTACTACATTCTGTATTGAAAGCATTTTTTTAAAGATGAATAAAATGTGACGTCCAATGGTTGGATACCATATGAAGTATGTGGGGAGATTGTCAAAAGAATAATCCCATTAGCTTTACAAAACACATACGCTTGGAGAGTAAAATGAGTAGGTAGAGCAATTTTTTATGAACAAAACAGGATCATCCAGACTTGCTTTAACAAATTCTTAAAAATGCTTCAAATCCCAAATGAAAAGTTTCTTTGTTATCCCACCTTTATCAGAACAATAATATTCGGCCCCGGGAGGACCTCCTTTCTTGAGCAAGGGTTTATTCGCCTTTTTTCGTAGATAAACATGGGAGGAACATAAATTCCCGCTGGGCTAAATGCAAAAACCACCGTTATGTTTTTCCCCTTTCACAACTTGTTGCGAAACCGATTTTTCGATTTTTCCAGGTTTCCGCACAGTTGAAATACCGGTCTCATTTGTGTTGTAAATTCTAGATTCTTTGCATTTATATTTAGTTAGAACACTTATTGAACTTCTCTGGTAATTTCATTGTCATTGAATCTAGAGACTTTTCGATTTTTAGGTTCAGTTACTTATTGTAAGTAACTTCATTTTGGGAGCAGCCATCTTCAATGACTGTCAGTTTCTAAATTTTCAAATTTTAATTATTATGTTTTAACCAGTACAATGATTTGTATAATATAGTTTGCTGGTTAATTAGTTACTTCTCCATGTGATGTGGTCTGTATTTTAAGCTTTTTTCATTACATTATTACAATAAAATTCTTGGAGAAAACTATTTTTTTAGCTGGCATGTATCACACTGATAGGGATAGTGTACTGACAGATTGTCCATTTAGTGACCAAAACTAGTAATTTTTTGTTAAAGGTTGGCGCAGCCATGTTGCCAGATTGTGGTAGGCCATCCCAAAGATCGCTTTATTAAAATTATTATCGATTAATTGCTATTATCACTAAGATATCATTGAAACGCAAATTGTATGTTCTGTTTTGAAATGAACTCACGGTATATGTTTAATAGCTACTATACATTATATGAACAAATGTCAACTACCTATATTCCATTTCCAATGCTTGCTAGATAATGTGTTTGTATCATCTATTTTTCGGTTGTGAAACTAAAATCTAACAAATATGTTCAAATCAGGGTTACTTCGATTGAGTGGTGGATCAATAATGCATCAAGTATTCGAAAGAGGTAGAAAATTGTATGAATTCAAGCTGAAGGAAGACAAAGAAGTGCTTAAATATAACAGTTTAATTGAAATTAAGAAACCATCCGTTGCAGCTATTGCCTCTGGCTATAACCTAGAAATGCGGCCAGATAATAAGCAAGCAGGAGCGTTGGAAGAAGCTCAAAAATCGCTGCCTACTCCCAGGATCCTAAATATTAAACCAGAAAATCTAAGTGATTTACAAAAGCGTGACCCCAAAGATCCTTTTGTAATTGAAGTAGAGAAACGCCGAAAGGCTTGGAACGAAATGATTAGAAAGTACAGAATACAAGTGGAAGGAAAGCCGCCTGCATCGCCAAAGAAAGGCAAGGGCGACGGCAAGAAATCCGGAAAGGATAAAAAAAGTGAAAAAAGTTCTAAGAGCGCTAAAAGTGAAAAAAGTTCTAAAACTAATAAGAAAGGAAAAGGGAGTGATGAGGAGTTGGATCGGGTAGGTAGTTACTAGTCCAGTTTTTTTTTGTTTTCTTATATTCATTAATGCTATAGATACAGCTTTTACCCATATGGATTGTAAAAAAAATATTTAATTATTTGGACGCCAAGACTTTGAAGAAAGTAAAGGTTGTAAATATGTATTGGGCTTACGCGATTACCGACTTACAAAAGGAACAAAAAGCCAGAAAATATTTGGATAAATTCATAAGCAAGATGGAGGTATGTATAGTTTATATCTTGTCTAGTTTAAAATAGTAGTTAAAATTTAAGAGAATTCGTTCAATCACTGATATATTTCCTCCCCTGTCTAAAGTATCCAGTTATTTTTTAAATGCTTGAAAAATATGTATGAGCAAGAGAGTAGAAAAAGATTATTAACTGGATGGAGTATATGTTACCTAAAACAAAGCTACCTAAACTTTTTAAAGAAGAATTCAAATCTGGTTTTATTTTTTCATTTGTTGTAATATTTCCGAAATGCCAATACTAACTTTCTAATTTTAAATGTACATCAAGGATAGCTATGGCACCATTAAGAATAGCTTATTTTCCTGTTTTCGTTGATCTAAGCCAAAGTTTGCTCAATTTACTTTCTTATTAACCAGAAAAAAATGAAAACTCTAATTTGACTTTCCATTAAATTTTTGTAAGAAAGTGCTTGTCCTACGTTTGTTCTTTCATGAATTATACACAAAACGTTAGAAAACTATTTACTGGAGGAGGGGGGGGGGGCAATAAATGCTTGTAATTATTATAAATTACAGCCTGTCATGTCAAACTGTTATTTGATCAAATAACATATGCTAAATGGTTATTTGTTTTTCATAACACCTACTTGTTATTTGTCAATAACAGAACTGTCAACCTGACTGAAAAGTTCTCCATTACAGCCATGGCCGTTATACACTTAACAGCCTAGGTCGTTAAGAAATAACAGAACAGTAACGTTTTAACATTGGCAATACTGAAATGTATAGCAGGTAACACTGTAAGTCTATGTTGAATTCGAGGTTAGCAGGTTAGATTTTGCGTCAGTCTGTGTCGAAACTGACGCAAAACCTAACCTACTAACATCGAATTTGACATAGACCTGCAGTGTCACCAACAATACATTTCAGTATTGTCAAACGTATTTTTTTTTATAGGTGACTGTAATAAGACGACTTTTCTAACACCCGTTACTAATACTATTTAACTTTTTCATTTAAATTGAGCTAAAATTTGAATTTCTGTAGGTGTTATGAAAAGTATTCAACGACATATGGCCGTTATCGCATCTAACTAACGCGGATAAATTTATTAACCTCGGCCTGACGGCCTCGGCCACGAATTCATCTTTGTTTGTTAGATGCTTACTAACGGCCTTATGTCGTTAATAACTATAAAAATCTGGTGTGATACACTCACACAACTTCCTTTTACAGTGATCTTATAATTAGTCAAAAATTTCATTTTTAATTTTTAACCATTTGTTAAAAATTTTCAAAAATTACAAATTCTACAAAAACGGTACAAAATCGAGTGTTAGTTGAAAAGACAAATTTTCTCTAGAATTTTAAGGTGAATTCAAAAATGTAATAATATACCGGGTGTTTTATTTAAAATAGGAGTTAATAAAAAAAATAGAAAAAAATACAAAAGAAACCCACTTTAGAAGTATTCAACTGGAAAATCACCTATCTCACATCAATACACATTAAAAATGTAAGAAAAATGTAAAGTTTAAAAAAAATCGTTAGAGCCGTTTTTGCAAAAATCGAAAAAAACTGAAAAATTACAAGAGTAAACACCTACTTCCGGTTATGCGTTTTTCTTCAAAAGCTTGCTGTCTCATCTACATAGTACACAAAACTTATATATGAAGTTTCAACGCCATACCTCTTTTCGTTTTTGAGATATTCTGTTCACAGACAGACACACAGACACACAGACACACAGACCAATGAAAAAAAATATGTTTTTTGGGATCAGGGGACTCTAAAACGTGAAGATCCGTTGAAAACTCAATTTCGAATTTTTGGGGTGAATCCAATACTTTATAGTAAAAGGAAGTAATAAGGCACAAGGGTGAAGGATTTACTGCTTAGGATATACATGCAGCCAAGTCACCTTTTGTGTTGAACTAATAATTTTATCGCCGATTGGTTATAAAATTAATACATTTTTCTAATACTTCTTGTTACAATAAATATACTCACATTTCAATTATTGTAAAGAATGTTCATTTTAAATAGAAACTCTTATTGTCAAAATGTTGATAAAGACCACCCTTTATACAAAGTGTTTAAAAAACCGTTTGGAAAAAACTCTAATACCCTGTATCTCGGAGACAAAGTGTTTCCGAATTCATGTTTATTAGGACATTTTAATTGTATTGATGAGATCTACCGTAACCGCCAAAAAATCTGCAATCTACATGATAAAGCAAGTGGCACTCCCGCACCCTGAGTGTCTTTAAAACCGTTTGATACCGTAACAGGCTAATTTACTCCTTGCTTTGTAAATTTTTCATCTCTCTATATTTATGTATTTATTAATACTGTTTGCGTTAGCACGCCTTTCTTTAAATTTTGTTTGCGTCTAAAACTGCCTCTGTAAGGGTTTCGTCACTGTTTTATATTACCAGCTATAATTTACTAAGTGCAGTGATAATTATCTTCAATAATTTTGACAAATAAGAACCTGAATGTGCTCTGCCTAGAAATAACCTGAGGCGCAGCCAAGAATTATCTCTTAAAGACCGGATCAACTCTCGCTTTATAACAACTTCTTCACCATCTTATATACCATTCACATTGTTATGAATGGTGTACTGCGCACGGATAAATATGTAAGTCGAAACATATTTTTATTATACAGGCTGTTTCAAAATTGCACAGAACAAATATAAGGGCGTTATTCTGTATAAACAAAATAAGCGAAAGCTCTAATAAACAAATGTCATATAATCATTCATTTCAAAGATATCCTTGATCAAAGAATTAAAGATAACAACTCGTTTTTCAAACCTTTAAGATTTAGTAGGCTGGTGTTCTGTTCCAACACATGTTTCGTTTTTACATACAATATGTGGACGTTGTTCTATAGTAAAAAGTAGAAAAGTAATAAGCATGCGTTCCAAAATAAATTATTTTAGGTTAATCTTCTTTTTCTTTTTTCTTTTTCCCTTTTTCTTTTTTTATGTAACAACTGTTCGAAGTAATCTCTATCTTCTGACTCACTCATAATAATTCTGACAGTTGTAATTAAAAAAAACATAATGAAAACAAAACACTAACCTACTAAGTCTAAACGTTTTAAAAACAAATTGTTGTTTTTAATTTTTTTCTCAAGGATATCTTTGAAATGAATGATTTTAGGACATATAGTTTATTAGAGTTTTTTCTTATTTTTTGCTGCAGAATAATGCCCTTATATTTGTTTTTTGTTGAAATACCCTGTATCTAATGGTATTTTTTGTTAGAATTCTTGACGTAGCCATGGATTTTTCAACATTCTTGGATATAAGCTTCTACAAATATCTTTCATCTCCTTCTATATATTTTTTACTTCATTTCATCTAGCCAAGATTAATATTCATTGTAGCTAACGACAGTTTTTCAAGTAGTACACCATATCTATTTTTAATGCCACGGTTGTGCTAAAACGACAGTCAAACTACAATTTAAAAGTAAACATATTAACAAAATACTAACATTCTTACTAAAATTATGATAAACACTAAAATACGATATTTTGATTTCAGGCAGGAATAAAACTAGAAACTCAAACGAATCCCGATAAACAACCCCCAGTTTTAAAACAAGCCTATAATTATACACAAAATCCAAAAGTGAGACTTCGGAAACTGTGGGAGCGTGGAGCAGTGGCCCCTAATTTAATAATTCCATTAGAAAAACCAATCATTGACAAATGTTTAACATCGGAAACAGCAAAAGAGGTAACGTCTTCATTTTATGCAAGTACTGTTATAATTAATGGATGAGCTTCGCTTGCAAAACTTATAGTTAATCTTTTATTGCAATTGTAGACACCCGAAAATTTTATCTTACCTGTTCACCTCATGAAATGCTTTCCAAGAAGTTGGTCGAAATACACAGCTCCTATGTATAGGGCACGCCCTTGCCTGTTCAACGAATTGGGATTTACATTGATGGACATTGAAGATAACATGTACCAAAGCTCGACCCAATATACTGGTGATGATCCTGCGCCATTAAAAACAAAAAAGAAGCATCATATTCGCACCAAGCATTCCAAAAACGGTTGCATTAATACTAATTGCACCAGCAGCAGTAGTTATTAAGCGGCATTAAAGTAAATTTTATTTAAATACTTGTTTAGTCTATGGCTATGAGAAATAAACCTTCCAGTTATATATTTTCATTAAAAGTGGTGTTTGGTACGATCAAAAGACTGGTTTCTATAACATTGGTAAATTTTAGAAGAAATACAATTTATCAACTACATGCATTCAGGCTTCGTCTTCAACAGGGAGGCCAACTTTAAAATCTCTTCTCATTTGTTTAGACTGGCAATAGATTGCTGTAGCCTACTAGTGTCAATCTCTCTGTAAGTACCATAGGCAGTAAATTAAGGACACTCTACACAATGCGAAGAGAACAGCTATTCAAAAGATTCTCTGGTGTAGAGAAGAAAGGGTACTTTAATGGGCGATACTTCTCGACTCGTATTCTATAGTTCTAAATAACCACGAGACTACATGGGCACATTTGAGGGGCCGGCTACTTAAACAGTGGAGACAACGTGCACTTCTTTACAAAAGTTACTAAAATACAACTAAAAGCTGAGGGCGCCAATAAGTCTTTATACAACGAATGTGTTCAGAAACAAGAATTCATAAACTGAAAAGCAGCAGTCAATCGCAATGTATCTGAAATATGAGGGTCTCAGTAACAAAATAACACAAGTGCTAGATCGTAACATATTTAACTGTAATGTTATATAAAATTAGCTATTAGAAGAGTGCTTACGTATAATTCTTAAAGTACTTCGGATGCGCACAATAAACAACAACGCTCAAATAATGGTACTAACCTAATTCATACCAACAATAAACGATTAAGTGTAAAATTACAAACAGAATTACGTCTAATCCACGAACACAGTCCGCACGTAGATTAAATATTGAATTTAGATTCTGAAAGCTCAATCTTATAACCAGTTAACGAATTAAATTCCGTCAAAACCTGAGGGGCAAACTCCTCGGTGGTGTGCATAAAATGCACCAAACATTAGTTAAACAAAGCAACGGTAAAGTTCGAGGAATTCTGAGGGAATTCGATCGATGCGGCAGCAGATACGCATAGCCCAATAATGTTTAAAAGTAAAAACCACAAATAGATTAGGAATTTTTACTCCTCTCAAGGCGCTATTGTTAGCTCTAGGCGTGAACAGCTGCAGATCTCAGCTAACTGGGTGAAGTCTCGTTGACATATTTGGCACGTGATGAACACGAGGGGTCGCTGCTAAACTTCTACCGCGGCTTTTAGATACAAACTCCGACGAAAAACTGATTCTGGGCACGATACTAACGGTTGCAAACAATAGCGCAAATTATAACGGAGCCGTCACTAGAACGGTAAAAGCTCACCCAAATTCTGGCACAAAACCGTCCCCGACAAGACAAAAAATAATCCGCCGTACATAATCACGCTAAAGTGAACTGTTCCGAAAGTATGGAGGGGGGTAAAAATGCCCATTTTTAAATTTTTTCAGATTTGTTGCGAAAAACATGGAATTGTCACTATGTAAACTGAAATAAATCAACAATAATAGAATAAATTATATGTATTCATGTATGTGGACGTATATTGAGATGGTTTTAAGCTCACAATTTAGCTCTGTATGCAGTGAGAAATATTGAACAAAGTCAATTAAAGCACAGAGTTGAAATATTTTATTTAATTGCAATCTGAACAGTAGTTGAAGTTATTAAATGCATTGATAATGAGATGCAAGAGGCATAATTAGAGGGCTAAAGACAAGCATAAGCAAAGCAGATTTCAGAGGGATTGAATTTGAAGTTTGAGTAAATGAAAGATGGCTAATATAATATAAGTAATATGATAGGTTTGAGCATATTTGAAGCCGGACCAAATGAAAGTAAATCATACAAAAGGTTGGTTATGTGCATAATGAATATGAGCGTCGAGTTAGCAATAAACGTACAGGCCAGTGAAAAGCAAGCAAGCTGAAAGGTAGATGGAAATCGAAGCAAGATCCTATAAAAATTGCAAAGAGCAATAGAGAACGAGGGCAACCGAATTGAAGAAAATCCAGTGACGTGTTTAAAATTTAACTCAAGTGCCAGTGCATTGTAAAAACTAAGTGATTAAGTGGGACGACAAACTACTAATAATCAGAACTTTCGGTACGGAAAGTTTCTTTGCCAATGGAATAGCGATGGTTTCAAACTAATCTTTGTAAATATAAGCGTCAACCGCTAGCTTATGAAGATATTGTACTGGCATTTTTTGGGTCCCCAATCGTCCACTTATCGTGCAATCGTTTAGCCTTGTAAACAGTATACGCGGGTAGCACTTGATCTGAACCTATAAGAGCGAACATGATACGAGGGTAGCACCCAAAATGTATGCAAACTAATAGATCAAGTGCACCATGGAAATCAAACTTGCCATGAAACAAATGTTTTTTGTTTTATAGTTTGATAATTCAAATTTAGTTTTGATAGTTGCAACAGTTATTACACAAGTTAATTTTAAAATAACTGTTGTGCAGTAAAAATAAATTTAACGAGAGAAAATTTTAGAGCAATGATTTATTCTTACTTTTAAAGTTCCCTATCTCCTAAAGAAAGCTTTAGACGAGGAGAGAGGACTGTCTATAGCTGGTTCAAATTTAAACGAGTTTCACTTAGCGACGATTTTCGAGAAAAAATACTAATTTCAGCAGTTACCGAAACAAATATAAGCGCTGTGCGAAAAATGATACAGGGAGTCAATCGAGTCACATATAGAATTATTTGGAGCACCTTGGGCATTGGCATGATTACAATAAACAAGATTTTACATAATCATTTGGGTGTAGGAAAATTCTGTTGTAGGTGGATACCACACAGTTTAACAGAAGCACAAAAACAACAGCGTGTGGAATGTTGTAAGAAAACTCTTAAGAAATATGGTGAAGGTGAGTCTAAAGCAGTTTACACCATAACTGGTAACGAAAGCTGGATATATGCATTTGAACCCGAATCTAAGCTGCAGTTTGCACAGTAGGTGTTTCCTACAGTTCTTAATCTAGTTAAAGTGAAGCGATATCGAAGTGTTGGGAAGAAAATGATTGCTTGCTTCGTTTCAAAATCAGGACGTATCAGAACTGTCGTATTTGAAAATAAACAAACGGTTACCGCAGAATGGTACAAAACAGTATGCCTGCCAGACATTATTCATAAAGCTCGTTTACGGCGCTCAAGCAGTGGGATCGTTCAGCACCATGACAATGCTTCACGTCATACCATACATCAAACAAACGATTTTTAGAGGCTTCCAGGTAAACATTGCTAAGTCATCTCGCATACAGCCCCGACCTAGCACATTCCGATTACTTTCCTCGATTAAAGAATAAAGAATGTGCTGTGAGATTTGGAACTCTCGAAGATGCTGTGGAAAGCTTCAAAAACCGTGTTTCTCAAGTAACTTAAAAAGAGTGGAATTTATGTTTTGAAAATTGGTTTTATGTAATGCGTAAATATATAGAGTTTAAGGGCCAATATTTTGAAAAACAATAATAAAACTAATTTTTGGCTACATGAAGTTGTTTTATTAATTGCAGAAATTAACGGTGCCACCCCCGTAAAAATACATGATTTCAGGGTATGTAATCTCTCGTCTGAAAATACACTTCTTGGAATTCGGGTCTTCTGAGAAATTTGTTTCCTCGTAATTTAGGATGTTAGATGATGGAACACTTTGTAGGCTTGTGTCTAGGTTTGAAAAATATGGTTCTATTTCGTCTTGTGATTTTATGCACGACAACGTTTTATGTTTCCAGCATGCATTATTTCGCTCGATTTAAGAGTTTCCGTGAGCAGAAATGAGAGAGGATAAATGTTTTATCTCGCTTTCGTCTGGCTGGTGCAACAGTTAAATAACGTTCGGTTGGTGCTTTGGCGAGAACGAGCAGCCCCTTCCCGTCTCTTCTCGGCTGCAGCGTCGCTCTAGCGGCATTCGGTCACGGCCTTAGGTGTAACTGCAAGCATTTCTGAGAGTGTAGTTTTTTTCCGCCCCCTGCGGCTTGTCGTGAGGGCGGGTAGCCTTCCGTTAGATTACGTTTTAAAAGTGAGTTTCCGGTATTTTAGGTGTGGGTTCCCAGACTTCGAGCGAGTTGGTTGCAGCACCGTGTGTGATAGTTGTTTGTGCGTGTCCCGTCGAAATTCATGCGCTTCTTCTTCTTCTTAAATGAGCCGATATAACCCCTGTTGTGAGTGATCAAAGGTAGGGCGGTCTAATCCCTGGTTAATTCTACATGTGATCTGGCGTGCCTTGTCGTTAATTCCGGTTGATCCTAGAGAGGAAACTGCGGGACATCACCAATGCCGATGCTTGGACCCCCCCCCCCCCAGTTTCGTAGTCTTAGGAAACTTGTGTGATCCCCATCTGGAGTCCCTTCGAGATGCCACAGATGAAGCTAAGCTAAGGTACTGTACTATTTATATTTTCGCGGACTGCATGCTTCGGCTGCCGATCCGGCGTTTAGAAGAATTCCGCGCTAATCAAAAACTATACGTAGAAGGTCATTATAAAGTGTAAATTGCAAGCGCTTATTGTTTTTTGTCATAACTACTATTTATATCAACACACCCTGCATAACTACTGTTTATATCAACACACCCTGCCGATACGCAGTGTGCATAGAATTTCATTATACAGTGCTATTTGCAGGCGCTTATCATTTTGTGTAATAGTTAAGACGCACCCCCTTTTCTGTAACTTGCATTGTAACAATGTTATGAATTACGTGTCTGAAGAACAATAGATCTATTTGTTAAACGTTCCCACTGTATTTTCGTTGTGTTAACTGCTGTGTTTCACTTTCAGCAATTGCTAGTGTCATCGGCCGTTTGGCGACTGGTATATGATTGGTGTAAAGCGGATCCTGGATAAATTTTGTGAGCGTCAAGGTAGGTTCGAAAGCTCCAGATGCCGCCTCCAGGGAGCCCCAACGCTACACAATACCCCGTTTGGCTTTCGAGTTTCTGTCAGACGTGGGCTTAATCCTGAAACCCGTGGCGCCCTATTATTTTTCAACAACCTGTATATGTCGTCACTTTTGTCCCTAGTGCGTCTCGTTCATAGAACGACGCCCATCGCCCTGAGCGTATTCAGCAGTAAATATTGGTCTGTTCGCGAGAATTCTAGGGCAAGTGGTGACATTTCCAGGACGTGATGAGTCTTGTGGCACTCTCGTATCCCGAGGTGTCGTAAAAACAGTTTTATAGCGTAACAACTTCTTTGGTGTGAGCGGATGGCAAATGCTCAAAACTCAGGCTGCCAGCCCGGGTTCGATTCCCAGCGACTATAAAGAGATTTTAAAAATCGTACGCACCACGGTTACCACGCTAACACCTGTGGTAGTCGTTAACCCCTAACAAGAAAACTGTTCCTGGATTTCAACGGGCAAGATTTGTCACCTATCCGGTATAAGGGCAACGAAGGCTCATAGAATCACAACTTTGTGGATTTAGACGGGGTAATGGCCTATAATAAGAGGAAGAAATTAACTTCTTTGGCATAGTCAGGCCTTGTGGCGGTACCCAGTCGATTGCCAGTATATTTCCATCAAATTGGCGAATAGTCTTCCCCACTTTATCTAGATTTTTTACCACCGCCCATAGCTCCAACGCAGTTAAAGGTCTTCTAAATTCCCAACACGTTAAATGCACATCCACGAAATTGGTTTCCTCCATCTCTGTTAAGAGTGTTTCACCTCCGTATTTTCCATGGTATCTCGTATTTCTACTTCTACTCTCCAGAAAATTCCATGATTAAGCATCAATTGCACTGCATCTGCAAGATCATCTTCGGTATAATTGCTATACGGTATTCTTCCAACTTTTTTTTGTAAAAACGGCCTATTCTTTCGGGCTTGCCATAAACAAACGAAAATCCATACATAAAGAGTTGTGTGTAACATCTCACCACGAGAAAAAAACTAAAGATGTTTCTAATCCTTGAAAAATACATTTACTTGCTACCAAGAAGAATAACCCTAACTACTACATAAGTTAATAACATCTTATAACTACAATCTGTACCTTACAGAATACATTTCAGATACTTTAGCACGTACCCACTATAAAAATTCAGCACTCTACTCTACCAACCGCCACGCTACCGACGGTGATACTAAACTACTGCTGACACCAGTTACTCAAACTCAAACAAGTTTCATTAATTCCTCGTCTTGTGTGTAAGCAAACAGTTACTATGTTGCCAAGTTTTCAAGCAATGTTTTGAGGCAGGACTACGCTTAACAGCGCGGGTAGTATAGGACGTCTTAGGGCAGACCGTCTGTGACAAAGATAGGTTACAATTAAAATCAGTAAGGTACTATATTTATACAGTTCTCTAAAAATCAGTATATCATTATAAATACGTCCCGAACAATAATAGCATTAGCATGTTCCAAAATTGTTTTTAAAATTTATTCTTCTTCCTCTTACATTAGGCCAGTGGCCTGTTCATTCTCCACACAGTTGTGGTTCTATCAGCCCTCTTAACCCGTAAGTCGGGTGTGTGGATGGCCTTGCTCGTCAAAAATTGTAGAAGAGCTTCCTTGTTAGGGATTAACCACTACCACAGGTGTTAGCGTGGTTGCCGGGGAGCGTACGATTTTTTAAAAATCCGTCTAGAGTCTGCCGGGAATCGAACTCGAGCCATCCGCTTGAGAGTCGAGCATTTGCTCGCTGGGCCATCCGCTCTATTAATATTAATTAAAAAATAACATAAAGAAATTATTTTTTTAAACTTTAACACCCTGTGTCTCAAAAACGGAGTCGTTGAGAATCCATATTTATATTAACTTTTTGTCTTAAAAATAGACAAGGAAACACCTCTTTAAAGTTTGTCTATATAATTAATTCACATCCTGTATGAAGAACATATCGAAGTGGTTTAGTAGTAGAGCAAAGTTATTATGTAAAGACACCTGAAAGTGACGTCATATGCGCCGACGGCCATCATTAACCTTCAATCATTGGCAGCGTATATTTGTTTCTGAAAAGGGGTTAGAAAACATAATGAAATTGTTAATTACATCAGAGACAGCCTCTTAATTACTAGAGATTCGCTTTGCATACCAGAGTTACGTATGTTCGGATGTTTTAGAGAGAAAGCTTTCATATGAGCCTAACTTATTTTTACCTATTTGTGACCTTTTTGTTAATTTTACCTATTTTTCATTTATGTCACCTAATTTTAATAATTTTAACAACCTTTTTAATTCTTCTTGTTTAATTTGATGAACATAATCTATATTTTTATTAGGGTGGCTCGGGGCGGCCACTGTCTAGTTGTCTAGTAGTAGTTTTGTTTGACATTCCAATTTTGTGTGTTTATGATCGTTATCCTTTAAAACGTCTAAAGCGAAACTCAACAAACTTGAACTTTTAAAGAAGTGGGTGAAAGGACCAGAGAAAACATTTCATATAGACGATGGCAGTGTGTTCTGCAGATCTTGTTCAAATATTGTAAGTACAAAATTTGAGGTTAGGTTGTCGTATATAAATACGCACGCCACGCTTAATCGACCAATGCTCACAAACAAAACTGAGAAACAGTAAACAGCAGATGTTTCAATGTTTGTCCGCGTTTTGAGATCCAGGTAGAAAACTTTCTAAATACCGAGAAATATATTTAGCCGCCGCTACTGATCGCTGTGTGTCACGCTACCTATAACCCCTTTATTTACATAATGGACCCGTCCGACACAAAATTGACTACCGCGCAGGTATGACGCTGGTGTCTTTACATAATAACTTTGCTCTAGTTTGTTTACCAAGGCACTGAAGTTTAACTTTGTATCACGATTGTAAATTTAGTTGCCAAGGCCCGTAGGGCTAAGGCAAATAAGCCACATGAGGAATAAAAACGAACTTCAGTGCCGAGCTGTCCACTATGTTTTATTTAAAATCGAGAAATCGTAAAATTACAACCTTTTAACCAACTTTTGTAGGTTATCGTAGGCTATGTTGATGCTTGTGTTGATGTCGGTTGATGTTTATCTGTCGCCTCGCCACCTACAAAAAAGTCGTAAAACAATGGATTACTTCACTGCCGATTTTTCGTTTTTTAATGACGATTTCGGCGTACTTCATTGCCGATTTCAAATAAACTTGTTTTTAATTTGTTTTCGTAAGTTATTTGCAAAATTATGTAAGCCACTTTTTATATCACAGACTTATTAAAAATTAAATGAATGATTTGAAATCATACTCGACTAGCTCATTTCAACTCTCCGGTCTGCAAGTCGTAGTTCCACGTAGATTCGATCAGAACTGAGCCTGTTTTTTTTAGTAAAACTATGCCTGCTTGTGTAAAGTCACCCACGAGTTGCAACGTATCATCATCTTACGGTACTTAATACTGTAAATTTTACAGTACGTTATAGCAATTTATTGTTGAAATCTTCATTTATCTGCAACGTCGTCGAAGTAAAAGCATTCTTATCTAAACTTAAACTAATTTAGCGACAGAGGTTAATTATCAATAGTAATATAACAAGGGCGAGACATACTTGCCGATAATTTTGCACACGCCAAGGGTCGGTGCTGGTTGCAATGAAAACTGTCCCGAGAGTTTGCCCGGGGGCAGTTTTCTCAGGGCAACCAGCATGATGACTCTTGGCACGGGCAAAATTATATGTAAGTGTGTCGCCCGCGTTTATATTTTGAAGATTATTACACAAAACCCGTATACGAATTATGATTTAAAATTGATCTAATAATGCCAAAAAAATTCAAATTGCTTGCTTCTTGCATTTATATTTCTATGACACTATCCACGGGGTCGACAATCATCCTTAGAGAGCTTATCGCTTGGTAAGCAGCCCACGGGAGCTTATCAGTTAATCAGTTCGGGATTGGTCGATTTTCAAAAAATGTATGATTCTCGTTGGATGATATCAGTCATGTGACAGTTGTGTGTAACAATCAAATGCTATCGTACAATACGTTTTCTTTAATATTTAAGTGTGATCGTTGAGATTTACGTGCTAAAATATAGTATTATCAAAAATTATTTTCATCTAGTGTGGGTATAGAATAGTTTAATCAGTCACTTAATATTCTAATGTCAAGTTTGACATTTAAGTATAAACATACTGCAATGGTTTAATGCTCACAGCAATTCTGGTTGCATGACTATAAGAAACAAAAATGAAATAAAGGTTCAAATAGGCACAGAATTGGAATTTTGTTTATTGCAACATAAAGTCATTGTTATACATACAGTAATTATAATTTGATTGACAGAGGTTGGCATTAGATTAAACAATATCGAAGGTGTTACGTTCAACTTAAATTTCATAAAATGTGCTTCTTATGACAGATGTACTCAAATTAAGTCAAGACAATATTGTGAATTTGCATTGATACAAAGATGTTTGAAGCTTTACCAAAGTTATTTGAAGCGTTAGTGTTAAAATTACGAGTCCAACAAACGGCAACACAGCTGAAAGGTAACGAAAGCGGTGTAATGAAGCATAGAATGCAAAGAGCATGGCAAGGCAACCTACAATTAGAAGGCAAACAATAGTGCAGTAATAATAAAAGGGTGAAACAGTGCTATTTAAAACCAAAGTGATTAAAAGCAGATATATAAGGTTATAAAGTGCTACAATTGACAATTATTGAAAAACAGTATAGCTACTAAATAACATTGTATCAAAACTCATTTCCAAAACAGTTGTAATTAGTTGCTAATATACCTGATGTTCGTTTGTTGTTGTGGTTAACCCAAGCCATAACAAAAGATAGATGTGTACAAATAGAGCTCCAAGAATTTGTATTATTTTGAATATTAAAAGATCTTGAGCGAGACCAAAGTGGGATTTTATTTAATCACCATTCTGCAGTGTGCCTATGTGAATAGTTTCATCTTGCCAGAATCTCACAGTGAAGAGGGAAGTGCTATGCAAAGTTTGGCCGAGTGCGTCCTATATTAGGGCAAGTTTTCGACCACTTTCGGGCATCGGCCAGCTTAAATTTGATGTGAATTGTGGAGAGGAGTCCAAAAGGCGGAAGCCAGTACAGTTTCAGATTTGTGTAATTGCCGTGGCGTTACTTGGAAACGTATCCAGCCGAGAAAGCCCACATTTCTAGGTAAATTTGATCAGCAACGGGAAGTCGAGAGACCTTGAAAGTTGTGCAGCACCTGGAGGAGATATTGTAACTAGGTGTAGAAACAGGTTCCAGCTGCGAGATTCCATCCATAGGAATTTTATCGAGGTAGCGTCCCTTGAATTTGCGGCTTGGCGTTAGATTTGGGTAGAGTTGCAGAAAATGAAACAATTGCTAATTTCCGAGTCCTTTTGACGTCACGAAAGCAAAACAGGTTAGCTATACTACGTCATTATTTGCATTGAATATTGACCTGAGGCAATTTTGTCAAATTGTTGGTATTTTTGAGTTCAAATTACGCTATTTTGTGCAAACAAACCATCTCTGTTTTGTCATCAATTTAAAGGTTAAGCTATCAGATGCAAAGTCGGGTATTTGCCATACAAGTGGAAAATTTATACTCAACAGTAGATGTTATACTGAGTGTTACAACCTAACCCTGAGGATGTAAGAGTTTCTCATGCTAAAGCCGGAGCAATTTATTTAAACAAGTTGCTAATAAAGAAAGTTTATTTGAATTCTAATTGAAACTATTATTTTATGTATTTGTGATAATTTGCCCTTAATTATTCATTTATATTAAAGCTTTTAGTAGAGGCCTATCATTACAATACATACAGTGTCGAAATAAAGTAACATATAAATTCATTAACCTTGTTAATACCTATTAATTTTTATGAAAAAAATCTTGCAGTGTATAACGATTTTAATTATAGGACATACACTACAACCACCTTTCGTCATTTGCTTTAAAAGTTATGACGTCATCGCCTTTCTTTAAATGACAACCTGTACTTTTTATTATTGATTTTGGTAGTACTTTTTATGTTGTTTTCAATGATATAAAATTTTCAATACGTTACATCTGAAAAAATCCAGAAAATGGTCTTCAAGTTTAAATATTAAAAAGCAATGAAATTAGCAAAATAAATCTAGTTACCTACGTTTGACGGAAAGTCATTGACGGCGCATTCGTTTTTATTGAAATTTGAAAAACCATTGAGAAATATAATAATAAATATTAAAAAATTCAATTCTCCGTGTCTCGCTTAATTGTACCATTTTTATTAATAAAATAGTTTGTTAAAACTAAATTCTAATTTAGAAAAAGTAAAGAATGCTTATTTTGTTATGACATTTACAAATTGTTTAATTCTGACATGTAACTAATCTTTTTTTTATCCACCGCTAACTAGATTTATTTTGCACATTTCACTGGTTTATAATATTTAAACTTTAAGACCATTTTTCTCTATTTCTTTCAGATGTCACATATTGAAAATTTTATGTCATTGAGAGCAACATAAAAACTACTACCAACATCAATAATAAGAAATCTGGTGTGATACATACACACAACTTCCTTTTACAGTGATTTTATAATTATCCAAAAATTTGATTTTCAATTTTTAAGCATTTGTCAAAAATTTATAAAAATTACAAATTCTGCAAAAACGGTACAAAATAGAGCGTTAGTTAAAGAGACAAATTTTCTTTAGAATTCCAAGCTTAATTCAAAAATGTAATAATATGCAGGGTGTTCTATTTAAAATAGGAGTTAATAAAAAAATTTAAAAAAAAACTGAAGAACCCCATTTTAGAAGTATTCAATTGAAAAATCACCTATCTCATATCAGTACAAATTCAAAATGTAATAAAAACGTAGAGTTTGAAAAAAATCGTTAGAGCCGTTTTTGAAAAAATTGGAAAAAACTGAAAAATTACAAGAGTAAACACCTACTTCCGGTTATGCGATTTTCTTCAAAAGCTTGCTGTTGCATTTAAATAATACACAAAACTTATATATGAAGTATCAACGCCATACCTCTTTTCGTTTTTGAGATATTCTGTTCACAAGCAGACAGACACACAGGCACACAGGTACACGAACCAATGAGCAAAAACATGTTTTTTTTTTGTTCACGGGACTCTAAAACGTGAAGATCTGTTGAAAACTCAATTTCGAATTTTTGGGGTGAATCCAATACTTCCTTTATTGTAAAAGGAAGTAAAAATATAGGTTGTTTTAACAAAAATCGATGACGTCATATCATGAAAAACAAATTACATAAGAAACTGAAAATCAGCTGAAAATATTCCCTATGATCAAAATCGCTACACCCCTTCGAGATTTTATCCGAAAAATGAATATCAACGAAATTAATGAATTCATCCGCTACTTTATTTCAACATCGTATAATCCATTTAGAAAACTCCCGTGATATTTACAGTGTCAAATGCAAAATTTTGAGTGTACTTGATAAGTACTAAGTACCTACTATTTTATTGTACTTAACGACCAGTAGAGCCAAACTTGTTAGTAGGGTTATGATAAATTATTTGTTATTTTGCTAAACTAATATTAAATATGAATCGTAGTTTTAGTGAAACAGAGTAAAACATAATTTATTAATAACTTTACTAAGTAATGTATTTATATGCAACCAAAACAAATCCTATCTTGTATTATATATGCAACCAAAACAAATCCTATCTTGTATGCAACCGTATATACGTACAAGCAGACGTTAACCTGGAAATTTCAAGCAATTATTTACATACGGCTTCTTTTTTACTAGCTGAGATTTCGTTTTTGCTTCACTTCATCCACTATATTTAAAAAAATTTGAACTATAAGAAGATGATTAATCAAAATGTACTTCAATAATTCAAATGTGAAAGTAAAAAACAAAACCTTGACATTTAAATTGATAATGGCGCCAACATAAGATGCTAAAATTACTAACACCCTACTAGCAATTTTCATATTAACCAACTGATAGTGACTTTTACGTGACGGGAGTTTCAGAATGGATTATAGCTGCATTCATAAATTAAGAACTATTCCATAGGCATATTAGATAAAAATGATTTTTGATAATACTTTAATTATCTCGGGTTAACTTTTTTATTGGTTGTATTAGGAGCATAGCTTTGAAAACCTTCGTAAAACAGTTAATAAGTGTCATTTTTTATTTATTGAACCAATACAATTAAAATATCAAACATAAGACAACGAAAAAGTTGAATATTTAATTTACTAAAGAAATATTTTCCTTGGGCTGCTAAAGAATATCCAAACAAATAAAGGTCACAATTATTAGTTGTCAGTAAGAAATATGACATTTTAAGCATTTTGATTATTCTCGCTCAATTATTTATGTTTACTTATTTCAACTTTTAACACCAAAATTTTGAAATAATAGTATATTATGATACTGGTGCATAAGTAAGTACGCTTTTAAAGCATAAGCGACGAGTTTAAGAGCACGACGCGAAGCGTAGTGCTTTTAACATCATTAGATATTCTAGGTTATGTTGACATTCAAATTTACGGCAAAGCTTCGCCCTCGTTAATCAAACTGCAAATTCATGAAAAAAGTATGACTTTCAAAACTAGTTGTACAAATTACTAAAAAAAACATGTTGCCTAGTAAAATATCAGTTGACGTAAACTTTCCGAAGGGGCTAACCTTCCAAATTTAATCGACTAAAAATGAATAGTTGGAATGGTATTGGAGGATTAATGCATAAAACCAATCATCTTGCCTGCTGACACTGACAAATTAATTTATTAATGTCAAACATGAGCTAAATAAATACTGAATAAACACAAAGTTGGTGTTTAAAACAATTGATTTTGGTCCTAATTACAATTTGCATGGCTTGTTATTGGCTGCATGTATTACCTAATCAAGAAATATTTTTAGATATTTCACATTTTCGGCTGTAGTTCTCTCCTCCCACACGCACGCACGCTCTTCGTCAAGCGGTAGAGTAGCCACTACCCCTATAAATTATTTGACAGTTGTCATTTATCAAACGTCATAAATTCCCTACTACTGCAGTGAGCGGCGTGAGACCGAGTATAAACTGAAACTGAAAGTTTATCATCACATTTTTACCACGCCTGAGCAAGCAAGAGCGCGTACATGCGTTTAAAATGTCAGATATCTCGAAGCAATCCCATTCGCAAGAAAAAATGTGCTCGGACGATGTGATCTTCAACAATTGTGCTGCAAACGACCGGCAGGAAGTTTCTGGGTCGGAAAAACAAACAGGACCCGAAGTAATTGCAGTCAAAAGTGTAATTCCCAAAAATAGGTAGGTCTTCTTAGAATAACGTAATATAGGCTGAGTTTTAGATCGTACGGTGAATAATTAAAGGCTTGGTGGGCGTCGTATCATTTGGGTGTGGAGTTCTGTAATTAAAGATCTAAAATTGTTACTTATTTCAATATTGATCGAATGTCTTCACTGTATCTGTCCTCTTAATTAATATTCTAGTGTAAATATGGTAATCATTCAATATGTTTGTTTAATGTTCGATTTCAATAGGTGTCATGTATAATGGCTTGCAAAAAAATTGCTTACACCTATTTTCCATTGTAGGTATTAAGTCGGTCTTGATTTTTTCATCTACCAGTGGTAAAAAACGAGAAAATTCTTATCGTTTGTAAATTAGAGGAGGGGTAGTCTGTAACAGCAGTAGCAAATAATTATGGCCTAAGTAAAAATACTTTCTTTTTAAAGTGTAGGTGATTTTTTTGCAAGCCCGTTTTGTATAGACATACGTAGGTATCACTTCTTGCAAATGCTAACTTGAAATTGTTGGGCTACGGTAATATCAGATTTTGTAATTTATGATTTATTAATCTTGAATAGTGATTAAAATTTGTGTTCCAGGGAAGAAGTCCTAAAATGGAACGGATGGGGTTACAACGACTCGAAATTTGTTGTGAAGGATGGAATAATCCATTTCACAGGTAACAGGTACGTTTAATAAATACTAACTTTTTAGAAGTAATTACTTGTAGTTTAGCAAGATTTTTTCCACGTTGTTACAGTCTTAAAACGAACAATTCAACTTTTTACAAATTTAGGTTTATTAATCCTGCGTTAACATTACTACACAGAAACTGGTACTAACGTAGATATGTAATAATGAAGCTTGCACCAGAACAAGAAGTTTTTATGTGGCAAATATGGTCTATTACACATAAAATTAAATTACCTATTAAAATCCAATAACGAGCAAGTGGTTTCCATTGCTCTGAAATTTTTTATTCCTCTTTGTTAAACCTACTCGTCGATTTTCTATGGCGTGATATGAAGTCGGTTATAAAGTTCATTGTGATAAAGAACAAATTTAATTTGTTGTTTTGATACATGACTAAAAGTCTTTCGATATTTGCACCAGGTGCCAAAGTTGTGTAAACAATGTTATGTGAAATAAGATAACTAAGGTGTGTACATATGATTCAAGTACCACAAATTTACTTTTGTTATCAGTTGTAAAAGTAGTTTTGTCCAGTTGGGCATTGGACTGTGTTTTTGTAGATTTTGTTTTTCGTCATTACAGAAATGTTGCTGGCTTCATTGTTATAGTCGTTACCTGTAATTTTGTAGAATTAAAGTGTGTACTTCTTACAATACAGCGTAATGCTGCCTTTAAAAAAGTATTATTGAAAGCTAGTAAACCATATTATTACTACTCTTGACAGTAATTATCCATTAATTCATTACTGTACTTAGCTTGTAGGCAAAATTCCACTATTGTGGAAGTTGTGGTCGCAGTGTTTTCTATAAATATTGTATAACTTGAGGTTACTATCTACGTCTGTTTTATAAATAATTGAATAAACTTGTAGCTGATTATTCACCCTTGACAGTATTGAAATCTTAAGAGTCCTTCACAATTTTCTTAAATTAATAATTGATACAGGTAAGATGTGTCTCACACCATGTGAAGTTAATAAACTTTTTTGTGTTTACAAATAATTGCGTAATTTGTAGCTTTGTGTATTAACTCGAATAATTTTCAAATAATTACACTGTATTATCCTCCAATATTAGTATAACTCTCACAAGAGTTCTATAAAAACAAAGTTGTTTTGCATAGATTAGTCACTGTTTTGATTGTACCATGATGTAACATTTTTTGCCATAAATTCAAATATATTTTTTTTATTATTAATTTATTAACTATTTGCAATCTATAAAGACTTACAATAAGCAAATTTGATATGTGAATATTGTGTGTTGACTAGTATACATGTGAGTTAGGGTCCAATGACCTTAACTCAGTGTTATCTTAAAATTTAATTGTTGCTTATATTTATAATAATACTATACACATTAACTACAGCTCAGAGTCTACTTGGCAGGTCAAGGGGATTTAATCTGTTAAGTCTTTGGATGTTATCACTATTGTCCAAAAGATTGATTGCTAAGACTTTAATATGATGTTCTAGTTTATTCAGATATTTTTCACTAAACTTTCTAATAGTTTCCTTAACTGTGTCCACTTTCACATCACACAATATGTCAGCATTTCTCACAAAATAAGGTGCGTCACACATGGCACGTAGAACTTTTAATTGAAATCTTTCGATAATTTGGATGTTGGTGTTGGCTGCAGTTCCCCAGAGTTGAATACCATAAGTCCAAATTGGTTTGAACGCTACATTGTATACTAATAATTTATTCCTGAGTGACAATTTGGATTTTCTTCCCAGTAACCAGTAGTGCTTGCTGAATTTGGTGCCAAGTTGTTTTCTTTTATTCCAAATATGTGACTTCCATGTCAACCCCTTGTCAAGGTGCATTCCGAGATATTTGACCTCTGTTACTTGGGGTAATGGATTGTTGTTAATGAACACTTGTGGTACCTTGCCTCTACACTTTGTGAACGTAATGTGAAACAGATTTCGACTCATTTATTTTAACTCTCCACTTCTTGGTCCATTTTGCGATGTCATTTAAATTATTTTGTAGCGTTCTTGCGGCTATTACTGGGTCTTTATGTTTCACCAGGATTGCTTTGTCATCCGCAAAAGTAGCTGTGAGAGACTGATCATTGGTAGGCATATCAGCTGTAAAAAGGGTATACAAAAGAGGCCCGAGGACGCTTCCCTGTGGTACCCCTGATCTAATTGGATGTATTTCAGTGAGCGTTTGATCATATTTTATCTGGAAGTATCTTTCTTCTAAGTATGATTTAATTATAATATAATACGAGTGTGGTAGCGAGCTTTTCAATTTATACAGGAGGCCATCGTGCCACACCTTATCGAAAGCTTGACTCTCGTCAATGAAGGCTGCCATGCAGTAACTTTTTTCTTCGAAGGATTGATTTATTAAGTTGACTACGCGATTGAGCTGCTGTATGGTTGAATGCTCCCTTCTAAATCCAAACTGATGTCCCGGAATCAGATTCATTTCTTCGATGATTGGTGTAAGTCTTTTGGCTAGCAATTTTGCTAATAGTTTACCAAGTATGGATAGTAAACTAATTGGCCTATAAGAAACAGCCTCGTTGGGTGGTTTCCCAGGTTTTAATATAAGAATCACTTGAGCCACCTTCCAGAGTAACGGGAAGTACCCCAGATGCAGGACTGAAATTCAATTATAAATAAATAGCATGTTATGCTGCATTAACTTTTAAGAAGTCCCGCACCTATCGCAATATAGTTGTCCCCATTCTATAATCTAATGGGGGAGTTAGTCTGCTTTTGATTCTTTGTGTGCCCCACGCCGTTTGGCGGAGTTTTGGTGTAGAAGCGAATATTTGGACATTTAAGCCCGCGCCAGTTGACGGAGTTAGTTACAAACCAGCTTTTGCAAAAAAAATTCCGTACACATGGCCTATATTCTTGGAGCGAGTTATTTTGAAGTTTTATTCGCTCTCGCGTGAAGCACATGTCGCTTATTTAAACGATTTTCTAGCCCTTCCTACCCTACCAGCGGCCCTCAAAATTTTCAATTTTAGCTCCAAAAAACGAATATTGCCATGAAATTAACCACAAAATTATATATCTCAAAAAACAAATATTTGAGTGTGATTACAATTGCAGATAGTGACGACATTTTACAATTTCCTACGGAGTTTCTAGATTCGTTAAATTTCAGTGGAATACCCGTCACATTGCTTAACACTAAAAATAGCGGCAATTGTTATTCTCTTGAAAAGTTTAAATGTGTACTGGTTTAATAAATGGAACAGGATTAATGGTACACAATTTGTACGAAAACTGTTTAGATTTGGAAGTCTTAAATCGGCAAGCTACAGGCAGAAGAGTATTATTACTGCGTATAGATTAAACACCTTTTTGCTTTCGGAGAAAACGGTTTCCTGTACGCCTAGCATTTGTGATGACAATTAATCAATCGCAAGGACAAACTCTGGATAAAGTAGGAATGTATTTGCCACAGCCAGTATTTAGCCATGTGCGTTACATGTGCGTTGTTTTAAAAACTTCAAAATTAAAATTTTACCTAATGGATCGTGCCACACGTTAAGCATTGTCTACAAAGAAGTTTTATAAGTTGCAAAATATTTTGCAATGGGTAGTTTTTTATTTACTGTGATTTTACCCGCTCGACGATGATATTTAAATGGCAGTTGCTCTCAAGACAGATACGTGTTATAACAGTGATTTTTCAAAATGCATTATCAGTCCAATATGAATTTACATAAGGGTTCGCCTGAGAGAATATTCCAAGGCCGAATAGTTTTCCAAACTTCTCTTAAAGCTCGGTAACGAAAACCAACGTCAAGCCGTGACAGATATCGCCAACCTCACTAACATAATATATTCTAACATCAAGAACATAACAGCAAAACCTGTATCCCGGCTTCGAAAAGAGGCGATTATCACTCTGAAGAATGATAAGGCACTAGAAATCACCAACGCACACCTCGGAGCCTTTCATTCGGAGGAAACTGTGATGGGGGCAGATGACACAGTGCACTACCACGTTGAGTTTCTTCACACTTTTGACCCTCCCGGACTTCTTCCAAATTGCCTACATTTGAAAGTTAGAGCACCCATTATACTACTGTGAAAAGTGAAGACTCCCAAACTCGACTGCAGGTGAAAGCTCCGCATCAAAACGTCACTGAGGCCACAATTTTTATAAGTTTTGTAGAAGGGGAGACAGTCTTCATTCCTCGAACACCCCTTATTCTTTCAGAATATTCTTTTCAATTTAAAAAACTGCAATTTACCATCAAAACCTGCTTCGCCATGTCGCTCAACAAGGTGCAGGGACAGTCGGCTGAATTAGGCTGGGGTCGATTTGAGGGAAGACTATACAATATCATCTACAAAGAAGTTTTTTTACCCTCTATTCGACGGGATTGAATTTTACTTCACAGATCGTTACATAATAGAATGTAGGGAAGGTAAAAAGTTGTAATTTGCCGTATTAGTTCTTTGTACAAATAGGGTCAAATCATTTTCAGGGTTTTTCGAAATGCATCCCTCCAAAGGAGCTAACTGTGGTAGACCTGTTTTTCTAAAGATCTATAACAAGGAAACTACTATAGGTGGGAAGCTGAAATTCGACATATTAGTTTGTTTTACAAATCAGATCAAGTAAATTTCAAGGTTTTGCAGAATTCATCCCCGAAAGGGGTTAAATGGGACAAATCTGTTTTTCTAAATATCGCCACAAGGAAACTACCACAAGTATGGGACGTTGAAATTGAGCATAGAACATTTTTCAAATCGGGTCAAACCTGTTTGTCAAAATATCGCCACAGGAGAACTACTACAGGCAGTAAGTTGAAGTTCGGGATTTTAGATCGATTTACGGATCGGAAATAATTTTTAGGGTTTTTCAAAATACATTCCCTCAAAGTGGTTAAATAGGCCAGAAGTGTTTTTCTAAAAATAGCCACAAAAATCTA
Source organism: Agriotes lineatus (assembly GCA_940337035.1). Taxonomy (NCBI): domain Eukaryota; kingdom Metazoa; phylum Arthropoda; class Insecta; order Coleoptera; family Elateridae; genus Agriotes; species Agriotes lineatus. The sequence continues at coordinate 80,927,965 of OW679200.1, read as the reverse complement.
CTACAAACCGGAAATTGAAATTGAGCATATTAGACCGTTTTACAAATTAGGTCAAATCAATTTCAGGCTTTTTCAAAAATAACTCCCGAAAGGGTTAAATGAGGTAGATGTCTTTTTCAAAAGATCGCCGTAATACGGTAACTGCTGCAGGTAGAAAGTTGATTCGGCACAGTAGTTCGTTTTATGCATCGAATCAAGTCATTTTCAGGATCTTTCGAACTGTATCCTCTCAAAGGAATAAAATGAGGTAGATGCGTTTTTCTAAAGATCGTCACGAGATAGATACAGGTAGAAAGTTGAAATTCGACATATTAGTTTGTTTTACAAATCATGTCAAACCATTTTCAGAGTTTTGCAGAATGCATCTCCTCAAGAGAGTTAAATGAGATAGATCTGTTTTTTAAAGATTGCCTTAACGAGCAAACTACTACAGACAGGAAGTTGACATTTGGCATAGTAGATCGTCTTAGAAATAGGCCAAATCATTTTCAGGGAAATTTTGGAATTCACCACCAAAGGGTGTTACGTGTGAATAAACCTTTATTGCCGATATTCGATTCGCGCGCATCGAAAGTCATTAGGTTGGCGATTACTTTTTTTGGTGGTGCTCGGATTTTGCAAACTCATTGCGCTTCGGCCTTCGTCTCATTTTTACAGCGAAGCTAGCAGCTTGCACGGTTTTTCGCATTCTATAATCTGATGGGGGAGTTAGTCTGCTTTTGATTCTTTGTGTGCCCCACGCCGTTTGCCGGAGTTTTGGTGTAGAAGCGAATATTTGGACATTTAAGCCCGCGCCAATTGACGGAGTTAGTTACAAACAAACTTCTGCAAAAAAAATCCGTACACATGGCCTATATTCTTGGGGCGAGTTATTTTGAAGTTTTGTCCGCTCTCGCGTGAAGCGCATGTCGCTTATTTAAACGATTTTCTAGCCGTTTCTACCCTACCAGCGGCCCTCAAAATTCTCAACTTTAGCATTAAAAAACGAATATTGCGATGAAATCAATAACAAAATGATATCTTTCTTGCCTGAATATGAAAAACAATATTGAGTGTGAATACAATTATATCACATAATGACATTTCATAATTTTCTATGAATTTTCTAGATTCGTTCAATTGCTTTATGAAATAACTCGATTGTAAATCGATATTAAACTTGCTGAATTACTTTGATTTAGTTGCAGAATTTGACTTAAACGTACTAGATTAAAAAAAAAACTAAGCCTCTTAAAGTAGGTACTCAATATAAAATAGAAGCTGCATAAAATCTTGCAGTAAATTAATTTAAAAAAACTGAAAAGTGCACAAAGTGTGATTGGAGTTGTGTAGAATAGAGTGTGGATTAATTTAATTTAGTTTTAAAAGTTTTAAATTTACAAATTCTACCGTGATGTTCTATTTTCTTTTTACATTCGCCCATTTTATCCATAGTCAAATCTGGTTTTGGAGGTTTTGCAGAAAACACGATATTTATAAAGGGCAAGAGTGTTCAATAAAATAAGAAATTTAAAAGTATTTTCTCTTTACAACCCCATTCGCAGATATACAGCATATAGGGTGATACGAAATTGCACCAACAAATTTCAATGCTTAATGGTACTTATTAAAATAAGAAAAATCTTCTGAGGAGTAGATGTTGGCAAGCACTTCCGTAAAGAGACAAAAGCCCATGAAGTTGATGAGAGATAATTACTTTTCCTCCTATAAAAAACACATTTTAAACAATTAGTATAATGAAATAGCCTAGCAATTAGTAGTACGTTTTAAGCACGATAATTATGGAAGTGGGTCACCTTTAATTATTTAAAGGTTCTTTTGATTAAATGGCGTCCAAAATAGTTTAGGTTTCATACAATAAAGCATTATCTTCCAACTATGCACTCGAGTCTTACCTTTAATCATGACTTAAAGACCTTAAAGTTTGGTAGTCTTTACACACAATCAAGACATAAAAAAATAAAAACCACGAAATTTCTATTCTAATTAATGGTCTATTAACATATTACATAGTTACTTAATACATTATTAAAGAGACGAATAACCAGTATAATTGGATTTGATTTCTAGATCAGCATTAAGGTTTCTTTTAATGTATTTCAAATGTGCTGCCACTCTATTAGTAATAATATACTGTCATTCATTTGAAGTGGATCACTTAAAAAACCAGTTTCTACCACATTTTTCTAACCTTTTCATAGCAAAATTTAATTTGTATTATTGGTAGTAAGCCACATGTCATTTTTATGTCATATCATTTTTAATAATTATGCGACACGTCAATAATGCATAACTTTTGTGCTCTTGTTTATAGCAGTAATAATTAATCAATTGTTATCAAAAAATCATAAGCTTCTTTAGTACAAGTTATGCATTGTTGACTTATCGCATAATTATTAAAAATGATATAACTTAAAAATGTTATTAGCATTTTACTGCAAACTGCCGACCAACATAATAAACTTAAATCATTGCCTCCTACTGTGAATATGTGAATATGACCAACAACTGCAATAAAGCAGGTTGAATATGCATTTATTTTATTTTTTGTGGTATCAATATAATTTTCTTTATTCCTCTTCTTTTACTATTTTCAGCCCTTGACAATGACCACTGTTGGACGCAGGTCTCTCCCATTAATCTGCAGCTTCTTATTTACGAGGCCGTAGCTAGAAAATAAAATTTGGGTAGTTCAATTGATGGAGGGGGGGGGGCTAATTTTAAAAACCCAGGCCAGAAAGGCAACCATACATTTCAAAAATACCTATTTATTTTTAACAATGAAATTACGCATTTTGAAAAATTTTATGTTTTTAAAATAGTGGTACGGTTGCATACCGTACAACAGGGGCGGACTGGCTAGGGATGCCGGGATGCGATCGCATCCCGGGCCCTTGAGCCGTCCGGGCCCGCAGGCTTTAAACTAAAATACAACACCACTAGGGCGTTTACACTTGCACACGCCTCACAATTAATTTGTAATCCATGTATTATTTAAATGTAATTAAAAATAGCGCTTTAGGGGCCCCAAAATCCTACAGCACCGGAAATATCTTATTGATGTAAATACTTCTTTGTTTATAAAAAATCCAAACTCCACTCGATTAGTATTTAAAATAGCGCGCGCCGAGATCGACAGCCGGAAAGCAGAGAACAAGTCCTTGCGTTGACAGTGGCAGCAAAATCCTCAGTAAAATGTTCTTGAAGTAGTTCAATTCGTAATATATAATGTATTGTAATGATATTGGTACAGGGGTCTAAAAATAGTAAGATATTAAGATTAAAAGAATACAGTACTAAAAATTATAAAGATGAATTTAGATGTGAAGTGGATAACAAAATTATTAAGATTAATTTAGAAAAGTAAGGAAATAAAATTTATAATTTAATTAAATGAAGCTAATTGAGAAAAAGTAGGATTTTAATTTATTTTAATATCTGAAATGAAATTGGAAGTTAATTACAAATATTTTTCCGAAATATACTATTTAATATAGTAGTAGGTATTAATCAAATAATAAAGCTTTAGTAGTGTGTTGGACTGAAAAAATAAACTAGATCGCTAAGGAGGAACCAAAATGATGTAATGTAATTTTGTAAAATTTGAAATTAAGAAATAAACCTTTTATAAGTTTTTAAAAATAAATATTTGTAATAATAAAAGGGTTAAAATGACATACAAATTGCCGGGCTCCATAGCTTAGTGGTAAGCATTCTGGCTACTGATCTAAGGGTCGAGAGTTCGATTTCCGATCCCGGTGGGGTTTTTAAAAATAAAAAAATGCTGATGAAAGCCTCTACAGAATGCCATCATTCGGAAGTGATGTAAAGTCGTGGGTCCCATGCTACTACGATGTGTAGCATGTAAGAGATCTCTTGCTAGGGTTGGAACTCCTTAGTCTCGGCAAAATTCTAAGTAGGACTAAGGTACGGTTGCGGCCCCTACAAACTCAGACACCGACTTTTGACACGCTTGGCATTGTTAGTTTATGTCAAATTCTAAGTTAGCCGGTAAGGTTTTGCGTCAGTTTTGACACAGATTGACGCAAAACCTAACCTGCTAATCTCGGATTTGACATAGACTTACAGTGCCACCAACATAAACAGTGCCAAGCGAATGACAGGCCGGCCTAAATTTCTTGTCTATCACAGAATGTGTCAAAAGTCGGTGTCTGAGTTTGTAGAGGCCGCAACGGTACCTGGTACTCTGCATGCCTAGACCTTGTCCACGCGGTTGGTAAAAAGGGCATATGAAGGCCTACTTGCTAGACACGAGTCTCCCCGAAAATACTACTGCTACTACTACTACATACAAATTGGCGGGATGAAGAAAACTAAAAACTAAAATATTAAAAGAAGAATATGGGAAAACTATATAGATGAAGACTAGAATGTGGTGAGAAAAGCAATTTAATACAATTATAATCTACAAAGGCAAATAAAAGTAAGGGAATGTTAATTGAGTTTATTGTGGAATTACATTTGCATCGACTGAATTGGATAACAAGGAACGCTTTACAAGGGAGGTGGATTGCATCGACATCATTAGCAGAGTCAGCAAATTTGTGGGGCTTGTCAAGTGATATCTGGTGGCTTGCCTCTGGTCAAGATTCATGGTGCTGGGTTGTAACAGAATTCATAAATGTGATTTGATTCAACATTAAAGTAACGCATCTGCGGCTGAGGTCTATTTTGATGATTACTGTGGTGTAGATGCCGATTCTTGTGGCGAGCTGGGTTCCTGTGTTGATTTGGATCCGGAGTCTGGACATCTTGGCAGTTGGTTATCAGTTGAGGCCTTCGCCGTGGCTTTGAGTGGAGCAGTTTTTTAGCGTGGTCAGTTGCAGAGTTGGACGTATTGGGTTTATCAGCGGAGAGTGTTAGGTTTAATAAAAGATAACAGAATCCAGGTAATTTAAAATAAGAACTCAAAGAAAATAAAAAGTAAAGTGAGTAATTGAATTTTCAAAACCAGTTTGAAGTGTCAGTTGACAGAAGTTTTGAGTTGCCATAATAATATAGGAACATCAAATTTCAGAATATAAGCAATCTAGATTAAAAAGAATCCGATCTGATTTTCAGTCAAGTGTATCTACTCGGGCTAGCAGAAATTAATTTTGAATATCCAAAATACATAAATAGGGCAATTAAATTAAATAAAATTCAATTATAATATACGATAACATAATTTGGGCACACAAAGTGGAGCTAATCACCTTTAACAGTATAGATAACAATAATAATCCCAGCCTAAATTTTAATAAAAAAATGATGTTACTTACACAATGAGGATGTATATAGATTCATTCATATATATTTATATATTGTTTGTTTATGAAGTAGTTTTAATGATTCTATTTCTGCTTTTATGCCTTAATCGTCTTGAGAATGAAAGCCTAGTCTTTCGAAACGTAGAAGATGTGAAAAATAAGAAAGTATGTAGTTTGTTGTTACCATAAACTTAAAACATTAATACCAATGGATCACGAAAGGCTGCAACAAAATATAATATATACATTAATATATCTACTTATTCAATTAGATGCTTATTAGAAAGTTATGCAATGCATGATTCGATCAACATGTTCAGTACATTGAGACTCGCCGCTGACCGCCACCTTACCCCTTGCCAAATCCACTCACAAGCTCGCAGGTTCCGAGTGACAATTTGGTATTTGCTATACATTATTGGTCGTAGGCCTTCCTCGAATATAATTTTCGCAAGATTTGAACTGCGCGCTCAGGTAGTGCTACTAGTAGGTGGTAGTTACTAGTTGGCGCCTGCTAATCGCGTCCTAAAATAGGGTTTTAGGCCATAAAATGTATCGCACCAGCGAAAAAAATTTTCGGCGTCGGCGCTATTATCACCGGCGGCTGGGGCTTCGCCCCAGGCCCGAACTATTGCGCACAACCTCGTGGGGGGCGCGGGCCCCCCAGGCATCCAGCATCCCGGGCCTATTAGTCCCAGTCCGCCCCTGCCGTACAAACACGACTTTACTACATAATCGGGAAAAATACCTAGAATACGCGGCCCTAACTCTGTTACGATGGCAGTAACAAAAGGTTTGCCGACTGGAACTCAGTCGAGAGGGCGGGTTCTTTACAACCTTTGAGTTAGGGCTCTACTCCGGTACCGAGGTAAAAGATGTTTGATAAATGGTGCGCCACCACATTCGGACTAGATCGAGACAATAAAATGAACAACACAGGTGAAAGCACGCTTGAATGTGGAAGCGAGTTATTCACCTTTCTACTTCTACCTTGACAGAGCTTGAGGTAGCGATTGCACAGTTGAATTGAACCTACATTTTGTTACACCTGCATACATAATTTCATTTCCTGTACATTAAAAACAAAACACAAAAAGGCATGCAAACACCAATGAAAAACGTAGATAATTCACAATAAACTCTATTGAAATAAAAATATGTGAATAACAATGAACATAAAAATGTTTATTGGTTACTGTTAAAAATAATAGGCAAAAGGGGTTGGTCAAGTTAAAGACGCAATTCAAAACAGTTGGTACAAAAAAATTACGTTACATAAACAAAATTTATCAACCATCACTCAGATATTGACGCAACGACAATAGTTACTTGACTTTACAGTGCAAAACAACATATCAGCAATAAAATTTGACGATAAGACTAAGAATTCACTTTAAAACGCTAGTGTCTGTTTGACATCTTACACTTTAAACAACAAAAGCATAGCTTGACGGGAAAACACTTTACTGTAAATTTATGGGCTAACATTTAGCTTGAGTTTGAGGAATCCAGACGATACATATTGGGGTTCAATTCTAGCTGCGTGTTGCACCTCAACGTTACTTCCCCATTCGGGTACAAATGAAGCACCTGTACAATAAGCAAGTTCAGTATGACGACTCGGGGCTCCATTACACTGGCAGTTTAGCACACGGTTGAGGTATCCACTTAAAATGCCACTACAGCACCCTGGCTAAACGTTACCACTACTACGCACTGGTTCGAAGATGGCAACAATGGAATTTCACAAACAATTTCGACTTACACGGCGCTCGGCTAAACAAAGCCGGCGTCACGGATACAACACCCAGCACCCCTGAACAAGTTGCAGGCCGAACGCCGAGTGAAGCTCCGCGCTAAGATCTCAGAAGCCACAATGAGTTGTTCAGCTGCTACTTAACTTGATCCTTGTCCCAGTTATGCGGAACGCTCGGAAGATTTCAATTTGATACAACTAAATTTCGCTTACAAACGAACAGAGTAAAGGTTTGATTACATCTCTAAACTACGAATTTGACCTAAATGAATCGGTGAAAAGGCTAATATTTGAGCTAAAAATGCGGCAAGCACTAAATTCGGGAAATTGTTCTAACAATTAGTTGCTGTAAGTTTGCATTTTTCCAAGACATTGGCGTTCGTTCTCTCTCTCTCTCTCGCTCTTGCTGTCTTCCAGTTTTAAAGAGAAGTCTCCTTCAAATTCTTCCACTTTACTCTGCTTCTGAGGTCATTGGTGGCTCTGAAAATGACCATTTGTTAAATTTGTTGATAAAGGAGGTGCTCAAAATTTCCTCCCCATCTGAATCCACAATTGGCTATTCCTGGCTCATGATCGCCATTTCCACTGTGCAACTCACACAAAACTTGCAAATTGAACTTTCCGAAAGGCGATAAGAATTTAAAGCACAATTGACAATTGGCAACTGGCACAGCGCGTAATATGTAAACAAAGGGCATCAACCTTCTTGAAAAGAATGCTGTATAAAATGCCCACATTACATAAAAGTGAATTTGTTTAATAACTGTTATTAAACAAGAAAGGCAATTGTTTATTTAAAAAAAAATGTTAAATTTGGGGTAATATATCACCCCACCGAAGGATTTAAAAACATCTTGGAGCACCCTGTATTCGTTTTTTTTTTATCTATTAGGAATGTCAATTTCTATTTGTATTTTTTTTCCGGGGGCCATTCGGGTCGTCACCATAGTTTAACCTACCCGTAGCTAAATCGTTACCTAGTTAAACAGTGTTCTTCAAGCTCTTAGCTGCAAATGTTTCTTAATAATTAAATAGTTTAGTTGAAGTCTTGCCTTTCATTTACACAAATTATCAATTTTTACTTCCCTCATCTAAAAGACAAAGGAAGTATTGTAGTCGAGAAAGAATCACCTTTCGAGATTTCTTCAGATCTTCACATTTGAGGGTCCCGAGATGACGAATAACAAGTTTTCTCAATTCCGTCAAACTATTTGTTGGAGGAAGAAGACATTATACATTATCAACCTGGCATAAAACTGAGAAAATTTCAGACAAATATATACAGGGTGGTCACCTTGAAAAATAAAATGTTGTTTATTTTTGCCATAACTGAGAAATATATAAAATTAATAAATTGTACATAGCGCAGGCTTTATCCTTGCCAAAAATGGGACCCAACCGGTAAAGGATAAATGTTGTGCGAGGCAAAAAAGAGCAGCGAACAAGTACGTTACATTAAATACAGCTCCATTGCAGGAATTCGAAGCGGCCTGGTGGCTCAGGCAGCGACGACCTGCTATACTCGTGGGCTACCGGCAAACAATGAAATGAATGCGCAGGCTCATTCGCAGGCACTGAAATTCGAATCCTATCACGGGTAGTATTTTTTTATTTAAAAATTGATGTAATTTGAATTACCAAGCGTTTCCTTCTATTGTTTTAGTATTATTAGAAACGTGAAAATATTTTTAACTCTGTTTTCCTTCGATTTTTAAAGTTATTTAGTGTCACAACGTCCACTTGTGAGTGAAGTTTTAAGTAAAGCTCTTTCCAGATTTTTTTAAATACAGTTCATTGAAAATACGGATACACGTGTTAGATATTACGGTATTGATTTGTTTTTAGCACGCACTTTCACCTGCCCACAGTTCCACACTGTCAAAGGTCTTTTCAATATCAATGAATCCTAAGTATAATGGGATACTATATTCATTGACCTATCAATTGACATTTTTACATGATTGAATGTATTATAGCTTGAGCTAAAGCTGGTTTGGTTAAAATGTTAGTTCCCGACTTCTAGATCTATAGAAACAAAGTTCTTACGTAATATCTTGAAAACAGCAATGTTGAACATGTTTGGAATGACATTGTCTTTTCCTGGGACCTTGTTGCATGATTATCTCTGGAATGTCCTCTGAATTGATGTTTATATTTTTCTTTTTAGCTCTTGGGGTGGTTAAAAATCGTTTTTTCAGAAGTTTTTTTTAATAAACCAGTTTTTTTCATGAAAAAAATAAATTATCGTTTTTTACTACTGGAATGCAAGTAATTACTACAGTTAAATAACACTACAATATTTTTATTACTTGAGGGCTCTCATCTTTGAGTAAACGTTAGTGTCATTGTTTACTAGTATATTCATTTGCAGTGTTTTTACTGTTACAGGCAGATTTGAATTTACGCGGGGCACCTTTGTGCTCCCTCTTCTTTTCCGTTCGCGGATTGCTTTGCCGTTCGCGGATGAAATTGCCAACTGTTTCAACTTTCACACACTAACGGCCGGTCTTATAAAGGCCACTAATCTGACATTAGATTTAATTCGCTGTTAAAATAAACAAAAACGCATAAAAATTGGTTTACTAATGAATAATATGTCATAGGCGCCAACGCTTTGATGAGCTTTTGTTTATTTTAACGGCGATTTAAAGTTAATGTCAGATTAGTGACCTTTATAAGACCGGCCGTAAGTAAATCAAGCAGACGTATGCGGTTTATGTCATGAACACCTAAATAACATTATTTATCACAAACACACTTATCGAGCATATTCCTTTGAATCTCATTACTAAATTGGACCTGAAATAAATTGTAAAATTATAACTTGAATAAACAAGTGGACATTCGAGCTCTAGATTCAAGTGGCAGACTTATGTTACATATGGAATTTTAGTTCAAGCTTTACTGTCTTCTCGAGCGTTTCTGCCGAAAATTCAATTGAGTTTAATTTTTAAAACACGGAAAACCATGTCAAAGCGTAAAGTATCTGCTTCAGATTTTGCAGACAAAAAATACAGAAAAGTTTTGGTTTTTTGAGCTTGCATAGTATAAATAAATGTAGTTAATGGAACCTAACCCCGTTTTTATCATTTATGTGTTGACTTGCGCATCGCGGTTTTGCGCTTCGCGGAACGTAACCCCCGCGAACGGTGAGGTCTGCCTGTATTTAAAAAAGTCTCGTGCAAAACTGAAAAAACTCAAAAGGTGAAAAAGCTAACAGCTCCGTATGTGTTTTTAAGTAAAAACAGTTTTTTGTTGTTTTTTTTTTCTTTTACAATTAGTTCTTTCCTAATGTGAGGCTGTGGATCTAATTCAGAGTTATGGAATTCCTTCAATACTTCTTTGTCTCTAATTTCTATATTTTCTGAAATTTTTAGACTAAAAGGATTTGTCATTTTCTTGGTGTGTTGCTTAAGCATTTCAGATCTTTATTTTCTCTTATTATTTCTTCTCTTTTTTTTAAGATTCTCTAACAATTCTTTCAACTATTAATTCGTGTATCTTCAAGCATCTTATATTATAAGAGCCGATGCCGTCCGTAAGCAGGCGCGCGCACACGCTGCATGAACGGCGTGCATGTTAGCAAGTGGCGCGCGCGCACGAATGGCGAGACTGCATTTGTATTGTTAATGCTGGCAGGGCCGGACGTAGGCTGGCTGCCGCCTTGAGCAAGCATTTTTATTGTTAACCGTTTCTTTACGCTGGCCACCAGTTCTAGTTCACTAATATTATTTCTTCTTCTTGACATTAATTGTTCTAGTTCACTAATATTATTTCTTCTTCTTGACATTAATAGGGGTCAATGTTTCTTCATAATTTCGTTTGTTTTTGCTTATATTAGTACTTTTACTTTTCTCTTTTTTTATGATCTCACTGTTTGGTATATCAATTATTTCATGTAATGTTGTAGTCACAGCAGAATAAGTTTATACTACAAATTCCCAAGGCTAACTAAATATCGGCATGGGTAGAACCAACAAATCAATTGACATTTTTAACCGTTGAACAGTGATTTAATTTCTTTGCGCCCCACTAGTTGTAGCAATATATTCTGTAAATTTTTGTAATATCTTTTTTGTCATACTGTAACGGTGTACACCATGGTTGTTTTTAGCTCGTGTATGTACCTACGTTGTCTATGTTTACTGGTTACGGCAGGTGATTTGACGGAGTTACGGTGATTAACCTAAACGGTCGTACTTAGGCTAACTTTACTCAGTTCTTATAGGGGCTGGAGACCTTCAATTCTTACACCAAATGTCAGGTTGCGTTGTACCTAATGAAATAAGAAAGGCCAAGAGTTGGTACTCAACGCCACCTTACTATCGAGATTTTCCCGCAATGTCAGGCTGCGCTGTACCTGTGAAATAAGAGTTGAATAAGTTTCAGCTGTTGTAGCAGTTCTCCGTATTGCGAGTAGAACTACTACCTACACCAGACCTCGTTTTTCTTCCCTCTGCCATCCTATTCCTATTGTTTTGTGCAACTTACGAAAGCCCCTCCATCCTGGGTCGCGGAGTGTCCAGCCAATGACAACAAAATCTAAATTTCGTTGCTATAGCGACGCGATGTTAATTGGTAGCTACCCTTCCAAACCCACGACGGTTTTAATTTTTTTGTATCAAGTTTTAAATTGCTGTTTCCCACGATCTACTCGAACATGTGTTTCTTTGGCTGCAATCGTAAACTAATAAATCCCCAAACTAAATTAGTCGGCGGTTTGGGGCTGTTTGTTTCTCAAATCCGCCTAAGCCCCTGGTCATAAATCTAATATAAAATTTTTCGCCTCTTGCGCCCAGTATTTATTACATCTCTCAGCACCCTCAACAGCTACAAGAGGAGTCGAATTACAACCTGGTCAGAACAAACGAAAGCTTTCGTTTACAAGATATAATTGTTTACTTCTACCATACATAAAATGCGGGTTATTGTCCTAGAAATAAAATAGCTAAAATAAAAATAAAAAATGTCTGTAATTACGCGACCCTCACAATACCTACTTGTTAGAGGCTTCTTTAAGACTGTTTATTACAACATAAGCATCCTCTTCTGTGTCCGTAAAGATTAAAAAAATTCAGCATGCACTTTTTCATATTTTCCGCATGATTTTGCAGGCAACAAAGACAAGCTGGCTTCCGCGCCTGCAATTTGCACGTTTTTAGGGATATTTTCATCATCACAATTTCCTACAAATGCCATAGGTATTTTCAACTTAAAGCTGTTTAAAGCCATACATAAATAAAATTCTAAATTAATGACGTTTACAAACAACAGTTGCAATTAGTGACGTAAGTTATTGTAAGTGATAATATTGCGAAGTAATTTAAATAATATTACTTAAAGATAATTTTTGGTAATATTACCACAGGATTATTACCGGTAATATAATTAATAATACGTAAAGTTAGCAGACTATTGCAATGTTAATCGCGTGAAGAGCGTCGAATATCCCCATATTATGTGTCGTAGCCTCACGGCTCACAGGCTGTTACAATTTAATAAAACGATAAGTCACAGCTTGCAGCATTTTAGAACCTATTAAAAGAGTTAATAGCAATTGAAGTTTTAATAAATTAATCTTATGGTTTTTGTTTTGTATGGGTATTGGTAATATTACCTTTATGTTACCAGTAATATTACTAATTATGAAATCACCGGTAATTTCTCATCACAAGTTGCAATTGTCAACGTCCTGCGCACTCTCAATCATTCTAAAATGTTATTACACAAATCTAGTGTGATGATGAAAATAAATTAGAAAAAGATAGGTATGATTAAATTGTAGGTTGGTATTACAAAAGCTATTGTACAATACACGTCCGTTAGGGCCTTTACTGCCTCGTCAGCATCATTCAACTCGCTCTTGGAGCTTGTCTCACAGACTCTGGCTCGGCTGTAAAACCTATCCTGACAAACTTCTACTAGTACTATTGTAGCAACGGTGCTGATAGTACTGCTTTTTCGTTTTATATTTAGCTGAAAACTTTAAATCGCCTATTGTAATAGTTTTTAACAGACCGCTTGCATGTACACTTTAAAAATTTTGCTTATATTAAGCAATTGCTATTTCAACTCTGGTATCACACTTTTTTGGATCTTATCAAATTTATCTTGTATTCACGTGTTCAAACTCGATTCATCATGCGTCCTACGGCCTTTGAGAAATCACCTATTGTTAGATAGCTGTAAAGCATCATTAGGTGGTAATAGGCTTTGGTGCGTATAAAGAACAATACATAATCGACTGTTGCATAAGACATAAGGCTTGCATAAAATTAACAATGATACCACACTGAGTTAGATACTTTTTGAAAACAAGAAAAAATGTAATTGTACTAGTGAGTATCACTCAGATTATATTTTTTCTGTGAAAACTACACGAGCTGTGTATTAAAAATTATAAAAGCAAAAAGTTACAAGTGAAAATCTCTTGCTAAAAAACAATTTAAAAGTTATAAGCCTTGTCATTATACAGGGCGGGCCATTTTAATCGACGCATCCGAATATCTCCCTTGGTAAGCCGAATAAAAAAAATTGTGCAGACAAAAGTTATTCAGGACGATGGGGGTCATTTGACTGTACTAATAACTTTGACCTTGGCGTCAACTTTTAAGGTCATTTGAAGGTCAAAATTATTTTTTTTAATGGGAACCTTTATTTTTGACGCCAGATTCGGAAAGAGTGGAAAATTTTATGTCCAAAATGATAGTTTATAACTCGTTGGAGTGACCTTGAAAAGGTCAAATCAAGGTTAAATGTTGAAAATTCGTCCAGAAGCTGATTTTTCGAATTTGGATGATTTAAGGGCGAAAAAATATTTGAGTAGACTTAGGGTATCGCGGTATCACTGTCTTAGCAGCTGTTCATGTTAATCCTCACATTAGCAGCCGTCAAAATCAACGAGAAATTGGTATACCAAGAAAAACGGCTCTAAGAATTCTAAGAACTCTCAAATATCATGCCTACGACATCACTTTAGTTCAAGAATTAAGGCCAAATCACATTCAAATGCGAATTGAATTCTGCCAGTGGGCTTTAAGAATGATAGAAGATGCTGACTTTTTACATACGTAATGTTTTCTGATGAGGTAAAATTTTATAGTAACGGGCAGATCAACAGGCATAATTGTCATTATTTGTCAAATGAAAACCCTCACTGGCACAGACCTGTAGACCATCACCACCGATGGAGCCTTATGGTGTAGTGTGGCATAATAAATGGTTACTTGATTGGTCCCTATTTTTTTTAAAGAAATGTTGATAGACACACCTATTTAGAGTTACAAAGAGATCGGTTGCCAGAACTGTTAGAACATGTTGATTTAATGACAAGACGAAGAATGTGGCTTCAGCAAGATGATGCACCACCACACTTTGCACGAATAGTACGCAACTTTTTAAATGACAGTTATAATAAGAGATGGATCAGACGGGGAGGTCCAGTTAACTGGCCTCCTAATTCACCAGACTTGACATCTCCAGATTTTTATTTATGGGGCTTCCTAAAAAATGCTGTTTTCACACAACGTCCAACAACTGCAGCAGACATAATAGATCGTGTCAATCGAGCTTGCGCAGCAATTTCGAGAGAGACTACTAAGAACAGTGCGACACTTTCAAAAGCGTTTAGATTTGTGTCTTGAAGCAAATGGAGGCAACTTTGAACATTTGCTTTAATAATTATAATGCTAGTAATAGTAGTGAGAGGCAAGAGGACTCATGGGAAACAAGCACCCCAAACGTGAGAGGCAACGGGACTCACGGTAAACAAGCACCCCAAACGTGAGAGGCAAGGGGACTCACGGTAAACAAGCACCCCAAACGTGAGAGGCAAGAAGGCTCACGGTAAACAAGCACCCCAAACGTGAGAGGCAAGAAGGCTCAAGGTAAACAAGCACCCCAAACGTGAGAGGCAAGGGGACTAACGGTAAACAAGCGCCTCAAAGGAAACACAGCTTACTACGTCCACGTCGTTGTTTCTGGGTAATGCTAAAAGTAAGATTTAAGGACAATAGTGAGATTTTTTATTTAAAAAAGTCACTTTGACCTTCACTGGCCTTCACAGCTGACCTAAAGGACAAGATGGTCAAGATCCGGGCTAAGTCTACTCAAATATTTTTTCGCCCTTAAATCATCCAAATTCGAAAAAACAGCTTCTGGACGAATTTTCAACATTTAACCTTGATTTGACCTTTTCAAGGTCACTCCAACGAGTTATAAACTACCATTTTGGACATAAAATTTTCCGCTCTTTCCGAATCCGGCGTCAAAAATAGGGGTTTTCATTAAAAATAAATTATTTTGACCTTCAAATGACCTTAAAAATGGACTCCAAGGTCAAACTTATTAGTGCAGTCAAATGACCCCCATCGTCCTGAATAACTTGTCTGCACAATTTTTTTTTATTCGGCTAACCAACGGAGATATTCGGATGCCTCGATTAAAATGGCCCACCCTGTATAATTACTATCTGATCTGTGGCATGATACCCATGTTTCATCCAGTATTAGTCCAGAAATAATAACTGAAACCCTGCAAATCGATCCAAGCATTCTCTTGGTAAAACAAAATTCAACTGTGGCTTGAAAACTGAAACATGTATTTCTTTCAGCACTTTGTAAGGGCAACAAATTAAATGCACAGTATTTTATTAAAACATCAAGTATATTTGCTCAGTAGATATAATAAGCCTCAAGTAAAACTAATACATGTTATGTAAGATAATAAATGTTCAGTAAAAATAATACATGTACAGTAAAAATGTTAAACGTTCAGTAACAATCATAAATGTTTAGTAAAATAATAGATGTTTAGTAAAATAATAATCTTTTGGTAAAAATAGTAGACAATCAGTAAGAAAACAATAAGCGCCCAGTAAAATAATAAATCTTCAGTAAATATTATAGATGTTCGGGAAAAATACAGAGTGTTTAGTACAAATAATAAATGTTTCATTCAAAAGATCAAAGCGACAGTAAGAAGTTTAATTTTGAATAAAGCAAGGCAACAAATTAAATGGGCATTATTATATTAAAACCAAGTAATTTTGTTCAGTAAAAAAACCTTATTTCTAGTAAATAAAATAAAGAGACCGCAATATAAAAAAATGTTTAGTAAAATAAAATATATTCAGTAAAAATAATATATGATACCTACATAAAATAAATGGTCACCAGAATAGTAGGTATTGAAAGGAATATTATTTATATATTATTACATAGGTATTTATCAAAACACTCGCCAGAATGATACTGCAGTTAACCTGGATTGCATAGAATGTCTACAGTGTTTCTCACCAACTATCAGACATAGCCAAATTAACATTGGAAAATTATTGGGCGATCAACTATTGCTGTGTAGCCATCGCGGTACGTGACTGGTCAAAAATGACAAACGTCAAATTAATACAAATTGTTTGCATTTCTGACTAATCGCGTACCTCGATGCGCACACAGCAATAGTTGATCTTATCACAATTTCTCAATGTTAATTGCCCTATGTCTGATACTCTGCGGGACACACTGTATATATACTTCCAATGAAGTCATTATAAAAATGTGAAGAAACGACAAACACGATACAAGCTTGTATATTAATTTTTATAAAAAAGTTACAAAAATAAAATACACTCTTAAAATACAAGAATAAAAATTTAAATATTTTCCGCTAGTACGTAAATATATAACATTATATTATTAGAGCAGCAAAGCTCTCTTGACTTTCGTTGGACGACCTATGCGTCGTTTTTGTCCTATTGGCATGGTTTTTGCTTTTGGAGGTGGGCTTACTGTTTTCAGTCTTATTGCTAGTACAACGATGTGTTTGCACATCATTATTTTTAGAAATGCTGGACAGTCACAATGGCCATCAAGCCCTTAATTTTTATCTTTAGGCAAAACTCTTCTCCAAATTTTGAACATCACAGATTTAAACTCATCAAATGAAAAGAAATCTAGGCCAGCTTTTTTTGTCGCACCAAATTCTTCTACATGAGTCGCATAACCAGCAGGAATAATGAAGCTATTATTGTCATTACTTGTACCGTCTGTCTCGATTTCCAGAATTATATTTTTTCACGTCTGGGAGCAAAACACGGTTTCTACGATACCAAAATAGTGAGGGAAATAATGAATTACTCCCTAGAGAGGAGAAAGGTCGCTAGGGAGTTTTTATTATGACTGCGCAACAAGAGCTCACAATTATGTCAAATTCGAGGTTATCAGGTTAGGTTTTGCTTCAGTTTTGACACAAAATCTAACCTGCTAACCTCGAATTTGACATAATTGTGAGCTCTTGTCATAATGACTTACAATGCCACCAACTATAAAATTTACCATAGGCTACTAATTTTAAAATAATTCTAACTAAATAGCTATTAACATATCTAGGAATGTTATGAGTATCATAACTGCCGCAGATGTTGCATTGAAATCCGAGCTCACAGAGCGAGGATTTTAAAACATCTGAGGCTGTTATGATTCATAACATCCGTGATTTGTTCAATAGTTTAACGGTTGCTGTATGGTTATGGTTGCCATGTACGGTAATGGACTATTACCGTACAGATCAGTTATGATTTAGTTACCAGCCTACTTTTGTATATGTAAACAAGGGATTAATGTCCTGCAACCGATAAATGTCAATAAATGACGTTTAAAAAACAGGTTTTTCGTTTTAAATCTCTCTGCAACGTGAAAAAAATAGTATATGCAACTCGGAGAGAATGCTATTTTGCTTCAGTGCAGTTTCTGACTCTTGCGCTTCGCCCTCGAGTCAGAAATTGCACCTCAGCAAAATAACGCATTTCTCTCTCTCATTACATAATCTACTATTTTCTGCTGTTTAGCCCACTTTATTATTAACACACGACCTAGCCTCAAATATCCAGCCGGTAAAGGAAGTCGCTGTTACTGAACGTTTATTATTTTTACTTTGCAAATTCAAATAAATTACTGTGCATCTTCTATTTGTTTAATATGCGTTTTAAACTGTACAAAATATAATAAAATACCGTGCATATTTTACCGACCATTTTTAATTTTCTGATGTGCAATTTGCAATATTTTACTAACCATTCGGGTTTTTATACTTTGCAAAAATTAGTTGATTACTGAACACACATATTTGTTTACTGAATAAAACTGGATTAAATACTGAACGTTTTATTAGTACCCCTTTGTAAGGTCTAGATTTCACCAGATATTCCAAAATATGTGGTGAAAAAATATCTTAAAAATAAACTCAGGATGTGGAAGATACTTTTTTGCGTGTGAACACATTTCAGCTTTAAACAAGTCGAAGGCATAATTTTTTTAAACATTGATGTTATTAAAATTTATTTTTTTGTAGGTACCCAATTGGCGAGTTGGCTTTACCGTACTTTTCTCAATGGGTGATTGATACGTTAGCTGTAGACCTACAGAAATTTCACAAACCACAGGACATGCCAACAGAATATCCAGCTCCTAAAATCAGGAGTGAGCACGTAGAAGCGTTGACAAACCTTGGAATTACCCATTCCACAAAAGGTATAGACCGGCTGGTGCGTGCCCATGGTCACACATTGCACGACATCTACACTTTAAGAGAATCATCATTCGAACGAATCCCTGACATTATTGTATGGCCAAAATGCCATAATGACGTAGTTAAGCTGATCAATGCAGCAAATGAAAATAACTTGGTGGTCATCCCATTTGGAGGTGGAACTTCTGTCTCGGGAGCAGTTGAATGCCCTCAAAATGAATGGAGAACAATAGTTAGTCTCGATACGTCACAGATGAACAAAATCCTGTGGATAGACCGGGAAAACTTGGTAGCCTGCTGTGAGAGTGGAATTATCGGGCAGGATTTGGAACGGGAATTGGGGAAGTTGGGCTTTACATCGGGACATGAGCCTGACAGCTACGAATTTTCGAGTTTGGGTGGTTGGGTTGCCACGAGAGCATCTGGGATGAAAAAGAACACATACGGAAATATTGAAGATTTACTGGTACATGTCAAAATGGTGACCACGAAAGGGGTTCTTGAGAAAAACTGCCAGGTACCCAGATTGAGCTGCGGGCCAGACTTCAATCAAGTAATTTTAGGGTCAGAAGGATCTCTAGGTGTAATAACAGAGGTCATTATTAAAATTAGACCACTAGCATCATGTAGAAAGTACGGATCGGTGGTGTTTCCGGATTTCGAATCTGGCGTCAAGTGCATGCGCGAGGTGGCAAGGCAGAGATGTCAGCCTGCATCCATACGGCTTATGGACAACGAGCAGTTCAAATTCGGACAAGCCTTGAGGCCAGTGCCAGGTTACCTTGGACTCATACTAGACGGGCTGAAAAAATTGTATATAACAAAAATAAAAGGGTTTGATGTGGACTCGATGTGTGTGATGACTTTGCTGTTTGAAGGTGATGCCAAAGATGTAGAATTGCATGAAAAGAAGATCTATGAAATTGCAGGCCAGTTTGGTGGTATCCCGGCCGGACAAACGAATGGAGAACGTGGCTACATGCTCACTTTTGTAATTGCTTATATTAGGGTAAGTTCTAAATAATTCTACTTAACACAACATAAAAATATAGAAGTGGAATATAATTTATTCTGAATTAACCAACAAAAGAGAAGCATAATTTTTTCAAAAGTACGTAAGTTTACTCAAAAACCTAAATTAAGTCAGCAGTGTGTCAATATATATACATACAGCACTGTAGGCCTTAAGGCCTTTGGCTTTGTCAATATGTTACAGTGAAATCTCTCTTAACGGACTACTCTCAATAGCGGACATATTTACACAACGCATGGTTTTTAGTGTACAGGACTGTAGCAAATTATGGTAAAAACGGACTAAACGCACTAAACACCCATGCTCATATGGCTGCACATCGATTTTTTTGGTGCTGTTTTGAATAACAAGCAACCGCACGCACATAACCTAACACTTAAATAATTGTGATGATTTGTCCGTGATAACCTAGAATACAATTACGCATTTTTAGCTGATATTTTTAGATTGTCATTTCCCTTAGCATTGTTTAAACGTTTTAAATGTTAAAAGTGTGGTTAACAGAACACGGAACAGGTTAGGTAAACGTGCTGTGAGGAGAGAACTACTGTGTAAAATCGTTGTTTTCAGAACTGAACTGCAACTTAATTGCACTAAAATCGTGTTTACTACTGAACAACATAGTTTTTATGTTAAAAGTAAAGTTGTGTGTATACGCAATCCATAAAATAAGTTACATGACTTTCAAAAATTACTGTTTGACACAAGGCCACTTGATAACGTTTTTATTTGAACGCACGTTATTGTAGTACAAGGCGTTCACCTTCTCGTAGTTTTTATGAACATTTTTTTTAAATCGGCAGTGAAGAACATAGAAATCGTTATTAAAAAACTGAATCTGCAGTGAAGTAATCCATTGTTTTACAAGTTTTTGTAGGTGGCAGGGTGACAGAAAACATCAACATAACCTACAACAGTTGGTTAAAAAAATTAAATTTCACGATTTCTTGATTTAAAAAAACATGTACCCCTCATTATCGGTTTTTGTTTTAAGCCCAGGTAACTATCCTTTATCTAATAGACGTGTCTGTCCGGGACGCTGTTTTGTCTGTCCGGGACGCTGTTTCAGCAGCCAAACCGTAAGAGATAGAGAAAAAAGTTATTAAAGTTATATGTTTGGAATTGTCATGTCAAGTCAGTCTCTAACACTAATTATTATCTTAATTATAATCCTAACTTTTTAGGTTAGATTCTAGGCAAATTTTATCAAGGCGAATGCGACTGGTAGTTTGCTACCAACAATGACGTCATATACGTACGTGTGGTGAATACGCGTTCTATTTGCAAAACGGTCTTTTTTGTTTTATTAAATGAGACATTTGTCTCACTGGACTGCTAGTCTTTACTATTTGAACTTTAAGAGCGCGCCCGCTGCGATATTCACTGATAGATGGCAGCAGGCGAAAAATGCAGGTCTATTTTTAAACTGACAAATCATGCATTCCGACTAATAAGTAATTATCGGAACGTGATTTTCTATTAAAGCACATATCTAATTAGGGCATGACCAAATTTCAAATTAAAATTCCAACTATTTTAGGAAAAAACTGGCCTGCAAAAATGAAGTTTTAATTTTTTCCGTCGAAAGATAAATCGATAATTTTTGCTTCATTCCGTTAAGGCAATATTTGAAAACGTAATTCCAAATTTTAAATGATGTACTTGCAATAATAAGGCCAATTTGTCTTCACAAAACTAATTTTTCTTACTCAGCTATGAAAATGGCTACGCACTAGTAGTCGGAGAGTTCAGCTATAGTATCACAGATGGCGCGTAGTTAAATGCATAAGATTATGAACCACAAAAATTTGTGGGGCTGCCGATAGATACAGAATCCACATCTGGTTGCAGGGGTCGATCATAAATCTCTAAGGTGTCGCTAAATCTTCCACCGCATGACGACGTAGCTCTGGCAGCCTTTACGACTTCTCTGAGTGACAAAATTGCTAATCACAATAACGATATGTTTTTAGTGCTCGGTGATTTTAATTTTACAAAAGTGAATTGGACCAACCGTGTTAGCACTTACTTCGCGCTTTCTACATAGATAACAAATCAAGAAACTTCTTTGACACAACTGCTTACTCGGCTTGTTTCAATTGAATAACACACCTAATATCAATAATCGGGTGTTGGACTTAGTTCTTTGCAACCACGAATCGATAAATAACTTTAAAAACTGTCATATTCCTCTACTTATACTAGATAATCAGCATCCAGCAATTGAATTCTTATTAAAAACTAGTATTGATATCAATTTAAAAGAAAATATAAAAAGACTACTTATTTCGTAAAGCTAAATACTCAATCAATAATGCACTCGCCCATATAAATTGGTCACCCTTAACTACAGGTAGTAGTGTAGATAACCGACAGTATAAATACTGCAAAGATAATAAATTGTACCTGTTTTTGGTAAAAATATTATTAAAACAGTCGACAAAATAAAAGGCTTAGGGGTCACTTTTGAGAGCAAGTTAATCTATGATGATCATATTAACAACATTTGTGAGAAAGTCTTTAAAATGTTAGTATTTCTTATGAGAACTTCTTATGATTTTAAAAATGTAGCATCTGTCAAGGTTCTGTATTTCGCGTACGTAAATAGTAATTTGAATTATTGTAGTGTCATCTGGAATCCACAATACGCTGTCTATAAAAACCGTATCGAATCAATTCAACGCCGATATATGAGTTATGTAAACTCAAAATTTAAATTAAATATTTCATAAGAATATTTAAACTCTGGTTTGAATCTTCTTATCCTCGAAAAATGCCGAATTTTGACTGATGCACTTTTTCTTTATAAATTGCTGCATAATTCCATTGATAGCTCATACATACTACAATTAATAATTTTAAATGTGCCGCCTGTTAACACCCGCAATCACTTGGTTTTTAAAGTCGATTCTGTCAAAACTTTATCTATGCAAAATTCCACTATGCCTCGACTCCTATTACTAAAATAGTATATTGTTTAACGAGTGACGAAAGTAGCATTGTCTGCAAACGAGAGAACAGTTTATCAAACGAGGCGTAGCCGAGTTTGATAATGTTCTCAAGTTGCAGAAAATGCTTTTCGACGAGTAAAACACTATACTTTTTCTATAACCATGGTTCACTACTACTGCACGAAAACACTAGGTACTAGGTACCGTCCGAGAACAAGGCTACTTGATGAGAAGTCCTGCCAATTTCGTGTTAATTTTTATAACTGTATTTTGCATTTATTACGTTATACAAAGTAAATTTACACGTTTTTGTGCTAAATCGTGTTTTTCCATTGTGCTTTGTAAAATTAAATTACAATTGGATATGGCAGAATGCATTTAATATCTGAAATTGCAACCACTTACTTTCGTCACTAGAGACGAAAGTTAACGTTATGGGATATTCTATCACTGGTCCCGGAACTGGCGTTTTCGGTTGGGGTAGAACGTGACGAAAGTTGTTCATTTTTAAATGGTTATAGAAAAATAATATTTTATAGCAAATGTTCAAACACACAGCCACCTCGTCTAAAAGTAAGAAGTTGTAATAACTCGGTTATTGTTAGTTTTAGGCCCGCACCTTATATGAACTTTTATGTTTAGATCGCGATTTTCAATCGTTTTATATAAAAATATACAGGGTGTTCCATTTAACAAAAGTAAACTTTTCCAAATTTCTCGAGAAGGCGATGTTCAATTGTTTTTCTGTTTTCGCCATTCTAATCAACAGAAAAAATACCACTAGTTTGCTAATTTAACCGATATCGTACGTCCAATAATAAAGAAGTTAGCAATAGTGCACACTTCGTTTAAAACAGGCTGTATATCAAATAAATATGGCTTCACTATTGATACGAAACAGATTACATGAAATAACATTTTATGATCAAAATTTGTTTAAAAACAAAATTTAAATTCAAACATACATTTAATAAAATTATTCAGAAAATGTACAATGTGTAATGGTTACAAAAAGATTATTTCTATATTAAAATAAGACAAATATAAATCTTAAAACATTTTTAAAGAAGCTTATAAAGCACGTACTGCATCTGTGCACTCTTTTCCACACCACCATGAGGTAGAGTTGACGGCGCGTTTTTTTTTATGTGGTATCCCCAGGAGGCCTATTCCACATGTCAGAAAAAGAGTCGTCGTTGTCGTCGCTATTAAAAATGGGCACCAGAGCATGATAGATTTATTTATTCCACTGATGCAGAAGTTTCCAAATTTTTCACTAGTTTAGTGTTTTCCTCTTTCTTTGCTTGTTTTGCTTCCTTTTCCTTTTTTTGGTTTTTCTGCTTTTCTTTGTAGAGTTGCATAGCGTTCTTTATGTGCGGTGGATCTACACATTGTTTATTTTTATCCAAGCACCTTCGAACCCGTTCAGGTGCTATACACTGACTGTAAAATGACGTTAGTTTCGGTAACATGTCACGTTTCCAAAATAATTCGTCCTTATAAATTTCTTGGATAAATATTTCAATTTTATCATTGACATAAACAACTAAGTAGCATTTTTTCCTCTTTGTAATATTGAGTTGGCCTTGAATCTATAAAATACAATATATAAATTCGGATGATGTATCTACCTATATAGAACTTCCTGGACAAAAAATAATATATTGTACGTACCTGGTAGTAATATGAATGATTTTGTTTTAGCTGTATTATACCTCCTATATTTTTAAGACATATCCGATTTTTTAAAGCATTTACAATATCCTCCATGTTTTTGTATTCGGTTTTATTTAATATTGAATCTGGAGCTATGTATATGCATTTGACTTCCACAATTGCGTCATCCCCAATAATTCCTACAATTGCAATCTTAAGCACCTGAGTGACCTTTTTTCTTCACTCAAAAAATATTTACCATCCGGTGAAGCTGCTAAAAACCCAAATTCGTCATCTATCCAAAGACCAGATTTTTGCACATTAAGATTAGTTTTTTCTGTAAACCTCGCAATTGCAACACTCTCCTTTGTAATGCCATAATCAGTTGCAGCTGAATAAAAGTTGCTTGGTTTTAAGCAAGCTTTGACTAAATTGTGACAAGGAGTATGTGGTCTGCGTTTTATGGCTTGCCCAAACAATGAAGCAGTGAGTCTCGGTTGTCTCTCATTTTCGTAAGTTTGATTGCCAAACTGACCCCTCGATTCACATTCGATTCTTTTAATTTCATCAACAGAGACCTAAAATAGCAAAGTTTATTTTGTACCACTTAAAAGTGATTGACTCACTTGTAGTTTTTGTGTTTGTAGTTGAGATTCCATTAATATGAAATCGGTATCTTCTTCTTCCTCAGGTTCATCTGCATACTTTCCATAGTCCTTATTATTGGCCTGTACTACTTTATGATTTGATGTTTTTATTTCGTCACTGCTATGCAAAAAAAGTTTACGTTTAGCAGCTGTCTCTTTTTTTAGTGTATGTTTTTTAATAAAATTCTTAAAATGCGTTCCCGGACTTTTCCCTAAAGCATTTTTCCATGGACTTAGATGCCAGTTAAATGACTTATTATGCCTCAATCCTGATAGGACAACTCTACGTTGGTAGGAACCTCGCTGAACCAAATTTAAACGCTTTCCCATGTTAAAACGAGAAATTATATTCATAAGCCTTTCGGCACGATTATTATTTTCGTTTTTTATTAAAAGGTGAGCTTTCCTTAACACTAGTTGAAGAGCTCCTGCAATAAAAAGTAACTGTAAGTATGGTGATGGCGTAAAAAAATTTAGGATTACCGTTTCAATGATGGTACATGAACGTAGATTTTAGTTCCGGTATTTTATTTTCTGTCTGATCACCGACAGTGTTGCATATACCTTCTCGACATTGCAAATGGTCACCAAATACATGGTGGAGACCGTTTCTCAAATCCTCTCTAAGGAGGTTTACGTCACCATCACTTTTTGCGTGTTCATATATCGAGCATTTTGCTCTCTTGGTAAGAAGAAAAATTTTTTTTTGGGAAAGCAATTTTCTACCCTTCAGTTGTATCTGGGTGTCTGCTTTAATTTTCGTCAAACTTTTCCCATAGTTTTTAAGTACGTGGTTTGTACACTCGATCTTTTTTACCTCCGATCCATAGGGAACATTTTCCTTAATTTTTGCGAAAACACTCGCATCTCCATCGGCAACAAACTCCATATACCGAACACCGTGCATACGTTCACTTTCGCAAAAACCTTCTACCACCATATTAGGTTCCATGGCTGGTGCAGATTCATACCAATTTTTGTAGCAAGTATGGTCCAAGGGTTCTTTATTTTTATTTTCTGCTCGTGTGCAAATCGAGCAAAATCTGTTTCTGACAGCAACAAATAACAGTTCTCCTGTTTGCTGTCCAATTATCCCAACCATGCCGGAGGCAGAATTATAATTGCTCCCATAAGATCTCTTACTCCAAGATCCGTCGACATATACTGAAATCCACGGTGTTCCATCAGGGCAGAGTTGATTATTTTGAATGGCATACTTTCGTTCCTCAATCCCAGCGCTTTCAAAAGAACGCCATAAGGACAACCTCCATTCCTATAATCGAGTTCATTTGTTATCACTAGAGAACGGAATATATGCAGCCCATTATTACGAAAACATTCGCATATACAGTGTGTCCGTGGATTGAGTTCACATAAGGTGTATATAATACAAAATTTTCGACTTAGAAGCTGATATTCTAGGATTCGCTTCTGCTTGTTCTCAAATCTAGATTTTTAAAAAATCAACCAAATTAATTAATATACAGGGTGTTTTTAATCGATTTTTAAAAAATGGCCAAGAGTAAACTATGTTTATTAGAGGAGATAACAAAAAAGAGTATTATTTTATTTTGGACAATGTCTTCTGAAATTTCCTTCACTATTTCATCCCTAGTTACAGGTTCTGTTTCCGAAAAATCTTCGAAAATACGTTGAACTGGTAAGTTTAAAAGTTCAGCGTGTTTTTTCTTCCAAACCTTTTTTGCACTTTTGGCTTTCTTATTTCTTTTATAATGCCTTGCAGTACTTCTTCCCATTTTAAATAAGAAGTGTGTCGATGTTATAGCAATGCTAAGCTGGAATAAATTATTCTGCAAAAATAAAACTTATTCAGTTTTCACTACCACAGTCAAACTTGAAGACACTTTCTACTTACCTGGCTAATTTAAGGAGAACAACACAGAATGTATACTGTATAGCTAGAGCTAAGTGCACGTTAAAAACAAACTAGTAGAATACCGTGACATCAACTAGGTACATTAGATAGAAACAGCAATATTTAACGAACAAGAAAACTTCGTCAATGCCGATACAGGACTAAGTAAGTAATAACTAAATTTGCGGTATAGTCGACGACAACTTTTCTCACATCTGGTTGTAATTGTCGAATCATAAATCTTTCGTCAAAGCAGAGAGGCAACTGGCAAATGTCCATTTTCGTCCAATACAGTGTTTGGATTCGTATTTTTGCAACCAATCATTCATTTATACCATGATCTAAAAATTATTATCTACGCTCGGGATATAATGCAACTAGTGGGTTCTTGATTGTCAAATAATCATTTCTGTTTACATGAGACATATTGTTTGGCAATCACGCGAGTCCGAAGGACGAGCGTGATTTGATTGCCTAAAACAATATATCGAGTGGAAACAGAAATGATTTGATAATCAAGAAGACACGAGTTGCATTCGGCTAGATTATATCACGAGTCAATAAACAACGTTTGAATAATGTATTTTTTCGTTGACCGCTTGTTAATTTCAATATTAATGAATTATTTTTGCTAAAAAAGGATTGATTAATAGACGTCATTAATACACTGTTTTTGATTAATACACTCTTTTTCATTAATTAACTGTTTTTTTAAAGGATGGATTAATAGATCTATTAATACACTGTTTTTGATTAATACACTCTTTTTCATTAATTAACTGTTTTTGTGATTTTGACGTTTTGATGATATTTTGCATGGAGATTAGTTGTATTAATCAAATTTTTCGCCACAAAAAAAGATTTTGCGGTCAACGAAAAAATTTTGTAATCAACTCGTTTGTTAATGGGCGATTAATAATCTCAACTATTAAAAGCACTCACTCGCTATCGCTCGTTCGTGCTTTAAACAGTTTCGATTATTAATCGCCTTCACTAACACACTTGTTGGTTAAATAACTATTAAATATTAAAAGCGAAAATTGGTTGCAAAGGTGTTCTGAAATCCATGTGCATGCTTGTTGACTCCAATATTAAAGTCCAAATAGGGCCGTATTGAGTGAACAGAAGCACAAGATAGCAGATAAATAGGAAGAGTATAATAGCAGAAAGTGCGAGAGATTAGAGGAAACGTAAATAACAGAGGAACAGTGAGTAAATTAATGTAAATAATAGCTAAATGAGGTTAATGGATTCTTAGGAATAAGGCTGGAAATTGCATGAGCCAAGTGTAGATAAGAGATAACAGAAATAAACACAACTGCAGTGACCTCCATTTCAAAATATTTTGGGTAGGCAACACATCATACACCAAAGTATTCATAAATCCACAAACAGTAACTGAAAATAAAATTAAAACTGGAAAAGTATAAAAACGAGAAGAGAGCTGTTGATAGATAAGTGACAGACTTACGACGGGAAGACTGGGGTCTGGTACTTTACGCAATCAACAGCAGACTCGAAGATGAATGAGATGGAGAGAATTGAGAGGATGTTCCAACAAATAGAGGGGAACATGAAACAAATTAATGAGAAATTAGATGCATTTGCACTGGAAATGAAACAAGTGAAGGATGAAAATGCGAAACTAAAAGGGAAGGTGACAAAGCATGAAGAGAGAATAGCTAATTTAGAGAGAGAGATCAGGAAGAATAATATTATAATAAAGGGAGTAGTAGATGAGGAAAAGGAAAGCACAAGTAGAACGGAGGAAAAAGTAACTGGTATAATGCAAAAGATAGGAATTGACATAGATAAAAAAGATGATTTAGACCAAACGAGAAGAATTGGAAGATATATGAAAGACAAGGCAAGACCAATTTTGGTTAAGCTAACGAAAGGAAGTAAGAAAACAGCAATATTACAAAATGCGAAAAATCTTAAGGGAACGGACATATGGATCGATGAAGATTACACCAAGGAGGTCCTAGAGGAAAGAAAAGTGCTAATTCCACAAATGAAAGAAGCAAGAAATAAAGGATACAGGGCACAGTTAAAATATAATAAATTGATAATTAACGATGAAATGTACAGAGCAAGTGATTTGGTAAACGAGGAAAAACAAGAAAAGGACGACAGGAACGAAAGAAATGCACCAAAAAGGACGGTATCGGAAAGATCCCCAGAAGGAACAAGCTTCGAGGAACAAATAAGAAAAATAACACGAACTGCACGAAAAAACGACTAAGTATAGATATACAAGGGAGTAGCGGTAACGACACTGGCAATGAACAAGGTAATGAATTACAGGACAGGACAAAAACACGAACAAAATTTAAAAAAAAGAGAAACATTTGGAAATTAGGAACTTGGAACATAAGAAGCCTATACGGAAAAGATAAAGAATTAATTGAGGAATTTGAAAAAGGACAACTCGATATATTAACAATATCAGAAACGAAGAAAAAAGGACAAGGTATGCTGAAATTGGATAACGGACATGTAATGATATACAGTGGAGTAGAAAATAATAAAAGAGCGGCAGCGGGAGTAGCATGCATCATTCATGAGAAATTGACACATGAAATTTATAAATGGGAAACATACTCCGAGAGAATAATGAAAATAGAAATGAAGAAGAAAAACGGAAACATAAGGACAATCATTGCAATATATGGACCTAATGAGGACGAGAAAGCAGAAATAAAAGAAACATTTTGGGATGAATTAACAAAAGTAACCGAAGAAAGTGAAGGAAGAATTTATATAGCAGGAGACTTTAATAGTAGAGTAGGGAGAAAAGACACTCCATACAACATAGCTATAGGAACACATGGTGAAGTTACAAGAAATAATAATGGCAAAAGAATGCTGGATTACTGTCAAATGCACAATCTTATTATTACAAACACGTTCTTTGAGCATAAAAACATTCATAAATACACTCGGGAACAACCAAGTAGAAGAGAAAAATCAATTATCGATTATATTTTAGTAGAAAAAGAAACAAGAGCAGCAGTCGTAGATACAAAAGTGAGAAGAGGCCCTGAAATCAACAGCGACCATTATTTACTTGTAGCTAAAATCAACGAAGACCCGCAAGATGAAAGAAATAACACACAAAAGAAAAAAGAACATGAATCTATAAGATCATATAAATTACTAAATAGAATTACTAAAACAAAATATGAAGAAACTATAAATAAAGAACTAGACAGAAGAAAAATTAAACCAAATGAATTAAATACTGAACAGTTATGGACAAGTTTCAAGGAAGTTATTAGAGATGCGGCCAAAAAAGTATGTGGGGTGTGCAAAACTATGAATAATAAGAAACAAACAGAATGGTGGACTGACGAAATTAAGAAACAGGTAAAAACAAAGAAAAAACTCTGGAAGAGCTACCTATCCAAAACAATACCAGAAAACTATGAAAAATACAAAGAACAGAGAAAAATAGTTAAAGACTTGATAATAGCAGCAAAACAAAATTCATGGAAACAATTTGGAGAAAAATTAGAGAAAGACAGTAAAGGAAATCAGAAACTATTTTATAAAATAATGAAAAATTTAAGATCAGACCGTAAACCACAACTAACAACGATAAATGACAAAGTAGGAAATATACTAACAGATGAAAAGGAAATAATGGCAAGATGGAAAGAATATTTCGAAGAATTATTAAATACGAAAAGAAAAGAAATAACATCAGAAAATGAAGGAAAAACGCAGAAAATGCACAAAATAGAAGAACAAAAAGACGACATTACAATAGAGGAGCTGCAATATGGACTAAGAAAACTGAAGAACGGGAAAACACCAGGACATGACAGAATATCAAGCGAAATGATAAAAAACATGGGACCTAAAGGAACACTTCTACTTCTAGACCTAATGAACAAGATATGGACAGAAGAAATAATACCGAAAGATTGGGAGATAGGTATGATACTGCCTATCTACAAGAAAGGCAATAATAAAGAATGCAACAATTATAGAGGTATCATGCTCCTTAGCACAGTACTAAAATTGTATGAACAAATACTAGAACAGAAGTTAACAAAAATAATAGATAAGACATTAACAGAATCACAAAGTGGATTTAGAAAAGGTAGGAGCGTACAGGACCACATTTTCACAATTAAACAAATTATAACTAAAACACAACTAAAAGGAGAAAAAGCCTACTTCGCTTTTATAGATCTACAAAAAGCATTCGACAAAGTGCCTAGACAAAAAGTTTGGAAAATCTTAGAAGAACGAAAAATAGATAGTAAACTAAGAAGAAACATTAGCGGCCTGTATAAGAACACAATAAATTACGTGATAGCAAAAAATATGAAATCAGACTCGTTCATTACAGAAGAGGGACTAAGACAAGGAGGAGGAATGAGCCCAATACTGTTTACCATATTCATGGACAATATAATCAAGAAATGCAACCAAAAAACTAAAACTTTGCTCGTAGGGTACAAAAATTTACAGAAAGTTGAAATATCAGAGTGTGCGTTTGCAGATGATGTGGTCATTATGGCAGCGAATGAAAAGGATCTGAAAGCGAATCTAGAAATTTGGAAAGAGGTATTAGAAGAAAACGGAATGGAAATGAACCGAGATAAAACAAAAGTGATGGCGATAAATGAAAGAAAAGAGAACATAAACATAGAAATTGACGGAGAAAAAATAGAAATTCTACAATACTTTGACTACTTAGGAGTAACAATTGAAAATGCAGGACAACAAGATATGGAAATTAACAAGAGGATAGAAAAAGCAATGAAAACCTATTACGCTATTAACAAAAACTTTATTAACAAAAAAGAAGTATCAGAAAAAACAAAAATGAGTGTATATCGTACAATATACAGACCGATTCTGACATTTGGGTGTGAGACATGGATACTAACAGCGAGCCAAAAAAGTAAAATACAGGCAGCCGAAATGAAATTTTTACGGAGAGTAAAAGGAGTAACAAGAAAAGACAGAATTAGAAACGATCAGATTAGAAATGAATTAAAAATAGAATCTATCTTAGAATTCATTGAAACTAGACAGATGAGCTGGTGGGGGCACCTACAGAGGATGGACCCAAGAAGACAGGTGAAGAGAGTATGGGATGCAAGAATACAAACAAGGAGGAAAAGAGGCAGACCTAGAGAGACATGGGAAAAGGCGATAACAAAAACCTTGGAAAGAAAAGGAAAATCATGGTGTGAAGCGAAAGAAATGGCACAGAATAAAAAACAATGGCAAAAATTCATGTATAATATTTAGAATTGTAAACATCCCTACACCTACGGGTATAAGGGAATTTGATTATATAAATATTAAAAGCATAGTTAATGTGGTTGTTATGACAATTGTTCCTACTGACAGCAGGTAACGTGATGTTTGTGAAGGCGTGTGATTATCACCTATTAATCAGGAAGGTATGTGATTATCAGTTGCTATGTACATTATCAAAAGTACATGCGTAACTATGCATTGTGTCGTTTTTCATTGGTTGGTGTTAGAGGGAGTGATATAATCTCACAAATTCTCAAAGTGTCAGTTTTCTACTTGTCAAAAAATAATGAGAAACGTCGGACGGCTATAGCCTCGTTGTTCAAATTTCACACGCGTATGTTATTAATGCTTTTATCCCAATTGTATTGTAAATATCTATTACGTCCTTCTTGCATATCAAATAAAATGCGGCGCCTCTGTCTCTGTTATACTAGGAATTATTCGAGCTTACATTATTCTCTTTGGTAAAATTTAATTGTTGAATACTTAAATATTGCTGCCTTAAAGCAAAATTGACTGGAACAAACTGCATAAAAGCCTTTCCCCTAACGGGCTCGGGTGTTTGATTAATGACAATTTGTTCTCATCAATTTTGTTAGGCAACAATGTTTTTATAAAGAAACCTATTTTACCGATAAAAATATAGTCTTATGAGTTTACTGTTGAAAATAGCGAGCAATAATAACAATAGCGAACAGTGTAATGTAGTGACTAATTTCTATTGTAAATCAAGAAGTTGTTTCACTTTCAATTCATATAGTAAGTACGTTCAACTTCGGAGCGGTCCTAAAACCCTCAGGCAATTCTATTCTTTGTCTGAGGTAAAACCCAAATGGACAGCCTCCACAGCCCCTAAAGCTGCACTTTCCAAATGGATAGCTAAATTCTTAGAAGTGACAACGATCGCCGCGCCAACTATAGGTTGGTAGTTAAAAATGGAACAATATTTGTTTTATTTGCTAGCACTACTATCCCTGCCCTCTATGAGGGCCACCTGCAGTCCATAGTGCAGTCTTAAGTCAGAGATTTGTCCCTGCCACTAAAGGCACGCTCTTAAGGTCATTTTTTTAAATTTTTTCCTAATGTAACCTTTTCAAAATTGCATGCTGTTGAAAAACATATTAATGACGTCATAACATTTAAAACAAATGATATAAAAGTCTAGAAATGGCTTCATCATATGTGCTGCTGCAATTTGAACCGATACACCCGTTTGAAATTTTTTCCTGAAAATAAACAATAACGGAGTTACTGAATTTATGCGTTACTTAATTTCCACACCATAGTTTTTGATATCTAATAATGCAAGTTTCCCATGAATCAAGTTTATTACAATTTTTTTTTACTAAGATGTTTATTGTAAATTCTAAATTTCAGTGTTTAATTTTGAATTAAACACACAAATTTTAATAACAAAATTTACGAAATCCAGTCAGAAGTTTTAAATGTAATTCTGATTTCATAAACAAGCAGTTTTAATCTCCAGTTTTGCTTCATAATTTCGCCAGTTTATTATATTTAATTTAGATCTGTTTAATCTTGAATTAAACAGGCAAATTTCAGTTCACATTTACGAAATATTAAAAACCAATCTTGTTTCGCAAGCATCGAGTTTAAAGACCGGAGCAAATCTGCAACTTGGCATTTCACGCCATAAGCAACCTACTAAGCCCAAGTTCACCGCTCTGGCTTGCAAACGCACACGGAAATACAATAAGCTTACAGTGCTGAATTGCTATTTCGTACCTTTAAACGCGCTCTAGTAATCTACACAATAATTGAACTTTCTTTTGTGACTTAGCTACGCTATTTTGTTTTGTATAAATAGACCATTTATTTTTATAATAAAATCAATCTGCATCCAATGTCTGATTCATTCATTACGTCGCTACCCTGCTACTAAGCCATAATATCATTGGGACATGAGGCTGCGTCCCCCAGGGTAGTTTACTGTCGTCCCTTTAAGTGCCATTGACTACATTGGCTTAAAACATAAATGCAGTCTCATTTATGTGCTTAAAATTAGGGATAGAACCAGCGCAAAGCAACGGAAACCTGATCAGCCACCAGGCAATTCTGTTCATTCAGTTTTTTTATATTCAACTGTCAAAATATTTCCTCTATTATTAGGACATAACCTTGACACACTGGCTTTTTCCAATTTGCCTGAACTTCTGTCACAGTTCTCGAACTAGCAATAAAGTTGTTTGTTCAACAACGACCAATTGACAGAATCACCAGCAAAGACAAAATCGAACAGAATACCAACGTATTACAGTTATATCAAATTGCTCATAAAAAGATACTTTATCTATTGTATTCGACTGATATAAAAAGCTGTAGAAAAACATACGTTACAGAATTTTAACCAATCTGTGTACTATTGCTTATCCCTCAGTATGTCATTTGGACTATTATGTTTTAGTAAACATTACATGCCTCACAGGAGAATCTTAACGACTCAGTGTATATAAAACAACAATATGGTGACTCAGCCTTTAGCAATAATTTACTAAAATAGTGGTTTTGTACACAAATGTTTACCGTTGTTATTTTTCAATTCGCATCTCTCTTGTTTTACTATGGAAACAAAATAAGTTGCCAACCTTGTTAAAATCCCCAAACGTTTGTAAATATTTACCAGAAACAAAAAACCCTACGATTCATTGAATTGTCAAATAGACAGGTGTTATGTTTCAATTACACCGCCTTTCAATTTTTATTCGATGGTATTTAGTTTGCACATTCTGTAGTCGCGCCTACTGCGACGACCTTGTTAGGCAAATATCTTTAGGCGCACGCTTTTGTCTTCGAGCGTTCTTTCCGCTCTCGTCTGCCAAATCGACATGGTGGTTTAGCATATTGAAGAGCTTCGGTGGGATTTTATTAAGGCTGCTGTTAGTTTCATTTGATTGTGAAATGTGAGCCTACACGGTTGAGTGGTTCTGATGCCCCAAGCTCATGTTAAGGAAGATTATTTCTTGCGCATTTAGCGGATTTTGTATGCCCTTCCAGGGTGAGTATTGTAAGCACCCTAGACTCCTTTCGATTCTGGTATGTTATCGTTGGTCCTTTGTTTTTCCCTTTACAGCAGCTAGTGCCATTTAACTAGTGCTGGAGAGCCAAGTATTTTGGGCTAAAAAGCCGATCAGCGGCAGTGCTACAGCTGTTCATTTATCGTGTCCACGGTCAAATTCGAGATTTGCAGGTTAAGTTTTACGTCAGTCTGTGTCAAACAACAAACAAAACCTAACCTACCACTCTTGAATTTGACATAGACTGACAATACACTTCAGTACTGCCAAACGTACAACACATATCACAGCCTGCCCTAATTGGTTTTTTTATTGATCTGTCTGTACTATAAACGTAATAAACAAAACACTTAAAAAATATTGAAACCGGTAACACAGCATACTACAAACATCACAATCAATGTCCATGTATTTTGCAGATTCTTGTGCTAATTGCAATATCTTCTTGGTTCTATCAAAAATTTTTCGAGGTGTAATGCTTACAATTTGTACACAATATGACAATTAGCACATAAGCAAACAAACCTTTGCACATGTGCAAGTCCTATTTTATGAATGCAACTATAAGTCAGTTAAAAATTAAATGTCTAACAATTCAATGAGTCATAGGGTTTTTGGTTTCTAGTAAATATTTACATACGTTTGGGGATTTTAACGAGGTTGGCAACTTATTTCGTTTCCATAGTAAACCAAGAGAGATGCGAATTGAAAAATAACAAAGGTAAACATTTGTGTACAAAAACTAGTTTAGTAAATTATTGCTAAAAGCTTAGTCACCATATTGTTGCTTTTATATACACTGAGTCGTTAAAGATTCTCCTGTGAGGCATGTAATGTTTACTAAAACATAATAATCCAAATGACATACGAGGGATAAGCAGTAGTACACAGATTGGTTAAAACTCTGTAACGTATGTTTTTCTACAGCTTTTTATATCAGTCGAATAAAATAGATGAAGTATCTGTTTGTGAGCAATTTGGTGAAATTGAAATATGTTAGTATTCTGTTCGATTTTGTCTTTGCTGGTGATTTTGTCAATCGATCGTTTCTGAACGAACAAATTTATCGCTAGTTGCAGAACTGTGACAGACGTTCAGATGAATTGGAAAAAGCCAGTGTGTCAAGGTTGTGTCCTAGTAATAGAGTAACTTTTGAGAAATATTTTGACAGTTGAATATAAAAAGCTGAAATTTAGAATTTACAATAAATATAACTTTGTAAACAAATTTCTAATAATCTCGACAGACAGGAAATTTGCTTTATTACACATATCAGAAACTATACATACATACATACACAATCTGTAACCCCTTATACGGTTTACACAATGTCGGGGTGCCGGGCACACCGAATCGCTGAGGGTATGTGCAGTTTTAAATTAGGCGGAGGTACTTGAGGTAGAACACTACGCCCGCTCTCCAGATGTTCACCCATCCCAGTACTGACCAAGCAGACTGGAGCTTAACTTTTACAAGTACCGTGAGATGTGCAACACCACGCAGCCGTACTGCCGGTTTATCGAAAACTATACAGTGTGGAAATTAAGTAACGCATAAATTCGGTAACTTCAGGAAAAAATTTCAAAGGGGTGTAGTGGTTCAAATTGCAGCAGCGCATATGATGAAGTCATTCCAGATTTTTATATCGTTTCTTTTAAATGTTATGATGTCATTGATAGTTACGTGGGCTTAAAACAAAAACTGTTGATGAGAGGAACATATTTTTTTAAATCAAGAAATCGTGAAATTAAATTTTTTTAACCAACTGTTGTAGGTTATGTTGATGTTTTCTGTCTCCCTACCACCTACAAAAAGTTGTAATACAATGGATTACTTCACTGCAGATTTCTAATGTTTTAATGACGATTTCTATGTTCTTCACTGTTGATTTAAAAAAAAATGTTTATAAAATCTAGAAGGTTGGCGCCTTGTACAATATGTAAAACTACAGTCATCATGTGATGTCATAAATGCAGAATCAAATATCGGATTATATGCCTATAGAGTGAAACCTTTCTATAATGGATACAAATGGGGAACCTGAAGCCACAGTCTATATAATAATACAGTAATTTCACTCGCCGCAAAATGTGTCCCCAGCTTCTAATATGCAGCCTTTTGCACAGTAGTTCTCTCCTCACGGCGCGTTTACCTAACCTGTTCCGTGTTCCGTTAACCACACTTTTAACATTTACAACGTTTAAACAATGCTAAGGGAAATGACAATCTGAAAGTATCAGCTAAAAATGCCGAATTGTATTCTAGGTTATCACGGACCAATCATCACAATTATTTAAATGTTAGGTTATGTGCGTACGGTTGCTTATTTATTCAATGCTGTATCGGCCAACACGCGAGTGTCTGCTATGGTAACTGCTAGGGCGTTTAGAGGGGAAAATGTGTAACTGCTAAATGCAAGGCTAATCGTGACTACTGTAGCGCAGTGAGAGTTAAATTTGCATTTGTTGGTTAGTGCGTCGTGTCAAACTGGAAAAAATTCAAAATAAAGTAAAAATATGCTATAACCTAACTTTTTATGTAGAATTTGGAAACAAACATGGCGTGGTACGTAATATTTTGAAATTCTTTGTGACCCCTTATTGCATAAAGGAGTCCTATATTATATTATAGGTAAGACCTAGTAAAAACACTTGTAGCAATGTAATGAGACGTGTATAGTTGGTCTTAAACGCATGGAAATATCGCCAGTATTGTCAACATTACCTTTGTATCGCAGGTATTACTCTTTTAATATTTATTATTAATATTAATGAAATTTTGTCTGTTGCTGAAATTACTAGTTTTTCAAAAACTACTCAACAAAATATACAATTTAATATCAATG
Organism: Agriotes lineatus; assembly: GCA_940337035.1. NCBI lineage: Eukaryota > Metazoa > Arthropoda > Insecta > Coleoptera > Elateridae > Agriotes > Agriotes lineatus. The sequence goes on along the minus strand of OW679200.1, from coordinate 80,890,087 downwards.
GAAATGAAGAAGAATACAATTAAAAGACTGAAGATAAAACTTACAGTAAATATTGTATAAACATAAACAAAAGGTCTAAAATTATTTACTGGCAATTTTTATTTAAGTAATTTTTGATTCTTTATAATTATTGTACTGCGATAGTACTTATAGTAATTTATTGAAAAGAATTTCATGGTTAATAAAATAATCTGATGTTTTTGTAGTCAGAACAATGTGTTCTCTCCAATTAAGGCACGATTGCCATAATAAGAAAACGCAAAGTCGATATATAAAAATAACCAAAACAAGTCAACTGATTCAAAAAATGTTTGCAATAAAATGTACAAAAAGAGAAGTAGTAAAATCCCATTTATCAGTTTTTTGGGGATAACAGAAATACAATAATTAGTGGTAGCTCCACTTTCTTTGTAGATTAATATCGTGTGTTCCAAAAAAAAAAAACTCATTTAGGGTAGGCCTTGGAAAGAAAGAGAAAATCTGGTCATGTCTTGACTTAAGTCTGTAGGTGAATGTCAAATTGCAATTTGTTTATAAAAACATCTGTCACTGTGACAGGCTAAAGTTGTATCAAGCAAAAAGGAAAATAATATGGCATTTACACAACAACAAGGAGTGTACTAATCATAACAGTCAATAAAAACTGTTTTTATTAAGTGTTTTATATATTTTTAGGAAAATAGTTCAAGGTCAAGATGTAATTTAGTTCTCTCTGTCTTATGGTAGTTCATTTGCTTCAGTGGGTATATATCGAGTTAGGGCAAACTTCAATTTGATCATGGCATGCTGCAAATGAGTTTTTTTTTGGAACACACGATATTATTCATAAAATGCTAACAAAGTACGAAATTTCAACCTGCTCTTTATTATCTTTCTCATAAATTAATTACTAAGATAAGTTCTTACGTATATTACAGACCAATTCAATTTGATTATTTTTAATCACGTGAGTCAGTTTGACAAATCAGATCACACTTGAATGAAAACGACCCTAGGGTGATTTTCAATCACCATGGAAACTACCTAATTAAAATTCAATATGACAAGTTGGTGGCACTGTAAATCGAAATCAATAGAGGTTGGCAGCTTAGGTTTTGCGTTAGTTTGTGTCAAAACTGACGCAAAACCTTTTTACCCCCCCTACTATTACGATACAACAATTTAAGACCAATAATGTATTGTAACACAATGTCTTTCCGCGCTCTTACCTGCTTATAAATCTCTGCCACCAAAGAGGGGTAGCTTTGGGAGTTTACGCTTGCAACCACTCAGTCGCAGATGGGAGTGGGTTCCAAAGAACAAATTACCTGAGTTTCCTAGGGCGCTACGCCGTTGTAGCTTCGTATTAATACTCCCCGTTGAAACGTGTAACGGCGAACCTATATTGCTTATACAAGAAAGCAGAGATTCGATGCAGTAGCAAATAAAAGGCAGATTTCACTTGTGTATATATAATACCCACAACGGTTCTAACATATTTGATACAGTCTGTACATAAGGATTAATATCAGAAGGGCAAACCAGATAAATGTAACATAAAGGCTATTTAGCATAAACACATGTTACGGCAATTTGACGTTTGACTTTAATTAGGACCTCAATTTTTACTTAATGTAATCAAAATTTAATGACAAGAGTAATTAAGTAAATTTAGCTCCCGACAAATAGTCCTTAAACGCTGTGTTCTGTACACGTCAAAAGAGAGCCTTATGTATTCATAGCTCTATATTACCCACGTTCAATACCTGGTGTTTGTACTAATTAAACAGATCTGTGTAGGCGCACTACCAGAAGCCACATTGGCTTATAAATGAAACCGCTCGTGTGACAGTATTACCTCGTTCAAGTCACGGTAATACCAGAAATGGGTATTTAAATGTTAAACCTCAGTTAACGAATCTAACTAAGCAAGGACAAGTCCTCCCATAAAGTCAATTACAAATTTCAACTGAATTCCTAAACTATAACTATTTTTCAACGAGCTTGACCGTAGTAGAAAGATTTGATACACAAGTACTAATAAACAAGGCACATGAAATGCAACGAGTAGCAAAAAGGTTGCACTGAACGCAATTTAATTAAATTTAGTAATAGATTGTACAGCACCTTGGGTCGACGAAAAACTGTGACAGCTATCAAACCTTTTCCATGAAGCAACGGGTCCCGTGGCCTAGTCTGACATCACCAGGATTCGATCCATTTAAATCGGAGCTGTCAAGTGAATTTGAGACGCCAAAGAACTGGCCCCAAAGAAGAAGTCTTCTGCCTATTAAACCTCGTACAAAGCCCCGTACGAAGTCTCCTATGTAGGAAGCTTCCAAATAGACAAGAAATTAAACGAACAACACTACATACCAAGGATCAAGCAGAAATCATTGCGTAGCACTATTTAGCGGATTCCGATCCATGGAGACTTTCAAGCACTACAATTCCATCACAAATAGGCACAAACGGCAAGAGGAAGCCCAATTTCTTGGCTCAAAATAAGTGGCTTACAATTCCATCCCGAAATGGACGCCAAAACAGCAAGACAAAAGACAACACCCAAACAAACAATTTTCTTGTTTCGTTACACGAGCGCCACCTATCTCAGGATGTCAGAGCTTGGAATCGAGATCTGCAATAATGCACTCTTTTTTTGCATAAAATCAGACGCTCCGAGTGTTCAAAAATTAGAATGTAACAACCTAACCTGATAACCTCAAATTTGACATAGACGCAGTGTTGCCATCTCATTTTTTAGGCGATCGGTAGCTTTTTGCGCAAAATTTCGGTAGATTCCAAGAATTTGCGGTAGACATAATAAAATGTGTTTTGTAGTACCTTTTTGCAATAGCCAAGTTTCAGTAAACCGGCATTTAAAAATTTTCAGATATATTTATATTTCACTTTCTAATTAAATAAACAAAATCAAGACGAAAAACCCAATTGTTTTATTAAGAACTGTGGATAACTAATTTATTTAAAACACTATTAACCACTAATTCATATATGCAAGTACAATAATATATAATACATGAAAAATATTTTAAATGTTTAGTATAAAATATGGCTATAAAAAATATACAGCGTGTCCCAGAATAACTGTTCCTAATTCTGAGAATTGAGAGAGGGCATGTTATTCAACACTTTTTAATAATAAACTAGTGTTCGGAAATACTTCCGTATTGAATTAAAACTGCATGAAGGATATGAGAATTAGAAATTTATCCAATGTGGATACATAATCCATTTACAAAACTCGTGAACTGTCAATGTCAATTTTTTAAAATATTTGCTGAGTGTACCTGGAAATTAGTAATATTTAAAGTTAGGTTATGTTAGATGTGTCAAAATTTAAGTGAAGTAAAAAACATGAAACTTAAATAATTATAATACATGTTAAAATAGCATGTCAGCACGTGTCTATGTAAAATAATAATACTCGTAAATTTAAGATGTGATTTATCGAATTTACTGTGGCGGCACGTGCTGGTCATTACAGATTAATTTATGAATATCTTTGTAAATTCCCCTAAAATATCAATTGTTTTAGATATTGTATACAAATTAAGAGTTGCTGATGTTTTTTTTTTCGGTTTTACTGAAGAAAAATTTTACGTATATACGGTGTAACAAAAATTCGGTAGAAATACGGGTCGTTTCGGTAGATCGGTAGATTTTAGATGAAATCGGTAGATCTACCGAAATGTCGGTAGGGTTGGCAACATTGCATAGACGTACAGTGCCACCAACATATTATTATAATGAAGTGTCAAATTAATTTGTCAGAAAAATGGCTGCTCGCTTCGGTAAAAGTTATTAATTTATTTAAGAACTTATCTTCCCGAATTCACCGCGACCAATGATAAATCCTTATAATTTTGACAAATAATATCCCTCAAGTGCTCGGCTTCGCCTCAGGTTATTTCTAGACAACGCACTTTTGGGTTGTTATTTGTCAAAACTATTTCGGGTGATTATCACTCCTCTTGGTAAATTATAGCTGAAAGTTTTCTATGTTGTATGTGTTGCACAAGTAATATAATCAATCTCTAATTTATTAATATCATTCTTTCTGTGCAGGATTTAGGTTTAGAATACTACATCGTCTCGGAATCCTTCGAAACATCGGTGCCATGGGATCGAGCCACATCTCTCTGCCGCAATGTGAAACATTGTGTGCGAGAACAGTGCAAAGTGTTCAACATTCAGCATTATATGATATGTGCGCGAGTTACTCAGACCTACGATGCCGGTTGTGTTATTTACTTTTACTTTGCATTTAACTACCGCACCACTGACGATAATCCTGTGGATGTGTATACAAGGATAGAGGAGAAAGCGCGTGATGAAATCATAGCGAATGGTGGCAGCATATCTCATCACCATGGCGTCGGCAAGATCAGAAGGAAGTGGTACCCCAGCACTGTGTCGGAGGTGGGCGTGCAACTCTACCGATCGGCAAAGCGAGAACTCGATCCAAAAAATATTTTTGCTTGCGGAAACTTTGTGCAAGCTAAGTTATAATGTTTAAAGACCAGATGCTACTATTGGGAGTTACTTAATTGTTGGTCGAATGTGTTTTTGCAAGTTAGTAATTGCGTTTAGTCAGATTTGTGTAGGAAATAAGGTGGATAATCTTAATATTTCGTTGTAAGGCAAAGAAGAACTGACATTTGCAATTTGGTTAGTTCTGTTATGTGATTTGCAATTTGCATTTTGTTTAAAGAGTCACCATTTTTATAGTTTTATAGTGTGAAATATAATAATGTACATAAATAATGTCATCAACTGCCATTTTTGTAAACTTCGTGCAGAAAATTTTAATTGCTTGTTCAATATTTTGATATAAATAGAATTTTAGCTACCAAGTTATTGCCATACTTAATTTCGATTAGGATAATATAAGCTTACAGTTATGTACAGGGTGGGTTTTTAATCATTGGAAACTTATGTACTGTGTGAGTGTCAAAAGTCTGGAATGATTGAAAAAAAAATAGTGTTTATGTGCACTCCAGAGTGCACATAATTTTTAATATTGGGTGCACTCCACAACGGGTAAAATCTGGAATCGGACCTGAAATTACATACTAATTAAATCAGAAAAGATAGTTTCGGTCCGTAGAAGCGTTGTATTACAAAGCAGCTGAAGCCCGTCTAGCTTGTTAGGTTGTTTGCAGTTGTTGTCATTGTTGTAATACTCTATATATATATATATATATAATTCGATTCACCAAAAGTTTTTTGACTGGAATGCATTTCGCCGGATATCAAGATCGAGGACACTGTGCTGATCGTGGTGACAACACCGGCCGTGGTAGTGAAAAAAAAATATCAAAGACTGCAACTAACCTAAACAGGCTAGAACGAGACACAGTACTTTGCCGAATTTTGTTATGTGACAGACACCTTACAATCTGGCAAAACGTAATACGGCGAATAGCTTTCCAGTGAAATATCCGGCGAAACGAATTCCTGCGAGTCACAATTCTGTGAAAAAAATCCAGCAAGTGGAAAGGCCACGCTCTATACCGACAATAGATTTACAAAAATTGAAAATTAAAAAAATTAGGAGACATCTGTCTGTCATGCCACACCTGTATATTGCAAAGTGTACTATTGAAGTTTTGCAAGATTCTCCTATTAAACTATGTAAATATATCAGCGCAAAATTTTAAAAATATGAATAGGTTGATTAATAAAATAAACATCTGAAGACTTCATGTATAAGAGGTTGGTACAGTAGTCTTATAGAAAAATTTAATTTTTCAACCCACCCTGTACATTTATGAAACTGTAACTTAAATTTAAAGCTATACTAAAGCAGCCTGTTACGACTAGATGCCAACTATTTCACAATTAATTTTGTGATGCACAAAGAGCAGCATTATTTTAATCTATTGCCAGTATATCTATCTATTTACTCTATGATAGACTAAAATGATACTAGCTGAATCAGTTTATTGTAGAAAATAATGTCAATATTCTCAAAATTTGGTTTTTAAAATATTATTGCTAGTATTAATAAGTATTAGTCTGCTCCTTTCAATATTGTTTCATTCGAGTCTGTCTTTTTACCTCCTGTTAACTTGGAAAATAAATTACTAGAAACAATTGTTTCATCAAACAGTTTTATAATTGGTATTAACAAAATAAAAGTTAATGAAAGATTAGCACCAAAAGTAATTTTCTAAGTACCAGTTCTACAATGCAAGTATATACCTAGAATAAGCTATCCGAGGTATAATTGTCATATTGTTACAGCAATCGTTTCTAGGGTATTTATTCCCCGGATAACTTTATCTATGGTTTGTAGAACCGGCCCTAAGTATTATGAATTAGTAGTTACCAATAAATGTGAAATGTAGATAAGATTGTGCTTAGTGCTTTTGTAAATGTATGTTTATCTTGTAGTAATTAAAGAGCAACTACTGTATTTTTAATTAAGCAAATTATAATTGTAATAATTAATACCGATATCTACTTCTTTCTTCTTTTTGTTACCTTAGTCCTACCCTCAACATTCGTAATTAGAATGACTACAATATATTTCTTCTTTTTTGGCTGACCTTTATATGCCCCTAGGGCGTCGAGTGGTCCATCACGGTTCGCTAATCTGTTATCCCATTTATAGATTTCATGAGCATCATTTAGAACGAGTGTAGATGAGAAGGTGTTTATTAAAGTTCCTTTTCTTCAAAGAGGATGGACACTATCCGCCTCAAGGAATTGCTCAGGACTATTTGTTAAACAATGTTAATTTTCATAGTCTTAATACCAGACGGAAAACAGCTTCAGTAGTGTTTTTGTACAAATTATTACATAATGGAATTGATTGCCCATCATTGCTGGAGATTATTACACACAACTGTCACATGACTGATATCATCCAATGAGGACCAGGCATTTTTTGAAAATCGACCAATCCCAAACTGATTACCTGATAAGCGCCCGTGGGCTACTTATCAAGCGATAAGCACCCTAGGGATGATTATCGACCCCGTGGATGGTGTCATAATTGGAAATAAATATGCAAGAAATGACAGCTTGAGTTTTTTGGTGTTATTAGATCAATTTTAAATCATAATTGGTATACTGGTTTTGTGTAATAATCTTCAAAATATAAACGCGGGCGACACACTTACATATAATTTTGCCTTTGTCAAGAGTCATCGTGCTGGTTGCCCTTAGGAAACTGCCCTCGGGACAGTTTTCAGTGCAACCAGCACTCAATCCTTTGCGTGTGCAAAATTATCGGTAAGTATGTGTCGCCCTTGTTATATTACTATTGATAATAAACTTTCAAGTTCCTAGGGTAAAATCTAGACACCATACAATTTTTTATTGTTCCACTCCCAACACCAATATAATCATGTTGTAAAGAATACAAGGTGAAACGTTCCTGGAGATGCGCAGTCGTTCATAAAGTAGAGGGGAGATGTCAACCAATCCCCAACGGGCCTAGTCAGCAAATCCATCATGGTGTAACCATGGCCGCGATCGTATATTGTTGCTGTCACTGTCAGTCGATGTCAAATTCTAGGTTAGCAGGTTACGTTTTTCGTCAGTCTGACACCAACTGACGCAAAACCTAAACTCGAATTTGATGACAACGTCTTCAACAATACACTTCAGTATCATTGTGGGCCCATGTCCTATTGGTTGAATTTGAGGTCCGCCCACATTCTGCGGAACGTTAGACCTTGTATTCTTTTCACCGTGAATATAATGATAAAATCACCGATTTAAATGATGTGCTGTAACTAGGGGTGTTCGATATAGCGATGTGTCGATCCGGTCGGACTCGATACAAAGGATCGAATCCGGGGCAGGATCAATTTGGATCGAGTCCAAGTTTCGGTCCGGATTCGTTCCGAGGAACGAATATGTCGCGAGGCGTCAATTCTCACGGACATTAATTCCTTTGGCATTCCGTTATTCAATCCATTTCAATACAGAATACAATACAATGTGTTGATGGGGAACAGCAAATGATGATGGTGTTCGTTGTAGAGGCTCGACGTCGACAGGCGACACATGATACGGCCGAAGTTGCATGCTTTTTATCAGTTATCAGTTATTTATGGCTTTTGGCGGCTTTGTATGTGCCCAATTGATGTTTGAGACATATAAACATACTGAATTACCGACTGCGTGACCACTCACCAAAACAAAGATACGCACGTTGTTCGTTCCGGGTCCGGAATGACCGAGGACCCCGGATGTCAGAAATGTACATTCAATTTCGCCGATGGACTCGACCCACTTGCGGAATGGGATTGGAATGAACGAATCCACAAAAGTATCGAAACTTCCCATAACTAGTTCAATATCACAAACTAGGTATCGAATAACGAATAAAATTAAATATCGAATATTATTCGATAAATCGAAATTCGAATAACTATGGAATTATTCGAATAACTTATTCGGGTAACTGATTTATTGAATAATTTATTGCAATAACTAATTCGAATAACCAGTTTATTTGAATAACTAACTTATTCGAATAACTAATTTATTGAATAACTAAGTTATTGGAATTACTATTCAATAATTCGAAAGTTAAAAACTACTACTCTACACCGATTGGATTTTAGGTTTAGAAAAATTATTGAACATTCACAAAACGAGTGAATAAAACAAACGAACAAAAAAAATTTGTGAGCAATAAAAAGTATGAAAATGGTGATACTTAAAATTAAGTAGGGCAAACACTTTATTTACAACACGCAGAAAAAACGTTGAACGCATAGAAATTATTTTATTGGAGAACAGTTTTACAACTCAGTAAACGAGAAAAAAACTTTGAAATTAATATGCAAGTTTGAATCGGTATTATTAATTAATTCTTCGGCGTGTTCCGACGTTAGCGATGCTCTGGAGTCCACAACTATAGATCCACCGGGACTAAAAATCCTTTCGGAGGGAACACTTGTACCTTGCACACATAAAAAGCGGCTAGCTTTGCGTGTAGAAAAGATATCACCGAGGCCTACTGTCTTCTTCTTAAAGACGCTGCTGTTTGTTGGTAGTTCTGATTCAGGAGCATTTCATGTATTAATTCTTTTTTTATGGTCGGGCCTACAGATTTCACATTTTAAAACCTAGGATCCGACCACATTGCCTTGGTTAAAAAATTTCGTCTCAGGCTTAAAATCGTGAAAACGATATTGTAATGTATTACAGACAATATCCATAATTTTTCTGACAACTAAATTATCCTCTTCAGCTTGATCGAAACTTAAATTTGTTAAAGGGGTATTCCCACTTCCCCACATCCCCGATTTACAATTCCGCCCAATAGGCAATATGTATCATTACTAGAATAAGTTGTTAAAAATCGGTTAACAATTTTCTAGAAAGAGTAATCTTCTGTTTCACCTATTCTATCTCATATCTGATATAAGTTTTCTGACTAATGATGATTAATGGCCATTTGTTCTCTGAATGATGCCATTTTTGGCAATGGTATATTACGATATGTTTTATCAGACTTTTTTCACTGCCTAGCGTGTTTATCACATGACGTTTCGGGGATTTGCTAAATACAAACAGTAATCATTAGGCAGGCATTTATTTTGGTATTGGAAATTCAAAAAGACTACCAATACTAATGATTAATGATAACCGATAAGACCATCTAAAGAACGTTTCAAGGAATGATAATAAATAAAATAAATAATCACGCACATCTAGGAACCCTAATACCGATCATATTTATATGTCATAGCCAGTTTGATGAAAAATGTAATTGCTTTAATTGCTTAAAAGTATTCATTCGAATAATTCTTTATTCGATATTCGAATAAATTTATTAAAAATAAACTTATACAAATTATTCAATAAATAGTAATTCTTGGAATGAATTTATTCGAATAAATTTTTATTCGAATACATTTTTATTCGTATAGATTTTTATCCGAATAATTATTTATTCGATAATTCCAATAAATTTATTCGCATAATAATTTATTCGATAATTCGAATAACTTTCATTTTAATATCGTTATTCGATATATCGAATTATTCGATATATTATTCGAATTATCGATACAAATGCACAGACCTAGCTGTACCTGAAATCATATTGGTTTGGCATGTTTTTCTGGCCTGAATCATGTCCGAAGTGTGGCATTAGAGCGCTTTAAGTAATGATTGATTCTAGTTATAATTATATTTTCGTTATTTGTCCTGTTGCACTCCGAGGACATCAACGTAGGCTTCAGAAGGAGAGAGTGCGGACGAACCATCGCTCGCACTTTATTGTAAATAGAGTCGTGAATGCCTGGAACGCCTTGCCACAAAGCCATGTGTCCGCAACAAACGTTATGGCATTCAAGAGAGAATTGGATCGAGCCAGTCCGGAAATCGAATCGAATAGTTGATCTGAACCAAGTGATGTGACTGTGACTGTGATATGAAATGTGTGATGAAAAACTGAAATAACTGTGACATGAAATATGATTGTAGATGTACGCACTATCAGCTTTGCTGCTGCCGTATAATAAATAAATAAATAAATAAATAGGGTTTCGTGTTGGGCAAGAAAGATTTATTATTATTATTATTATCACTTATTGTTTTGCACTATTTTCAACCTATTTTTCTTCTTTTATGTCCTTTGCTAGTACTCTCATTTCCCTTATAGTCTTTCCACGTTCACTCACTGTCACTTCCATCTGCTTCTCCCATATGAATATTTGTCTACGCCTGTGCCTTTTTCCCTCTACTTTCATCTCCGTAACCACTCTTGGGTTTCTGTTCTACCTCATCCTGCATATGTGTCCATAACACTTTAGCTGTTTGTTCTCGATTTTTATCACCACTGGTTCAACCTCCATTAATTCCCTTATCGTACTATTGTTCACCATGTTCTCCCTTGGGTACTCCGTTACTTTACGTAGATACTTCAGCTCTGTCGCCGTTACTTTTGATTTTACTTTATCATTTAGTATCTAATTTTCTGCAGCATAGGTAAATATCGCTAGGAATACTGTATTGTACACTTGTCCTTTCGTGTTTCTGCTAATTTTCCTTTTTCCTATAATTGTGATGTTGATGGCATAGATTTGATTAGCTTTATTTATTCTCTTTGTTATTTCTTGTTCCAATTTTCCCATCCCTTGTGATAATTGTGCCTAGGTATGTGTATTTTTCACCTCTTCTATTGTTGTCCAATGTTCATTCATTGGTTTTCTGACTTTACTAACCTTCATGGCTTTACGTTTACTAATTTTAATTGTTAGGTTTACTTTATCAAGCTCCTCCTTGTCGGTGTTTGTTGTAACGCCCCATTTCATTTTGCGTTACATTATTAAATAGTTCCTCGAGGCAGTTTGTTTTCGAATATGGTTTTCCTGCTCGCCCCACTCTTGGCGTGTGTGATTTAGATTTTGCCCAAGGAACGCTCGACCTTCGAGATTTGACACTTGCAAAGAATTTCTCAATGCGGTCTTTCTTTGCGATAGTGAGCATGGTCAAGGAAGGCTAGGCTCGAAACAAACCATCTCTGGGGATTTAATAGATTTAACTAGCAGGCTATGGAAGCCTCAAGTTACTGTAACAATTGAAGCGTGAATAGCGGCGTCTCTTCAAGCACATTCAGGCCGATTTCCAGCTGTGGTAAAATTTAAGGTACCATCTTCCTTATTGAAGGTTGGCAACAACTCTGGCAAATTCATCTTTGTCTTTCGCTGTTCTAACTAGCGAATGTGTTTCCAATCCGGTCCAGTGCCTGATATTCTTGAGCATTTCCTTCGTTCCTACACCTCTTCTTCTTTCTACTTTCCCTTCCATAAGAAGTTGAAGCAAGTGGTACTTATTGTTCCTGTGTGTGCCCAAGGTAAGAGGTTTTTCGCTTTTTTAGTTCTTTATCTCTACCGACTCTTCTTTTTTGTTGACTTTTTTCTTGCGAGTTCTAATCTCGTGGCAATTGGGCCTGCTTCCATGCCCCATACTACCAACCCACCAGCTCGTAGGCATCAAGCTCATATGGATTGCGGGTTCTTGCAATCTGCTCCTGTTGCCAGATTTCATCATAGCAAACAGCTTTTGCAGCGTGTGTCAGATGTGAGCAGTTTTGGTGTTGGCTTGAATTTCCTCCGGCTACAACAGCTGCCTGTATCCGCATCAGGGCCCAATTCAAAAATTCCATGCAAAGGCTGGCGAGGCGCTCCTTAAGATCGCAATGTAGTGCTTCCAACCACGTTTCGTGAGTACATGCATTGATTTTCAGCTTGCTTGTTTTATTTAATAATAATAATGCTTTATTGTCTAACAGCAAAGAAGCAAAAACAAACTACAGTGGTCTCTCAATATCGAGCACTGCCGGATTACCGGAAATTACTAATAATGGCAGAAGCTATGTTTTATTGTATACATACATGTATGAATACAATAAAACACATATATTGTGCACAGCGGTCATTGACCCCGTGACAAGCAAAAACAAAAAAACAAAACCGACTGCCCGATTGCTAACTGACAGCCAGCTGCTTTATTCAAGTAATATATTGTTATTACAATAGAGGTTCGTAATTACTACCCTCTTCTTTACCCGATTACATTGTCGTGTCTATTATTTGTCGTATTATGTGTGTTATTTTACGTAAGTTATACTAACTTATTACCTAATTTGAGTATGATATAATATTACTATCTAATTATCTAATTTGTACAGGACTTAACTTAGAGTACTTAGTTTGATTTAGGAATAATGGTTAAATTTAGTTTACATTACATATTGTTTTAGCGGTCTTGTAATATGATTGTTGCATCTTCAGTTTGGTTGTGTTAGGATTTTCAGAGTATCTTATTGCCCTCCTCTATGAACTGGCCCAGCACGTTTTGGACTGTTTCGTATTCGATTGCTAGTTGTCCCAATTCGTGTAGATCTATTGGCCATTCTTGCGTTAAGCTTCGTAGGTGTTCTCTCTCTTCCTGGTACTCTGGGCAGCTTAGGATGCGGTGTCCTGGATTGTCCTTTTGTCCTGGGCACCTACTGCAGTGTGGGTTTTCCCTTTTTCCTATCCGGTGCTTGTGCTCATTTGTTTTGTCCATGTCCCGTTAGGATGTTTATTGTTCTTTTGTGTGAATCTGCCCTCGGGAAGAAGAGGTACGTGTTCTCCCCTGCTGTGGATTCATCCCATTCTTCCTGCCAGTCTTCTATTGTGTATTCCCTTATGGCCTTTTGGAGCGTGTTATTGTTTTCGTAGTTTCCTCTGTCTATTAACCTGCCGTTTAGATTGGTGGTTTGGTTGATTTTGAGGCATCTTTTGGCATATTCCTCTGTTGCTATTAGATGCACGGTAGGTTCACCCGTGAGAACACCTGCTGCCTCTGCCGTCATAGATTGGTAGGTTCCAGCAATTACCTGCGCTGCCCTCCTATACACGGTTCTTAATCGTCATTTGTTTCTGACTTGCTTTAGTCTGTGTCCCCATATTTTTATTCCATATGTTAACATTGGTATAATGGCGTGGTTATAGTATATTGTTCTGACTGAGTTTCTGATTTTGCCCCACTTCTTGTGGGTGTAAGTCCTTAGGATGGAGATTTTCTTTGCGGCTTTGCTTGTTACTTCTTTAACGTGATTGTCAAAGTTTAATTTTTAGTCCAGGTGGATTCCTAAGTATTTTGTGGTTCCCTTCATAGTCATGTGTATCGTTTTGGTTTCTGATATGATTAGCTTTTGACTTTTCGCCCATCTTTCTAGTTTATTTGTTGCGTTTCTCGCGTTTCTTTCTAGTTCTAACCTGTTGTTTCCCTCAACGAGGATTACGATGTCGTCAGCATATGCCACGATCTTTTCTTCTTGCCCTTCTAGAAGCGGGTTCACTGCTATGTTCCATAACAGGGGGTCCCAGAATGGATCCCTGTGGACACCCCTTACTCGGAATGATGGTTGCTTCCTTCGTATGGGAGTTTAGCGTGATTTTCCTGTTCGATAGATAACTTTTAACTATTGCCACGATCTTGTGCGGGCGTTGTAGATGATGTCTGATTATGGTTGACGGCCACCAAAGGTTGTCGAACGCCCCACTGATGTCTATGAAGATGCCTGTGATGTGCTTGCTGTTTGAGTTTTTAATCTTGTCGAGCACCTCCTGGATGGCATCCCGTGACAAGCAGTCACTTGTCTCCAATTCACACTCGAAATTACCGAGCTACCTACCTGGTAGCTGCCTGTATAAAAAGTCCGGATTACTGGCAGGGCCGGAGAAGTGAAGTGCCGAATTATAGAGGGAGTACTGTATTATTAAAGAGGCAATACAAAAATATTAATACTAAATTTTAAGTGCAAACGGGTACCTACTAAATAAAATACATAGGATTAATAGTATATATATAAACCATATAAACTATATAAATAATAAAACAAAACAAGAAATATCAGCAATGCAGGGTATATAACAAGTGCACTAGTGATCAATATAATTAAAACTGTAAGCATTTAATAAAGTACATAGGCTACAATTGAAAATATCACAATGAACACAGATTTCATTATAATATGAACACATTACTGTCCCAGGTGACTTTATTAACATGTTAGTTTTCGCAAACTGTATGTAAAAGGTATAATAGTTTCTTCTAGTATCCATCCTAGGAATACAGAAATTTAATTTAGCCGAGATAAATGAACAATCTATCATGCTTTGTATTAATTTGAATAAAACAGTTAACGCAATTTTTCTCCGTCTAAGATCAAGAGATGACATTTCAAATGTGTCACGTAGTACAATATTGGGAAAACCTCTGGCAGGGTATTCTCTATAAGTTTTAAACCAAAGAAATTTCAAGAACTTCCTTAGAACATTTTCAATCTGATTTTTATAATAATCGTGATACGGCATCCCAATCAGTGTACAGTATTCAAGTTTTGACTAGCAAAGAATACAGAGTTTTGAAAGCATTAATATTGGAAAAATGTTTGCGCTGCCTAGTCCTTAACCACACCATAATATTTGCCGAGAGTTAGAGCTAGCTAGGGCTGTGCTCCCCTTGTAAGGGTGCGGTACATTGTAATCAAAAGGTATCTATCCTATATTCGTTTTTCTGAGTTTTCTGTTACATTGACACGTCACTTCAGTCATTACAATCAGAAACAGTAACAGGCAGGGCCGGACTGGCGAAAAAATTCAGGCCGGGAAAGAATGACGAGGCGGGCCAACAAATATTGACTCTTACAGACCCGATTTCAGTGCCGGTTTTACATGGGTGCTATTGGGTGCTGTAGAACCGGGCGGTAAATTCTTCTAGGGCGGCGCGCGGAGCGCGCTATTATAACTCTAGCGGTCACATACGATATTTGTATTACTCACACTCACACTTTAATAAAGTTGGCAAGACGACGAAGTAAGCATATTATCATGTCCGGCTATTTCCTGACGTCTGACAGACCTAAGCAGGCCGGATATAATAGTATATTATGTTAATTAGGAGTAAAAGTGATAGTTTGTGTGGCGAGACCGGACGCGTCTGACTGACGTGCCTAAGCGAGTCAGACAAGTCCAAGCGAGGCACACAAAGTCACACAGGTTTGATGAAAACGAAAAAAGGTAAAGGTTCCAGGTAAGTTCAATTCCCCCAACTGGGGGCGGGGCTACTATAGGGACCTTGCTTCCGTCTTCAGCCAAGAATGGAAATTATAGGATGGGTACGAGAAAGGAGGGTCTCTAGACTCTTCGAGGAGACTCCTGCCAGCTGTCCAGCACCTAGTCACCCAGAAGGATCACCTAGGCCGTACGACGACGATTCCCAGTACCTAGTTAATAGGAGAGCTAAAACGAGCTCGCAGACGACGATTCCCAGTACCTGGCTACCAGGAAGATTAAAACGAGCTCGCCGGCGACGATCCCGTCCATGAGCCAATTTCCCCGCACCAGGACAACGAAACCGACGTAATTAAACGCATTAATTGCGCTCAGAACGGCTCAACACCATCGAAGCTGAGAACGCACACTAGGAGGTCCAGCACCTAGCATCAGAGGCCGGCGTCCATAATTACGCGCACTCGCTAAGGGAGCAACTTGAAGGGGATCATCGCCAGCAAAGGCCAGCTGGTATTCAATCGTAATCCACTCACCTGGAGGTGCGAAGTTTCTAACTAAGGTAAAACCAGATGAGCCCGCCGAACGCCCGTAATCCCGCTACAGTATAACTGCAGGCCGCGATAAACACTAGTTGTACCAGGTATGAATATAATTTAATATGATATTGCCCGCAAGTTCGTCTACGCAAAAGTTTAAAATCTAATTTGATGTTTATATGCCGCCATTAGGCAGATTCTGCTAACGTCTGCCAAGTTTTTGCCTCCAGACCCGAAAAACTGCTTACAGGACATTAGACCTGTTCCATACCTAGGCTAGTTCAAAAGAGACTGAGACGGCACGATTCCCAGTGAGTGAGACGCCTCGTTAGAAGAATTCTGTTAATTTTACAAGCATTGTTACATTAAGTAACAAACGACTTCCGGGATTGGACCGTGTCATGATTGAGATCGAAGAACTTCGTTTGTCACTTAATGACAATGGTTGTGAAAGCCTCAAAAATCAGCATTGTTACATTTTTATTTCTTGTCTGATCGAATCTAATTTAATTTGATGTATCTAGCTAAACATATTATACGCTTATAAAATTTGGTACTTTGGTTTTTCTGAGCTGCCCGGGGCCGATGTCATTCCGGCAATTGTAGCCAGCATTTTAATCATTGTAAATTAATTTAAAATAGCCCGTTCAGGCTACATATAAAAGATTCGGAGAATGAGTCTCCTTTACTTAAGAGAGTTGATACCACTGAAGCCCTAAAACACGCTTTAATAAAAGGATGTTTCAACAAATATCTCAAGATAGAGAAGAAAAAGGTGTTGTGTGGGTTGAAGCGGCTTCTTTTGCCGAGAAATTAAATCTTCTTGAAAATGGCATTCCTTCAACATTTTGATTGAACACTTTGCACAGAACTAATGATGTAAATAAGGTCCTTCAACAAGAGAATATAGATATGAGTACCACATCCAACCTTTTATCTCCATTGGCCCAGTACTTTCAATATCGCCGAAATGAGTTTGGTCAATATGAATCCAAATAAATAGCATTAACAGGCAACAAAAGCTGCATGGAAGGACGAAGCACTAAAAGAAATAGCCACATAATGGAACCAAATACAGAAGTTATTTTAAGAGTAAAACCTAGAGGGAAAATAAGAACACATGGTTACCTTCCAATTCTTGATAATCTTCAGTCTGAAATTAATCGTAGATCCGAAGTATAAAAAACATGTTCAGATTTGTTTAAATTTTTGTTTAAATTAAAAAAGTAAATGATAAAGATGTAGTGCAGCTGTGTCGAACGGCATGAAAACGTGTTTCGTGCAGTTGCCATGAACCAAGAAATGTAAAATCTAAGTGTATAGTACGTTACTTTATTTATTTTTATTTAGCGTATGGAATGTATACAATACGATCACAGTAAAAAGATTACAAAAAAAAACAATGCACAATACAATACAATATACATCTATATGTCAATGTCTAAATTACTTAGCCATTCAATTGCGTCGGGTGTACATAGCGCAAAATCTTCAAGCTGACCAGGGTAGGCACGATTGGGGCATGTTGATACTATATGGCGGATGGTTTGTCGTTCGGCTCCACAATCACATTGTGGGGATTCCGCTCTTCTCCACATATATAAGGAGTCAGCACACTTGCCATGCCCAGTTCGCACTCTGTTTAGTTTCGTCCAGAGCCGGCGTGGTAGCTTTGATCCGTGGGATCCTTGAGTTGGATCAGGTATTCGGATGTAATCATCAGCTGAACCTTCCGTCCATGCATCGGTCCATTCATTCACCACTCTAAACTCTTCAGCTACTTCCATTGCGCTCTTGATAGGGGGGTGTCTTGATTTAAGTCGTTGGTTCTGTCGTGTAATATATGGGATATCATGATGGATTGGCAGGCGGTCGTTGGCAGTTATCTTTTTGTATTCTCTGACCAGAGCTGCTGTTCGTCGGATTCCAGGTGGTGCGATACTACTGAGGACAGGAAGCCATCGAATTGGTGTTGGTCGTATGGAACCAGAGATTACCCTCATTGTTTGGTTGAGTTGGGTGTCAATACTCTTCTTGACATGTGCGCTATTTATCCAGACAGGCGCACCATACTCTGCTACTGAATAAACCAAGGCTAGGGCCGCTGTTCGTAAGGTGGTTGCATCGGCGCCCCATGTTGTGCCACAGAGCTTTGATACGAGGTTGTTTCGCGCTCTCAGTTTCCCAGATACATTCATAAGATGTTGTCTGAACGTTAGTGTTCGGTCGAGAGTCACACCGAGGTACTTAGGGCTGCTGTTGTGGTTAAGAGTTCTACCATTAAATTTGACATGAAGCTTATCGTTTGCTTGGCGGCTAGAGAGGTGGAAACAACATACTTCTGTTTTCGATGGATTTGGACATAGCCTCCACTTTTTAAAATACCCATTTAGGTTGGCCAAATCTTCGTTCAGGGCCTGTTCTGTTGGTGATTTAAGTTTATGTTGAAAGGACATTGCAATGTCATCCGCATAAACGAACTTCCTGCATTTAGTTTCAGGTAGATCTGCAGTATAGAGGTTAAACAAAAGTGGGGCTAGAACTGATCCCTGGGGAAGTCCGTTATTGAGCATTCTGATCTTGCTCTCAGCGCCATTTATATATACTTTGAACAATCTGTTCGTTAGGAGATTATTGATTAGCGTCGATATTTTGAGGCACGGTATGACTCTAAGTAGCTTATATATAAGGCCCTCTCGCCATACCGTGTCATATGCTGCTGTGAGGTCTATGAAGGCTACTGATGTTTTTTGCCCTTTCTCAAATCCTGCTTCAATGTGTGTGGTTAGTGATAAAACTTGGTCAGTGCAGCTACGTTTTACTCGAAATCCAGCTTGTTCAATTGGGATTGTGGCGTCTATATGGAGGGTCATACGGTTAGACAGTAATCTCTCCAGTAATTTGTAGCAGCAACTTAGGAGGGCTATAGGTCTGTAACTTTCGGATAATTCCTTCGCTTTGCCTGGTTTTAGAATGGCGATGATTTTAGTTTTCTTAAACTCCGCTGGTAAGATGCCAGTCCTGAGTATGTTGCTATAGAAACTTGAGAGCCATTGGCGCACTTTTGTGCCACAGTTTACAAGAAATTCCGGATAGATTCCGTCAAAGCCTGCTGCCTTTCCCGTTTTGGTGTTCCTGAGAGCATTATCTACTTCGCTGGTAGAGAAGTCTCGTGAGAGTTCTGATGCAGCAGGTGTTAATTTTTTGAGATTCTTAAGAGACTTTTTAACAGTTCTCGTGTGCTCTTTGTCTGAGGGAGCACGAGATACGTTCACTATACGACCTGCTATTTCATTAGGGTTTATGGGTATTTTCTCAGCGGTGTTTCGATTGCATGCTCCCAGTTTGCGTAGCAGACCCCATGCTTTGCGACTTGATCGGGAAAAGTCCATATCCTCAAGGGTAGAGTTCCATTTATGTAGTCTGGTGTCATCCAGAGATCTCAGCAAATTGTCGGCGATTTCAGGCTCTGCTGATTTCTCGAACTCCTCAAATAATCGTTGGCTTTCTGTTGACCATCCGGGTATGTATTCCTTTCGGTAGCCCCGAGGGATGTGCTTTTTGGCTACTGATGTGACTAGGCCAACAAATCTGGAGTAGTTTTTGGCTTTCGGTTTAATGCGATGAATGGAGTTATCAAGATCTTCTGCAAATTTGGTCCACTTTGCTTTATTGAAATTCCAACGTGGCCTGGGGGTTGACTCAACCAGTGGTATTTGGATACCTACTTCGACTGTGACAGGGCGGTGTTGACTATGAGGAAAATCGGAAAGCACCGCTCTGCTCGTTGGTAGAGGCTGCGACAGTGAATTGCTTGAAACAAAGCAGAGATCAGGTGTGTAGCCCTTTCGCCACCTTCTTGAGAAAAACGTATGCCTGTCTTTGGCATTGTAGACCAGAGTTAGGTTATTTGATTCGGCCCAATCTATAAGGTTGTCTCCATTATCGTCGTTATGTTTATAGCCCCAGGAATTATGGTGGCTATTAAAGTCTCCGATATAGACTATGCGATGGTCTGTTGGTGCTCCATCAATAACATTTGGAGGCCACTTGATTGCAGGAGGCTTATATATGTTCACAATGAGCAGGTCATTAACTTTGGTAGTGATCTTGAAGATGTCACCATTTGAACTACATCCGATATGCTCCGCATCTATTCCGTTTCTCACATATGTCGCATTGCCATAGACATCGCTGTACGTGGCTCCAATGATGTAATATCCAGGGACTTTTCCTCTTTTGTTGAGGTCAGCTTCAGATCCTGCGTGCGTTTCTTGGATGGCTACTACGTCAATTGTATTTTTAGTCAGTATTTTTCCTAGGGTTTCACTCTTTGCTCTACTGATACCCTCTATATTAAGTTGGCAAATTCTTAGTGTTGGTCCGATATGCCTCGTCAATTGGCGCTTATAAGCACCGTTTGCGGGTTCCATATATCACAGTAATCTGTGAGCAATCTGTGAAAACGTATTGTTAGCCAGGGAAGTAAAAACTTGTCTAGTCTGGTCTGGCTTCCAATGTTGCTAGCCCTTTAGCGTTACCCAGGGTGCACGTGTAGTGTTTTACTACGGACGCGAGCTAGCTTTGCACCCCAGTACGTTACTAAATGAGCTCATAAAAGTGAATTTCGGGATGTGACAGTTCTAGAGAAAGGGTTAATTGTGCGCGTGCGGTTAAGAACGATCTGTAATGTTTGAGTTGTGTCGTCGAGTAAGAATGCAAACTAGCTTTCCCAACGTCACGATGCAATTTCTAGCACAGCATCATTCATACCGCCGGCGCAGGAATATTGGCCTACAAAAGATAGAGTTGCGTAAGTACTCTTTTGCATCACAGAACAGGGGCAATAATCGGACAAGCATTTGTCTCGACTAACAATAGACCAGGTGAAAGGAAAAGTCAATCCTGCTGGACAATACAACCATAAACGGCCGACTCGACTATCAATGAGTTAGACGAAAGAGAAGAGTAAACCCATTGCTAGGACAACGAACAATAGGATTGCGTTATTAGTTTTAAACGTAAAATATTCCTAGTATATTAGTGATATTAGGATATTATAAAAAAACAGGAATAGCAACCTAATGTTTAAGAATGTTATTTTTTTTTTCTTACTTTATTCTTGTAATTAAAAACCAAATATTAGCTTTTTGGTTTGAGTGTGCACATTAATAGTTTTGATTCTTTTATTTTTATTGATGTATGTATTCTGTAAAGTTATCTATAATAAATAGTTTTGGATTTCGGAATTATTTTTTTAAAATAATATTCAAATTCAAGTTCAGATTGTTTAAATTACTAATTTGCAAAAACATAGGTATGGGCGGCGGGCAGAAGTAGCACCGGGCGCTAAAGTACCTTAAACCGGCACTGCCCGATTTTATCACATTCTAAGAACTATTGAACACACCAACATTGTATTTGACGAGAAATCCATGCATCGGCAGAGCAAACTTGTCAATAACTCTTCACTCTTTGATTAAATTGTTCACAGCTCAAAGATGAAAAGGTGAAAAATACAACTCTGTATTTATGCACAAAACACGTATTTAAAAACGACCATAAGTGATTGACACATTATAAAAAAATATTGGCTCAATCGCAATACAGTAGAATAGATAATATTAGTATGTATTTAAACGAATATACGAGAAGCGTTCAAATATGAACGATAATTTGAATTGCGCGCCAAAAGACAAAGACATGCGCAGAAGTTTTATACATTAATTAATGCTCTGGAATATGAAAATTATCAATTTACTCAATAATAAACTGTGATTGCGGCAATCATTTTATAACAAAACATAGCTATACATACTCACCAAATTAGGGTATCCTATACTGTCACAATACGTGTTTACAGTAGAGGGTTTAATGGAAAGAAGCCATGCCACATCTCTGCACAAAATTGTTTTGACGTAGATTTACACCTGTCAGTCATAAACTAATCCTGCTTTTGTTATACAAACACTTATTGTTGGTAACCTGCAATATTTCACCTGCGGCGAAACTTTTTAATGCTAAACGGCCTACCTGCTGGTTGGTCGCTCAAACTTGGCAACACAGGAGCAGCAACTCCCATAAAATTTACATTGTCCTATGCTTGCTGTACTGCAAACCCACCTTGAGACGGTCTATAGAGTTTGGTGAAACTTTGTTTCGATTCTCAACACAAATGAACAAATTTTGGACAGATGTACATGTCACCATGATCATCGATAACTACTAGCTGAATCGTCTCTGCACTGTAATGGTCTCTAATGCTGCCCCCCTACCTTTGCCCCTGTTGGTCAGTTGCAATATGCATGCTGCTTAAACAGAAATATTTAGTAGCAGGTCTCCTCCTGTATCAGCTGTCCCCAGTCTCCCCTACTCTATACACCAGCGGAGTTTTTAGCAGATTATACATCCAATTGAAGAAAATATTTTCGATTTGCGTTTTGCAAGAAGTTCCACAGAAAGTTTATGTGGCAATAATTTCAAAATTGAATTGGATTCGATTTATTAATTCAAAATTGTTAAAAAAAATGTATACATGACATGGCAGTTAATTCATATTTTATTTAAAAAAAATGTATACATGACATGGCAGTTAATTCATATTTTATAACTAAAATTTTAATAAAATATTTGTAATATATATCCAACATTTTTAAAATATCTAGAAGCCACGAAAAAGGTGGGTACCTACATTACAACCATTACTTTATTAAATACATTTTTTTAGAAATATGTTTTAATAAAACATAATTGTATAAAATAAAATACAAATTCCTTGCACCTTCATAAAACATCCAACAAGAAAAAGTAAAAAATAGTTCTTAAATATTATATGAAGTGCCTAAGTATATAAGTACTTTATTTCATATACACTTTAATAGTGACGTGCACTGCATCAGAGGCTTCAAAACAAGTTGGAAGGTCCTTTAGCATAATACTATTTTGTTTACAATCTGATGAAAGAAAGAATTCCTTTGATTTGAGCGAGCAGTGGACATGTTCAAATGTTGCACTGGCAACAAATTTATTTGGATCTACACTAGAGCTCCAAAGTCGAAAGAAGTGTGATGATGGTGATCCACTTCTTTCTAATACGATAATCTCATTATCGACGATAGTGAATTCATAGTTGGTTTTAAAATTAACACTTTTGAAAATGGTTGTATAACTGTACTTTTCAACAAAATACCTAAACTTATGTGTATTTAAATGCTTAACAGCTTCAGTTTGGGCAAAAGTTGCACTACATTGGCGGTCATTTTGAAATTTCGAAATAACACAACGATACTGACGCAGTTGGCATGTTCTTTGATGCCGCTGAATAGTATCTGATGCTCCTATAAAGTTGCAATTGCGCCAGCAACATGGATAATTCGCTTTAGCCATGAGTTGTTGCAGAGCAATATTTTTAGATGGAAGGGAGTCTTCATTATGGCAACTAAAACATATGGTACCTGTTGTACACTCAAACACAGGTGGCATAAGAAAATTTTGGCAACTATGGCATCGTATTTTCTCAAGCAATTCGTAATCAACCAGAGGGTTTTCTATAGCACTGTTTGGTTTGGAAAATGTTATAGTGAGCTGAATAATAACAGAAACAGGAGTGTTCAAGATTTCCAAATACTTTCCAATGTTTAAAATGGTGGTGTCTCTGGTATCAAATAAGTGATGACTGTACGGAATGCATTTACATCCCTTTGCATAGACAGAATAATCTGGATCCAAATCATTAGTCAACCCAATATTACAGAATGGACTGTTTGCCGATGGCTGGTAATATCTGATAGTGTAATAAAGAGTTTTAATGGTAGCACTGTAAATATATGCGAGAAAAAAAGGAATACCATCCTTTAACATCACCAAAAATTCCTTTTTGTCCTTATTTACTTCCAGTTTGAATTGATGCAAGTTTACAAGATGACATGGATGTTTTAGAGCAAAATGAGAAGCTATTTGGAAGATTGGTCCCCTCCATGAACATACGCTAGTCAACAACATCGGACACTCAACATGGCGGTATTGACACTGAAGTTCGTGATTAATTGAACTGCCAAAAATCAGTTTTTCTTTGCATCCATCGGCTTCAAATTTGCAGGGGAAGTAAGTATTGCTTATGAGTTCTTCTAACTGTAGTTGTCTGAACTGCTTATTGTCACATAAAGATGAGCAACGACCGCAGATGCTGTTACCATCAGACGATACTGTAACTGGTTTGCAGGACAGATACCCGCAGCAAATGGAACAGCGTAAGAGCTCTATATCGATAGTGGACATCATATCTGGTCAGTGAGACTCCTATAACAAATATTCAAAATTAAATAAAATTCCAATACTTTTCAAGTGATTTGAAGTGATCTCTGTGTTAGTTATATTATAATAAATTTAGATTATTTCTGTACTTGCTTGAACAAAAAATCTGAAAATATTTTCTTATGTAAAAAAGAGAGGTACAAAATGATTGTGCCAGAAAGGATCAGTCAACTTGGAGTCCTTATGTAGAGACCATTAATTGGGAAAATTTTAGTTCTTGACTTACAAGGACAATACAGTAAGTACAGTTTTGATTATTACAGATCAAAATTTTGATTTTAAACTAAAATAAATTTGAAACACTAAAATATAAAGCTCATGTGATACAATATAAGAGTAGTGGGGGGTTTCAAGCAATAAAATGTGTAATGTGGTTACAAGAAAAAATACCAACTAATTGTAATGGGCAGGGCCGTAACTAGACAAACTTTTATTGTAGGCAAGCCAACATTTTTGCGCCCCTCAGTACACTAACGATATATGTGACAAAAACTACTTTATGACTTCTAAATTTATCTCCGGATATATGATATAATGTATTCAAAACAAACAGGTAATATTAATAATAATGGTGAGGCAATAACACCCCATGAAGGAGCTTGGTCTGGTATTCAAAAATAAATCCAACATTTTTAATACAAAAGTTTTAAAAACAAACAACTAAATGTTAAAATAACAAAATGCAACACAAATAAAATAAGAACAGAAAACAAGACTATAAAACAATTCTAATAACAAAAATCAGAAAAGGCCTTTACTAAGCACTTCCCTCGCAAGTGGACGTTATAACACTAAATAATTTTAAAAATCAAAGGAAACTATAGGGGCAAAAATATCTTAACGTTCCCAATAATACTCAAACAAAAGAAAAAACTTGCTAATGCAAATTATATGTCAATTTTAAAATAAAATAAAACATTACCGATGCTGGGATTCGAACTACAGCGCTTGCGAATGCAATTTTGGTTTCACCCGCGTGTTCAACTGAATCATTCAGGATCTGTAGGAACTGTGCGATGCGCGGCTATATTAAACTATATTAAACTTATTCTTGCCTCTTTTTGACTCTTTACATTAATCCTCTAACTGTTGGGTCCCATTTTCTTCAAGTCTAAAGGCTGAGGTATGTGCAAATGATTACTTTTATCTATTTCTAATTTAAAGCAAAAATAAACAAAAATGTATTTTTTAAGGTGCTCACCCCATGTAGGGTCCAAAATATTTCCTTTTTCTTCAATAAAAACCTGAGCTATGTGCAAAATATTACTTTCATTTAAGTAATAGTTCCTGAGTTAAAGCAAAAATTGAAAGTATTTTACTTTTTTAGGGTGTTCACCCTGGATATATTTTACCGAAATCTTCTCGGTTTCATGCCAGGAAGACAGGAAGGCAGATTATATCTGCATGCAAAATATCATCTTCTTCCGACAATTAGTTTTTGAGTTATACAGGCAAAAGAGAGACAGGCAGGCATATGAAATTGAGAAAACCTGTTTTTTGTCATCTAAGGGCCCTGAAACGTGAGGATCTGAAGAAATATTGAAAAGTGATTTTTTTGCGATTACAATACATACTTTCTTCGTCTTTTAGACGAGGGAAGTAAAAAGTGCATATTATTATGTAGTCAGTAGAACATTTTACAACATGTGGTGTACCTGAGTCTCTGCGTTATCATTTCATCGGCACCGACCGAGCGCATTTCTCCCAAAATCAGAATGCCACTGCGTTATTTATAATGCAACGATAAGCATATGTATTTATCAGTGAACGCGAGTTCGAATCCCACTGGCTGCAATGATTTTTAGATTTTCAAATTCATATAATTTGCATTATTAAGTGTTTCAGTGTTATTAACAGCATTAAGTTACTTTGACTTATTTTGTAGATAATTTTGAAGACTCTAACCATAATTCGATCTAGCAAAAGTTATTTTTCTTGCAGCGCGCTTGCTGCATTAAAGACGTTTAAAAAAAATTTTGGTAACTTTTTTATGTACCATCGGCTGCATAGCAAACTGGTACAGCTAGTTTTAGGATGGTTATACAACGTATGAATAATATGTTGGTGGCACTGTAAGTATATGTCAAATTCGAGGTTAGCAGGTTAGGTTTTGCGTCAGTTTGTATTAAAATTGAATTCGACATAGACTTATACTGCCACCAACATAAACAGTGCCAACCTAAGAAAAAAAAATCACAACCATTTATGGACAGCCGGTATTTACAACGTGATTTTTTTTCCGTCGGCACCTAGTATGAGCCTTACATCAGACCGATTTTCATAATTTTCTTTTAATAAAATCTGCCATCGTGTAGGATCACAGAAGTGTCTTAAATTGGAGAAATTCTAGCTGGCAAGTAATTGTAGCGAAAAATGCTATAGTAGTGGAACAATTAAACTCTCGAAATCGGTCTGTGGTGTTCTGCTGATTGTTGCAATGGGCGACTGTACCAGCATGAGCCCAAAGCAGTGAATGTAGATGTAATATCAAAGAATATATTCTTTGGTAATATGTGCAATCAGTGAAACCGTTCCAACAGTTGTGTTTAAAATCATCACTGCTGTATTACAGTCAGTTTTAACAATGCAAACAAATTTACAGTTAGAATAAGGCTACCAATGCGGTGGGCTAAAATGCTAATAATTTGATTTAATTGATATAGGTGGGAATTCTAAAACAAACGCCGTTACAATCTGGTAGACATATAACATTCCCTTTGCAAATTGCACAAGGTAAAATCGTTAATATTACAAATGAATTTTCTTTGTTTTCTTTTATTAATACGAAAGAAATTCTTTTTTTCAGTGCCATTTTGGCGCCTCTTGCTGCTTGCGCCTGTAGGCGGGGGCCTACCTTGCCTATACCTAGTTACGGCCCTGGTAATGGGCGACTATAACAGTAGCATTGGCTGAAGAAAGATTGAGAAGCACCTACAGTTGGCCCTTATGGGTACGGTGACAAAAACAAAAGGGTTGACAAACTAATAAGTTAACAATCTACAGCACCTTTTCAAAAAAAAGGCAAGAAAAAGATAGACCTGGTTATCACTAGTGATGTGGATCGGGTAAATACCCAGTGGGTAGGGTATTTATAAATGGGTAGTTACCCCTGCCTCGGGCAAATAACTAAAAACTGGGTATTTATCAAATTTGTAATATTCAGAAAGCTAAGCAACCTTTTACTCACATAATAGTGTTAGCTTAGTAAAATAAACGAGATAAAAATAAATGCTTGGAATATTTTATGTAAAATAACAGCTTAAATGAAACATTTAATAAGTACATATTTACCCAGGTAAATTTATCATTTATCGGGGGAAAACATTGTAGCTGCCGAAAGTTATAGAAGTAAAGCATCAGACGCAATAAATTCCGTCCATCAGAATATGTATGTATGTATGTATGTATAATCTGTAACCTCATTTACCTTGCGGTGTAGAGGCTAAAAAAAATTGAGGGACTTTGTGATGAATCTGACTCCGGAGATTGGGATGATTTATGTTGTTTGTACTTCACTATTTCCCGACTTGTTTCCATTTTTGAAAAAGGAACTTCCCATTAACTCTAAGAAGAAATCCTTATGTTTACTAACATTAATAATAATTGGAGAGCGCATTCTAGGGCAATTGTCTAATTCAAATTTTTTTAGGCCCATATATGGGACTTCAACAGATACTTGTTTTATACAAAAACAAGTTTTTTAATGCATGTATTAAAGCCTAACTGTCTAAAATTTTAAATAAACGCCTAAACAACTTTATGTACTGCCTAAAATGGCGTTTTTGTTTTTCGAATTTAATAAGTGATTCAGAAACCTTGGCCACCTTCGTGAGACTGCTTTTTGTTTGAGTGATGTGACTTTTTTTATCTCAAAGCCCTAAGCGAGCATCCAAAATTTTTGAATCGAAGTTCATGAATGTCAGCTGTAAGTGTCTTTTTTTGTTGGAATACGTTTATAGAACGGTTCTAAGTGAATCTTTACAAGAGTCTCTACATAACGACAACACTCGAGCGAAGTTTCTGATCTCACCCAGCAACAATGCCGATCATCACAATTCGTTAAAACTCCTAACCACACAAATATTTAACAATCGCTAAATACGTATATCGACAGCTAAGCTGTCATTTTCAATAGCCTTGGAGCGAAACTAAGCACGACAAAGTTGGCCGAAGATACGCCTTTCACCAAACCACCCCAGACTACAAAATTGCACGTTTAAAATTCCAGAATTCTGGCCAGTCTTAAAAGTCAAGGGCCCAATGAAAAGTACATCGAAATTTCGTTTCACGCGGCTACAAAGGGCCTAGAAAAAATTGGAGATATTCAGGCTATGAAGTTACTCGAGTTCAAACTATAATATTCAAAATTTATTAGGGAACCTAAAAGACAAAGACTTTACAGACATCTGGAATTGACGAAATTAAATGTTCTCATTGTGATTCTAAATATATTGGGCAAACACGTTTTAATTTTGGTACTAGGTTGAAAAAGCATATAGCTCATTTTAGATTCAACAGATTTGAAAAATCTAGTATTGCCAACATATTTACGAAACGGGTAATATTATTACGGAAACTGACCTAAAAAATATAAAGGCGTTAATTTCAACGAAGCAGCTAAATTCTATTGAAAGTTTGACTATTTTTACGAATCAAGATAATAAACTTTTGAAAAAAGATGGGGGACTCATTCCCCGCTCTGATATTTACGCTCTATTGATGTTATTGTTATTATTATTATTAATGCCTTTATTAATTTTTTATCAACTACAATAACAACATTTATTTATATCTGAGGCGAAGTTCAGCCTAGGCGCCATGTCAGCGCCCGCTGCTCTTCCACTTAACCCCACTCTGATATTTACGCTCTATTGCAGTTGACACCTGATTGGCCGCTCACAGTACGCCCTCTGAGTTAGACAGTATAAATAGCTTTAAAATGCGCGCGAGTGCTGACTTTCATGGGTGATTTGGTGAAGAGGGTCATGTGTGTCGAGTTTAGTTTCTCTCCAAGGCTATTCAAAATTTAACCTTTTTTTTGCTGTTTTCGTCTTGATTAATTAAATTACATTACATCTTGATCGCCATGCCTAAACAGAAAACCGCATTGAAGGAAAAAATTAAAAAGTGGTTGAAAGAGTTGAACGATACACAGGTGTTTCAACAAAACACATTCAATGAGTGTAACGTTTGCTCTTGAATTAAATTCTTATTATACTTAAAATGTATTTGAATTTAATTCATCGCCCTATCAAGCGTTGAATCTATTCGCCGCGCGAAAAGGCGATAACAGAATCCCATCCACTATACGCAAAGCGGCGCTGAAGAACCGACGAAGTCGTTCCCTTTCGACTTAAAGCGGGGAGCAAACTTACCGATGCCGATGCCGACCTGCCATTCCCAGAGTCTTGAGATTACCTGGCCCGTCTTGTTCCCAATCCCTCTCCTTGCCTTCCTGTTCATTCTGTACTGGCAGCGCTTACTGTCTCGCAGAATAAACTGCCAACCCTTATCCAGAAGGTACTAAGGGAGATGGCAGCGCTTACTGTCAGCCTAAAGTATCCTTAACTTCCCTGTAGTTCACCCGAACAGACCACCTTTATTTAACTATACCGATTTAATTCTCGAGCCCGTCCAGGGAGCCAATAGTTCACTAAATTTAATTTTGGTTAACGTTAAAGCACGCAGAATTTCCCATCGCCGCCGCTACAGTCCCGAAGCTACCACCTAGATATTGTCCCACTAGAAACTCACTTAAAGAACCTGACTTTAAACGTAAGAAAACGCTGCCCGGAAAGCGAGTTCACCGCCATTCGAATGCTGAAACTTCGCTTATCAGCGAAAAATCAAAGGCTGTCGACCTGCTGGAACTAAAGCCGCGGCCGCCTCCGGAATAACGCGGTGTATACCTAGGATAGCAAGGAACCACGCTGCAGGCTTTAAAACTAAAGCTGGCTCCAGGTAACTTAAAAACTCGCTAAATAACACTGCAAATTCCAGTCACCGAGCTTTGTCAAAAATTCAACGCCGAAGTTCAAATCGGCGTATACAAGAGAGCTACGAAGACCATTTTCCCAAGAAGCGACATGCGTGCCGATCGCCCGAGTCAAGCGACCTACCTGATCCCTTTTCTGGAAAGTCCTGCGTGCGGCTTAGCAGACAGTTCCCGGGAGCCCGTATTACGCTACGCATCTTGGGTTGCGGCCCGAGCCAGGCAAACGAACACCGCCCCAGAAGTATTCAATTGTTTAATTCATTCCTGACTTATTAATGAACATATCTAAAAACATGATATTTATTTTGATAATTATCCAGTGTTTTTACTTATCTATCATATATTTGAGTGAACGTATTTCTCCGATTTGAGCTAAACCCGAAGTAATAATTTTGGCGCCCATAGTAAAGGGGGTGAAACGTCACAAGAGTAGTGGTTTTTGCAAAGCTTGTGCTAAAGTTGTAAATAAAAAATAATATTAATATTGCTAAATCATGTTGTAATGCCATTTTAGTTTGCATGTACGAAGAAATGTCATATTGAAGAGCATAGCATGTAAGGGGACCCATTCTTAGACAAAAAGTTCAATAATCATACCGACAAACATTGCAACGTGAGTGCCCCCAAGAACTAGATAAAGCCAAAATATTCAGAAATGTGTTTTGCTTTTCTTGCTGCCAACATACCGTTGTATAAGTTAAAGAACGATAACTTGATAAACTTCCTGGAAAAACATACGAATAAAAAAGTGCCATGCAGACTCAATTGCATACTTTAGGTTTTAGTGCCTAAACCTGACATTGTTGTTGCCTAAATATGGAGCCTATTCTAACTTCACGGCCTAAAATCCGCGCTCTAATAATAATACTATATACTTACAGACATATTAAGAATCAATCTTAATAACTCCAATAATATCACAAAATTATATAAACAACGTTGTATACTGATTGGGCCATAATTATATATATTATATACAGGGTGTTTCAAAATTGCACAGAACAAACATAAGGGCGTTATTCTGCATAAAAAAATAAGAGAAAAAATCTAATAAACATATGTCCTAAACCAGACATATTAAGAATCAATCTTAATAACTCCAATAAAATCACAAAATTATATAAACAACGTTGTATACTGATTGGGCCATAATTATATATATTATATACAGGGTGTTTCAAAATTGCACAGAACAAACATAAGGGCGTTATTCTGCATAAAAAAATAAGAGAAAAAATCTAATAAACATATGTCCTAAACCATCCATTTTAAAGATATCCTTGATCAAAGAATTAAAGATAGCAATTCGTTTGATAATGAAAACACAAAACACCAGCTTATTAAATCTAAACGTTTTAAAAACGAATTGCTATGTTAATTCTTTGATCAAGGATATGTTGGAAATGAATGATTTTAGGACATATGTTTATTAGTTTTTTTCTTATTTTTTAGTGCAGAAAAACGCCCTTATATTATTGTTGTGTGCAATTTTGAAACACCCCGTATATAATAGTAATGAGATAGCATGTACAAAAGCACAGAACACTTGAGTAAGAAAGAGATAACTTTACAAAAATGTTATTTTTGTAGGCATATTTAGTTTGTATATGCCATTATTAAAATGAGCGTAAAGTCTACTCAAATATTTGTTTCCATGTTCATCTCTTTCTTACTTAAGCTTTGCATTTTGTTGTTATTCATGCTATCTTATTGTTACATGTTACATCTAATTATGGCCCCATTGGTATTTTGGGCACTAAATGCTATTTTATTCTACATTTTTATAAAATTCGAATGGAACACCTTCACTTACCAATCAATTATACTGGTTATATTAGCTGTGTGATATTTGTAAATCAAGCTATAAATACCCACGTAAATACCCATTTTGAGTATTTACTCCAGGTATTTACCCCTACAAATAACTACCTTGTTAATTTACATCACTAGTTGTCATCAAACGCGAAGTACAAAAACAAAATAGATTTCATACTAACTAATGAAAAAGGTAGGGCAGTAGATAATTGATTGATTGGTAGATTTGACTTGAAAAGCGCCTAATGGTTACTATCAGCAACGTTCATAATAAATAAAGCTTTTGAGAGATAACAATAACCATTGAAAATAATACAAAAAATGCAAACAATAATTAATGGGATGAAAACATCCCTAGCACCTACCTTTAACAAATACAGGTTGAAAATTCGAGAGCAAACAATGCAAGAAATGTAGGTATTATTATTTGAAATCGGCAGTGAAGCACGCCGAAATCGTCATTAAAATACGAGACATCAGCAGTGAAGTAATCCATTGCTTTTACGACTTTTTGTAGGCGGCTGGGCAATAAGTAAACGTCAACCGACGTCAACATAACCTACAAAAGTTGGTTAAAATGTTGTAATTTCTCGATTTAAAAAAAAACATGGTGTCCACCTCGACACTGAAGTTCTTTTTAATCCCTCATGTGGCTTATTTGCCTTGGTCCTACGGGCCTCGGCAACTAAATCCACATTCGTGATAAAAAGTTAAAATTCAGTGCCTTGGTATACAAACTAGTGATGTAAAAAAAAACCGTTCGTTTTTTTTTAAAAAAACCTGTTTTTTTTTTGTAAAAAAAACCAAGCGGTCTGTTTTTTTTAAATGCGTTTTTTTCAGAATTAAAGTGTAGTGAATAACAAGTAATTTGTTTGAAAAAACAAAAAAACAGATATTTTTAAATAAAAATTATATATTTCGTAGGTAAAGTGAATTATAGAATTTACAATAACAATAAAAAGCAAATATATCTAAAGAAAAATAGAAAAATATCCAAATTGGATATACAGGGTGTTTAGAAAGTCGACGGAAAAATTTCTAGGGGGAATCCTTGGCCCAAAATATGATGATTTAACTCAACTTACCTATATACAAAGTTGCTTGGTTTAGCCGCTAGAGGGCTTTAAAGAAGATTAGTTTTTTTAAATTTTTTCAAGTAAGTCGAAAAATCTTTGATGGATTTTATTCATTTTTTGGCCATGCGTTTTTACCAGTAAACTTAAGCTTTTTTTGGAATAAACCCTAATTTCGAAAATTATAAGGTGTTTAAAAACGTTGTCACAATTAATTATCCATCCATATTTTTTTAACCCCCTGTATAATCACTACCAATGTTTTTTTGTGGATAGCTACTTTGATTTATAAGCTATTTCCTCTCTTAAGAAATTTTAGTTGGGTAAACGGTTTAGCAACAAAAAAATATTTTATAAATCCCTACAAGCCTGAATCAGCAATTTTAACTTAACACTAGGCTTGTAGGGATTACAAATTTTTTTTTTTTTTTTGGCTAAACCGTTTACCCAACTAAAATTTTGTAAGAGAGTGAATAGCTTCTAAATTAAAGTAACTATCCAGAAAAAAATGGTAGTGATTATACAGGGGGTTAAAACATTTTAAAAAGCTAGTCGCTTTAAATAATTGGGGACCTGAGTTCGAAGGAATAATGGGTAATAATGCGGTTGTCTAATGCTCACCACATCTCCACGTGTCATGCATTTAACACGCGACAGCCGGGTGTGAGAGCGAGGATATGGAAGCTCTGACCTTCCGCCTTGCAGGCCAAGCTCCTTCATGGGGTGTTAGTGCCTCACCATTATTATTATTATTAATCTTTAAAGCCCTCTAGCGGCTAAACTAAGCAACTTTGTATAGAGGTAAGTTGAGTTAAATCATCATATCTTGGGCCAAGGATTCACCCCTTGAAATTTTTCCGCCGACTTCGCTAACACCCTGTAGAAATTATAATAATGTAGAAATTACTCGCTAACAGACATGGCTGACTCCTCAACTGACTTGGAATCAGTATCCATGCAGTTTACTTCGCCCATGTGACTGTCTGATGACCCTGATGAATCGCTAACGTAACTTGATTCGTCGATCAGGTCGACAGTTTCAGAGCTGGGTCCAGCTTAAAGCAACTTCCAATAGTAGGGGTGGGGCGGGGGTGCTCTCATAGACGCATGCATACCACGGTTCGCCACAGTGGGCCCAACCCGAAAAAACCCGACGGCGCGGCGACGGGTTGGGCCCACGTGAAAAAACCCGCTCGAAAAACCCACTGAGTTTTTCGGACCTGGATTCACTCCAAGGGACTAGTAAACTCACAACTTCGGTTAAACAGTTTGAATAAAAAATCTCAACTTTTAGAAATTTATTACAAATTTGTAAAACACAATTAATGATTATAAAAAACAGAATATTAGAGCAAGAACAATTAATTATTACCATTCAATAGGGTGTGTATCAATTGAGCGCAAATGTCTGTACACTTTGCACTAGTTTTGTGGCTTTTTCAACGCCTAAGCGATTTCGAAGTTTACTCCAAACAAGTCCGAATGTAGAAAAGTAGGTATCGTTCAATGGAAACTGAAGATGCCGGCGCCGAGATAGACCTAAGAAAAAATCGCAAAAACCACGTGGCAAGCCTCTTTAAGCGAGCAAATTTTCAGCAACCGTGGGTGTCCACCTAACAGAGAGTACACTGTACATATATCTACACATTGTGAATTTACGTGCCTTTCAAATGTTCTAGATTAGAATGTCCGACCCCTCAGACGGCGGAATTCTACTCAGCTTGTCGAAAAAAACCGATGAGCCCGGGAAGACGGGAAAACCCGAAAGAGCCCGAAGAAGCCCGAAAAAACCCGAAAAAACCCCCATGGGCCCAGTGGGTTGGGGTTTTCTGAAAAAAACCGGGGTTTTTCAAACCCTGATGCATACGCTTTGCTGTTCTGTGAGTAATACGTAATACGAATAGGCAGTAGGTATAAAATGTTACTGTTATTTATTAAACATTTGTCTAGTCTGTGCTGTAGTTTTCTTGAATTTTAAAGTGCATGTAAAACCAAAGTAAGTTTAAACTTTGTCGTTTGCTTACATGCCGCCAAGGATACCTACCAAAACGTGCCGCCAATTACAAAAATGAATAAAAAAACAAAAAAAACGTTTTTTTCTGTTTTTTTCTAGGTTTTTTATTCGATTTAAAAAAAACGAGTTTTTTACATCACTAATACAAACTACTAATTGTTACCAGAAAAAACTAGGACCAAGTTTTTAGCTGTGTGAATCTGCATTTTTAACTGACAACTGAGATGTGATTAAATCTGAAATTATTTGAAAACCGCACTGTCAATAATGAATGCATAGAATGAGTTTAGTTTCAAAAGCTAGGATTATTTCTTGCATAGAAAACGGTATAACTCTTATGGAAATGCACATTTATCTAGTTTTATAATTGTTTTGTATTGTAGTTTTTGATATTAAGATTTGATACGACATGTAAATAATTCTAACCTGTCATATGACCGTGAAGGTCATTTTAACAACTAAAATAAAAAAAAGCATGGCTCCTAGATTTAAAATTTGTCCTAGTTTTTTAGCTGTGTGAATCTGACATTTTAACTGGCAACTGAGATGTGAATACATTTGAAACTACAGTCAAATTTCTTTTAGTCGAAGTGCTAGGAGAAGACAAAAAAACTCGAGTAATTGAAAGTTCGAGTTACTGAATTTTTAATTTTTTAATATGCCATGAATTTGTAATAAGTACATATGATGTATTTGTTATAGACAACGTACGGTACATATTGATAAGTATTATTTATAAATCTTTGAAAAATACATAGTACTCACATACAATGTGCGAAATGTATAAGAATAGTACATCATAACTACATACAGTACATATTACAAGTATTTGCACGAATACTTAATGTATTTAGGTTTTAGTGACTCCATAACTTACGGAAGATGTGACCCAATACAGCAGTAACAACACACTAAAGCATAGTTGCTCATATTTAAAGTAAAAAAAATTAGCATATTCTTGCAACCTCAGTATCGGGCCTTATCGATAATCCCAAGCTAAAAGGTCTCTATCTGTGTAGAAAAAACAATTTATGCGTATTCAAGAGGTGTATTTTGGATTTTGCAAGCTTGCAAACCTTTGAAATACAAAGAAGAATGGTCATAAATAACTCGTAAGAATGTTTATTTACTATTTACAACACTTCTTAACGTAGTAATCGCTATTGCTAAACCGAATATTTGCTTCTAAAATCGAGTAATGGAGGAAAAATTCCGCTCTAGGGGTTTATAAAATGCTTCGAGGTATCGAAAACGTTGTTTTATCGAAATTCAACTTATCCAGAAATTTGTGTATGGGAAACTATAGGTATTAGGTTGGGAATGTGACGTCAATTCGAGTAATCGAGATATTCGATTTATACAAGTTCGAGTTATGGAAATTCGACTGTATTTCAAAGCGTCACAGCCAATAATGACTAGAACTATTCGACAAATTATATATTTGTGATTTATCTAGTTTTATAATTGTTTTGTATTGTAGTTTTTGATATTAAAATTGAATATGACACATTACAGGTTTGAATTATTCACATGACAGTTAAAAAGCCATTTCATAACACAAATTCATGGCTTTTCGATTTAAAACTTGTCCTAGTTTTTTTTTGTAGCAATAGCACATTGACCTGGAAAAACAAATGCAAGAAGTTAATGAATTAACAAATGAAAACAGTACGTACACCTAAGAGTATAAAAATTAGAAGACTAGATGCACATAATAAAGTAAGTACACAGAAATAAACAACATAACAAACAGATAATAAGTGAAGCAGAACAAATAAAAATAGAAGAAATATTAAACAAAAGCGGTTCAGAAAACAAAGTCTATAAACAGCTGTCAACTGGGAAAATAGTAGTTTGTATACCAAGGCACTGAAGTATAACTTTTTATCACGAATGTGGATTTAGTTGCCGAGGCCCGTAGGGCCAAGGCAAATAAACCACATGAGGGATAAAAAGGAACTTCAGTGCCGAGGTGTACACTATGTTTTATTTGAAATCGAGGAATCGTGAAATTACAACATTTTAACCAACTTTTGTAGGTTATGTTCGGTCGATTGACGTTAATCTGTCGCCTCGCCACCTACAAAAAAGTCGTAAAACAATGGATTACTTCACTGCCGATTTCTCGTATTTTAATGACGATTTCGGCGTACTTCACTGCCGATTTCAAATAAAAATATTTTTCCATTCATATTTTTTTTAAATCGTTATTTTTTGTTAAGAGTCCTAGTGGCACCCCGACGAGTTCTATCGAAAAGTATTAAGACATTTTTCAATAAGTATGACCGAAAAAGAGTTATAGTGGTATTTGCCCGAAGAAAAAGTGAAGTTAGCACCTCAAATTTTCGACCTACATTTTTTTCTCTTAAATACATAGAACTATTTTTAAAAATAGCAAGGAACTCTAGAACTCTTTGGGGTGAAACTCTTGAAAAAAATAACATTTTTTGAAGTTGTGGTGGGGCAAATAAAAAGTTTTGTAAACTGCTGGTCTACATTTTTGAGGTAAATGAAAATAAAAAAATAACTAACAGTCAGTCCAAAAATGAAAACTGTTTTAGGGGTTTGAAAACAAGCAGACGACTATCAAGAGTGACTTTTGTTGAAAATTCAAGAATAAAAAAATGTTCCACTTTGTAGACATACTGTGGTATGTTATACATTGTAATTAGACGAGAGCTGCCAGTTCGTAACTTGGAAAAAGTAGTAAATTTAGATTGTTATTCACACTTTATTATTAAAAAAGAGTCACCTTTACGTAGACTCAAATGTGTGACTTCTAGCTAACACATTATTGGGTAAAATGAGGTGGGGCAAAATCGTAAATAGATGAGCCAGTTTAGTTATTTTCATGGTACCGTAATATTTGGGCTCGATCAAAACAAGTTCCTTTTTAATGTCAAAGGGCGTAGGTTTGCTTGAATATGCAACTCGAATTGACAAATATTATTCAAGCTGCAAAAAGATATGATAACAGCATTCCCTGATCTTGCGTAAACCACCCCTTCTAAACCGTTTGCGAGATTTGTTCCCAACGTCATCCAATTTTATATAAATATACACGTAGACAATTCAATTGCCATTCAAAAATTTATTTAAATAAAATCCACGGTTTTTAATTACCTTTCGGCCTTCTCGCTACTGTTTTCGTGGCATTTGTTAAAATTTGTAACAAGTACATCACCCTAGAAGTTTGTAACACAATTGTCTACCCTTTTTACTTACTACGACTAAATTAGTCAACACGTGTTAGGTTCTTATTTAAAACTGTGAAATAAAAAATATTAAAATAATCACCTTTCTCGAACCGAAAACTGTAATAGAAAACAAACCGTGAATTTTCTCAGCTTCTTGCTACTGTATAACTGCCACTCACACTGACACACGCAACAGTTACTTTGATAAGCACATAACGTCACTTCTTTCATTTGGCGAACTCAAATGCGGATGTTGATCTTCCAGTCACGAATTGTGTAAAGATGCTGAATCGAAATTTTTAAATATGCACCCATATGGGCACCGGCACACAACGAATACACGAGGTCAGATTTGAACGTAAACACGATGAGGATTCTGTTTCAGCTAGGAAACTAAATTAATTTGCTGACGTTGGGTATTTCTACTGCGGAAATTTCGAATTTGAACTGCTCGGTTGAATTTGTATTAAGTTATCGAATATTTGAATACCTGGCCATGTAAAATTCGAATAAGTATAAATTTAATTCGAATAAATTGAATTATTCGAATATTTCGACTATTTGAATATTTGATTTAATTGAATATTTGATTTATTTGAATTTTCAATGAATTGTTGCAAGTGCAAAGTTGCAAACTAATGTAATTTTAGCCTTTTGTATATGGTTCGTCGTCATTGTTTGGGGGTTTTGGAATTTTAAAATTTTTTCTTAATTTTTGATCATCTGATCTATACTCAAAAATCAGCTTACCGTAAGTAAAAAGATGCGTTCTTTCAGATTCCGTAATAAAAAAGGGGGTTTCTATTAAAAATAAACATCGATAACGCCATACCTCATACACGGGACACCCTGTATGTATGCATTTTATTTCAGAAAATGCTCAAATAAAAATAAAAATCCACGGGTCCGAGCGTTTTAGCCGGAAACGTACACTTCTGTGCAATAAAATTAAGCACACACGGCTTTGTTGCATTTATTAATAGCATGTTTTCTTCGAAAGGTCTTACTTTTGGTCTTTTAATAAAGGTGTTATTTTGAAGTTATGGTGTTTTATCTTGTATTGAAACTGCTGCTGGACAATTAAAATAGACCGGAATTATACAAACTAGAATATTGTGAACAATAGTTATAAGACGTGTGCTTAATTTTATTGCACAGAAGTGTACATGTTAGGAAATACTGAATTTATTCCAAACTTTACGAGCTCACTGTATACAGGGTATTATGTAACTCGCTAAGCAGTTCGTAACTTCGCTAATAATAGAGATGATGAATTTATGATAGCATGCTTAAACTAAAATTTCGGAACCCATTATTTTTTTAAATAAAAAAATTGCCAAAGTAGACCATGACTTATGCAAAATCACTAACAATTGAACAAAAAATGCAAACCAAACTCCACTTGCCTCTAAAAATTCCTCATAACTGGATTATCGCACCAAACCTACTAAGACACTTGAAAACTAATGTTTTTCTAGATGGAACAATATTAGTTTCATTAAACAGTTGAAAACTACAATGAAAGAGCTTTCCAGCGATGTACCATATTCGCATTTTGTTTAAAAATAGCTTTAAAAAATCAAAAATTCGTAAAATATAATTAAAAAATAATAGTTCCAATTAAAAAAGTTCATCCTTTTGAATTGTTCTAGTACGTGTGTACGTATGTGCTCTAAAAGTTGCTTATGGCCGAATTATCGCACCACAAGACGCGTGGTGCAATAATTCTCTTTTGCATATGTTGTTCGGTTGTGAGTGACTTTGCGTCAGTCATAGACTACTTGGGGTAAATATTTTATTAAACTTTTTTTAATTTAAAAGAAATAGTGAATTCAAAAACGTCAGTTTAAGTTAGCCCTTCTGGTCATAAAAAATCCTGTAGTTCAGGGTGAGTGATTACTTCATTTTCGATTTTAGATAACATACTGCATTCAGCTGATTGCGTCCGGAATCTCTAAATTTACCCGGGAGTTTTGAAACTCCATCGATTCCGCCTACTGTGTGAAGGCGGGCATTCCCTCCTGCTTCTGGGAGCATAATCTGATTTTGGGCCACACCGCCTGGTGATCCGCTGGTGATCTCTGCCAGCATCCTCAACCTGGGGCAGCATAGCTGTAAGAGCCATTTAGAGGCTATTTAATCGACCACTGCAGAAGCCCGATCTCTCAGACAAGTAAATTGAGACCTAATGAACACTGGGTTAGTGATATTCATACTGCAAGCTCTAGGTGCATTAGTGTAGAGAAATTAAAGTTGTTTTTAGTCTGTAATTTATATACTGGTTTGACAATTAATTACTTATTTAACTGTGTTAGTTACTGGTATGAAATTCTAATTGGGGGTGCACCTTCACCGTAAGTAACACCGTTAAAGTCTGTTGTACTGGCTATTGTATGTAGAGTTTTCTTAATAAATTCAATCATATTGTATTATTGCCTGCTGCAATTATTTGAGTTTATAAGTTTTCGACCTATCTGAGTATATTTGTTGTAATTAAAGACTTGTTGGCGCTGATGGTATTTGGTAATTACATAATTTAAAAAACTGCACACCGTCTTCACTGAGTCTAGCTGGCGGGCCCTCAATTATACTCTCGTAGCGTTGCGATATTTGAAGATTTAAGAATAAATATAGCTAACAGGCTGTCCCCCCGGATGGATGTAAACACGCTATCTCTAGAACGATATAACCTATCAGGATGAGTTATAAGTCACTTTGTGTGGAATATTAATGAAAAGTACTAAAAAGCTTTTAGGCAGGATAGGTTGTTTTTCTTTATATGTACATATTTTTTATTAATATTTATAACACCAGTAACAGCCGTTAAGCGGCCGCATAACTATGGAGTACGATGGTGTAATGGTACAGAGTTGGTCTGCTGAGCTTAAGGTCACGAGTGCGAAATTGGGTAAAGAAGGATTTTTTTTTTAATTACTGAAACATTAGAATACAAATTTCTATGCATTGTCACCGTTAAATGTGATATGTCACATTATAGGCGTTTTCTGCCCTCATACTGAAAGCACCGTTTTAAGAAGCGGGCGTTCCAAAGAGCCGGTGAAGTACTGTGCAGTACATAATTGCAGAGGGAGCCAAATAGCAAGTGAAAATTAATGAACTAATGATATGTCTTCATACCTCTTTGCTTTCAGGTCGAGTGCAGCACAACACACTATAAGAATAATTCTACTTGACGCATCAAAATTCATTTTTAGTTTTCTAAGTTTTCTACATCATGCTTTTCCATATCGGTCATACGATATCATCATCATTCAAAAATTTACGTTGGCGCCCGAGGCGTATCCCAACTTTGCTTTTCTCATTATTACGTCATTTAGTACAAATTGCGTTATATTAAATTAAAAGTTATAAACTATTTGCATACGATGGAAGAATCCTTAGAAATGATAGTATCAACTATAAATTTAACATATTAAATACTTTTAGAATTTTGTAATCATCACGGAATTATACAGCTCTATGCTGATACAGTGACCACCAAAAAGTCAGCATCATATGGGAGAATTGTTTTGATTTTTCAAAAAAACTTTTAACTAGTATAATAATGTGTGCTTGTCTAAAAACCTATTTATCCCCTATCATATACAGTGTGGTCCATTAAATGTGCAACAAATGGGACCTCTTTTTATTAGTTGTACAACCGAAATTTAAATACCGCGAAAAGTTAGTGCATATTCGATAACCATATCAGATGCATTTAGAATGGCGCCAAGTCAAACAGCATACAGGGCAGGACAAAAAATATGAAATTGGTGAAAGAATAAAGTCCACTTATTAAAAAAAATATACCAAAATTTTATTGAGAAAAGTAGTTTAGAATCAAAAGTTTTCTGCAAATGCAAAGTCAAGGCCTCCTATTCGAATTTTTATTTATTTTTTTTTGAAAATTTGGTATTGCCCCATTGGCATTTGTAATTAAAGACATTTAATTAACAATAACTCTTAAAAAGTCAAACTGTCAAACTACAGATTCTTTTAGGGCTTATTAAATTTGTTTTTTCCATAGCTATCCGCGATAGTTTTAGTATGTTTTGTTAATATCTGTTCTACACGAAACATTTTCATAAAAATTTGAAATAAAATTGTAGGATTTAATTGAGAGTTTTTTCATATGTAAATTATTATTAGTAAAGATTTACCTTGTTAAAACAAATATTTGCGAAATTCTAAAGTTCTGTTAAATATCGTTGCAACAAACATGAAGTGGATGGTTACCTATAAAAATATAAATCGAAGTAAATTTTACAAATACGCTTCAAGTTGATAAAAGTTATTTAAATGTAATGTGGTCGTAGCTACTTTAAATACATATAAAATCAGAATAATAAAAATATGTATCATACAGGACTAATACAAAATTTTTCAAAAAAGAATAAAAATTCGAATAGGAGGCCCTGACTTTGTATTTGAGCATAACTTTTAATTCTAAACAACTTTTCTTAATACAATTTTGCCATATTTTTTGAAATAAGGTAACTTTATTCCTGAACGAATTTCATATTTTTTGTCCTGCCCTGTATGCTGTTTGACTTGGAGCCATTCTAAATGCATCTGATTTAATTATCGAACATGCACTAACTTCTGGCGGTGTTTAAATTTCGGTTTTACGAGTAATAAAAAAATGTTCCATTTGTTGCACACTAATGGACCACACTGCATAATGAGTGATTTTTAGTTATTTAGAAAATGGCGTTTTTAGAAATTGTTAAAATCCAAAAAGTCCAATTTTTCGGAAATTAAGTAAGATTCCAATAAGATTTTTTTAGAGTATGTTAGTTCTAGCTAACTGAACAATTTCAAGGCCAGAAAACACCTGTTTTTCTTTAACTTTAGCTTAAATATAATTTTCAATTTTTTAAAATATTTTCCAACATTTCACATAACAAGACTTAATTTTAAAATTCCCATTTTTTAGGCGAAGCTTTTTTATTATTTACCTAAAAGTTATATGTTCGCATAATTTTAACATTTTTAATGCAAGACGCTTTTTAGGACAAATATTTTTCAATGATAATTAATATCTGTTTAAATGACTTCTGAAAACTCTAATCTAGCCCTGCTAATGAATTACTATTACAAAAATCCTATAAATGTTCTTTTACAGTTGTCTAAATGAGAAGATCTTTAAGAAAATGTAAATTAGTTAAAGAAAAATCTCCTAATTTAGACAACTGTGAAATAACCCTTACAGAATTTTTGTAACAGTAATTCATTAACAGGGCTAGATTAGAGTTTTTAGAAGCCATTGAAATAGATATTAATTAGAATTGAAAAATATTTCTCTTAAAAGGCACCTTGCATCAAAAACGTAAAAATTATGCGAACATATTACTTTCCGGTGAATAATGACAAATCTAGAATAATTAACATTTTATATATTTTTTTATAATACTGTATAAACGACGCTTCGCGCGCAAATTGCGCTCTCTCCAACGGCACCTCGAAGTGAAACTCCGGCAACATCTCATTTCCATCTCTCTCTCTCTGGGGTTAGTGAATTAGTTACGATTAGTTAGGTTAGTGGGGTTAGTGGATTAATTACATCTTGGCTGGAAAACGTCCATTAGGTAGTACATCAGCAAGATTAGGTTAGTAGGATTAGTCAATTAAGTTATTGAAGAACTTCTTTAAACACAACGTTTTTGAGAAAACTCTTATTTTCGGGAACATACAAAGAAATTCCTTTAATCGAAGTAACTCTTGAAAAGGCCA
Organism: Agriotes lineatus; assembly: GCA_940337035.1. NCBI lineage: Eukaryota > Metazoa > Arthropoda > Insecta > Coleoptera > Elateridae > Agriotes > Agriotes lineatus. The sequence continues at coordinate 80,845,872 of OW679200.1, read as the reverse complement.
CGTAAAGTAAGCCGTGTGTGAAGACTTCTGTTTCGAGGTAAATTCCAATCTGATCGAACGTTTGCCCTTGGGACTTATTAATTGTCATAGCATAAGCTAGTTTCACAGGGAATTGAACACGAACTATTTGGATTGGGTGGTCAGTATCTTTTGAAAGTACCGGGATGCGAGGAATGGCAACCTCCGTTCCCTTTTGGTTTCCAGTCAGGATTTTACAAATCAAAACGTTTTTCTCCATCTCTAACACTTGAAGTCTTGTACCATTACAAAGGCTTTGTTGCATATTAAGAGTCCGTATTAACATTACAATACAACCTTTTTTAAACTCTAGTCGGTGAGGGGGAAGTCCAGTATCAATACTATTAAGTAGTTCGGGCGGATACACCATACCCTCGTTGTTTGAATCGACCGCTTCATCACGGCTAACATAAGTTTTTGAAACACCTGGGACCATCTTAAGAATCTGGCTATTCAGTTGAGCCGTTTTTTCGTTGGTTGGGGCAATAATGGCTGCCTTTGCTAATCTCTCAGAATCGTTAGAATTGATCAAATCTCCGAATACGTCTTGACAAATGTTTTTAGTAAGAGAACAGTTTGTTGGGATATCGATTTGGTTATCACCTGTCGTTGGCAATGAGCCGTCGCCCAACTCGAGCAACCATTGGGTAAACTCAACTTCATCTTTGTTAACTCTCATGTTTTCGGATAGCTTAATCTTAGTAAATAGGGGCCATAGATGTGACCGGGTTAGGCTGAGACCTATCAACTCACTTTTGGTGGCTTTCTTTTTGACTGGCAGAACTTGCCTGAAATCTCCTCCGAGTAAAATGATTTTTCCTCCGAATGGTACATTGGTATTCATCAAATCTCTCAAAAGTTCGTCAATTATTCTCAAAATGTGGTGTTGAACCATGGAAACTTCGTCCACGATGAAAACGTCAGTTTTTGATAAAATCTTAGCTTTTGTATCACTACGTGAGAGGGTTGAGGTGGACTCTTCGTCAATTTCAAGTGGGAGCCCGAAAGCGTTGTGAAGGGTTCGTCCTTCTGGTAAAAGTTGAGCGGCTATGCCGGTAAAAGCGGTAGTTAGGTAAGTGGAACTCTTAGAAGTGATCAGTTTACACAACGTTTGGTAGGTATAACTTTTGCCCGAACCTCCTGGGCCACCAATATATAGGAGAAGTGGTTGGATCCGTTTTTTATCTTTCAAAGCTTGAATAACTTTATCTACAATCTCTTTCTGTTTTGGGTTGAGGGTGGCGTACATGCTCTCACCTTCTATTCTGGCAGTTTCTCGATCGAGTACAACAGGGTCATTTATAGATTCAAAATCGAACTTTGTGGGTATCAATCCGACTTTAGCAAGCGTTGAGTTAGACTCGTTCAAAATTTTTTCCAAGTGCGCGTAGGCTACCTCCATTCCTCTATCTTCATCTTTCATCTTATTAATCCAGTCATCTGATAACTCATAAGCAAAATCTTCGTACAATCTCTGTGGGTTCGATGGTTGACATTGTAACAAAATCGTTATGAATAGATATCTCAATTGAATAGCACTTTGGAAGGTGGATGCTTCGCTTAAACAGTAAAACCATTCTTGATCATCTTTTAGTAAACCTCTTTCTTTAGCCGCTTCTCGGAAGGTAGCACAAATTTTTCCATCAACAGTCTTAATATCGTCAAATGAGGTGGGACCTTTTACATGCAATAGCAACATTCTTAGAAAGAAAAGTTCTTGGTTGGAATAGGGAACGTAGTAAATACGACCAATCGTTTTGCCTCTCTTGCGGGGAGTGAACTCTTTTTTATCGCTGTGATAGGTGAAAAATTTGGGAATCTCTTGATAGTAATACTGTCTCGCTTCGGGGTTCTCTTGGTTAAGTTTGAAAAATGCTAACAAAGTTGAACTGGCATTATCGGCCTTATTTTCTAGCTCATCCATATCGTTTTCGTCCTTAAAGTAAACCTTATGCTCATCTGGGAGGTGAACGTGAAGTTTTTGCACTCCGTGACTACGATCTGTTATACTGTACTCCAATATTCTCCAAACCGCCTCTGGGGCACTAACATATCTTGCATCAACAAATTCTTTAATCTCATCGTAATCATCGTTTTCTTCGGTGGAAAGTTTGAGTCGGGCACGATCATGACCCTTATACACATACAGACGCGGTCTGTGCAGGGTTGTGAAAGTTGTTACTTTTGTAACAAAATTGATACTTTTCCATTTAGTTGGTTACTTTGTTACTATAAGTATCATTTTTGTTACTTTTTCTTTTAAACTAAAAACTTGAAAATTTAGTACCTACTATTTATCGACTGGAGTGGCGCTTTCTATACTCGCTGTAATAACAACACGATTGAATCATTGATCTGACGTTTACAGATTTACAGTTACAGTTTAGTTATTTAACCGCAGAGGGCGTTTACGACAGTTGACAGTTTTGACAGGAGAGCTAAATGTAGAAAAGCAATGTGAAAACGAGTAATGTTCCTAGAGATAGGAAGTTTTGAAAGTTTTATAACGTTTTTTCAAACGGGGCTGCGCGCGCTATTGCGCGGTCTCCAAAGGGGCCCCCGGGACTGCGCCCCTCTCCATGTGGGCTTTCGGGGCTGCGCTCCTCTCCAAAGGGGCCCTCAGAGCTTCGCCCCACTCCAGGAAGGCCCCCGGGGCTGTGCCCCTTCCCAAGGGGGCCCCCGGGGCTGTGCCCCTCTCCAACGGGGCCCCCGGGCCTGCGCCCCTCTCCAAGTGGGCTCTCGGGGCTCCGCCTCTCTCCAAGGGGGCCCTCGGGGCTGCGCCCCTCTCCAAAGGGGCCCCCGGGACTGCGCCCCTCTCCATGTGGGCTTTCGGGGCTGCGCTCCTCTCCAAAGGGGCCCTCAGAGCTTCGCCCCACTCCAGGAAGGCCCCCGGGGCTGTGCCCCTTCCCAAGGGGGCCCCCGGGGCTGTGCCCCTCTCCAACGGGGCCCCCGGGCCTGCGCCCCTCTCCAAGTGGGCTCTCGGGGCTCCGCCTCTCTCCAAGGGGGCCCTCGGGGCTGCGCCCCTCTCCAAAGGGGCCCCCGGGGCTGCGCCCCTCTCCAAAGGGGCCCCCGGGACTGCGCCCCTCTCCATGTGGGCTTTCGGGGCTGCGCTCCTCTCCAAAGGGGCCCTCAGAGCTTCGCCCCACTCCAGGAAGGCCCCCGGGGCTGTGCCCCTTCCCAAGGGGGCCCCCGGGGCTGTGCCCCTCTCCAACGGGGCCCCCGGGCCTGCGCCCCTCTCCAAGTGGGCTCTCGGGGCTCCGCCTCTCTCCAAGGGGGCCCTCGGGGCTGCGCCCCTCTCCAAAGGGGCCCCCGGGACTGCGCCCCTCTCCATGTGGGCTTTCGGGGCTGCGCTCCTCTCCAAAGGGGCCCTCAGAGCTTCGCCCCACTCCAGGAAGGCCCCCGGGGCTGTTCCCCTTCCCAAGGGGGCCCCCGGGGCTGTGCCCCTCTCCAACGGGGCCCCCGGGCCTGCGCCCCTCTCCAAGTGGGCTCTCGGGGCTCCGCCTCTCTCCAAGGGGGCCCTCGGGGCTGCGCCCCTCTCCAAAGGGGCCCCCGGGGCTGCGCCCCTCTCCAAAGGGGCCCCCGGGACTGCGCCCCTCTCCATGTGGGCTTTCGGGGCTCTTCCCTGGACGTCCAGTCAAAATGAAAAAACGGCGGACATCCGAACTTACACACAGACCAACATAGGATTTTATTATAGAGTGGATAATGGCCATGAATTATGATTCATAATTCAATAGTTTGCAGGTTGCAACCAATCAGAAAATTCTATTTTCATTATTCAATAGGTTGTAGCCGATCACAAAGTTCATTCTTATTATTAAATGACTTTTGAAGTTAACAGCTGTCACAAATGTCATAATTCGGAAATATGAACACAAAACTCTTATTACATAGGAGTAGATAAAATGTATTACATTCGCGATTATGGCCATTATTCACTCAGATGACTTGGCTGTCATAATCGCTCATATACTATTGAAGTTTCACCCAAAAAATTGAAATTTTAAAATTGTCTTATGTGAAATTTTGAAAAATATTTGAAAAATTTAAAAATTAAATTTTAGCTAAAGTTAAAGAAAAACAGGTGTTTTCTAACTTCGAAATTCTTCAGTTAGCTAAAACCATATATCTAATACTTACTATATTGCTAGCGGCTATGAGTGGGAAACTGGCCGATGAAGTGAGACACACAACCAACTCCTTCATGTATACGGTGAGCTGTGCGCAAGCGCGGCGGCGTCGTCCGTCCAATGGGGAAGTGGTCCCGCCCAATGGGGAAGTGGTCAAGTTTAAAATTCGCTTCTAAAGGCGGAGTTTGAATTCCCACGCATGCGCACGAGACGCGTTATACTCTAAGTGAGACTATGTCGGCGCCGTAATGTTTTCTGAAGTTTCCAGGCCCTACCAGCAATATATGTGTATTATATATATGGCTAAAACTAACACACATTAAAAAAATGTCATTAAAATCTTGCTTAATTTCAGAAAAATAACACCATGAATTTTGACAATTTCGTAAAACGCCATTTCTAAATAAGTAAACATCACACGGTATATGTGATAGGGAATAAATAGGTTTTTAGACAAGCACAAATTATTTTCGTAAAACGTTTTTTTTTAATCAAGAATAATTTTTTTTCTACGTTATACCGACTTTTTGGCGGTGACTGTAGACACAATATTTATTTAAAAAACAAGCAACAAAACACACCTTTAAAAATTTTTATTTTGTAATTTTTTATTCTTAATAGACAATAGTTTTCAAGAATACCTGTATTCGTTAGAAGTTAGTATCAAAAGCCCAATTTGCTCAATTGCCGTGGTAAATTTGGGCAATGCTGCAATTGAGCAAATTATTTCGGCAATTGTTTTGAATACATACGTCGCCATATGCATTTAAAGAACTGGTTTCTTACAGCTGAAAATATTTGTCCAACATGAAAAACATTGTCAGGTCTGTTTAACATAACTAAACATAACTTACTGGGGATATCTTCCCAAGGATCATGAAAAATTGAACATCTTTACTTACCTCTAAGTATACAAATGGGCACAAGGCTTTGAAAAATACATTTTCACGTACTGTAGAGAAATGTACAGTATTTCTAAATTCAACATCGTTTGGAAAAGTGGTAGTTTTCTGCGTAGTCACACTTTTCTGCATAGCAACGCCAAATCGTTTAGAAAAGTGGACATTTTGCATGGCAATGCATAGTTTAATTTTTAAATGCACAACATTTTCTATGATTTTTGATTTCTGTGCTCAGCAACTACAATTTTCTCAACTTGTTCTACAAATGTACAATATATTGCTATGGTATATAGAGGCTATGTACTACATTAAATATGTCTATTTATTTAGATGAATACAAAATGGAAAGTTAAATACAGTAATTATATTGAAATGATTAAATGTATAAAATTGTATTAATGACTGCTTATTTAATTGAATGATATAATTGGAATTAAAGATTCAAACTTTCAAAGCAAATTTTAAAAGAAAGGTATTGCATTTGAGTACTATTTGATGGTGGTAACAAGAGTTAATAATAAATACAAAGTTTAATTTTGCATGTGACAATAAAATTCTGTTGTAACAATTTATAAAGTGGGTACCATTCAAATTTATATAACATGTAGCAGGCAGGAATAATTGTAGTCTAAGATAGAAATAAAATTTGGTTTAATTTATTGAAAATAACAAGTTTAGAAGCAGTCTGTAAAAATTAAGTTTGGAGAAAAATAAATTATAAATTTGCCCTTATTTATTTAATTCAAACTACAATTGATTCAAAAGGGTTACTAATAATATGCACAAGGTATAAGCAAGTGAATTAAAAGAAGATAATAATATTTAATTAAAGAGATTAAATGGTGGATCTACATATTAACAAGGCATAGAAGCAAGAAGAATAGACGTGGATATAATTGAATTGGATTTATAGTACAAGTCATCAGGAGTTACATTAATTGGAGTATTATTGTTGGTTGGGGTTTTTGTGGACTACGCCTGAGGAACCAAGGACCAGTTTGACGAGTACCAGCTTGTTTGCATCGGAAGGAGGAACTGTTGGAGGTTGCAGTTTGTGCTGGATGCTGACGACGTGTATGGAGATACAAGGACCTAAGGAAGGACACAGTTAATTTACCATATTAATTGGAAGTATACTTACCAAGGAGGAATTGGACACAGGACGGTTGCAGGAGTGACAGCTGTGTTGGGGTTCGAGAAGGAATGGATGTGAATACCAAGATATGTTGAAGTTATCTAAAATAAAAGACAATTAGAAAGGTTTATTACAATATCAGTGAATACTTATCATAACATTATTGGGTCATAAAAACATTGTAAAGAATTTTATTATGTCATATTGATTTAAAAGTGTCATTGAACACGGTATTGAATTAATAGCTGACAGCAAGCGACTTTCATAAAATATTTCAATTCAGATAAATAAAATAGCAACAAACAAACTTACTAGATTTTGGCGAACCAACCCTGAGTAAGAGCACTCATACAATTGAAATAATATTTAATATTAATTTGTAATAAATTAAAAAAAAACTTGACATTGAATTAAATAAGCACATGGAATATTATACAATAGAAACCTCAACAATATATAGTCAAATACAGGCTTGCTTGTGATGCTGGTTCCACTACCAAAATCGTGTCAGTTTTAACGGAATAATCCGCCCGCGAAGAAAAGTAAGATATACAAGTGTAGGCAAATGTCATAGCCGACGATATCTTGAAAGAAAATACAAGATATTCCATTAAAAAAGGGAATCTATATTCACCCCCTTCTCCCACATGGGCGGTTCAAAATAGTTTTAAAATGTAAAGCTAAAGACCCTCTACAAGGTCACCCCCGTATTTTCTGTACATTACCCGATCTCGTAGCTAGAATGGCACTCAGAAAAATTCCGAAAAGGATCCATGCAGTTGGGGGTTGGGTATTATAATAAGCGTAGATAATTGCTCTCATTTAACAAAAATATTCTCTTTTAATGTTGGAGTTGGAGATCTTTGGAAATTGTCCAAAAAATAGCATAGTAAAAGTGTGATACAAAATAGCTGGTTTGCACATTGAAAAACTCAACAAAGCAATAAGAGAGTCGCGATAAGATGAATCGAACATCGTCGTAGGGTGAATTTGTTAATATTCACATTTATTCTATAATATGGGCATTAGCATTTAGCAACCGCAGTAGGTTAAATAAAATGTTGGCTTAAATTTTTACAGGTGGTTAACATGTTTGCTGTGCTTATGCATTGTAACATGTACTGATTATTCAGGATAGTTCAATGAACCGGGGAATTCCCCGATGCTCCCGGGGAATTACTTCTGTGTCAAGTACCCATATATTTACTATACCCTCAAGGATTTTAGAAACTCATTGCGCTGCTTGTTTTGTTTTCAAAGTGAATTTGTATGAGTAACAATGAACACGCAATGCTGTGTAAAAGCAGATACATATTACAAAACATATTTTACAGCAATTAATAACAGCGCAAGTGTGCATTCACTTTGGCACCAGTATGATGTTGCTAAATATTCCATATGCGACATGAAAAAATATAAACAGCACATTTTGAAAGCCTTGTCAAATATATATCCGGGTATTATTATTATTAATAAGCGCACAGCACGAAACTCCCAAAAATGGGAGCCGCATTGTACAAACGATTTAGCTGCCGGTTTCTGGGGTAAAAGAATTTAATGAGACTTTAGCAGCAGTCAAGGTTATCTACAAAATATTAAGAAAGTAGTGAACCTTTTATGTGAAATTTGAAACTGTTTTGAAAACTACTACCGGAGAAAACATTAAAAAAATCTGCGAACAAAATAGTCCAGTCCTTTTGCGTGATTAGCTTGTATGCCTAGGGAGATTTATTACCTCTCCTTTCTGGAGATTTTATAAACCTGCTTTCGGGGTGGAGACATTACGCTTATACACTACTTTTTATGGGAATATATCAAAAGCGTTGTATATGAGACGACGCTTGTAGATGAGGAAGATCTTAGAAATACTTCAAGCATGTAGGTCAATTATGCCGGATACGTAAGTTAGTAAGGGTAAAGACTAAAGAAGTAAAGATTTCATTGCTTGCAAGCGTGTATACAAACAATGGACAACATTCCGAACACACTTTAAAATAACCACGTTTTTAAATCGCCTTATTTTAATTGCTTAGTCAATGTTATAGTATTTAACATTACTAGCTTGGTAAGAGGGTTTTTATTGGCGAATAGACCTTCTTGAGCCAGCAAAACCTGTTACCTTACGTGTATTGTTGAATATTTTATTTCTTCCTCACTTGTAAATAACTGTGTCTAAATTGTTTACCTAACCATTCGGGCGGATTATGCGAATAACATTTCTACGAAACAAGGTAGAAGAAAAATGATAAAAAAGGCTGAAATTTTCTTTAGAAAATTTACGTAAACGCATAATAAGGAAATTTAAAGATGAGCAAAGCGTAAAATCTAATAACTTACTTAACAAGGTCTTTAATGAAGCCCAAAAACCTTTGAAGAGAAATCCACACGTTACATGAAATAGAGCAATAAAACTGTTAAAAACGTGCTAAAATTAAAATGTTTCTATGTTACGAATAGCTACTAGCAACCTCAAAATTTAAAATTTAATTCAGGAATACTTCTTTCAATCCTACATTTCTTAAAGCTGAAAGTGGATATGTTTTAAAACTTTACAGTGTGAAGTTAGGTCCAGCAGAAATGTATATGTTTTCACATTTAAACTGTGCGCATTTGTCCAGGCCTAATTTCCGTCACTATCACAAACTTGCATCGGTCGAAAAAACGATAAAGACAAGTCTACCAGCGGTGCACCGAGTCTCGTACAAATACGCCCCTCCTCTCAAACGTACCTGAAGCGCAGTACAAATAATGAGACGCTCGAAGAGTATATAAGGAAACTCCGAGGTCATTTCAAATTACTTTTTCCTGGACCTCTCTTATCCTAGTATCCGCCTCTAGCTTCGGTCAGGTCTCGATCCTGGTTAGAAACCCCAGCGTCTACCGAAAGCTTATAACTCCGGTCAGGTTTTGATCTTTGTTAGAAACTACGTTTAACTTCCCTCACCAGCCCAATATTATTACAACCCTTACACCAAAATTTAATAATAAAATCGACTTACCTACGCACCAGGAGAAACCTCCAGGTCAACACGATCCAGGGGCTTTCGTCGCAGGTAAATTGGTTCACCGGCCGAGACTCCAGATTGACCACAAAAGCGTCCAGCGGTGCCCGGCGTGCTCAACTGTCAAAGGCGGGCTTTGCGGAAATAAACGCTGTCCCTTCATACCACTTCGCCAAGTCACAAATTTATGCACAAAGGACGTACCACGTCCAGCCGGACTCGGTACACTCTTGGTAAACATCGCCGTCACCAGGTAAAACACATCAATTGAATCCGACTGCTTGACAAAATAATAACAAGTCTTCGACATCTTATTTATGCGACGTATACTTGATTTTAGATCTCTTGACCAGTTCATTAGAGTTACCCAGCGCAACGACGCCTACCGGTGGATTCCGGCCCCGAGTCAAGCCAGCGTGCAGTGCAGGTTGCAGAACGAGTCTCCGAAATAACAGAACACCGAATATATTTTATTTCATTAATTTATGTACATAGTATTTTATTAAATTACGATTTAATTTGTATTCATATCTAAACACATTATACAGTCACAACACTGTTTTTTCCTGGTATCTATACATTTGAGTAGCCTATTAACCCATGGCATTTGAGCTTTACCTGAGGCAAATCAGTTTGAAAATAAATATGGCAAGTTTTGGTCAAAACTGAGAATAAGCAAATTAAGAATTAAAAATTAAAAAATTCCGGCAGCAATACCGGTACGTTATAACAGCAAATAGATTGTACACTAGTTTTAGATGGTAAGGTCTACACATTACCCTTTTGACGTGACGTAACAATTTTCTCTCTTTATTTAACTATAAGAAACAGGACGAAACAAAAAATCTGTAGTTTTTGGCCAGGTCCGTTTTAAGTATGGCTTCTTTTATAATACTGTCAATGTGACATTGGTTCAAAATGACAGTAAAATAACGCGCAACCACAAGCGAACGAGCAAGCCTAAAATCTTATTTTAAGAGTTAGGGACTTCTTCGAAGAGGAGAAACGTCGTATTACATAAGTCAAGAATGTCTTGGTTTGAATAATGTGCTATTTAGAGCATCCCTTAGATTAAAGGTTGGGTATATGTTAAATTCTTTCTAAAGTCTACTATCTGCGATCTAATTGATCTTTTTGAATTTCAATGCAATATAAGACATACGTTTTAAACGCTATGTTTTGTTATTTCTGAAGTCACAGAAAAAGGGTAATGTGTAGACGTTACTATAATCCGTTCACGACCTATTTGGGACAGAGTTGGCTATGATTTTATTCTTTTCATGTTGGACTAACTGATTCGGTAATGTAGCGGATGCAACTTTTTTTCTGTCAGTGTCTGTTCGACATTTTATTGCCACCACATTGCCAGATTTATTATTTTAATATTCGTAAGAAAATAAATAATTTATCAAGTGCGTAAAAATAACTTTAATTTCGGTCAAAGGAAAAGTCAAAATGCCCAAAATAATTTTGTTACAACAAAAAAATTCCATTAAACGACGCTACTTTCAATTTAGAAAGGACATAGTAGATTTAAAAGAACAGGAGTTGATGTGTAGATTAGAGAATGTACGTTAAAAAATGAAATTTTGGAAAGGAAAAACAATTCAGAGTAATGTATAATAATTTGCTACCTACCTACTTATTACTATTTTAGTGTTGAAATGTTATATGGCAGATGTGAAAATCAACATGAAGTGAAATCAGCAAGCCATGCATTTGACAAGATATTGTTACAGTATTAAATTAACCTTACGACACTTACGGATGGGCGAGTATCGAATGCTAAATAAATCCGGGAAATGGGCACGCTCACCCTGAGAATCGTCAAAACAGAATAACGGCCTCGGCGCAAATGCGCTCAGGGAGATGGGCGTGGTTCAAAACGGTACACCACAGAGCAAGCGTGACGAGGTATAAATAGGGTATTGCTAAAGAAATGGGCGCCACAAGATCCGAGTCAGATGAACCACGTTCAACCCGACTTTGTGGGTCAAACAGGGCCAGAAGTACTCAAATAACTATTTCGAAAGCCACAGTGCAGCGACAGACACAAACACCTACCTGGACTGCTCATCCGCCACGTCCGGGCCTCACCTTACAATGGTCGTAACACAGCCATACAGTCACCCTGTAAACAAACATGCACAAGACACAAAAAGGTAGAGAATAAGTCTGTACGGTTAACACATCTATTGGCTACTCCAAGTGACCTACTAAACACCATACAAAAATACAGGTATATTAGGCACGTAAGAATGGATTATAAGGTACGCCCAGCTGGGGGGCGCTTTAACTAAAGGTTTCGGCGCATATCTTAGCCGAACAACAAATCCAGGCCGAATGAGATAAAACGACGACTTAGTCCTCAACAGGCATGACGGGCGAGTGCAAAACCTGAACTTGAGTTCGAGTCACCGGAACGCCCTGACTTAGAGTAAAACATTTAAGAGTAGCAATCGCTACATTTGTGCCAGAGTGTATCGTACGTTATTTAAGCGTCAAGCGCAAACTTAAAAAGAGTTAATTGACAAAACCAAGCTGCCTTGCAGCACTGAATGTTAGAACACGAATGTAAAATGTTGTACCTAAGTGTACGCTACATTAATTAAACGCCAAACGCAGCCTTGAAAAGCTAATTTACAAAACACAGTTATCTTACAGCACAGAGTGCTATAACACAACGTTAACTTTTATTCAGAGTGTACTCTACATTAATTAAACGTCAAACGCAAACTTGAGTGATTAATTTACAGAAACAAAGCGGTCTGGCGGCACAGAATGTTAGCACACAACGTTAGATTTTACACAGAGTGTACTCTGGCATTATTTCAGCGTCGGGCGCCGATTCAAAGGGTTAAGTTACCAGAACATGCGAATGAACTAGTCTATTGCACAATGTTTACTTTGTTAACGGGCTCAGCCTGCAGCAGCGGTAGCCTTCAAGCAGTGTCGGTAAATAGCTCGCACCTGGGTGTGTGTGACAAGAGTCGAAAGACTGCGGCGTCCCCTAGGATCCTCTAAGAAGAGCGAATTGTGTAACGGGCCACATCGGTCATCACAATGGTAACAGCGTAACCGTTGTTTGGGAAATTTCAGGAACAGGATCCCGTCTCCAGACGACTGCGGCAGATTGGCTTTAACAAACCCACATATGACTGAATTCCTACAACGATTCGCCACGGACTTTATTAACCCACACACGAGCGCACCACAACGTTACCAAACAGTGTCTCGCCACCAACTGCCAAAAACACACCGAAAAACACTTCGCGGAAATCGCACAAACGGAAAGCAGGCGTTCCCACGCCAGGCGTGGAGACGCCCGCACAAAATCGCAATATCAACTCCCTAGTTCGACGGCTCGGGGCTGAGTGACTCCACCGCTAACGGCCATCTGCAGTAAACGGGCGAAATGACTGTCTGCGTCTCCACAGAACGGCGACGACAAGCCGTCTCGGAGCGACAGGGATCGATGCCTTCTCACTTGCTCTAGTTGAGTGAATTTTAAATTACTCGAAAATCAAGACGTAAACAACTGCCGGAACATGCAGCTGCAAGAAGCAACTATGCCAGGGCTGCACAAATGTTATGAATTATTGTGTTTGGGAGCCATGGGCGTACAAAGATTGCGAATTATTATATTTGATGCCAAACGCTGTAGTAAAATGCGATGGACTTTGACCAAAATGGACTCGAAATCCAGGCGACCTCGCCAACTCTGTCCCAAAACTATGCGAAAAGGTTAAATGGCTATCGGAATTGCAGAGAAATAAAAATGGCCTGACAATATTTACATTTTTCACATGTTAATTTATATAAGACCAATATTGCTCAATTGCTTTACTAAATTTATTTAGCATCAGTTTGTAACATCTTTATTCTTCCACACCACCAAGCAAGCAAGCATGCAGCAAGCATGTAAAATAAAGTGGCATATTCATAGCATGTACACAATTCTTATCCAAACTGCAATAAACATTAATATTGAATGCTTTTGTTATGCATTAGTTCTCATTTTCGTTTCTGTCGTCAATTCTCAAATCATTTACAATTTTCATTGTTAATTTAAACAGAGATCTGGCAAAAATGTACCTATTCATAAAATATAACCTACAACTGAAAACAACCTAACCTAACACAAAAAGTGTCAATTTCCATTAGGGAGTTTAGTTGCCACAGAGGTACTGCCAACAAAATTACTAGGTGGTCATAGCCTCACCTGACCCAAAAAGATCGTGAACGGCATATAGACTTTGGTTTCATTGCACTCTACCATTAGATCTCAGGAGGCCCAAATAACCCAAAGAAATTCGAAAAAACGACACAATTTTTTGAACCGTTTTGGAATCACGCCCACCACTTGGCCTTGAGTTCAAGGCCAAACCAACGTTCAAGGTGAAGGCCACACTGAAGGCCAAGCCCACGTTCCAGGCTAGATTCACACCCCACCACACGGCCTCCAAGTCGCAAAGAAGAACCTGCAGGTTGCAGGTAGTAGTATCCGATAGTCATGCAGAAATAGAAGCGTTATGTAAAGCTATCGAGATAGTCCAAAGTAAGAAAGGAACAGTGGCCGCTAGTGATACAGGTACGAGCCGAAACCACTATTCTGTCCAGCATTTCTGAATAGTAGGACGTACAAATTAATTCAAATTTGAAGTACGTGTTTGTAGGGTTTGAGTGGAGTTCATAATAATACAGGGTAACAAAAATGACTGGGTGCAGTTAAAGGGGTGGACAGCCCTAATTGCAAATCAAGGAGTGATTGCCAACTACTTCTATAGCCCTGACGTTCATTGGTCTATGCAGGACGTAGGATGGAAGATGATTATATTCCAATCGATTCTAACAACGAAGATAATAAAATTGGAGGCAGTCAGACGTGTGTTTGGTGAAAGAAAATGTGGAGGAACTGTGGCGCTTGCAGAAGCTAGTAGAACTGCGGGTCGCACTTTTAAAATCGTTGAACGTTGAGAGTTTCTATTAGAAGTACTGAAGGGAGTAGCAAACGTACCTAGTGCTGTTGAACGATTAGTGAGTTCGTTAGATGATTTAGCTTTTGACAAGTCACACGAAGTCGTATACGGTTTAGGACGCAGTGGGTTCGGCGATGGGAAGCTATATAAACAGGAAAAAATGTATAAAAATGGTGCAGCTGTTTGTTGACTATTTCTAGACGGAGACGTAGGGCAAAACCTTTTTATAGATATAATGGTTAGTCTTGGCCTGGACGGACATATGTGTGAAGTAAAAAAGTTTATAGGGAAGAAGGAAAATGAAGAAGAACGTGCGGTTTGACGAGACACTTGAATTGGAAGTAGTTGTCTGTTAAAGATTCCACTCCACACACTTATAGAGAATTTTTGCTGAACACATCCTCTTCGAAATGAATGTGAATTTTCTAAAGACCATATGTGTTCATTATGGCAATTATTTATCCCGTTCCTAGTAAAAGTAGCTTCAGCTGACCAAAGCACCTCGCTAATAAAATTTTCATTTCGTTCATGATTTTGAAGCAACCACTGACAAAATTTGAGTCGTTGCAGGTTATCGCCTTGTTACAAATGATGTACTTTTTGATAATGAAATAGATGTAAAAATTCTCGATTTAAGGTTTTCTAAACAAAACTTTGCCCCACGTCTAGACGTGTAGCAATGCACCTAGTACTAGTCCTGTGAGTTTCAAGCACACAATCTATCACTTCTTCTTCTGCTGCAACACCATGATTTTGGTTTGGACCACGAGCATGAGAATTATCAATACCACACTCCCGCAACCTTCAAACCGTGTCAGCAAACACTTAGTGAGATGGTTGTCTTCTGATCGTAAATCTTCTGTTATATTCTCGAGAAGTTCGTCGTGCGTTACCGTCATAGAAGCCATACACATAAACAATATATGCATATTCTTCTTCAGAAAATTGCATTTTCAATAAGGCAGCTCAGTGGTAAGCATCCTGACTACTGATCTAAGGATCGCGAGTTCGATTCCCGGTTCCGGTGGGGTTCCTAAATATAAAAAAAAATGCAGATGAAAGCCTCTACAGAATGCCATCATTCGGAAGTGATGTAAAGCCGTGGGTCCCATGTTAGTACGATGTGTAGCATGTAAAAGATCCCTTGCTAGGGTTGGAACTCCTTAGTCTCCAAAATTGTAAGTAGGACTTTGCCCATATTTTTATTTTATTTTATTTTATTTTATTCTGTACTCCGCCAACAGCTGTTAGGCCAATTATATGACCAAAGCAGTCGGTGTCTAAGGTACCTGTTACTCTGCTTGCCTAGACCTTGTCCATTAACAAACAAACAAAATTTATGTCACATAAATCATGGCCTGGTATTATTAAAGTTAAAAATTAAAATCGGAAACTTGGAGGTCTAATAACTCGGAAACAAAGCCCATTCAGCAAAAATTTTATTTCGCGATTTTTAACCAAAATATGATGCTGTAAACGCCTATTCATTTTGTTTAACCAGTTATGAATCACCCTGTATGATAAACATTAGATAAGGCACAATAACAAATCGGTTTGGAATGATATAAACAAGATGGTTCGGTGAGACTAAGCGCTGGGTGTTCTTCAACTTCAACGATTGGAATGGTGATATAGCGACGTAGAAAATTGGCTGTTTCACGACCTCTTAGATATACTTCGTCGACACCCTGCACAAGACGTCGCAAGATTGCCGAATACATGTATGCTGGAGTAAATCCCTCCTTCCAGTCGAAGCAATGGTGATAAGTGATTACCCAGTGAGCTTGTTGTTGTAAATTATGTGGCAATGCAGTTAAATTGAAAGGTGATTTGAAGATGTGATGAGATACTGAGGCGCCGTTGTAGGCAGCTAATTCTTTCTAGCAGAATAAGTTCTTATCGAACGCTTTAAAGCCTTGAATGTCGATAATGAGCTTCATCGTCTAATATTAGGCAAAACACGTTGCAATCACGGTAACAGTCGAGACGCGACTGAGTTGGTTCGGGAAATTACAATTGTTTTAATGCTTTTGTCAGTACGTTGTACGTAAAAACCCGATCATAAAGAATGAACGCCATTGTGTTGGCCGGCATGTTCGCGAAAGTTTCAAATTCTACTCGAAAAACGACAGCGTTTGCATGGAAATAGTCCTTTTGATGGGAGCAGTCGATTACAACAATAGGTGCTTCGTCAGCAAAGTCATCGCGCGATTGAAACTCAGAATAGGAAGGCGAGCCAAGTAAACAAACACTAAAATCACGTGATAAAAAGGCGTTCTGTGGTTGGCCATTTCGAAGAGAGTCCAACACCGCGTATGCGAGCCTTTGTACTAGAGGAGGAATGAGCGGTGTTTTGTTGTGCGGTAATTTCTTTTACGGCAACATACAACGGACGTTTACGTAAAATACGCACCGTGTGAAACTAGTTTAAGCTGCACCGAGAACTGTCAGAATCTTTGTTTACATGGCTCGCCTTCGTAACGTGGCTCGAGTTGTGTGTGTTGCGTAATGATTTTTCGCTTAATTCATATTTAAATTATCGTATATTATAAAACTAATTTTGTCAAAATGGCTGTTATCCTTACGGACTAGTTCCGAAACGTCCGTAAACTGAAATTAAAATGTAAAATGGAAGTACCTACATAAAAAATCAAACTGTTAAAACTATTTATTATTAAGTACGATACAACTCCAATTAGAATATGCCCAATTACATGAAAGTAACAGATCTGTAACGTTTGCGCGCCAATTCTAATAGTTTATTTTCAATATTGTCACTAAACCGTTGTCATTCTAGTTTTGAAATATGTCTATATATATTTCTGAGTTTTGAAAGTTAGTAATATCAAAACTAGAGAACGGTACCTGCTAATCGTATAGTGAGTTAGGCAGAGAAAACCCTGAAGGCGACGGCCTCATAGCGACTTTAAATGCGCTTCAAATTGTTTGGAGCAGTCCTAAGCTTGGCTAAAGTGTGAAGGTATGTAACGAGTTTTAGTGCGCAATAAAACATTTAAAAATTTAACTTAGAGACAGTTGTTCGGAGCGACACCTATCAAGTATACCTTTTTGGTCAAAAAATTACAAGGAATAAGACGTTTTTGTTAAAAATTTAATACACCACGGTACAAAAAAGTTATGAAGCTTTAAATGTATGCAAATGCTGCTGGTGGCGCCCTCTGAAATATACATCAAAACTGTGATCAGATCTGGTTTTCTCATCCCAAAAAAAACATATCAAATTTCGTGCAGATTCAACTATTTGTATTAAGATAAATATTTAAAAAAGGATAAAAAAAACAACTTTGACCCTGTATTTCGAAAACTATCAACTTTTGGACTAAGGTAAGTTGGGCTAGATCGTCATAATTTAGCTTCAGGAATTTGAGCTAGCATTTGTACGGTCCTTTAGGGACACCCTGTATATCCGAATGTGGGAATTCTTTACAAGTACCTACAGGGTTCATGTCAAAAACGACCGATGGTAGATAAAACGCAACTAAAACACGAATACAATACAACGTTTTATCCAACAACCTAATAAATATCTAAAAAAACATACGTTTTGTATTGACAGCCATGAAAAGTCATACCTAGTGACAATTTGGAAAGCACCGCAAGATCAAATGTTATACGTTTGGCAGAACTGAAGTGTATTGTCAGTCTATGTCAAATTGGAGAGGTTAATAGGTTAAGTTTTGTTTGTTATTTGACACAGATTGACGCAAAACTTAACCTACAAATTTCGAATTTGGCATAGCTTGACAGTGCTACCAACAATGCAGTAGTAAGTGACATGGGTTTATCCTGCTAGTGGTGAAACAATAAAGAAGCCAACCTGCGATCGATTACTAATAATAATCTATGGTAGTATAATCGCAGATCAACCCCCTTATCATTTATACACCACGGTAGCTCTGAAATGTTCTTACTCACCGCAATAACCTAGTTAGCTTCAAATTCGATGGCCTTGGGTCGTAGATTTCTATCATCAGCTGAAGTGCTGCAAGCTCTTTTAATAATAGTAAAAAACACAGGGCGCCAGAAATCACAGATTTCGAGAAATAAATAAAATTACAGCAACAATTAGGTTTATTTAATTAATAATTAATAGTTGCTCGCAACATCGTAATTAGGTCTGTAAATTGTTTATCACAAGGTTTAAATACAGTATATAATACAGTATATTACTAATGCTGAAAATGCAGCACGCACAAAAAATATGCGAACCTCTTTTGGGCTCTTGGATTGAATGTGATTACAACTCAATGAAGGAGTAAGCTTACCACTGTCATATGTTTTAACCGTTATCTCGGTAATGATAGTAAAATGGCGTGAGGGCACTTTTTACAAAATTCTTAATACGTATTCATTTAGCAAAACTCTAAATTTGTGAATTGTAAATTTGGGAACAATTAATACATTATGTTTTAAATTTGTAACGCATATATTTATGAATAATTAATACATTACGTTTTAAATTTGTATAGCGTAGTTTAAATTTGCAAATTGTAAATCTGAAGCGTCGTTACAATCGATTCAGCCAACAATTCATAGGCGGACGTGGTTGTCAACAAACGTTGAAACAAGACTAACCTGGGTGGTGATAAAAAACGTTGCCGGCAGGCACTGAATTGGTCCAGGATTAGCTTAGCGTAAGCCGATAGCAACCTCGAACTCGTGGCCGAATTTGATAATGGAATAGACGCTCCTTGTACCACTCGGCAAGCTCAAGATGACATTCCCGAAAGGAGTTGCGGGTCCAAGTTATTGATTAGGGTGTTAATTAGGAAACCCAAATAAAGAGTCGTCTAAAAACGGCATCTAATAATGGCGTTTAAAAGTGACGTTGAAGAATATCGTCAAAGAGCTAATAAAAAAAACGGGAAATTACTAAAATGAATATCAAACAAGTAGCGTAGACATACCTGATTTTAGTCATCAGCTCACAAACGAAGTTAATTAAAAATTGGTGCGGTAGCACGCGGGAAAGCCTTCGTAGAAGCAAGTTACTTCAATCGAATGCAAAAATCAAATTCCCGCAGAACAACGGAATAGCTGCTCGCTGGCGCAAAGCGATAACAAGTGAATTTCGGAAAAACCAAATCCAGCACTTTTGCGCGGACAAGATTTGATATCGTTTGAAATACAGCGAATAATAATTCAAGTGGGAATATACAGGCTGGCCCGGAAATGAATAAACGACGAAACAAATAGCCGGAGCTAAAGATTTGTTTCACTGGAATAAAGTAATTTCATTATTCCACTAGTGGATAAAGTGGTACTTTATACGATTCATAAGTGTAGATAAAACTTCAATTATAAGGTGATTGTGGATAAAAATGTATTGCAACAGATTACAACTTTAAACAAAACTGCAGGAGTGGGAGATTTATTTATGGAATATTGCATGCCGCAACTGGTCTTCTTCATTTTCAATACCAACAGAACGTTTAGGGCTATAAAGAAATGCCTTCTCTTACTTTTCTCGATTTTTTCTGAATTACACGCTGATCTAGACCTTCCAGTTATTTTCCATTCAATAATGACTCTTTATTATATCATCTTCTAACCCAGTTCAAAATTGTCTTGCGTGTAGAAGCATTGCGGAATGCGAACATTACACTGTCTTAGATACTAATGTCGAACTGATTTTGATAAATTGCTCAACCCAAAAAGCACAACAGGTGGCCATTTCGGCAACTATTGAATATTCACATTTATCACCAAAGCCCACTCTTTAATATAACATACATAATAGAAAACGTTTATATAAATTAATTCTTTATCAGTAAATAAAACCGTCAGTCGTATTTGACGGACACTGTATATTGTGAAATTATCTGCATATGGCATTTTGGTATTAGTACAGTATGTCGTCACATCGGAAAAAACTAAACGTATGTTGCCACATCAGCAAAATACTATGTATAGTATATCGCTACATCGAAAAGATGTTACGTTAGGTTAGGTATTAACATTTTAATCCACTATACAAAACCTAATCTAACACTTTTCAGATGTGGTGACATGCTATACATAAATATATTAAAATATATGTATACCTATAATAAAAAATATATACCTATTAAAATTTTAATACACAATAGAAAATCTAACCTAACCTAACCTATTTTGTATATTTTGTATTTATTCTGTATTAAAATTTTGTATTGCATTAAACTTTTCGTGATTTGTAGTGTATTGTGTATTATTTATTAATATTTTCCTGATTTTCAATTTTTCTGATTCAAATTTCTAGTAAATAATTTACACGTATTGTTTAATTACAATTACGCATTTCTATCTCATATGTACCACACTCTGCGTATAATATGATTCATACTTTAAGAAAAGAAATGTATATTCTATGGTTTTTGTCAGAAGATCAAAATTTCAGTTTCATTAATAAAAATGTTTGGAGTTGGCTATGATTTACTGAACGTATGTTTAGATTTAGTTCATCTACTCTCACTTGTCACGTCATTTTCATATTATGCATTAAGAAGACATACGGTTTTTGCAAGTAGTGGCCAACCCCAAACGGTTTTATTAATGAACACCCGTTACCTTTATGAATGATTTCACAAGCATCCTGTTGGTCAGTTGCAGATGAATGTGCAGAGTAGCAACTGATTGCAATATATATTTCTGTCGTTTAAGTTGTTGTGAAGTCCATTGAATGATCTTGCATAAATCTAAAAGTAGCTAGTTGAAGAATTTACATTGTCTACTCTTAAGATCGTATAAAGCATAACAAAGACTTAGGTAGGTTTTTAGTTCTGAAAATATGATGTATCCACATGGACAGGTGTCTTCTTTGCTATTTTTTACATGGTCTTATTAAAACGCCCTCGACACCCTACGGTACAATAGGACGGAGTATGTATGTATGTATGTAATAAAACGTAATTTAGCATTTTGCAGAAGCATTCCGAAACCAATATGCACCATGTGAAAAAGAAAATCACTATCCGTAGTCAGGACAAATGGCCGAACTGATTATGAAGACCAATTTCATGTGCACTGGGCCTCCTTTGTGCTACATGCGTGCCTTGGTGATGAGCAATTTCTGTTCTTTTAATTGCAATAACTGCACTTAATGTAAAATACAGGTGTTTCCTAAATAAGTAATCAAACTTAAAGGTGGTATTCTATGACTTATTTCAAGAAGAAAAGTTCCTATAAACGTGTTTCCTAAAGTGCTTCTTTTTCAAAATACAGGGTTGAGTTAAAATACAAATTTTAAATATCTTAACGTTTTATTAGGGGAACAGACTGAGTTATTGCAAATAATAATAAAAATGAAGTAACTAATGAAATTGCAGAATAAATTAGAACAGCTGCTGAAAATGGTCCAGCCTTCTCAGTGATTGACGTACACGCTCAAAAATACACATCCATTTCTTATGCGGTGTCTCAGATCGTCTTGGCTTTCAATAGGTGTTGTGTAAATTAAAAATTTGACGTGTCCCCAAAGAAAAAAATCTAAGGATTTAGATCTGGGGATCTTGCAGGCCATGGGTAGTTTGGCATTTGAGCACCTCGACCGATCCATTTTCGGTAATTTTCATATTTAAAAACCGACGAGCTAGTACACATTCTGTTTCTAAGCATCAGTGGAATATCTTCCAGTAGAGGAGGTAGTTCATCTCCAAGAAAATGTCGATACAAAGCACCGCCTAGTCTCATGGGGAGCAAGACAGGGCGAATTAAGAAATCTCCAACAATTCCCATCCATAAATTCAATGAGAATTGATGCTGAAAGTGGGCTTCTACTATCGCATGTGGATTTTTCATTCTAAAGTAGGTTATTATGAAAATTCATAATAGCATTATTCAAAAAGTAGGCCTCATCTGTAAAGAGCACCTCTGCAACGTATTGAGGATTCTGTGTAATTTTTTGCTGAATCCAGACAAAACATTAAACATTGCGGAAAATCTCGTGGCAACAGAGCCTGTACACGATTGATATGGTAAGTATAACTGCTGTTCTCTCAGAATTGTCCACACAAGCTTAGAACATATTTGAAGATTAGATGCAATATTTTGGTGCTAGTATCTGGATAATCTTCAATTTCGTTCAGAACAGCGTCTTTCACTGCAAGAGTCCTAAATGTTTGAGATCTTCCTGGAACATTACGTGTTTGTACAAATTATCCTGTTTCCAAAAGACGCTGGTGAATTCTTATGAAAATCCGATGATTCGGTAATTGGCAATTGGGATACTTTTTGCTGTCAATACGCCTTGCTTCTTGAGCACTTCCGTCAGCACAACCATACACAAACTGCATATCAGCCATTTCTAAGTTTGTGTAATTCACCAGGGTTAATAAAACTTTAAAATACTAGATTAATCATATATTTATTACTTCTATATTGCTAGTAGTCTGAGAACGGACGAAAATATTACGGCACCGACATAGTCTCACTCTGAGTACTACGCGTCTCGTGCGCATGCCTGAGAATTCCAACTCCGCCTTTAGAAGTGAATTTTAAACTTGACCGTGAGGTTCACTACCCCACCGTGCGGAAGACGCTTGCGCACAGCTTACCAAGTATGCAAAAGAGTTGGTTGTCTGTCTCACTTACGCTGTGACCTCCCCACTTACAGGCACTAGCATAATAGTGGTATTAAATATCCTTTATCTAATAGACTTGTCTGTCCGGGACGCTGGTCCGTCAGGGACTCTGTTTCAGCAGCCAAACCGTAAGAGATAGAGGAAAAAGTTATGAAAGTTATATGTTTGGAATCGTCATGTCAAGTCAGGAACCGAATTTCAGTCACGTGACACTTCCGGTTTTCGAGAAATCACGTGATTTCCGTCCGACCGGGATGCGTTCTATTTGAAAAACGGTCTTTTTTTATTTTATTAAATGAGTTATTTGTCTCACTGGTTGCTAGTATGAGATTAATACAACTCAAGTGACGTTCAGTTATTTAAACAAGTATGAAAAGCAGGTGTCTTGATCAGCAGACATAAACATGTTTACTGTGATGAAATACATAATTGTGCTTTATTTACAATTTTTATTTTAACTCGATAATGGCTAATAATATCTAAAAAAGATATGTAGTTTTTGTTTGAGTTTATAAAATTATTCAGTTGAAAAATAATCGGCGTGTCATCTTCTAATTAAAAATATACTATAGTACATTTTTTTTCTATAATAATTTAAAAGGTCAACTTTCTAGGGGATAAGTTGCACTCCTGCAGGGTCCCTAGTTTTAATAATGTTGGTAAATAGATTTTTAGCTCTTTTCTTCCACTAAAAAAATTATTGTCATAATTTAATATCGCTTGCTTCATTTTTGCATTTAAAGTATTTCTTGGTTTTCTTTTTTTATCCGATTTTATTGATGATGATTCCATGTTAAAAAAAGAAATTTGTCAAGAGTTCAAATTAAGAAACTTTGACATTGAAAATTGACACATAACCATAATTGTTTTAAATTTTGTAGCGTTTTAATCACATGTCTACCAACATTGTAACACTTTAACAGTTATTATAGAAAAAAAACGTACTTTATGATTACCCACATGCACATCCCTGGTGCACCTGAAAATCTTTAATGATACTGAAAAGTGGCTTTTAGTACCACGTGTAAGCATACCAAATTTGAATAAAATATATTAATTTTAAAAATTTCCTAAATTTTCAATTTTGTTTCCGCTTCTATGGCATCTTGTTGGAAACATGTTTATAGGAAATTTTCTTCTTAAAATAAGCCATATATTATCACCTTTAGGTTCGATTACTTACTTAAAAAACACCCTGTGTATATGATTTCATTATAGATATTAACGTCATTAGACCAATATATAACATATAATGGACGCAGTTAAATTTTGTAATCCGCGGTAAGGAATCGGCCGTGAGTCGTTTCAAGATTTTTCATAATACAAACGTATACATTTTAAGAACAACTAATTAAACATAATTTAGAATTTATGTGATTCATAACATCAGGCGGTGGTTATGAATGGCTTCATTTTTTAAAAATCACGTACTCCTAAACGGCCAGCGGCTGTTATGAATGACTTTTCATGTGTTGACTTAATTCAGTTAAGATACAATAACGGTACAGTATTACGAAAATATCAACAGCAGTAGTAGAGGTGCTTCTGGTTCTAAACTGGAAAATCGGTGACTTCAGCAACCGCAAAGACCTAGTACCGACTCCACTCCAGTTTCCCATTCTAGGTTTGACAACTATGGGGTTTTAACGCTTAAAGTTACTAAAAGAAGAGTGGTCGCTGCCTCTCCAGTTGGGATGCAATCAAGTGTTAACAACGGCAAATCTAAAATAAGCTAAGTTTGCATGATCAATTTACTAACTATTCCATTTTTGTTACAATAAACAGCAATAATGTAAAACATGCTAAATTAATATAATGAAGTCTAAGCTGTAACTGCACCTTTGGTGGTACCAAAACAACTTCAAATTGTAAGAAAATTGCAATGATTAACTATTAAAATGTTTAATCAGACATAAGCAGTTAATATAATCAATATAAACAAATCACCTTTGAAGTATTTGCGCATTATACACTACACTTATTTCTATCAAGTTACTCTTTCGGAATTTTAATATTATTCCAGCATAATTCTTATCAGTAGAATCCGTGTTAAATTACAATTCCTAATTAATAGGTATATTTATTGCAAAATACTTTTATTTGAAAATAAAACAACATTAATCAATTCAAACACAATAGATACAAAAGGGTATATAACATAAAAAACAGTTATAAAATCCATCATCACACTAAAACCTAATAACTCTTATAAAATTATAAAGAACATCAGCAGGCAACCTGCTGAATAGTCCCATACATTTGTTTTATTTCTACAAATTTCTTGTTATTTACGAACTTTTAAATAGTGAGATTTTATGAATTAATAATAAGAGATCAATAAAAAAACCAATTAGGGTAGGCTGTGATATGTGTTATACGTTTGGCAGTACTGAAGTGTTTTGTTAGTCTATGTCAAATTCGAGATTTGCAGGTTAAGTTTTACGTCAGCCTGTGTCAAACAACAAACAATACCTAACCTACTAATCTAGAATTTGACATAGACGTATAACACATATCACAGCCTACCCTAATTGGTTTTTTTTATTGATCTCTTGTTACATGATAAACATTACATAGCAGCATTCCAGGCAAAAAACTGGACATGTTATGGATTGCATATTAAGGGGAAACTTCAAAATTTAAACTTGTGCAAAAAAAGAGTGGAAGTTTCACAAAAGAAAATGTGAGTTATTTTCGTGCGTTCGTAATTTCTTATAATTTATATAGGTACTTTCCTGTTATCCGGACCCATTTTTGAAACGCTTCTATCTGAATGCATTTTTGAAATGTTGAAAAGGATGTTTACAACACACATGATCAAAACTGCAACTAACTTAAACAAGCTAGAAAGATACACAGCATCTTTAAACTGTGTTTCCGCAAAGGACCTGGGCGACACTGGTAGTTGAAATTTGAATGGGTCCGGATAACAACACAGTAAATCAACTTTCTGATAATTCTAGGTGTTTCACGTCAATAGGTACCTTTAATGAGTAAGAAACGTGAAGGAAATGTCTATTTTTAAAACTCTACAAGAACTTACAAATAACTTTATGAGAAAAAATAGCTTATAATTAATAACATGAAAAATAACTATAACGGTAAACTTGAAGCTTTAGACTTCACGAACTATATAGGTATAGATTTAAATTTTTATATGAACTTTGAACTTATCTGCGCATTTGTAACAAGGAGGTAACAATGTTGCATTTATTATTAATTTTTGAAATACAGTAAGCACTTTCTCCAACGTAATGTTACAATGAGAATGACAAATTAGAATCTTCACGCTTGTGTCCGATCTTTTGACACTGGATGACTGAAGCGATAATGTATATTTAAAAGCTGATTCAGGTTCATCACTCTCAAAGGTACAAGTAACATAGATTAACTCCTTATCATAAATTGTGAAAATTTTAGATTCAAACGGCTTCGAAAAGTTCATATAAAAGATAAATCGGTCAACAAAATAGCAACAAGAGTGATTTTTTAAATGAGTAATCGCATTTGTCATCATAAAAGTGGAATCACACTTATCAGTGAAGCAGTTGTAAATACGAAATTGACAATATTGTTCATGTTTCTGAATGTTTGTTACTTTTCTAGTATACTTACAGGCTGGCCATCGGCAAGGAAATTTTGCTTCAGACACAGCTTCTTGCAACCGTTTGTTTTTTGTAGGCGTGCAGTCATGGACAATCTTTGAACAATCGAAACATATTACTCCCTTCTTAGAGTCAAACAAGGGAGGAATGAAGAAGTCGTTGCATTCACTGCAATGTAAATTTTCGAGCAAGTTGTAATCCACATTTTCTGTATATGTTAATGCTTCAACTTCTACTTTTGGAATTGTTATATCTAGTGTAAGCAATATGTATTCGAGTCCGTTAGAATTTTCCAAAAAATTATTGATCATGAAAATTTTATATTGCTCATTGTTTGAACCAAAAAATGTATTTTCATTATCTTTTAAAATAATACTGTATTCATGACCTAAGCCATTAGTTAACTGTACTTTGTAAGAGTAGTTATTAATATGCAATCCAAAATGGTTTACATTGTAGTATAACCTGCTCGTTTCAGCATTATAGGCGTACCTGACAATAAAAGCAGTTTCTTCTACAATTGCCAGCAAAACTTCCTTTTTATCTTGATCGGTTTGCAAATTCACTTCAATCGTCTTCATTACAAGAGTCGGGTGTGATTCAGCAAAATGAACAGGGATTTCTAGCAATGGTCCCACCCACAAACAGGAACCATCTGGTATGGTAGGACAGGAAGAAAGACGGTAGTTGCACTTCATTTCATGTTCATCTGTGTGGTTGAAAGATAGCTGTTCTTTGCAGCCATGTTGCCCAAACTTACAGGGAAACAGTGCTCGACCCAAAACTGCTTCTAATGTGAAGCACCTGTATGACGTACCTTGACCTGAGGTACAACGACCACATATGTTTGTGCCATCTGGTAATACTTGCAATGGAGAACATAGGTAGTTGTTACACAGGGAACACTGCATTTCACTTAATGCAAGGGGGACCTGGATAAACGCCATTGTTGATACGCTAACCTGTAAGCAGTTTTTTTAGTAAACCCACTTTATTAACATTCCATAGTCAGAATTTAAATGTTAGTGCGTTTCATTGTTCATTATAGGTATGTACTATATTAAACGTATTGCGATTTTTATGTTGGAAACTTACCAATGTTCACGTCAGATCAGGTAATTACACGACCAACCTTCGATCTCTCTTCAGTCTTGAGTACGCCGCACAAACGTCGTGTTTGACATTAGCCAATCGAAGCGTGGCAAAACAATTGTGAAAGTAGCCAGCAAGGGGGTTCCCCTTTAAATCAGTGGTTCTCAAACTTGGATACATCAATTTACATTGTTACATCAAAGCTGACCCTAGGTTTTGCTAAAACAAAAATGAATGCAGAAAATAATATTAAGTACTCTAATTACATGTACAGCTGCGGCCAAAAAAAATGGGACAGGTACGGCAATTTTCGCGATTATTCCACCTTTCGTTACTGCATTTATATGCGGCACAAGGCCGCGCCAAGCCAGTGTGCAATGTGTGCACCGCACACGGGCGGCCAAAAAGGTTTAAAAATTATATACAAATTACAAAAAAAAATAAAATAAAAAATGTTCAAAAATATGTACCTATATAGGTATAAAAAATGTTTATTGTGTAAATGAACACCTGATAATATGGTTACATGGATTATTGTTTATGTAAATTCTCGAAGTTAGTTTTTATTCCGTGGCGGCTAATTGTTAAACGAAGCCAACTTGAAGCAACGCTTTCCATGCATCTTTATGCAATGATTACAAAAAAGCCGGATATTTATCAGAAGCAACAAAACGTGACTTTTCAGAAAACTGGCGGCTGGCGGCTTTTATTGACTGTGAAACATATCGTATTTATGAAGTAGGTATTTATATTATTTTTGATCGGAGTGTCGGCGATCTCTTTTGTCGGTAAGTACCTAATTGTTTAAAGCTGATTTTAAGAAATATAATATTATATGATGCTTACATTAATGCTGTGGTAATATGGGTGCAATGATAATTATTTGGTCATTTAATTTTTGAATTGGCTGCAGAGAAGATCGAGTAGAGAAAATTAATTTTGTTAGAGATTGTGTTTTGAAGAAAGTTGAAGAAAAATTATAAATATGGTAAGTACCTACATACATATCAATCATATATCAATCAATACACAGATAGTTACCTACATATTCTTAAATTGTATTAAGTAATAAAATTGTTATAATTTTTCTAGAACAGAAAAACGAAAAGGGTGTCGGGTTTTCAGTATCGAAAGCAAAGTCTACAAAACAAAAGAAGAAAAGAAAAAATTGGCCAATACTTTAGAAAAAAATTGAAGCCAGAAAATGTGTCAGCGGAAGCATTAGAATCAAGCTCTAGTTCTCTTTCCGGGCCACTTAATGAACCGTGCGTCCAAGAAGTCGAAATGGAAATTATGAGGGAAGATTCCGAATCTGAGGAAGAGAAGGTGACTTCATCTGACTCGGAGTCTCCAAAACCAGAGAGAAGAGAAGTTGGTGACGCTGAAGAAGCCAGCAGGTCATCCTCATCAAGGCTTTCTGAACTAAAGAAATTTGGCTGCTCATCAGATTCACAGCAGTCGCAGCAGGACACAGCAACCTCAGATGATCCTGGAGAGTGGCCTGAGATAATATCAACAACATTAACAAAAATTTTAGTAGAAAGAGGGCCTGTTCAGGTAACGCAATTTAATTTCCCAACTAATGAAAATGGTCGAAGGTTTTCGAAAAAATATTTCTACCGTTCTCTTCCAAATGGAGAAGAAATTAATAGACCGTGGTTAGTTTATTCAATAAAAAATAATGCAGTTTATTGCTTTTGTTGTACAATATTTGGCAAAATTAAAAACAATTTTTCGCAAAAGGAAGGTGTTTCGGACTGGCAGCATTTGTCACTATTGATTTCAAGGCACGAAAAAAGTGATACTCACAATGCAAATGTTAAAAATCAGTTAGAACTTATAAAATTGTTATCAAAAGAACGAACTGTAAACCAGACGCAACTACGTTTGTTGAATGCAGAAGCAAAGCACTGGCATGCTGTGATTGAGAGAATAATTTTAATAATACAATATTTGTCACAACAGTGACTTGCTTTACGCGGGCAATCTAATAAATTATTTGAAAGCAATAACTAATTTTTTAAAAGCTGTTGAGATGATCTCAAAATTTGATTCTGTTATGTCAGAACATGTGCTTCGGACTCAAAAGTCACAAAAAGATGAAACACGAATGGTAAATTATTTAGGGGACAAAATTCAGAATGAAATAATAGATGTCATTGGTAACAAAATTGGAAATAATATTTTGGATTTAATTAGAAAATGTAAATACTATTCCATCATTCTTGACTGTACACCGTATATTAGTCATATCGAACAAATGACTATAATTTTTAGATTTACAATGTTGAATGAGTCCTCAAAAAAAAATTGAAATACGCGAGTATTTTATAGAATTTTGTCCTATTCATGATTCAACTGGAGTGGGTTTAAGTGAATTTTTAACGAATTTACTTTCAAAGATGAATTTAAATATTTACGACATGCGTGGCCAAGGGTACGATAATGGGGCAAATATGCGCGGCAAACATTAAAACCAGATTGAATTAACAAAAGACATATAATCGCCGAAAAATTAATACAGATTACTTTCAAAGGTTATTTTAGCTTCGAAGCGCCGCTGTTCGAATGCTGGCAGCGAATGTGCCCGTCTCGATCATGTCCTCTCCAAGGGCCGCTTCCATGCACGTGTAGATCCCGTAACAGGGCCCAATTGTTCTCACCTTGGCGCCATTCCGGGTGACTGCCACTGTAGTATTTTAAAATAAAAGTCGCATCTTGAATACTATTTATTGGCATCATTTGATGCGTAATAATTTTATCTTTCCATTGATACCATTACCTTCCCTGTAAGTTGAACTGGCGAGCAGGAATCGGTAAAAACGTTCAATACAATGTTAATCGCCTATGTTCGACTTTGAGAACGGACACCTGGTATATGGCATTACAAGGAAGTAACTATTCTATAATTGAAAATATCTTTTATCATCTATCCTACCGTTATAATATAATAAGGTTTAAGTAAAGAGATCTGGAGGTAGCTATTCGATACCGCTTAGAACACGTCAAACAAGATCCAAAAAGTATGTCCACATAATATGAGTTATGCGTCAACACACTCGCTGGTATCACTGCATCGAGTCGCTGGCAGCTGTTGGGGGCGATTCGAAATAGGGCCTAAACTTATATAGCAATTAAGGACAAAAACGTTGACGCTGCAGAATCGAGCATCACATTTTCAATGTGATTCAAAGGCTAAACCATGGTAATGAATACAAGGTGAAACGCTCCCGGGATGGGCAGTCGTTCAGAAAATAGAGGGGAGATGTCAACCAATCCCCAATCCATCACGGCCGCGATCATGGTGTAACCATGGTTGCGTTCGTATATGTTGCTGGCACTGTCAGTCTATGTCAAATTCGGGGTTAGCAGGTTACATTTTGCGTCAATCTGACACCAACTGACGCAAAACCTAACCTCGAATTTGACATCGACAGCGTCTTCAACAATACACTTCAGTACTACCAATCGTGCCATTTGTCGGACCATGTCCTATTGGTTGAATTTGAGGTCCGCCCACATTCTGCGGAACGTTACACTTTGTATTCTTTACACCATGGGCTAAACAACGTTGTAGCCCAACCAGCCTTTAAACTCGCTGCCTTTTCGTCTTACTTATGAATATTGAGATTCCGAAATCTTATGCGATCCGAGCGCAGAGCAAACGGCGCGCCTATAAGACAAATGTGCAAACTTTGATATTGAAAATGAATGCCAGCGGGCAAGGCCGTTTTTACAATCTTGTGGGTCACGTTTAGACATAATAACGATTGTAGTTGCAGCCTGTTTATTTATTTTCGGTGCTTTCGGTTGTTTGATGCAGTTTTATATAAATAATAGCGGAAAATAGTATACCTAGGTATTCCTAAAATTAATTTTAAAAGCATGCCGTTAGCTGAAAAGGTTAAAATAAAAGCACTTATAAACCGTTCACAATCTTTTTGGGTCAGGTGCGGCTATGACCATCTAGTAATTTTGTTGGCAGAACCTCTGTTGCAACTAAACTCCCTCATGGAAATTGACACTTTTTTTGTTAGGTTAGGTTGTTTTCAGTTTAAGGTTATATTTTCTGAATAGGTACATTGTTGCCGGATATTCTCTGGTCTCCACATCGACTCGCGTTCTTTTAAATTTGGCTTGTCCTTTTTAAATTGGAAGTAGCATCGTTTAATGGAAATTTTTTGTTGTAACAAAATTATTTTGGGCATTTTGACTTTTCCTTTGACGGAAAAAAAATATCTTTACACATTTGATAAATCATTTATTTTTTTACGAATATTAAAATACCTAATAAATCTGGCAATGTGGTGGCAAGAAAATGTCGAACAGGCATTGACAGAAAAAAAAAGTTGCATCCGCTACATCATCGAATCAGTTAGTCCAACATCAAAACAAAAAATCACAGCCAACTCTGTCCCAAAAAGGTCGTGAACGGCTTATAGATTGGAATTCAACCTGCAAAATGAAGTTGGAACTCGAAATTTTACAAGATATTTTTCTGTAGACATTTACAGGAAAAAGAAATGGACTTGTGGATCTGATGCATGCTCTATTTTGTCCATTATTAAATAAATGATCGTATCTCGTTTTTTAACAATTATGTAGATTTTGTGTTGAATTTGAATACTTTTTGTTCTGTGTATAATATGATATTTTCTTTTGGATTATTAAAAATTAAAAATCACTGCTGTATTTGAATAAAAACATCGATGCAATGTTGGTCTATATATTTTGCTTAAGTAATGGTTAAAAATTAAGAGCCCCCCCCCCTCACCCCAAATACAATTATTACGAGCCGCCACTACCTCGAAACAGGAACGGCTAAAGTTAGGACGGCGTACCAACGTTGCCAGTTCGTGCACTGATGGATAAAGCGGGAAACTTAAACTTTCAAACTAATATGTTTCAAATTACAATAATAATAATAAGGTTTATGGAATTGAATAACTGTACATAAGTTATACATAATTAGTTAGGTTGTTATTCCAATATTTTAATATTTATAATTTTTATTGTTTATCTTATCTCATTTTATATTTCTACTTATTAGTTATTTCAATAAACTAGAAAATATTTGATTTCGTACACGTAAGCCACTCACAAAAGCATAGCTTGTGCGTGAGCAACTCACGTAACTTCAATGTAACTTGCTATAATTTTTATATAAACATTAATTCTTAATAAACTAACTAAAACATAGTGGTAACTCTACAAAATCAATTATAAGTAATTATTGCACAAATATGATTGCAATCTGAAATGTTGTTTTCTGCTACTTTGGTGTTTACAGGAATTTTTCTATATCTGATAACATAAGTACCCTGTCTTGCTCCATGATCCAATTTTTAATGGCTTTTTTAAATTTGCTTATGGCATTTATGTCTTTGATATTGGTAGGTAATAAATTAAACATTCTTGGTCCTAAAAGATGTAGAGACCAATGGTTTTGTGAACTCTACTAATTTCGTTTTTATTGTTTATTTTGGTTCTAGTGTTATGAGAATGGTCAATTTTTTTTAAGTCTTTTCTATATTTATGCTGGTGTATAATCAATGTTTGTAGATAGATTTGTCTTAGGCAAAATATTTTTGTTTCTGCGTATAGCTGATCAATTGGATACATTTGCGTCTTACTAAACATGATTTTTATGAACCGCTTCTGCATCGCCTCTAGTTTTCTTAAATGTGTCTTTGATGCAGAGCCCCATCCAATAATTCCGTAACGTAATAGTGAGTCAACAAGTTAATAATATACCGTTTTTAGGTTTGAGGTGTTTAGAATATACTATAAGGTTTTAAACTGGGATAGCACTTGCCTTAATTTGTTTAGTAGCGCATTTATATGTGCATCCCATCTTAAATAGGTGTTGACGTATATTCCTAGATATTTTATTTTTCCAACTTTTTTTATATGTGTTGTAGTGTTGTTGGGGTTCATGGCAGTTAAGGTATCATATATAGGTGTGTTCTGATTACGACAGGTGAAAGGAATGAATTTGGTTTTATCAAAGTTTACAGTAAGAAGTTTGCGATTAAACCACTCATTTATATTTATTAGATCTGTTTCTGCTTTCTGTTTCACATCTGTCCATGTTTTGCCTTTGTATAATATTACTGTATCATCCGCAAAAGCTATGATTCTGCTAGTTGATGGTAATTCTAATAGTTCATTTACATAAATAGTAAATAGTATTGGACCTAGAACAGTTCCTTGGGGCATCCCATATATTACTTGTGTTTTTTCACTTAGACAAGTTCCAATTTTTACATATTGCGGTTTGTGTTGTAGGTACGATTCTATTAATTTATTGGCCTTTCCGCGAACTCCGATTCTATAGGCATTCTAATAATTGTTTGTGGTTAACAGTATCGAAAGCTTTAGCTAGGTCAATAAATACTGCCAAATTAGGAATTCCTTCATCGAGTGCAGTTTATATTTCGTTTACTACAATGATACGTATATTAACCCAAAAATTTACCGTAACAGCAACTGTTATGATTAGGCACAAATGCTCCAAAATTTAGTAAATTATCTTTACTTTAATTTTCTTTTAGAGAAGCCAAATGCCAATATTCATTTGTTAAATTAATAAAAATCAGGTTATTTATACATTTTATATTTTTTATTAACAAAAATTTAGATATAATATAATTATTAATTTAAATAATTATTAATGTAAATATTAAAAGATAATACAAAATATTTTTTTCTTAATTATTCACTCATATAAATGATAATTTCCAGGATCCTTAGATATAATTTCTGAATGCGTGCCATGTAAATTTTCTGTAATTAGCCGAGTTTCTTCAATATTGGGTTTCCGGCTACAGTTCCTGTTCCTATTTTGTTTACGTGTTGAATGAAAAGAGGCCTGTTTTCGAATCTTCTTATTTTTTTTATTTTCATTTCACTAATGGATACAGCACTTTTTAAAAAATTTGGAACTATATTTATTGCCATTGACAGCACACATGGGCTTACTGCCTATGATTTTGAACTCACTACCGTTTTAAGTGTAGATGAGTTTAATGAAGGGATGCCCTTAGCATTTATGTTTTCAAACAGGAAAAATTCTTATATCAATCAAGTTTTCTTTCAGAAAATAAGAGATAACGTGGGCATTATAAAAACTGAGACTTTTATGTCAGATATAACAAATGTATCTTATAACCTATGGGAAAATATAATGGCGACCACATAAACAGCTTTTTTGCACTTCCGGGACTAAAGTTGATACTTTAGTCCCCGTAAACAGGGACTAAAGTAGATCATTTAATCCCTAGGGACTAAAGTAACTCATTTAATCCCTAGGGACTAAAGTAAAAATGATACCGTAACTATGGTAAATTTATGTATACACGAGGTTAGTAGGTTAGGTTTTGTTTGTCATCTGACACACACTGACGTAAAACTTAACCTGCAAATCTCGAATTTGACATATACTGACAATACACTTCAGTACTGCCAACTGATTCAGGCTATCCAGGACCTGCTGCAATTCAGTTTGTAATAAATTATAATTGTCAGTTTCCAAATTGACAGATTCCAAATTTTGGAAATGTTTGATGATAATGTTCCCAAAAGTGCAAAAAATGGCGTATATCGCTCGGGACTAAAGTGCCTAAATCCCTTGAGTGGTTATTGCCCTCGGGCTTCGCCCTCGAGGCAACAAACTCCACTCGCGGGATTAAATGGTGCACTTTAGTCCCTCATGATATAATATACTATATTGTTCCTGGCACATACATCGTGCGTGGCAGTCAAATTTGTCAAAAATTAATAATGCTGAGAAGAGGGAATGGGCTTATAAAACTAAAATATTTACAGACACTTTTGGATCTGCAGAAATTTCAAGTTTTTGGATATTCTGAAAAATGAATCAACATTAAACTTTCGTCAATATTTCATTAATTATTATGCAACTTGTTTCGAAAAATGGGCCTATTGCCTCGAGAGTATGCATAAAACACTAAAATATTATTATTTACAAAGTAAAAAAATTAAACGTTTAGACAAGACACTTTATGTTTTGATGGAGTTTTTAAAAAATAAAAAATTTGAAAGACTTATGAAACTAACAAAATAGGATACTTCAGAACTAGTGAAAAATATCCATGCAAGACATCGTGTAGCAATATTCACCAAGTTTACTGAGAAAGTAATAGAAGACAACAAATTTTATACCATTAAATGTGATTCTAGTGAAAACACATTTAATTACAAAAAATCTTTCCGACGGTAATGTATGCTGCCCAATAAAATGCTCCATTTGCTCCATATGCATTCTTTTAGCTGCACTTGTGTGGATTTCAATATAAGAACTTTAATCTGTAAACATATACATTATATTGCATCTAATTACCCAAATTCAGCTCCTGGTAGCACAAATGTAATAGCAGGTAATAGTAGTAATGAAGTTAACAATGTTATTCAAAATTTAGCAACATTTTCAAGAAATAATGATACACTTTTGGATGAAATAAGTTCTGGAGCTTTAAGTTTAGTTCAAAATATAAAAACCAAAGAGTATTCAACCGAACAATTAAAACTAATTTTAGATAATATAAAAAGTGCTGAATCCATTAGTGAAATGGAAATAAAAAAACTTTAATTTGAAAACAGAGTATGCTGGAGAGCCAACTAATAAGAAAATTCAAAAACAGGCCTCTTTTCATTCAGCAC
This sequence comes from Agriotes lineatus, assembly GCA_940337035.1. Lineage (NCBI taxonomy): Eukaryota > Metazoa > Arthropoda > Insecta > Coleoptera > Elateridae > Agriotes > Agriotes lineatus. The sequence continues at coordinate 80,809,745 of OW679200.1, read as the reverse complement.
GTAAACAAAATAAGAACAGAATCTGTAGGAAACCCAATATTGAAGAAACTCGGCTAAATACAGAAACTTTATATGGCACGCTTTCAGAAATTGTATCAAAGGATCCTGGAAATGATCATTTATAAAAAGAGATCAATAAAAAAACCAATTAGGGTAGGTTGTGATATGTGTTATACGTTTGGCAGCACTGAAGTGTATTGTCAGTCTATGTCAAATTCGAGGTTAGTAGGTTAGGTTTTGTTTGTTGTTTGACACAGACTGACGTAAAACTTAACCTGAAAATCTCGAATTTGATATAGACTGACAATACACTTCAGTACTGCCAAACGTATAACACATATCACAGCCCACCCTAATTGGTTTTTTTATTGATCTCTTGTTATAAGTGAATAATTAGGAAAAAAATATTTTGTATTATCTTTTAATATTTACATTAACAATTATTTAAATTAATAATTATATTATATCTAAATTTTTGTTAATAAAAAATGTAAAATGTTTAAATAAACTGATTTTTATTAATTTAACAAATGAATATTGGCATTTGGCTTCTCTAAAAGATAATTAAAGTAAATATAATTTAGTAAATTTTGGAGAATTTATACGTAATCATAACAGTTGCTATTACGGTAAATTTATGAGTTAATATAGGTATCATTGTAATTTGAAACATATTAGTTTGAAAGTTTAAGTTTCCCGCTTTATCCATCAGTGCACGAACTGGCAACGTTGGTACGCCGTCCTAACTTTAGCCGTTCCTCGAAACCGTCAGGCTGAGATGGTTTTTTCCCGAGTGAATTATTTGTAATAACACACGCGTGCCATACAAAATTTTATCCAATCACTCAATAAATAAAAAAAAACATAAATTTTGTAGCTGTCACATTATAACAGTACTTGTGTTTCTGTTAGAATTATTAAATTGTATAACAATGGATGTCTACGAGGTTAGAGAGAAAGTACAAATTGTTAAATAGATTTACAGCTAGTGTGAAAAATCAAACTGACAAATTAATTGCGAATGAGCTAAAGTAGAGACATCAAATAAATGTTTAATTGTATTGTTGATGACACTGCCAGTCTATGTCAAATTCGAAGTTAGCATGTTAAGCTTTGTTGGTTATTTGACACAGACTGGCGCAAAACTTGACATGTTATTCTCGAATTTGACATGGCCTGAAAGATTTACCAATAATACAGTAGTAAATGGCATGGTTTTTATCTCACTAGTGGATTATGGGCCATTTTAGAAGTAAAAAAATCAATCTAATTATAGCCTCATAACTAGGAGGCGTTGGATAATAGTTATTTATGTATCAATGAGGTGCAGATAAAACTGTACAATCGAAATAAAAAAAGATCTAGATTATATACAGCTTTGCCAGCAAAAACAGATCAATTCTTGCAACTATTTTAGCTGAGCAGTACCTTTGTAACCATGTATGATTTTCATTATACTTGTTTATAAATAATAACTAAAATGACATCAGCGGGCAACAAAATTGTTTTATGTACGATCAATTAATAATAGGCGTATTAGACCTCATTTTCAGGCGTACAGCAAGTCTTTTTCGCCCTCGAGCGATAACATTTTTCATTGCCCGCTGGCGTCATTCTAATTACAGTGTTTTCCGATTGTGTTCACCATGTATCAGTTGTGTTTCACTTTATCTCAAATGCTTTTCCCTCTTGTCAACACTTGTCAATATTGACAAATGGGAATTACATTTGACAAATAGTGAAACACAATTGATACATGGTGAAAATAAATCGGAAAACTGTGTATTACTTATAAAGACGTATTCATAAAAATAGTTACAGTTAAAATAACTAGAAGATTGCCTTGTTTTATTGGTAACGACATTATATAAAATATAGTTATCCTTTTTAACAAATTTGGAACATACATAAAGTTTTGTATGTACCTCAGGTGTTACAAGCGCCTGTTTTACTTTCTGGATACATAAATAACTAATTTAGCCCACTAAAATGGCGTCACTGGGCGATAAATATTCTTTTCTTTGATTTTACGGATGCATTTTCGTACGAAAACTGTCACTTTTTTGGACACCATTAACTTTTCGTCCGCAAACACTTTTCGTCCGCAAATGCTTTTCGTCCGCAAACACTTTACGGCCGCACTTTACAGCCGCAAACGCTTTTCGTCCTCAACAACTCTTATAATTCGGACCCCATTTTATTTTTTTTTCAAATTATGACTGTCGACGGAAAAATATAATATGCACCTCGGACGAAAACTGCTTTTTATGGTCTTGCTTGATTGCCTGCCTCGGCTGTCGCATCGGCCAGCAATTTCAGGCATCGTCCATAAAAGCCAGTTTTTCGGCCTAGATACATAAATAACTATTTATGCCCGTTTACGTCATTTTAGCAGGAAAAAAGGATTTTCTTGTCCGAGGGCAACACCTATTAACTTTATTCTTGAAAATGAGGCGTAAAAAACTCATATCATTGGTCGATCGTACATAATAGTTAGTTACATGGAAGTAAAGGTATTCATTTCCTTCGGAGTGTGAAGTTTAACATAAGGGAGGAAATTAAGCTTTGCTCCAGCGATATATACAGTACGCCGGTCTTCGATTATGCTTTCAGTTGTTTTCCGATAAAATGTTTGATTCAAGTACCCCTAATGGAGTTGAAAGGGGCACATTTTAAAATTGTTTTGAAGTATACAGGGTGTTTCAAAAAAGTTTGGCTCAAAAAAGTATTAATTTCTTAAATGGAACACCATGTATCTCTTTATGACTATTTAAGCTCCTATTTATAAGTTCTAGGCACTGTACTTTGAACTAAGACCAACTATATCTGTAGAAACAAAGTCCATATGACGCCTATCTAACACAATATACGATTAGTTGCGTTATCTAGTTTTGACATTATTAACCTTCAAAACGTCAGAAATGCCAAGGTTTTTTGTCATATTCTATTAAAACTGTAAAATGACAGCGGTTCAGTGGCACTATTGTAAATAAAGTATTAGAATTGGCTCGCAAACGGTACAGATTTGTTATTTTTATATAATTGGGCATATTCTAATTCAGGTGGTAATTAGTAATAAATATTATCAAGTTGTAATAGTTTGATTTTCTATGTAACCAGAGGCTACTCTCTCTGAAATTATTTACTCTGCTAATGAATATTTTTTATATTCGTTCAGCTGAACTACCGTTCATGTCAGTACTTTCATCTTTACATATATTTTTTCAGTTACAAGTTTTACTGCAGCACGCACAGCCTATTAAAGAACGCTTCTGTAATAAAATTTCAGAAATAATTTAATATAATATTTATTGAAATATTTGAACTAGTTAAGATAATTTACGATAGTAAGACTTAATAGTGATAAAGTTATGTTATAAAAAAACATTGCCATGTTAACATAAGCGGATGTGTAGCAAGAGAAGTACAGAACAAATATCAACTGAAAATGAAATGTTGCTTTTCAGTCATTAAATGTTAGAACGAAGCTCATACCTTCACTAGAGCTTATACTTTTAGATATTATAGCAGAACTTCTGTAACTTACATTACTAGAAGTATTCGTTGAGTGGTAAGACTTAACTACTTTACAACATAAAATTTGTCTAATTGTGTATCCTGCAGTTATAGTAAATAAAAGTATAGGTAGAACCTTCTCGAAGACGAATCTGTGAAAATCTTATTCAATGGAATTAGAATTGAAAGTTTTGAGAAGAAGATAATAAAATAACGGGTGAGGCAGAATAAGAAGCGATTTTGAAAAGCGCGGGTATCGTGCTGTGTCGTTAGGAGGTGGTGGGGAATATATATTGAGATAGTTCTAAGCCCACAATTTGGCTCTGTTTGCAGTGCGAAATATTTAACCAAGTCAATAAAGCACAGAGTTAAAATATTTTATGTAATTGCAATTTTAAACAATAATAGAAGTATTAAATGCATTGGTAATGAAATGCGAGAAGCAGTAATTAATGGGATAAAGGCACGAAAAAGCGAAGCATATTTCAGAGGGTTTGAATTTGAAGTTTCAGTAAAATAATACAATTAAAAGGATAGGTTTGGGCATATGTAAAGCTAGACCAAGCAAAATTAATTGACACAAAAGGTTTGTTATGTGCATACTAAATGAGCGCAGTTATCAATAAAAGCAAAGGCTAGTGAAAAGACGAGCAATCTGAAAGGTAGATGAAAGCAAGATAAGGATAATCTCAACTCAGAATTAGGAAACGGAAGAGAAGAAAAGCAAGCGACGTGTAAAAATGGTGAACTCAAATACCAGTGCTTTAATAAAAAAACAAAGTGCTAAAAGCAGAGCAGTGATTAAAAAAAACGTTTGTGTGTGTAACGAGAAGGAACATTGATAGTTATAAGCAAAGGAAAATTTTTTAGACATAAGAAAATGTTAATTTAAGATTTATGTATTCAAACTTTACTCGGTTCATATTTATTTGTTATCAAAACTAATTTCTAATTGATAGCAGAAGATCACGGTAACATAGCAACGTGATACATTTTTGTTGTTAATAGAAGGAGAAGAATCGAAATAAAATGAACGAAGCTTGTTGCAAATTTGTGCTCTACTTTAATTAATGTTTTTACATAATAAAAGTGTTCTTACTCAAATAAAAATTATACAGTTTATTTACATAAGTGTTCAGGTAGCTGTACTAGTGTTTGTGGAGAGTTCCACGACGAAAAATTAAATATTTTTCCAATCCGATGTTCGAGTGGGAAGGGCAGCCGATCACCTGAAATTTCCGATCTTCGTCTACGACCAATTTAAGCATCGGAACAATCAGCAATCGAGGACATCAGCAGAGTGTTTTTTTTATACTTATGTAGTTATTTTGTCTTTATTAACTTTATGTTATTTAAAAACCTGCTTATTGTAATAAAAAGACATTTTTGCATTATTTCAAATTGAAAATAAGTAAATACATAATTTAAAATTAAAATTTAAATTATGTACACCAAGTTTTCAAGTGTTGTAAAAAATATTTTTTTAGGAAACGACCAAAAATTTAAAGTCGTTCTTTTTTTATTATAAGACAATAATAAGTAATTATACAAAATTAATACTTACTTACTTAATCGTGTTCTTCTACCTTATGATGTAGAGCTGTGGAAAGCTTTCCACTTCTTTCTATTCTTTGCTAGGTTAGTTAATTCTTCCCAGGTGATACTGCGTTTACTAAGGATTCCCTTAACAGTTTCTTCCCACTTTCTTAAATTAAAACAAATTCGTTGGGCACGATATAATTTCAAACATAGAGAAAAAAGACAGAGTGCTCACTCCAATGCTAAATTCTGAAATTAATTTCTATTTTAACCCCATTATTAATTTTTTAATATTAATTAAAAAAACAATAATTTTTATTAACCATGTTATGAAGAAATTACTAATATTTTAACAGGGATGAGCTAGAATCAAGGTATAAAAACTTATAACAAGTATTCAAATAGCTTTCTATTCTGGTGTAAACAATATTCGAGTCTGTTATAAAAGGGATTCCTAACAGTGGCTAACTGTCTTTCGGTTATTAGCCCACACTCTGCAACGATTGCTTCCCTCAAAGAATTAATATTTGGGTGGCGCTTTTGATATATTTTATATTTAAGGTGACCCTACAGAAAAAAGTCACAAGGTGCTAAATCAGAAGATCTTTTTCAATTTTATATAAAATAAAGTAGTGCATGATGTATATCGTTAGATTAGTAACTAAATTTTCTATCTAATGGTAAAGATGGCCCTTAGTAGGTGCCATTTAAAAAAGTGATTTTTTCTGAAAAAACGTGTTTGGCAAATTTTATTCCTTTATTAAATAATTACTGATAAAATAACTATTATGAGTTGTTAGAATAAATTAGAACAAATTTTACAAAGTCACGGCCTTCTATGCTAAAAAATTAAATTTGAAAAAAATATTTTTTTGTTTTAAAAAATGATATTTGATGAGACTATTGTATGTGATTCGACTTGCAGATTCGAACAACATAAAATATACAGGGTGGCCCATTTAAAAAATCAAGTTGGTTTCATTTCCGCTGAAACCGAAAGTCGGCCATTTTGACTATATCTATCGATCAATCAGAAATTATGTCTAGTATCTTCATAAAAAATTTTATCCAAACGATTCATAAATAAAGAAGATATAAGCATCTCCCTGGTCTGATTGTCACCCGGCATACCTACTCAAAAATTGAGATAAAAAATCGTGTATATTCACTACATTTCAATTATTACAGAAAAAAATTCAATATCGAAATTAATGATCGCGCGACAACTACTAAAGTAAACTTCCCTTCATATTTTGTCCAGGCTTAGGACTGGCAGTAAAAATAGTGGCTTGTTTAAAGTGTTTTTAACCTCGTTTCTGTTTGGTTTTTTTTTAAATTTTTATCCAATTAAAAGTTTAAAAGTTTTAGTGGGTATAGTGATCACTTTTAAAGACGCCATTATTTTTACTGCCAGTTCTAAGCCTGGATAAAATGTGAGGGGAAGTTTACTTTAATATTTGTGGATCGATCCTTGATTTTAATATAGATTTTTTTTCTATAATTGTAATGTAGTGTTACGTGTAATTTTACATTTAGATGCAGTGAAGAATTGTTTCGAATAATTTTTTGCTTAAATACATACAGATGTAGTTTCGAGTGACCTGCAGTTCCTAGGTGTGTATTTGGTTGAATACTTATTTTTGCATTTTTGGATGATTTTGAAAATCCTTAGATATTTAGGGGATTATAATAGTTTTCAAAATAGTTGAGAGCACGATTTCCGGCGGCCATTTTATGAGACTGATTTCGTGAGATTATTTCCTTCTGGAACTGCATGTGATTTGAAATTTTCACTTTATGTGGATCAAGTAATTCCAAAATTATTGGTGAATTCTGTAATCAGCCTTACTAAATGCTGTGTGAAATTGCTGGAATAAGGCCAGTTATACTGGGATAATTATATATTTCTGCAAATTACTCACTCGAGACCATCCAACATCTCTAGTATGTTATTTGTGGTTCCGTTTGAACGTCGAATTCAAATATCGTGTGATTTCAGGTCTCTTAGTATTCCTGTTAGTAGGTACTGCTATTTCGTTTCCGTCTTATTCGTGTACAATTCTGTCCTGTGCTCCCCCCTGTGGCATTGATGTCGCTTGCCAAAGCACCTGGAGGACCAACCCCCACGTTGTTCTGAGCAACCCCCATTCAGGTGGTAGTCTTCGAATGCACGACTTCTCACCAGTGTGACAGCCGCGAGGTTTTTCACCAGTTAGAGAAAAACCTGTCGCATTTGATGTTATTTCAACTAGTGGACAGCATCTCCGTGTAGCTACCCTGCATGGCTGTTCTGTCGAAGCTGCGCTACTGTGCATCCCCAGGTATCTGTTAGCGTTTTTAGCAATATCATCGTTTAAACTAGAAATATCGTTCGGGCTAGTTTTGTGAAAGCTTATGCGATGTGCATACCTTGTATAATGGTAATCTTCCTAAGCGATGTTACCGAGAAATTAAGAAATTTTGTGTAGCTATCTGCGACGTTCACCACGTGCAATAATGTATGCGGAATAGGTTATTTTCATTTTATGTCTTTAATATTTTCTTCGACTGGTCAACCTGAATGTTAGCAATTTTGGTCGCGTTCAGTAACTCAATATTTTAAAATTTAACTAAACCGTTTTGCGAGGGTTTTCGGGAGCTTGAATATTACAATTAACTCCTTGTTAGCGCTGAAAATACGCAGTTTTAAGTGTAAAACTCCTAGGCAAAATAATACCAATTCGAATAGATCGTGTTTAGACAAATTAATTGATCGTTGAAGCGATTTAATGAGAACTTGAGAAGTGCCGTTTATCGTTATCGCAGTTTTAATTCTTAAGTCACTACCGTACAGTTGAGATACGTGTACTCGAGCAAATTGAGAGTTAAGATCGTAGAGTTCTGTTTTTGACTTTAATTTTATTAACATAAAAGCTTTGTATATTTTATAAGTAAAACTAAAATTACATCTACTATTCCATTTACAAACAAATTATTCTATCACAGATTTGTGTTGCCGTTTTTGAGTATGGTGCAGATAGTGTATGTATAGATACTGTAAATAAATAATTAGGTTACTTCAAGCTATGGTGTTTTCTGTCTTTTATTATTTCTATGAAACAGCTAATTGGTTTAGGAACTTACACGGCCACCTGTGGGTTTTCTGGTTTGGACGGTCTCGAACCAGTGGCGCTTCCGGACAACCCCCCCCCCCTTTATTAGAATTAGAAATAATAATTATATTGAAACAAAATCGTTTAATTTTTAGTCATCTCTTGGTTCTGACTTTTTAAGCTTACTTTAACTCTATGAGAAAATTCTTTGTGAGTTATGGTAGTAGTTCAGTCACATGTCTAGTATTTAGACATTCTGAGACATTGTGATTCTTCTTTGGTTTTATATGTGATGAAGTTTAGAGAAAATGTTTAAACTAATAAAAGTCAAACATGGAAATAACTTGACAATTAAATTGTTAATGTCTAGAAAGTTTGGATTCAATAGGGATCTGATAGATTTCGATGAATGGTGTCAATTAATGGATGATACGATTTTTTTTTAAATTCAAGTGCAAAGTTTATTTAATAACAATTATTGCGTCAATGGATTGTTGCCCAAAGATCGGAACTGTAAAGCTACCAAGACGTAAGTGACGACTGTTCCAGAAATCTGAAACAATATATTTAGTAACAACCTACATAGAATTATCAATGTACTTACCGATGACACTAGTTGAGTTCCGACAGTAAATATATCTGAAGCTTTTAGCACGGGTTTCTGTTTATTAAATGCGTTTATCAGCATTTCTACCTGCAATAAATTGGTTGTAGTTATTTATTGGTTATGGAAGGACACCTGGAAGAAATAACATACCTGTATCGCTTCGGAGGTATTTAATTTACTGATTGGATATTTGTAGAGAAACGGAAGAATACTTTGCCCCTGGAAGTAAAATAGACGATTACGATCTTTTATATATTACAAGTAATGGCATGGCATAAGATATGAATCAAAACATAGAAGACTTGGTTTGTTTAAGAAAACCAATAATAATACTTCACGAAAACATTAATCTAATAGACGAGGAAGCACTCTGAAAGGTCGATTAAGATGACATTTCAACTAATTTCGGTTTGAACCGTGTAAAAACACGTTTTCCTCTACTTAAGATCATTTAAAGAATGTATTGAAAGAAATAATACGAGGCGAAGAGTATCGAAGCCGAACGACTTAAAACGCTAGCTTACGCTGACACACTTTCGAACTATTTTTCCCACTACTACAAAAAAAGACGCAATTTAATGAATGACAGCTTTATTACGACAACCCGCAATGGCAGTCGATTGTTGTAGTTTTAAGGTTAAAATGGCATATTTAGGCCACTGTATAACTATGAATCGTATTTTTTTCATAACAAACGCATTCGTTATGATAACGACCGGATAAAAGGTGAATGAATTTTAACCTTTAGTAGCTACTCGACTAAATGAAAACTTTCATATGCGGGCGTAAGAAAATGTTTTTTTACGTCAATTATACTACGTTTAGGAGCAGATTCAGTGATAAAATTATTGGGAATGCCTTGATTCCACCAGTTTTACACATTGCAAATAAAATGACTGGGGAGATACAAAAATGGTTTGATTTCAAATAAATTGAGTTACGTATAACAGGCTTACCAACAACAACAATGCTCTATCCAAATTTAGCGCTTATTTGTTGCAGGGGCTTTAACTGAATCTGTTCGTTCAACGTAGGTAGTATACTAATACATTGACGAATAAATATTCATTTTTACTTCCCTCTCTCAAAGAAGAGGGAAGAATTGAAATTGTAAAACAATCATCTTCCGAGATTTTTTTAGATCTTTACGTTCCAGTGTCCTTAGATGACGAAAAACAGGTTTCCTCAATTCCATCTGTATGTATGTCTGTCTGTCTGTTTGTCTGCCTGTCTGTATGTATGTCTGACTGTTAACAGTATAATAAAAAAACTATTTGTTGGAAGAAGACGATATTTTGCATGGGGATTATATGCTTTTCTGTCATGAATCCGAGAAATTTTTGATATATGCAGGGTAAGCACCTCAAAAATATGATTTTGTTGAGTTTTGCTTTAACTGAGAAATAGATAAAAGTGATAATTTGCACATAGCTTACGCTCTACCCTTGACAAAAATGGATTCCAAAGAGAAAGCGTAAATGTTGTAAAAGACATAAAAAGGGGCAACCAATAAGTGCGTTATATTTAATGTAACTGCATTGCAGAGATTTGCAACGTTTTGCGCGACTGCATGAGATAAACGCTCGGGCGTTAAAATGCTGGTGCAGACGCTGAAGTTCGAATCCCACCATCGGTAATGTTTTTTATTAAAACGTTAAAATATTTGTACCCCTACTTTCCTTTGATTTTTTAAATTGTTTAGTGTCACAACGTCTACCTGCGAGGGAAGTTTATTTTACAGGTTTTTCGAATTATATTGCCAAAAAGTTATTGCATATTTTTTCTAAAATCGATTGTTGACTCGAAACATTAATTAGAAACTGTAAAGAAGCTATAATAAATAAACAGGTTGTATATACTTTTTAGCCCTTAATGAGATATACTGTAGATACTGTGTTACTTAATAAAGAATTAATTACTTATCCCCTATAAATAACGCTGGGTGTAATTATCAAATCATCAAATTTTAAATTTGGACGGTCTTTTTAAAATTAAGAACTATTTATAAACTTGAAATTTATTTTCGCTGTTTATTAGGTTTTGCATTTCAAGGCAACATTTGAAATTACATTAGCAAATAGATCCCATGAGTGACATTAGTGCAATTAAAAGGTAAGGCTTGGCTACGAGGCAGGTCCCGGGTGGTGTAGCTTGAACAAGCGACCACGTTGGATCAGCAGAGTTAAGCAACGCTCTTTCTGGTCAGAAATTGGATGGGTGTTCCACGGCTGCATCTCTAGGCGCCTCGTGGTACGGCTGCCACGGAAATAGTTGGTCCCGGTTGTTATAATAGCATCATGCCATTTGTTAGTGGGGTTGGAAGTCCCCATAAAATGTACAGCGACGCCTATAATTGGCCTAATAGCTGTTGGCTGAGTACTACTGAATAAAAGAACAACTTTATAAAAATGAAACATGGTCATATAACCAACCTTCATCTAAAAATATTTCGAACTGATTCTACGATACATACGACTGATATGAATTTCGTTGGAACCGTACAACTAATAGATACACCCTTCAGTAGTAAATATTTGATGTTAAAGTATTGGCTCAACTAACTATTTTAGAGCGAAATGGTATTTATATTATTTGTAGAAAAAAATCTTGGATTCATTCTTATCTTTTGTAGAATTCTTTTATTATTCAGAACCGGCAAATGCAAAAGTTTAACGGCTACTTTTACAAAATTCGGTTGTGCTATGGAATAACGAAAACAAACAATTATTGTACTAACTTATTATTACGACGCACTTTACTATTATGAATAGTGAAAATCTGAAGAAATGGTAGAGCCAATATTACAATATCAAATATCTAGTATTGAAAGACTTATGGTGGTGCCTGTCCAAACTCATCACCCTGTATAATAAATAAGGAGAATTAAATTAAAGAAGATCAGAACATTAGCCAATAAAATTAGTCTTTCCAAGATCAATATGGACTAATCGTTACTCTATTATTTTAAAATGAGACATATATTGATTTCAGTGGGACTAATAAAGTAATAAAATATAAAATTCACTAATAAAGTTAAAATAAGTTCTGGACAATAAATAGACAGTATAGGGAACGCCATAAAAAGTTTTCAGCGATATGCATGGATACAGTATTTTCATACAAAAAAGTTATGTGTACTTTATCTTTAAAATAATAATTAAAGGAACAAATAATTTAATAGTCAAGATTTAACATTGCATCTCGCAAGTCACCATATGGTATATCTTGTCGATGAAGCACTGTAGGCCATGTTGTAATAGAACATTTTCTTCACAATGACTAATTTCGGTGAGTTATAAATACTACGCGTTTTATATAATTTTTCTACAGCCGTGATTTTAAACTGTTTCCAAGGGTCATATGCGGCGTGCTTTATGTTGTCTATAAAACACGCTATTCCATTTAAAGCACGGAGTACTTTAAGAGTTTATAAAACCTTATTTGTGAAGATTAAAAGTACAGTTATTATATCGGACCGATTTGTATGCGGACCCCCGAGTGCCCGATTTGAGAGGGGCGGAGCCCGATGGCCCCCTTGGATAGGGGCGGAGCTTCGAGGGCTTTCTTGGAGAGAGGTGGAGCTCCAAGAGCCCCCTTGGAGAGGGGCCGAGCCCTGAGGGCCCCCTTGGAGAGGGGCGGAGCCCGATGGCCGCCTTGGAGAGGGGCGGAGACCCGAGGGCACCCTTGGAGAGGGGTGGTGCCCCGAGGGCCGCTTTGAAGAGGGGCGAAGCCCCGAGGGCATTTAAGCTAACAAACTCCTCGGCTGTAGAAAAAATATTGAAGCCAACTCGTGTTTTACAGTTTAAAAATCTCGGTCGATCATAACATTCTCGCTTCGCTTCAATTTTAATATGATCGACCTCGATTTTTAAAACCTCTGTAAAACACTAGTTGCCTTAATAGCTAAAAAATAAACGAATTAGTTCCAAAAGATTAATAGTCAAACTTACCGTTATAGCAACAGCTTCTGCCAACGAAAGCAAAAGGAGTATCCCAAAAATAGTTCCATAAACACGACTCGTTAGAAGAATGTTAGAGTCTCCGGATATAACATGAATCAAAATTAAAATGTAGATGTTTACGATTAACCTGCCTATCAGTAAAATCCACCAAATCAAGAATGCCGGGTTGAGAAACACATTTAGCTGGTGATAATTGTGAATTAAGGCGTTGTATATATCATTTAAGAGTTTAAGGGTTATGTCGAGTGGTACCGATTTGGACGATACATATACTGCATTTTTTGTAGCAAGACGGTGCTCTATTTGCAATGCAGAGCTGCAGATTTTATGTGTCAGAATTTCCTTGATGCACTGAAAGCAGGCGTTGAAAAAAGTAATGTATATGTGAAATTCCATTACAAACTGAAAAGTATTGGCTATTTGCACATAATTGACTATTATTAAGCCAATAGTTTTTATGACCACAAATCTGTCTTCACAGAGATAATTTTCTATCATGGCTGGAATAGTAACAATAATATGTAATATAATTATCCATATAATAAATGCACGAGATTTTTTTGCTAATGCCTTAGTGGTATCGGTATTTATAATCGTGAAAATTCCATAGTATTTCCTATTTTGCATTATGCTCGAAAGGCCATTGAGGTTGATTTCCATTTGTTTAATTTTTATAATATTATAAATGGTTGATATTAACGCGCCACTGCAAAACGCGATTTCCAAAATTGTCTGCAGCATTTCGGATTTTTTATATTCAAAATTTAGTAAATCGTGAATATATACGCAAATACACATGACAGTTGCCAACACAACAAGCGACACCAGCATTAGTGCCCTCCGAGACACGGAAACAGTTGTAGTAGGTGTAGGATTTTTAGTATGAGGACAACTGTACGACAACGCTACACCCCCACCCAAGGAGTTTAAAATCATGGAAGGACGTATCACACATCCTAAGCAATCACTGATATGATCATTTTCAACTGCTTTTCTGTTTTGTGCTAATTGACTTTTTAAGAACTGCATTTTTTTATGAATGGTAATAGATATTGTTTCGAAAATAAACTGCTAACCCTAAATTTCTCCAGAGAAAGAGAGTTCAATAAGTTATTGACAATGACACTTTGAAATAATTTCCCTGTAGACCTAAAGCCAGAGGCAAATATACTGCTGCAATTATTACGTTGAGTGTTCTGTATAGATTACATGGGCAAACAGTAAAACTCATCCTATATGCAAACATTGGACTTCTTATCGCAAATTACATAAAAGTATATCAGTCTATATACTTAATTAACCAACCAACGTATAATATATTGCTTTGACGTGTGATACAATGAGCCATATTAAAAAATCGAACAAGTCGAAAACTGGTGTAGGAAAGAATGTTTGCTCAATAGCACATTGCAGCACTTTACGACAAATAATTTTGATATGTGATGATAAAAGTAACGAAGTTTCTCTAAAAAAAACGATTAGAGAGGAATATCTAAAAATATAATTTTTTACAGGATAGATCTTATTTTGATTTGATAACGTGTAATAAATATTCAGACGAATAACACAACGATACGCTATTACATACGAGTGTAGTACCATGAGATAAAAAAAATTATTCTGAGCAGGCCTTGATATGTGTTATACGTTTGGCAGTACTGAAGTGTATTGTCAGTCTACGTCAAATTCGAGATTAAAAGGTTAGGTTTTGTTCGTTATTTGACACAGACTGACGTAAAACTTAACCTGCATTAAATGACACTTGGCATACTAAACACACTCCAGGAGTGCGTACTTTATGGTTTCAGAAAATTATTCATTAAAAATCAAAGAAGCACAGAAGGCAATTTAACAAATGTACTTTATTCTATTTTGAAATCATTTGGATTCTAGGCAGAAACAAACAATAATACTTACGGTATGAACACATAAATAAACTTGTCACATTAGGATACACACAAAAATAATCTCAGAAGATAAATATAACTAAATCAAAGTCGAGGTTAGCAGGTTAGGTTTTGCGTCAGTTTTTCGTTCGGGACCTAATGAAGCAGTTCTTTAGCGTTCCAAAATGGAACCGTATTTTAAAACAGTTCTCGCTCGTTTTGTGTTAATAGGCACAGTTCCGGCTGTTATTTCAGGGTAGGTACTTCCCGAACGAACCACGCACAATTTATGTAGACAAGAGCCATGACGACCTCTACCAATAACAACTGCGGATTGCTGAGAGGATTTGTTAAGATCTACTTTTGAAGCCAATGTTTCAGGAAACGGCAGCCAATTAAAGATGGTTCCAACAGATAACGTCAGCCGTATCAATCATAAATTTTTAAACTCACTTAACAAAATCGCCTTCTTTGGTGGGCGGAGATTATAAACACTTCCTCCTGGGTAACTTGTTTAATAATCCACGCTTCTACAAATGTTTCGAATGTGGCAATTTTCGCAAGAAGGCAAAGAGTACTGTTGTCTTCTACGACGTTGTATGCTCTAACACCAGGGAACATTCAATCTTCTTGAATTTGATTTGTTGGTAATAGTATGTATGGCATATCACTGTAAAGCTGTTCCATTGGAGTTTTTAGTTATGGGATAGAACTCATGCCATTCCATTAAGCAATGTAGGTTTTAAACTGTTTTAACAATTTTGACACTACTGCATGTAGATGAAAAATAAAAGCGGGGTCAGGATGTCAACCGTCTCACTCTTTTCCATTCATTCTTACAATACCATTTGTTCCTTTGGACTACAGAACCGTGTTTTTAATATTATCAAACGTTGATCCGTGCTTAATTCTGCAGCTCTAATTACTTTGGCGTCATATATAGCACATCTTCATTTCCCTAATATATGTGATATAGATAACGCTCTTCTACCTTCTGCTTTAAAAGTGATCTTATGGATAGGTTTAAGTGTAAAGTATGTATTACATAAGTTGATTCTAAATGTATACATAAAGCAAGTATTCTTGTTCCGTTATAACGTGTCTGCTTGCATGATGAATTCGAACAGTATTCACGGTTGAATAACCTTCTACTTTTTTGTGTAAAGGAAACCTTTGGCAAAAATACCGACAATGGCATTATTCCGATATGTAAGAACAAATTCAATATTGATATATCCGAAAACGACATCGACTGCAGCGACATTTAAAGGGCCGTGAGGATGGAGTACGTCCCATAATCGTAAAATTCAAGAACTGCAATACTCGTAATTTAATTTTCAACTCCAAAAAGAAATTAAAGCAGTCGAAAATTGTGAGGACCTTGCCTGCAGGAGGGCGTCACTTCTTAAAGAAACCGCTAAAAGATTTAGTGGATCCCAAGTGTGGACTTCCCAAGATACAATTTTGGTAAAACGCGGCGACAAACTTGTTAAAAGGAGCACTTTCCAAGACCTGAATAAAATACAACCATTATCTTTCGTAGCTGGCCTGGCCAGTGCTAACTCTGATTGTATTATCATTGGCAATAACAGCAATTGTAATTACCGAATTTCGTGTGCTTTTTAGCCCTAACGCAGAACCCACAAGGAAGAAGGAAACCAGGTAGACCAAGGATAACATGGAGACGTAGCGTGGAAGAGGAAACAGAAAAATCGATCCAGCAACTGAGGGGAATGGCAAGAAACAGAGACGAGTGGAGACACTTCGTGAACACCCGAAGTAAGGTAATAATGGGACTTGTTTGTATGTATGTATTAGTGTAAGTATAAACATTATTACTTGCACTTGTTTTGCGTATCTTGTTAGCGCCAATTGATTCGTAAGCAAAATCTCTCAAAATATAACGTTAATGATTATTCCGAAAGAACATCTCAAGGACAGCACAGGTAGCAGTAACAATAACAAAACCACAATGCTAGTATCACAGTGTAATAAACACAAATTTAGTATCATATAGTACAAAGTACATGTGGTTATTTGCTAAACAGAGGGTATCCTAGGGTAATAAGTTTCGGCCAAAATTTAAGGTGCATCTCGGCTTGCGGGAAAATTGGTTTAAAACACAGATTAAAAAATACGAATATAAATTATATTAAACACTACAAAAGTTTAAAAAGGTGCAACGGAGGTTAACGCAGGCTCCGTAGAAAAAAACAACGAGTACCTTCAGGTACTTAGTTTGCGTAGCGAACTGTACATAACAGCGATAATCCCAAACTAAAGCCTCCAGAATTCTGAAGAAGTTCAGCAGGTAACTGTAGCAATCAAATCAGGTACACAGCACCAGTGTACGGCCCACAGCATTAAATGGTTTTAAATAAAGAAAAATCAAAATGTGCTACATATTTCATTTGTGGAACCCCTTTCTGCCTACTAAGAAGGTCACTTAGCTGGCACATAATCATGTGAGGTAAACCTCAAACAGCCCATACGAAGGTTGTAAACTGCAAATGCTTTTCAAACCCCATACAGAGTTAAACTCGACGCCTTCGATGCGGGAATAGCAATTAAGGGGAGCTCCAAACCTGTCAATATAAATAAAAACAAAAGCCCAAAATAGAATCACCAATATCTCAAATCACGGCTCGAAAAGCTTCAGTCGACTTATCCCATATCAATTTGGGCTATGTGTAGAGATGGGCCAGCAAAGCACTTTAAGCCGCGAATAATGGGCGTGAGAAAAAATTTCTCATTAAATCACTGGAGTTACAAAAGCCGCCAACATCAGCGAGGGCAAATTCCACCAAACATAATCTGCAGGCCAGCAAAACCATTGGACAATTTAAAAAGCGTTAAAACTGTTCGCCATTGCAGCATCAAAACGGAAAAGGCGGCCGGAAACAAAAGCCAAGTTCATGTCGCTGCCTGTGCCGATAAACATCACGCAAACAGGCGGAGAGCGGCCTAAATTCAAATCCTGTACTATAGATATCGGAAAACAGACGGCGGTACAGAACTGCAAAAGTGGAAGGGCGCAATCTAAACGTACCACTCTCCTCTTAGCAGAACAGAAAAATGTGACAGAAATTTTTCGACAGTATGATGTAGTGCGCGAGAAGGCCCAACTAGGAGAAATGCGGGTCCAAAACCAAGACGAGAAATCTTAACAACAATCATAACTTACAATCAAACCCTTACCACAATACGCAACTACCTGTGAAGACGTTAGTGACTCCAGGAGGAACCCGAGACTAGACCATCACTACGACAGAGATCGAGACTGCTCGTCGCTACTGTATCTTAATGCTGCTATTGAGCACTGTGAGCAGCCCCGTAATGACCCATCGCAAATAAGTTCCAGTCCCAAGAACCCCTCAAAATCACCCTATAATTCCACAAGGTAACCCCTTACAATTTCCGGAAAATCCCTCCGAGGTTGAAGCAAACCCCACAGTTGAGGTACAGCCAGTCCAAAAAACAAAAGAAATCTTTCCCACGAACAAATCACAAACCCGCCTCTAAGAATAGACCAAAACCAAAAATTCCGACAGAAAACGGCTACGGCGTTTCTTTTGACAAAATAATAGAGAAAAGACAACCCCGGGAACAAAGGGCCACTGTAACCGGAGAAGTGATAGGCAGAGCCAACATAAAAGCAACCAATTAATATACGTATCTGCATAATAACAATAATTTAAAGGCTATTATTGATTAATTGTTATATATGCTGACAGTAATACTATAAAGGCAAAACCAGGCCGATAATAGACTGTCGCATAAAAACTGGTCAAAGAAAAATATCAAAGTGTAGACATATCGAGTCATCATTTTCAATCCAGGGCAAAGGACATGATCTATGTCACATAAATATAGCTAGAAGTGTTTCCTAGCAGGATATACTTTTTGTATCAGTAAGAGAAACGTCAACTTCAATGACAGACTTTGGTATTGAAAGTAATGACTTTAAGGACGGTGCAGAAAAACAATATTTACCTTTCGCCTCAGCGACAGTAAAAAGTAGTTTTTGCAAACGTGTATACACACCATTTTTTGTGTAATTGCAATGCAATCAAAAACATTAATTTTTTTTGTGCAATCTTCCAGAAAAGTTTACGCCGCCGCAGTACCGTAGGTACGTCCATGAAGATCAACTTTTCGGCACTATTGCAAAAAAATTACATTTGAAGTTACTTTTCTACACATGGATTGATTATACACTTATTACTTAAGTTGGATTTGTCATCGCTCTATCCACAGGTAAATTTAATAATAATGGAACAAGCAGAAAAATCATGATAAACACCCCTACAGTAGGTACAGCTGATTGCAAATAAAAGTGGGACAAGTCTTGAGACTACTTTTTGAGTTTTTAATAACTTGTGAAACTTTCTCTAACTTATATTTCCGTAGGTGGATACATACAATATTATTAAAGATAGAAGCATAAGAAAAGGAACATAATTACGAGTATTTAATATGTTATTGTACTTCATATTACAATATTACATATTCCCAGTTTTATTTGCAATCAGCTGTACGGCTGGCGGAAGCAGACTTATATACTAGTAGGACATATTGTAACGATCCTTCTTTACGCAAACAACATGAAATAAGCTTCAATGCTCTATTCTTAAGATAAAGCTCCGTATACACCTTTTAAATAAATATCTATTAGACTAAAGACAATCTATCTATATATATATATAAATGAAAGTCCTGACTCACTCATCAATGCTCAGCCCAAACTCTTGGACCTAGAAAGCTGAAATTTTGCAAACTGGTTTCCTTTATGATGTATACAAGGAATAAGAAAGGATATTTCGAAATTCAACCCCTAAAGGGGTAAAATGAGGGTTCCAATTTTGTATTGAAAAATAATATTAAATAGAGATTTCGACTTGAAACTTTGTAGGAGTACTAAAAACAAATAAGCAAACACGTATTTCGTGATTTTCCGAAAATCAACCCCTTAGGGGGTGAAATGTGGTAAATAAGCCTAAAATTCGATATGGGTGTCGTTATTGAGGTTTTTTGGGACATTGATTGCGAAAATGGCGTTTGAAATTTGGCAGGCAGATTTCTCATAGAGAGTAGGCATCCGCTAAGTAAGGATTTTTGAAACTTCAACCCCTAAAGGGGTAAAAAAGGAGTTGGAATTTTGTAAGATCAAATTTTGAACTAATTTATTCAAAGTGTTTGGAAATTTGTCCCCTGAAGGTGAAAATAGAAGATGACGTGACTGGACCGGACGGGACGGGAAGGGACGGAACCGGACGGGTAGGGACGAGACTGGACTGGGCGGGAAGGGATGGGACGGAACGGAAAGAGACGGGACGGGGACGGAGTCGGGGAATGGGACGGGGTCGGGGAAAGGGACGGGGACGGAGAAAGGGACGGGATGGGATGGGATGGGATGACAAATAATAATTAGTCATTATTTAATATACAAATAACGAACCTCGCGAGTACAAGGTCGCGGGTAACAGCTAGTTATTATTATAATTCTACTAAGCGTTACAAAGTTTATGTAATGCAATATTTTATCTAACGGCTAAATTAGACATGCAGTTTTTTACCGAGTAATTGTAAATGGGTATATATCCAGAGTGCGTTAATGATAATCGTTTTTTTTTGCTTTTGTCGCTCTATTGTATCTAATTTTTATGCAGTATGCACACTATCTGCATTCGCGTGTAAAAGATTACATAGCGCATTTGCATCATAAGCCAATATTTTAGCGTCGTAAAAGTGAAATATTCGGTAAGAAAATTATATTTTCGCAATTTAGTAACAATAATATGGGATACATGTCAAAATGGCTTACAGTAGTTTATACTACTAAAATAATTAGAATAAAAAGGCAAAGGATTTTATTTTTCCAAGGCACTCTGAGTTTACAATTATTTATAGTCACTCTGTATAGTAACTTATAAAAAGTAAGAGCATGCGATTACTAACAACGAACTCACTGCTGTATTCTCTACTGAAATCTAGAAGAGATTTTAATAGGATATTTTCAAGATTTAGTAATATGACAATGAATGTATTCTGCTCGAACCCAACTCCAGGAAACGCGCACTTCTACAGCTAAACTCCTTTAGCGTCCTTTACTTTATCTACATATTACATAATACGTATGTTAACTCTGATGCTTCTTCTTCTCATCGTGCCCTATCCGTTTCGGACGTTGGCGATCAACATGACAATTTTGACTCTATCGGTGGCTTATCTAAATAGTTCTATGGAAGTTTGACCGAACCATTTTCTCAAGTTGTACAACCATGAATGTCTTCTCCTGCCTGGCGCTCTGCTTCCCTCTACCTTGCCCTGCAGTATCAATTGCAAATTGTGGTATTTATCGTTCCTCATGACATGACCAAAATATAGGAGCTTTCTCCGATTAATAGTGACTATAACCTCCTTATCTTTGCGCATTCTTCTCAGTACCTCTTCGTTGGTAACGTGGTCCGTCCATGATATGCGAAAAATGCGGCGATAAACCCACATCTCGAACGCCTCCAGCTTTTTCAATAACGCTTCAGTGAGGGTCCATGCTTGTTAAGACTCCCGATTTTCGTTAAGAACCTATGTGTAATTCCGCATTCTGCTCCCGCATATTGCAGCATAATTTAAGCCATCGGGCATCTTTCCCAAATTCTCTAACTGTTTGGCACATATGTAGGCCAGACCCCGACATCTGTCGCATAAAGTATCTTAATTAAGGCATTTGCTTCAATCTAGAGGCGGACGCTGTAACGCATGATCATAGCATCAAAACCCTGCTAAGTGACTTAATAAATCGCTGGTAGATGGCGTTTGCATTCAGTCCTCAAGTTAAAAGGCGAGGCCTTGAATATCAGATTACAACGCCGGCGAGACGAGCATTATGTACGGGGGAAACCCCGCGCCTGGTTGCGCGCTGTATTTTGGTGAATGCAAGTCAGCATTTCAAACAATAGATCCTTTATGTACCCGAGCGAGTTGCCCAATGATGAAAAGTTTTACGCATGACGTAATGATAAAATTAACGCTGCGTCCAGCGCGTTCCCTCCCGGGGAGTCCAATTTAAGCTTCGCTATCGCACGGTTGTGCAAGTTAACTTAAGAACAAAGAACAACCCCTTTAGTTCTCAGGGGCGCGTTGTACCCTCGGACTTGTGGCAGTTATAAGTGCTTTTCGTCCTTAAAGTTCCAAGTACCGGTGTGTACAATTCTTCGCCCATGTTGGCGGATTTGTAACAGGAACGAACACAAAGCATCAACATACAGGGTGAGCAGTTGTGAGTTATCGTTTGGCTCCAACCTGCTACTTCTTCGAAGGATCTTGCCGCCACAATTCCCCGAGTAAGCTGGTCAACCGTCCCTATCTGTCTATCAACCCTTGCCGCATATAAGCTGCTATCGCAACCCTTTTCTGTAAGCATCGCCAGAGCGTTGAATCTCCAGGTCGAAATCTTCCGGCATCAGCACTTCAACAACACAGTTGCTTGGAGCTCTAGCGATGAATCAAGGTATTGTACTAGTAATTAAATAGAACATTGAATTGCGTATTATACAGTGACGTGCGAAATTTCGGAACTCTCAATCTATCGTATATGCTATTTGTGGGCCGCGTGCTAATCACCCGAGCCCTAGTTATCGTCAAGTAATGTAAATAGAAGCCTTCAGCATAAGTTTATGGAAGCCTGGCTCCGGGAATCGTAGTGAGCCTTGAGGCAAATTAATTCAGCGTATTCCGGGACCTAGGTGACCAGTGTTCTCAGCGGATGTGCCGCTTCCTTGGCCTTCAGCCCTTATTGTGTTGCACCTGTTTACTAACCCCAATTTGTAGCATTTGCTACCTGCACACTTGCCTTCGGGCCTGTAACTAGTATGGTAATAGATTACCCATTTTTAATTTACGTATTGTTTTTCATTTCAATTATTTGTGCATTTTTGTGACTGACAAAAACTGAGTTTCTTGTCGCGTTGTGTATGTATTTCTTTGTACAGGGCCTAAGCAACTGGAGAAAGGACACCCAAAAGGTAGGTGTAAAAGCCAGTGCCTTGGGAGTGCCCCCTTGGAGTGCAACGCAACGCTACTGCGATTGGTTTTCGACTTTTGACCGGTCGTCAGTTAATTATCAATCTTAACATCTTTCAAATGTCGTGGCGCCCCATAACCTTGTCTTAATAACCCAATATCGACACCCCGTCGTGGCATTTCACCCCAAAACGCACCCTAAACCTGTGAACCCCCCCCCCCACGCGATTGAGTTCTGGCCGGAGCATTTGAGCTGTGGGGTACGTGCAAGGGCGGACACTGCTACAAGCATCCCATGGGGTCTTAATGAGCAATTTATCGTGTAACATGCTTCGAGCCCATAATATAAGATCGCAAAGACATAGCAGTGTAGCATTCGAATTTTTAGAGGCATACTCAGATCTCTGCATACAAACAATTTTCTCATTTTTATAAATGCTGCTCGTGCTTTTTCTATACGACTGCGAATCTCTACAGCTTGTTCCCAGTTTTCGTTTATTAGGGTACCCAGGTAGGTATACTTCTCAACACGTTCAATGGGTTTACTGTCTAGCGTAATTATGGTAGGTGGTGGGGCATTTTTGCTGACGATCATATATTTCGTTTTTGTCGCATTCAAATTTAAGCCATACTCCTTACTAACGTGATTGATGTTATTCGCTAGGGTTTGCAATTCTTCGATACTACTTGCAATTATGACGGTGTCATCGGCAAATTTTACATTGTTGATTATTTTGCCATTTATTTTTACACCACCTGCGACATGTTCCAGCGCCTCTTGAAAAATTTTCCCAGAATAAATGTTGAACAATGTAGGCGAAAGTACGCATCCCTGGCGTACCTCCTTCTGGATGTCGATAGCATCAGTTAAACTGCCTCGAATTTTGACCTTCGCTGTTTGTCTCCAATATAGATTCGATATTATCCTAATATCCTTGCTATCTATACCAACTTCTATAAGAATGTTAATCAGCTTTGAGTGTTTTACCCGGTCGAAGGCCTTAGAATAATTCAGGAAACACAAATAGACATCGTGATTTACGTCTCTACATCGCTGAACTAAAACTTGTAATGCAAAAATGGCTTCTCTAGTACCAAAGGCATTTTTAAATCCATATTGTGTTTTCCCTGCCGCTGGTTCACATTTGCTGTATATACGACAATGTATGTAACTCTGATACTGCATCTGTTATATTACCTAGTACATCACCAAAAGGTATGTATGTGCAAAGCCCTCGTTAAGTATTAATAATGCTTAATCTTTAAATAACAAGTACGACCAATACTAGCTGAAAAAAGGGTCTATGGTATGACGTCAGCACAGGTAGGTCGAATTGGCCACACCGGATAGATGATGTCTTATTTTTTAGCTGGTACTGGTACGACCTAAAAAAGAAGTATGAAAAAACATTGAATTGAAAAATATGGAGATACATGATCCACTATGTAAATCTATTATGCTTGCCACTGAATAGTGCGTCAAAAGTGATGATGAGTACATGGGGCTGGGGTACAGAAAATATAGCAATTTTGTAGATTTACCTCACAAATTAAGCGGACGTCTCCATCTCGTGAAATTTTAAAGCGACTAGAACATAAGTGTCAACTGTTCCAGATACCTAAAAGTAATAAAAACTGGTAAAGTGATGGTCAATACAAATATAAAATCAATACACACAGAGGCAAGCAATCGGGCTCCGATGGTGAAGACATCCGAAGCTCTTAATGAGTTTTAGATTGGCAATAGTTTTTATCAGATTTTTTACCTAAAATAGATTTTTTAATGAGCCGCTGCAAAGACGAGAATGGCACATACTTGTTCTGCTTCTGCTTGAGTTAATTTACTAACTGGATACTTGAACAGAAACGATAGAAAGTCTTCTCCCTGAAAATTAGATTGAGCATAAATAAATGTATCCTAAAAGTTATTTTTGTTTCCAATAACAAATTATACTTTTTGCAAATGTGTCAGCTAACGAACAACATTAATGTAAAAGCAAAGCTAAGCAAGTTCCAAACTTTCTGTAGATAATAATAGGTAATAAGGGTTTAAAAAACGTTACCATAAGATATTTTTCAAAAGGTTTACATTTTTTAAGATAAAGATGTTGAATAGTAATTGTTAATAAATAACAATTCTATACCAAAGTCGAGAAGACATATTTTAGAGCTGAGCCATAATAAAAGTGAAAGGCTCTAAAAGCTTTCAACATTGGTTTATATATAATATTTGCACTACTAGCACATTTATTTCTGTTATTTAATCGTATCTACGTGTTTAAACTTGGTTTAAACACACATAAATTTTAATAACAAAATTTACGAAGCCAGTCAGAAGTTCGAAATGTAATTCTGATTTCATAAACAAACAGTTTTAACCTCCAGTTTTACTTCATAATTTCGCAAGTTTATACGTAATTTATATCTGTTTTAATCTTGAATTAAAACAGGCAAAATTCAGTTCCCATTTACGAAACCTTAAACGAATATTGTTTCGCCAACATTAAGTGAAAATGCAACTCGGCGACCTAGAAAGCCAAGTTCAACGCTCAGCCCGCAAACCGATGCGGAAATATAAAAGCTTATCATGCTGAGTTGCGGTCTTTGCGGACCTTTAAACGCGTTCTATTACACTATTATGAACTTTGATATTGTTACTGCGTTAAGCATTTTTAGTTTTATATAAATACTAGTCTATTTTCATAATAAAAATCAATCTGCATTTAATGTTTGATTCATTCACTACCCTTTCTAAGCCATAATATTCACGGGGCATGAGGCTGTGCTCCGAGGGTTAGTGTCTCTACTGCCGTCCGTTTCAAGTACCATTGACTACATTGGTTTAAAACGTAAACACAGTCTTGTTTACGTGCTTGACGGATAGAATCAGCGCAAAGTAACGGAGTCCTGATACAGCCTCTCAGGCATCTCTGTTCATGGTCCTTCGAGCCGGATCTGTCTCCAACTAACGAAAAAACACATCCCGAGAAGAAGACAACATCTGCCAACCACCCAGTTCCCAGAAAAATGGCCAAAAACATGGAGAAATTCAACAACTTAGCTATCGCCCAAGAAGAGCTCGCGCAGAAGATAAAGCAAATATTATCCAACAGCAAAAAGGACCCTGCCAGCCGAAAAAATGAAGCCTACATCGCCAGTCGCAACAAGACGCTGGACGAACTTTGGAACACTGCAACTGAGAATCATGCAGAAATGGGGCAGCTAAGTATTCCAACTCATAATTATTTTAAAACAGGGTATTACGACCAAATTAAAGCCATATACGGCGAAGCAAAAAGTTACTTGCAGAGCTGTTCAAAAGCAACGGAAATTTCCAACCCCTCCGCAAGCAGAACACAAGAGGAAATGGTGGCTAACCCCGAGCAAAAGGTTCGTATCCGAAAACTGCAGATTCGGATCCAGAATTTTAAGCAAGCGATGGACGACGCCGAGCTAACACAAGAATTAGGGAGGCCCGCCATCACGACAAGGGAATTAAGAGAAAAATGGGATCGTGTGGTCGAGATGAACGAAGAAGTTATGTCAAACGACATGGCTTCAGAACAAATGCACTTCAGTCCTGAATATACTACGTTGGAAGACAGGTACAGAAATTTAATTATTTTATTGCAAGCGCCAACAAGGAACGAGCAAGCAGCAGCCATCTCGCTTCCTCAAGTCAAAATCCCCATATACGAGGGAAATTATGAGGAATGGGCCACTTTCAAGGACCTGTTCACCAAATTAGTAGATGACAACCAGAATATGGACGATGTCATCAAGATGCAATATTTAAAGACGCATCTTAAGGGAGAGCCAAGCCGACTGATCCAGCATCTAGCTGTTACCCAAGCAAACTACAACACCGCCTGGAATCTGCTGCAACAAAGGTATCAAAATAATCGCCTTATTTTAACTAAATTGCTAGATACCATATTCGATCTGCCGGTCCTCTCCAAAGAGTCAGCCCAAGGGTTAAAACGATTGCACGACTCCATCAAGGAATGTGTGGAGGCAATCAAAAATTTAGGCATCTCCACGGACAGTTGGGGTCCGTGGATTAACAGAGCTATCGCTCGAAAATGGGATCCTGAAACCAACAAATTATATGAACAGTCGCTTCAATGTCCAAATGAAGTCCAGGATCACCAAAATTTAATGGCTTTCCTGCAAGTGCGGTTCCAATCTCTAGAATCCATAGATGGAGCTCGAAAGCCCACGCAGGAAGGACCACAGAAGAATTACGCTTCCGCATCCCTAAATTGCAAGCTGTGCCATGGAAATCATTCCATCGACAACTGTAGTCAATTCCAGAGGCTACCTACCCATGAAAAACTAGAAGCAGTAAAAACCAATCGATTGTGCTATCGATGCTTGCGGCACGATTCAAATATTCCATGTCGTGCCTATTTTAATTGTAGGATCTGTCGCTTCCCGCATCATACTCTGCTTCATAAGGCGCAGCCACCATCAAGGCCGCTCCCTGCCCAAAGGATGAGAACGTCAGCTCATGCAGCAGCTATGAAGACTTCCAACGCTCCAGAAAAGAAGCCGAAGTCGGACATCATCACCGCCAATGTAGGCGCACAGGAGAGCCAAGTTCTACTTGCCACAGCAATGGTTCAAGTAAAGGCAGCATCCGGGATGACTCATCTACTACGAGTATTAATAGATCCCGGGTCTCAGGGGTCGTTTATCACGGAAGCATCAGCCGAATTATTGGGGTTACCCAGGACCAAGGTTCGAGCTGAAATCACAGGAATTGGGAACAGCGAGCCAAAAATTGCCAAATGGAAAATCCCAGGTTTGATCACACCTAGATTTTCAAGTAACTTTTCCCTACCTGTCAATTTACTAATACTTCCCAAACTTACCAAAGCCATGCCTTCATCCCCTATCCCAAACATAAATATAGATTCCTGGAGCAATACCTTCATCGCCGATCCAACCTTCAACCGACCCGGTCCTATAGATATAATTCTAGGCGCTGAAGAATATTCAAAAATAATTCTAGAAGGAATCACTAAAACAAAGGATGGCATCTTGGGACAAAATACCAAACTGGGTTGGGTATTATCTGGAACCATTGGAAGACAGCATAACGACAGCATTAGAGTCAACACCATGGTTGCCAAAATTGGAGAAGAATATTAGTTACAAAAATTCTGGAACATAGAAGAAGTTCCCACTCAACGAAAAATTTCCCCAGATGATCAGGTATGTGAGAATAAATTCACAGACACAGTGGCTCAAATCAATCAACATCGGGACAACTACATGAAGGTCAATACCACGATTGGCAACTCGTGGCAAATTGGAGAAGAATATCAGTTGCAGAAATTCTGGGACACAGAAGAAGTACCCACACAAAGAACACTTTCCCCAAAATATCAGGTACGTGAAAAGAAATTCACAGAATCAGTACAGGAAAGACCGCAGAAAATCGAAGCTTCCGAAACCCTTAATCATGGAGGTCACTACATCAACAGCTGTGGTCAGTTCCGAAGTTCACCTACCAATGACAAGCAAACAATCCAGCAGGTGAAGAAAATATTAACAACCGATCCTACAGCGGAAGAACGAGCAATCGCAGCTGCCAATATAAAGAATACGGAAGTTCAACATCCTGTTATCATCGAATGTGAAAAGGTAGCATCTTCTCATCCACAAGAAAATCACCAAGTAAATGGAGTTTCCATGGTCCTCACTCACGAAGTCTTCGTTCACGAAGTCTCCTTTCAGGAAGTTCCCATTCACAAAGTCGATGGACAGAAAAGAAAAGAAAACACCAAACACGTCGCACATCGCAAGGTGCCAAACAGTTGCAGCAATAACTGCTGCTAACAAGAACACCTCCGAGTCCACTAAAAACTTGACACTCGGTAAGGGATGGAGCCAAGAAGTTGCAGCAATAACTGCAGAAAATGAAGAACCCTCCGAGTCCACTAAAATCTTAGCAACTAGTGGAGGGTGGTATCAGCAAACAGCGACAAGAACTGCAGCAATCGAGAAACCCTCCGAGTTCAAAAAACAATTAGCACCTAGTGGAGAATGGCAACAAGACACAGCGGCAAGAATTGCAGTACACGAGCAACCCTCCGAGTTCTCTAAACATTTAGCACCTAGTGGAGGGTGGCATCAAGAAATGGCATCAAGAAATGCAGCAAGCGAGAAAACCTCCGAGTTCACTAAATACTTAGCACTCGGTGTAGGCAGGAACCAAAGTCTGAAGATAAAATTTCGGCCAACATCACCCACACACGATCGTTCCCAGTACCGAAGAAATCTCAAGCACTTCTCCCCCAATGAAGGGTGGAGACAAGAAATGGAAGCAAGAAGTTCAGAAAACTATAAACACAATGCTAAGCACCTAGCACCTCGTAGAGAATGGAATCAAGAAGACGGCTTATTAAATTCTGCAAGGAAATTTACCAACTACTCGCAATGTGGAACACCGATACGGAATCTTTTAAAACAGCTAACCTCGGCAAGAGTGATATTAATTATCGTATGCACTCATATAATGTTCGTCTCCAAAGGAAGAGGCAGCCGATGGACGTTGTCGGGATGTTCCAAACCAAGTGGCAACGTATTCAACGACACAATAACACAAAAGCTCTTTTACAGAAATATCAAAGGAGCCAGTGTTGCAGCAACCGAACCACTTCGAGGATTTACAACCCTCTCGGTTAGACCTGCAACATCATCTGAAGGAAGTAGCATGGAAAGCCATCCGACATCACTACTACCTCTCCAGAAGAATCGTCAACAGCGTCTAAAAGACGTAACATGGGAAACTATCCGACATCATTCCTATCTATCCAGCGGGATCACCGGCAGCATATTGGGAGCTGCCGCTCTAATAGGAGCCTTCTACTACATTCGAAAAAGGATCAACCGAAGGAAGCATCAATCCAAACAACGCCAGTCAACCGTAGAAGAATATCCTTTAAGAAACCTTAATGTGGAAGAAACAATATAGTTTTCCTTTTCTTTTTCTTCGGCCTAAAATTGGCAATATGTTTAAACTTGGTTTAAACACACATAAATTTTAATAACAAAATTTACGAAGCCAGTCAGAAGTTCGAAATGTAATTCTGATTTCATAAACAAACAGTTTTAACCTCCAGTTTTACTTCATAATTTCGCAAGTTTATACGTAATTTATATCTGTTTTAATCTTGAATTAAAACAGGCAAAATTCAGTTCCCATTTACGAAACCTTAAACGAATATTGTTTCGCCAACATTAAGTGAAAATGCAACTCGGCGACCTAGAAAGCCAAGTTCAACGCTCAGCCCGCAAACCGATGCGGAAATATAAAAGCTTATCATGCTGAGTTGCGGTCTTTGCGGACCTTTAAACGCGTTCTATTACACTATTATGAACTTTGATATTGTTACTGCGTTAAGCATTTTTAGTTTTATATAAATACTAGTCTATTTTCATAATAAAAATCAATCTGCATTTAATGTTGAATTCATTCACTACCCTTTCTAAGCCATAATATTCACGGGGCATGAGGCTGTGCTCCGAGGGTTAGTGTCTCTACTGCCGTCCGTTTCAAGTACCATTGACTACATTGGTTTAAAACGTAAACACAGTCTTGTTTACGTGCTTGACGGATAGAATCAGCGCAAAGTAACGGAGTCCTGATACAGCCTCTCAGGCATCTCTGTTCATACGTATATTGATGATAAAGTACAGAAATAAATACTTGGCTTTAAGCACCTGCTAGGCATTAAAATTGTCATTTTGTTTTTATTATTGACGTTAGAAAATCTATTATTGCTTTAGGTAAAGAAAATTAATTTCTCGGGTTAAAAACAAGATAAATAATGATACATTCTAAAGCTACTAGTGAAAAAATACATTCCTAATGCTCCTGTCAATATTTCTTCGCTTTCAGTTCTCCGAAACCGATATCAATTGTTCTTCTCAGGTGAAATTATTAATTTTTGTCTTGATTTCGATTGAGGACAAAGTGATTATCAGGTTCTTTTTTAAACTGCGTTGATACGTTTTATTGTACACGAAGTAAACCATCATATACCGGGGGGGGGGGGGGGGCGGATTGACAAAATTCCCCATTGAAATCTCACTTATTTGAGGACATGCAAGGACGATCCAGATGAGGAAACATTGTAAAGTTAAGTAGCTAAAAACAAAAAGTGACCTACCCTAGTTTCTGATATAATGACAAATAACCCAAATTTTGAATTTATTTTTTTAGTCGCAGGCATTTATTATTCAACGTATATATTTTTCATTAACGCAATATCAGGAAATTTTCTTAAGCTGAATTTAATTATTTTAATGAAATCGTGTAAGGATCATCCATTGTTGATTTCCGACTGTCAACTTTTATGTTTCTTTTGGTGTGGGCATTAATTATTCCTTATATTGAGATTTAGTTTTTTATTCTAATTTCAACAATGTATGGCATTTATTTTAAATTTGCTACATTTTACTTTATAACTTGAAATTCTATACGAGTGCCATCGGTCATAAACTAATGCTATTGCTGCAATAAAACAATCATTTTCATTGTACCTCATAAAACGAGATTACGGCAATATAGGGTTATTACAAGCTCAGCCCGCCTTGAATCGTGACTTGATGGTGGCAATAAAGGGTTGGCGGCTGGCTTAGTGGAGAAAGGCGTAGGTTATTCCGAGATTCGTTTGTTACACCGGGCAAAGGCTCGATAATGTATGAAGGGGATGTCATGCCTTGGGCGCCACTACTTTTTTGTCGGCTATAATGGACGGTTTGTTAAAAGCGGAAAGAGAAACCCATCCTCAGGTGTGTCGTCGGCTGCTGCAACGACGTCCTACCTAGCGCTGTTCCGCATGGAACTTACCTTAAGTGGTTTCCTACAACTAAAACCTTTTACACTTAAATACAGGAAATAAGGCATGCAGCAAACGTCGGATCAAGAGAAAACATAGAGTAATTGAAATTCAATCTATTGACGTCATTCACCAAAATTACGTTTGCACAAGGATCACAGCTGAGTTAATTACTGAATTCTAAGCCCTACATGACATCGTGGTGTTTTACAATCTGCTAAATACTCTCATCGGTAATCTTACTTAATTGTTTACCGGATTATTAATTCGTGAAACGATAATGACTATCTTTGTCGTTATATCAACGCTATATGAATTTTTTCAAACGTGCTTCCGTGGCACTATTTTACTTAGCGAAATTGATTGGCGTCAAATTTTACGCAGTACCTTGCAAGGTTCTGGCAGTGGTATGTGTTGCGGATGTCACTCTGGAACGCGCTAGGACCTTTGTCGCAGCAGGAACTGGTGGAGAATTCGGGAAACCCGATAGAACGGAATGCACGGAATGCACAAGCGATGCCGAGTCGAGCGAGGGCTGCTCTTTACAACAGAAAATCCGGACTTGCGGCTAACGAGATAGTGGACCATACGATAATCCGGTACGCACTCCTTAAGTGGCCCAGGTTGATCGGCTGCGTGATTAATCTCGCAGGAACGGAACGAGGAGATATTCTTCGAAAATTTGAACCGATCATGGTCACACACACGTGAAAACCACTCGACACCTACTGCAGAACTTGCTCCGGAACGGTCTCGTTCAAGACACCTGAATACTGCAAAATACTTCTACAAACTTTATTTAAAATTAGGGCGCCGCAATGGTAAAAAGGAGGGCAGGTCTTGGCGGGAAACAATTAGATGGTTGTAAACGGAGCAGGCGATTAATTCGGCAATGTAGTTGGCTGAAGCCCTAGGGGGATGAGAAGAAGCGTTACCGATTTTGCCCAAGCTTGGGAGAAGAGGTTTTCTGCTCAACACGCGTGCTTTATGGCTCATATATCAACCCTGAAATTACGTTTACTGCCTTTTCAATGCTTTAACGAGCCTTTTCATTAACATCGTATACGTATACGCTTTTGTCGTTTTTTAAGGAAATTAATTAAAGCAAGACCCTAACTGTCTATTTTATATTTTATTTGGTGGTGAGGTGTCTTTTTAAATAACGGTTGCGGCGAATTCTATTATATGAGCACTGCAATGGAAGGCATCTGCTAGATAATTAGTTGTATATGTTAATTTCTAAAATCTTACTCTGTTTTTTTATAACTTTTGTAGTTAACTTTCAATATAATTATTTATAAATAAAAAATAAAAATGCTCAATTTGTGACATGGTCCTTTTTATTAAAAAACACCGTGAACAACACACAACCACAAAACACTAGCTGACACAAAATGACAAGTCACTTATGTCAGTTTTTAAATTCCCAGTACACGATGGTTCAATTATATATATATATATATATATATATATATATATATATATATATATATATCAAAGGTTATTTTTTTAACGAAAGCTAGCCTGTGGATTGTAAGATGTGTTGCCTATTTGTAAACCTTTATGGGAGAGGATGATACTATGATATATAGTATTGAAAATAAATGTCACTTTAATAATGCTGCATTTGAGTTTTTCTTGTATAATGAGTTTTAGCTTATCAAAGGGCTTGCATCTGATAAGTGTAATTTTGAGATCTCCCCTTCATTGTAAGTTGCAATTACCATAGCATCGGGGAATCTTACAACTTATATTCCTGAGCTGTTGACAATGAAGTTGGTGGCGTCCGTATTTTATTTTGATCACTTTAGTGCTTTCCTCCGAAGTAGCTTAGCAGGACCGTTGAACGATTTTTGATCACGGGACTTTTAGATATTCATAGCTCGTGGCTTACAATAAAGTGTTGCACGATTGTTATGGGTTCATTTTCGCTACTGCGCGTTCAATGGTGACAATCCTGCACTTGAACAGTGCTGCAAATTCTATAGGGTTATTACGGGGAAAAAACTACTTGTTTTGAGTTGTAATTACATTGATTATTCAACACTATAATGAACGAACCAATGAAAATTGTTCAATTTGTCAGAAACGGCCAATCAAAATTGACTGTCATTGAAAACACCTAATGTCACAGTGTTTTCACGCGAGCCCGATTGTTTTTAATGATCTCAATTTAGTGAGTAGCCTTTGACTGACATTTCACCAAAACGTCAAAGTCAAAGTTTGCAAATCAGCGTCGTTCTAAAAACTCATAATAATCGTGTTAGAAGCTCCAGTATCGAATTAATTGTGGAAAACGTTAAAAATGTGTGCTGTCAAACACGGTAAAAGCCATCTACCCATATTGTTGAATAATCTTTCCAAATACCACGCAAGGCACAATTTTTTAAGAGAATTTTTTTCGTCAACATGCAAATTATTGCAAATTTCTCTCAACAAAAACTGCTCAAATTCCACTCGACCTGCGGTCTCGCGGAATTTTTAACGCAGTTTTGGTTTCGAGAAATTTAAACGCAATAATTTGCATGTGAACAAAAAAATTCTCAAAAAAATTTCACCTTTTGTGGTATTACCCTTGAGTATTTTTCAATTTTTTCGCGTTGTGATCCTCATCTTAACTGTTCTTTCGCTGGGTGGCGCTAAGATTCTTGCCGCGAAGAAGGTTTCCGTACCTTTCTCTTCTGGCGCCAGGTGTGCAGAGAATACACGTATAAATCATTATTGTCAGTTCATATACTTATTCGCAGCGATACATTTTTGGATTGAAAAAATATTTATTTAAAATGCAAGGTGTAGTTTATCTGTTGAATTCAACGTTGATAAAGAAAACGAGTTTCAATCTCAAATAGGTGTTGGCTGGGGTGGGACCAACGTAGAGGAACGGTGCAGACTACACAATCGAAGTCAAAACTGAACCGTAATCGCAACCAAATCCATAAACTGGAAAAGCTTAGAGTTCAAGTCTAACACTCAAATACATCCATAAAGAAAATAAAACCCTTGAAGAGTAATCGAGGAAGTGTTTATACAAAATTCTGCAAATTTTTCAACTCGAAAATATAAAAATACGACAATATATAAATTCATAGCACCAAAAAGAAAAAGCCCTGAAACAATAAAACACCATTAGTGCGTAGGCGAGGAATGCCTAAAAACTACTCACTTTTGACGTAATTCGGCTCAACGTTCTCTCCCTCGTATACTACGTAGCATAATCAGAAGGTCAGACTTATTTAAAACTATCTAAAATGGATTTAAACTATGTCAAGCCAAATTTTCAAAACATGCGCTTACGACTCACGACTCACCAAGGACTACAGTTTCCATCTACATCTATCAATGCGGTATCTTTCCCAAATCTCACCACTATCCATTCGATTTTTAATGAAATTAAGAAAAAACCGCAACTATTCCAATCTTCCATATTCATTTTTAAACGCAGACACTAAGGGCTGATTTCATAATCAAATTTAAAGCTTCATTTAACTAAAGTGACATCAGAATGTGCACAGTACCATGTGCTACATATATCATCATGAACATTCTAATATTACTTTAGTAAAAATTAGATTTAAAATTGATTATGAAATCGGCCCTTATACATTAAGATTGCACCCTGATTTGTTTTTAGATTGTCTCAGTTTACACGGCAACCCAAGTTGGAAAAAAATGACTAAGCGACGGTGCCGACGCTCCCAGCAACCAAACGCACAACTTCAAGAAGCAGGTTATGTAATACGCCAAAAGTAGAAGATAGCGTCAAAATGACGAGATACCATTAGATACGCTGATATTTTGTATTAAATCTTGCATTTCAGAAATTCAGCAATTTTTTATAGATTTAAAAAATAACTTAATAAGGCTGTTGAAAAACTAAAGCGTTTTTGGAATGTAAGAGCGAATAACGAAAAAAGCGCGAACATGAGATACCTTACCCTTCATGCGCCAATCTGCTTATTATCGTGCCATGCGCTTGCTTTACGTGTAGGTGAAAGAGCGCCTCGATGTTTGTAACTTTGTTCTAATTTCTATACTCTTATAGTCCTGGTCTTCTTCGCCCTTCCATTTCTCCTGATAGGGTTATATTTAAGGAAGAACATTTAACACCTTTAAGAATGTAGCACTTTACAAGTTTCAAACGTCACATGGTCAATGCAGGGTATTCGTAGTACTTTAGTGATCCACATTTCGACGGCTTCTATTGGGTTGAAAGATTTTGTTTTCTATAACCATATTTCAGAACTATAGCCAATATTGGCAAGATGTAACATTTAACCGTTCGTAATCTCAAATGGAGAGGAGTTTTTAGACCAAGGAGTATGTGCTAAATTTGATGAAGATAATTTTGACCATTTTCTCTGGAATTTTTACCTCCTCATTACAATCTCTCTCTTCGGCTAAAGTAAAGCCGAGGTGCTCTATACTATGCACTTTTTTTACATGCCGATTACTTGCAAGTAATTGTGCTTAACAATGTGGTAATACACGTTTCATCATTAAATAAGTTTTTTGTGTATTCATCTTTAGACCATGTTCTTTTCCAATTCCATCAATCGACTTACAAGAGCCTGGTAATCTCGCACCTTGTCTGCAAAAATAGTCGTAAGATCCACATACCGCAACTGATGATTGGAACCCCATTAACTTTGATATCCGCTGTTACGCGTTTCAGAGTGAATTGGAATATTATCTCCACATACATTGAAAATCAGAAGTGGAACAATACATATTTGACGTACTCCTTTTGCAGTTTCAAACTATACCGCATTGATTAAGTTACTGACTAGTAATTCTGCTGTTTGATTCCAATAAAACGTTTGGTTAATTTTAATATCTTTAGCATCAGTTCCGATGTTCTGTAGAAGAGGAAGAAAAGAGTCATTACTAACATTGTCGAAAAATACTTCGAACGTGTGACTCGGTACACTGATTAGTCTCTGATCCTCACATGCTCTGGTATAGGGCTTCTTTCAGAGAATAGCCATAAAGGTTAATTTGATTGGGTCCTAAGCAATATGGCTGTTATTGTACATTTTATTAAATTACCCTCCCCACAATGCAGTGCAGTAAAGAAATAAAATGATTTTTAACATCTAGTGTCAGCAGTTTGGTAGCCTAATAACTAGCAAAATTAAGATTCAAACAAAACATTGATCTATGGTGATCCATTTTACCTCAATATTTCAAGAAATGTCACTTTGGTAACAGTAATAGGTTACGGTTTTAAAATGTAGACTCAAAAGCTAGGCAGTAATATACAAATATTTATTGAATGGTATTAGATTTGCATTATGTTTACCCCGTTCTTAAGATTAATAGAAGTTTTAATAAAATAGCTGGTCTTTAATGTTTAAATTTTATTATAAGTTGTTGAAATGGGCCTCGGCCATTCTTTGCCTCTAATGCTGGTTTTTACAGTTACAGTCTAAGCTTGGCTGTTACATTTAAGCAATATATTTTAGAGGTCTATATGTTTGCATATAGATAGATGTAGACATACTGGCTTTTCTTGTGCATAGTTTGAAGTCAGTATCAGCCCGACAACACTACAGGGGACACCATATTCTTGTTTAGTGATCTTTCACTAGCCACTGACTGAAGTATTAAGGGAGTCGTATTTTCAGTAAGCTAGCAAGGTAAACACAAATGGCAAATAATTATTCACATATTAAGGCGTACGAGACGTCTTATTCAAATCTAGCGCAACTACTCGAGGGATCAACAAACGTCTTTTCAGTATTGTGCCCAACTAAGGGGGTGAGCGAAAGTAGCATTTGATTGTACATAAAGTAAATCAAAAGGAAATAAATAGTGGAAGAAGGTACTGTTCTTTTAAATAGTTTATTTTTAACTGTCTTGCATTCTAGACAAAATTCTACTGCTACAGTTCAATAGTTACAGATCGTTTATTTTAGCAACACATTTTACATTAATTTACAGATTCAGCTAAATACAAAAGATAACATGTTTACCATTGCAGATTACCTTTATGCTTTTCTGTACAAAAGCAGAGGCTGGAAATGTATACAGCTAGTGTTTTTAAGACCACGGACAACAATGTATGATTCCATTACCATTACATTATATGTATATACCACCCTGAAGAAAAATCGTGCGTGTATGATGAAGTAACAAAAAAATTGAGAAGATGGTTAAACGAAATTCCAATGTTCTGAAAATGATCACGTTGAAAGTTAATCAGTATGTATTGTATTAAGTCCCTGATGTATCTAATGCCACATCATGAAATTGTAAGAAAACTAATACATAAGTGACAATAGTTCCAGATACCTGGAAAGAGTAAAAAGTGATACAGTGATAGGCAATATAATTGTTAAGTGAATGCTTACGGAAGCAAGTAGTCGGGCTCCGATGGTGAAGACATCTGAAGCCTTCAGAGCGGGTTTTAAAGTGATGAGAGTATTTATCAGATTTTCTATCTAAAATAAAATTGTTAATAAGCTCTTGTGCTGACAGAAATGACACGTACTTGGCTTGCTTCTGCTTTAGTTAATTTACTAATTGGATACTTGAAGAGAAACGATAGAACATCTTCTCCCTGCATATAAAATTCGACATTAATGATTTAGCACATTATTTCAGTTAAGAATACTATAATAATAAAATAATAAAATCATGCCATGTAATTAGAAAAAAACGAAAAACACACTTAGGTTTACAATACAGTATGTATGTTCTAAAGGCATATTTTCCCGAGCAGTTCAACTACCAACTCTATGATACTTTGTTAGGTAAGCATATCCGCCTATATTGTGCGTGTAATATGTGTTGTGTGTGGCTAGGTTACTCTTTTCCACAGACCAGTATTCCGGGAAGGTCGCCGTTAATTATAATCCAACTGCGAATAGTGATTGGGCCCGAAATCGCTTAATGCAAGCCTGGCGCTCTTAACCACTGCACCACCCGGTTGTATTACAATACAGCAGAAAAAGATCTGAACAATCCAAAACCAAAAATATACTGTCAACTGAAGGTTTTCACACTCTTAGTAACTAGAGTAGTTCCACAACCCTCTTTAGCCTCTATCCAAAGTTTTTTTAATTTCCAATATGTGTAGTGATACCCTTAAGGGTTGATATCGGATGTGAAAATTAACTAAGTGTCTAGCTATATTCAGTATATTTTGTGACGAATATAGCATGCTAAATAATGTCTATCTCTTTCAAACATTTTCTTATTTTGATCTAAGCATAAAAGTTCCGCGCGCTATACTCCCTGAAAGAGTTTGGCCTAAGACTTCGATTATTTCTGTCGAAATTTAGTCGTTTGGTACCCCTTTAGTGGTTCTTGTAACTATCGATGTCTTGAAATTTAGAAATAAACGTTGAAAATTTAAAAAATTGCAGTCCAACAAAAAGAGACTTAAATTAAAGAAGAATGCGAAGAACGAGAGCACTTATAACGGAAAAACGACAACTTCAACTTTCCAGGACAGTTAAAAACTAGACAGTGTTAATAAGCGTACAGGTCTGTATATGTTAGCCGATACCAACAACGAATCAATAAAAGATGCCACATAAGAAATCAAAAATGTATTTGACCAATCAAGGAAAACGTCAAATGCAAGCAGCAACTATTAGGCTGTCACAATACTACTAAGCGAAGAGTAACAAGAGTCCCAGACTACACAACATATACTGGAAAGTAATTAGTAAAACGAACATTTTTTGTTAGACTGATTGACCGTAATACAATTTATTCCTATTCACAAGAAGACCAACCCCCGTCAATGCAATGAATTGTTAATGATATTTGAACATTGTAAAACAGCTGCTGAAAACTCTTTTTTACGACCACTTGCGGTGGAGTTTAAATCTGCCTGCTCTGTCTCACAAGAGGGGATTGCGGGCTATGGGTGGATGACTACGGTTGGAGGCAGAGAGGGTTTGCTGTTATTACTAGAAGAACGTGCTGTTGACCAAGGGGCAGAAATGTGACGAGTGGAAATTGTAATTGGTGAGAGTTTCTATCAATATTTAATAGTGTTATCCCATTACGGTCGAAACCGGATAACAAGGCTGACTTCTATCCTATGTTGGAGTAACGGGGTACTGTGGTTTTTTGCCAACTCTACGGATATACTTCCTTCGAATATCCGTATCTTCCTTTGGATCGCCGCCGAAGAGATAACGTGGACACATTCACCAAGCTGTTCATATTTTTTGGGGTGCTGACTTTGTTGTCCTGTGAAATGTTAGGTAGACCCATTTTGTATTTGCATGTAACAACAGTGCGTTAGATTTACTGTGAATTGAATTTATTTATTTACGCTGCCCCTATACGTAGCTGCAGAAAACTATAAAGGGAGACGCTTTAAAAGCATGCTACCGTTTTAGTTTAACTAAATTAAAAAACCTTTTTAAGGCCTTTTTTATTGAATAATTGTTAAGCCGGTACTGGCTGATAAATATACTAGTTTTACAAGTAAAACTGTAGTGGAATTGCTAACATAAATTTTGTTGGTAAATGTGGAATAAATTGCTGATTTTATTAGCATCCGGCCCGAGTAACAATAGATTTGTTTATATCATCCGCGGGTGTTTTATTTCGTACTTTTTTTACATTAAAGATATTCGCAAGAGAGGGTTTACAATAATTAAACTTAGACTGATCAGGTATTACAGAAGACGTGTGCACCAAAGATAAGTTCCTGACTAAAGAAAAACCTGCGAAGCTCACCCCCTGGACGGTCTCGGTAATTTCTATTTCGCAGTTTGGGAAATACGCTTTTGCATAATTTTAGCCTGTGTTGCGCTCTTGAACATTAATTACAAACTCTCTAATACACCAGCAACCCCATCTCTTACAACCAAGCTCACTTCTCGACTGTAGTTAGCTGGAGCACGTCTTTTATACTAGGGATCAGCTAGTTTTATGGATTATCGTCATGTAAACTTTGCTTGTGTTTTAATTACGCAAATTGGCGTTATAAAACAATTCTAACTAGCCAACTTGTGGCCTCCTTGTGTGTGTTAATCGCGTAAACGCTTTGTAATAGATTTTAGACTAACTAGTTTAATGGGACATGTCTGAGAGATTCACCTTCCAATTATTCGCAATAAAATTAAAAATTAATGTGAGCAGAAAATGTAGAGGGAGGATTCAGGAAAGGTATGGTACAGAGGAGACCTGTTTAGTCTACAAGTTATAACCCACAAATACACGAACCAAAAACAATTATATTTATTTTGTAAACTTTGAAAATGGATTCGACAGGGTACTACATACAGAACATATCAATTCGCTTACCAAATACACTATAAATAAAAAACAATACAAGTGTCAAAAGAAAAGTATTGAATGGGAACGACAACTACACCCCAAAAACAAAGTGAGGAATGGAACATACCCAGACCCATATACTCAGACATGAAGAACATATGCTGCCGCAACTTATAGACGAAGGAAAGCTATAAGGAAAGATGTTGATAGGAAGGAAAGACGTGTTATGGCTCGGAAACATAAAACGCTGGACGGGATTTAACTTTGAGCAGATTATCAGACTTCAACACCATAAACTCATGAACGTTCTGTCGATCAAAAATACATACGTTGCATAGAGTCGAGTTGTATTCGAAATTTGTAGAATAGTTCGATAAGGATGCATCAGACGATGGACCTCTATTCTATTTAACTTGTATTTGGAGGGCATTCTCTAAGAAGCACTTGAAGATATTGAAAAGGAGGTAAAGGTCAACAGGGCATGGATCGACAACATCCGCTATGCTGACGCTACAGTACTAGTAGTTGCTGATAATATAGACAATCTTCAACGCCTTCTTAACATAGTAGGAAAGCATAGTAAAATGATGGGACATAACATTAATCTTATGAAAACAAAATTTATGGTTGTTACTCAAGAGCCAGACACGTACAGAAATGCCAGGCTATCATTCAATAATTTGCATTTAGAACGAGTTTAAATACCTCTAAATCTGGTTTTGCGAGGACTGGACATCAGACTTAGAGATCAAATGTCGAATAGAGAACTCCCGCAATGCATTCATGAAATTCAAGAATGCCCTCACGAATACAGATTTTGACCCTAGTATTAAAGTTCGATTTATTAAATGCTACGTTTGTTCAACACTGCTATATGGTATGGCGGAATGGACGATTAAAGTAACTGCGATGAAGAGACTAGAGGCCTTTGAGATGTGGATTTATCGTAGAGTGCTTAAAATACATTGAACCGGATTGCATAACGTGAAGAGCTTGATACACTCCAACAAAACCAGCAAAAAATGGAAAATGTGGTTGCAAACATCCATTAATAGATAAGCATCCGAAGAAGAAGAAGAAGACTATCAGAACACGACAGAACAGACAAGAATTCGTCACGGTGATTACCCCCATCCATTGTCGTCTTCAGTAAAAGAAGCGGAAGTGTGTATTGCGGCTAACATCATGTATAGATAATAAAGTTAATTTTTTAGAAGTGTAACGTTTCTTCCATTGCAAGTTGCATTTTGTCACATCATACTGTCCTGGAGAATGTGTTAAGCCGTCGATCTCTATTATCACAATTGGATCTGTGATACCTATATACCTTTCTACTTGTCTCGTAAGGACTTAGATTAGCCCCTTATCTTACTCAAAAAGCTAGTTATATACCTCCAAGAGGTCAATAAACAAAAATGTATAAAAACACAGCGGTGATGTTTCGAGTGACTCCAAAACGTTTTAGAACGGTTTAATTGCCGTTATGAATTTGTAGGCGCTATCACAGTCAGAAGAATGCGTAAAGTTGAACTGGACGCTTAATTTTTAATTTTTGATTTCCGTTTGGTTTCATTCTGTCACTTTCCGCGTCACGGAATAGATTAGCTTATATTTTTTTAATTTTGTTTTGTGTTTTATATTATATTTCCCGTAAGTTTTACTTATTAACTATTTATTCTTAACTAATTCCGTATGTTATTTTCGCGTGTACCTTATTCGACGTGGCTTCGAAGGTTACGTAACAGCCAAAATTTGGCATGGTGCACACGTGTTCTAATTATTCCTCTTCAAGGCCCAACACGCGTTTCCTTTGTGTTATGCTTTCACCTAATTAACTATTTTTCAATACTAAGTAAGAACTAGCTCCTGATTAGGTTCGCTTTACTAACTTTTAATTTTTTAGTAGCCTGGTGATGACTTGTGAATTCGAAACATGTTGCTGTAACTGCTACGCCTTGCATGTTATTAAATAATGTATATGGGAAAGGTTTGGTGTTTTTTACTACCCCTCCAATGGTATCCAACCCCATTTTGTGTTATTCATGGATCCTACAATTGAAACTTTACTAGGCAAAGATACTGTCAGTAAATATATTCGGTATCATTGTTCTGTATATACCTAGTAAATATTCACCATCTTCAACTACTTGTCACCTTTTACCATACTTGAAAAGTGCTATCACTTTTAAATTGACTTAATATACCATTATTGTTTTACTTTAAATTTTTATAGACATGTTCTAAAGTATTGGAGATACAAATTGTAACGAATAAAACGCTAAAATTAGAAGCATGTTTGTCTTACAAATTGCATGCCTTTAATATATTGTATCTATTGTTAGTATAAATATTATAGTTTAATAAAAACAGAATAACATTGTATTTAGATGTAATTTATTTCTTACCACTACATTCAATCCGTTGGCAATCACTATGTAGATAATTATTAAAAAAATGCTTCCACACACTCTAATAAGTGTAACTGTGAAGTTGGTACTTTCAGAGTTTCTATCTATGATTATCATGACATAGATACTGCAAATTAACATGGATATTAGGAGCGTCCACCAATATATAAACACTGGATTTATAACTGTGTTTAGTTGTCGACAATTGTATATTAATGCGGCATAGAAGTTTGTTAATCTTTTGATGCGCATTTGAAATGGATATTGTAGTGGAATTTTTAAACTGTTGGCAGACAGCATAAGTCTTTCTTTGTCAATCATTGCAATTTGCTCCATCAAAACCCTTTTCGTGAGCTGAAAACACCGTTCGTAAATGATTTTATATAAATAAGTGGGTATCAATAGATAAATGAATGTGCTGGATAATATGTAACTCTTCCATACTATCGCCAAATTGTAAACAAAGCCATAGACTGTTTCATGCTGGTAGTTGCTAATAATTCCAAATATAAAGAAACTTGTGTCCATCGCAGTTAAATAAACAATTAGAAGGTAAATCCCTCTTATAATTTTGACGCTAGTTAAATGTGTTAGAACGCTTTCAAAGCCGTAGTACTGACGATTTTCTAGAATCAAAGCAAGTCCATTCAATTCGGTAAGTTTCTGATCACACTGTATAATTCCTCCAAAGTAGCATATTAGAGCTCCGGTTGCAAACAGTATCTCTATAATTTTTAGCAATATGGTTATTTCATTATTTGATTTCGACAGAATGTCATGTAAATCAACCAAGACGGTGATTAGAACCGGAAAAATTAAAACTAAAGAAACCACCATCGACGTTTGCGATTTAATAAACTTCGCAATTGGCACTGAGTTGTTAGAATGACGACAGGTAACCGACACTGGACAGTTTCCACAGATGAGTCCGACATTAATCAATGGTCGCAATATGCAACCAATACAGTCAGTCATTGTAATATGTCTTTCCATGTTTTAAATTACAAAGAGGTCGGGTCGGGTTGCTAATCTACAAATTATACAACTCGGGATTTTCTGAACCGTGAAAGAAAACATTTCTAATATAGCACACTAATGAAACCAAATAATACAATCAATTAAGTCAATTATAGTAAGTTGTCAAGGAAACTAACTACGACAACACTAATGAAAAATATCTAGGGTAATAAGCTCATTGACTGCATTTTTCTGTTAAAATAAACTAAGCTAACTACAGTTTGGGGTTAAGCAAATATTAAAAAACTGAATT
The DNA here is from genome assembly GCA_940337035.1 of Agriotes lineatus. NCBI lineage: Eukaryota > Metazoa > Arthropoda > Insecta > Coleoptera > Elateridae > Agriotes > Agriotes lineatus. The sequence goes on along the minus strand of OW679200.1, from coordinate 80,765,348 downwards.
AACATTAAAGTATACTGAAAAAACCTAAAATAATTATTATATTGACACGATTCAATACATTACTCAATCAAATATGTGTAATTTTGTTTATAAAAAGAAAATTATACCTAAGCGAACATCTACATACTTAATTTCTGCACATTACAGATCAGTTTGAATAACCTCCGACTTTTTATAGCTTCTTACTTCAATATTTCGATCTCTACAAAATACGAAATAATTTAGTGAAAGAAAGTCATAAATGGAACTGCCATAATCCGTTTCAGTCATTCCACTCATATTATAATGATATAGGTAGCTCAGATAATTTCGTAATCTCTTGTTTTTGTTGAAGCTGGGGATTTTGTTGAACTTTTCGACTTCTAGGCTTCTTATTTCGTACTTCGGCGAGATGAGTAGTTAGCCGGGTTGCAATTTAACATCATTCGTACTTGAATTTCATAAAACTAAAAAATTGTTACAAGCGTTAAAAGTGTTTTTTTTTAATTGTTACGACACAAAACAGCATTTGCTGCAGGCGAAGATCAGCGATAAATAGCCTCCGGTCGGCCCATGACTAGCTTTGCGTTATGGTTGGGATCACCTGATATCGACGGTACGGCTTTACTGCTTCTCTCGGATCCTCGTGGTACTGCTGCTACGGAAATAGTTGGTCCCGGATGTCATAATAACATCATGACAGTCGTTAGTGGGGTTGGAAGTCTACATAAAATGTACAGCGACGCCTATAATTGACCTAACGGCTGTTGGCTGAGTACGAATAAAATAAGAAAAATAAGAAATAAAAAACCTGTGTAAATTTGTTGGTTTAACTTTAATTTGGACGTCACTGCAAAGGAAAAAACAATCTACAATCGTTGACAGAATACTCTGAGTGCGGGAATACTTACTTGTGTTTTTCAATATACACTTTTAACAAACGAAAACTCCTTGAAGTCAGCATTCTTTACAAAATGTACAATGCTTTAATTCAGACTACTTTTTTCTTCTGCTTAAACACTTAATTTATTTTTACATACAATTCAACTTCGATTAATCAAGCTTAAAGTAGAAATTAACAAAGTTACCTTTATTCCCAAAATCAGAAAAAACTGGAAATATTTATATCAGAAAAATAAATGCAAGAACATGGTTAAATAGAAAGAACAAAGGATATGGCAGAATGAAGCACGGTGTGACGGCTTCTTCGACAGCTTAAGTTATGGAATGATTTAAAGCCTTTAATCGAATAATGTCTGTTCAACTGCATGTATTTGCTTTATGTACCAGTAGAACAAAACTTTTGATTCGCCCCCGTTATTCAATTGCACTAGCACGTCAATGATTTTACAAATATCTTATCAGGTCGCTACTTTTAGGTTGGGAACAAATTTAATGTAGACCCACTTGAATGCTAATGCATTCTTAAAAACAAAAGAGACATGACGTTCTGTTAGGTGCGACACTGCAAGTGGTTGCACGAAACTATGCAATTGTAGTTTTTAACTTTAAAATCAGAATTTTGTAAACGGGAAAACGATAATCGGTAGGTTTCTCAATAAAGTGCTAGCAATTAAGGGCACTGCAACATTTTGGGATTCCGGGCGACAGATCACAATCATGTTTTTAGTCTTCAACATCTGAGAATACATTGTTTTGCTCGGAACCCATTGACGCAATTCTTTAGCGTCCAAAATGGATGTTTTCCGTATTTTAAAACAGTTCTTCCCTGCTAGGTGTTAATACAGTTCAGGCCGTTATTTCAGGGGAGCTCCCGACGGAACCACGCATAATTTCTGTAGACAAGAGCCGTGACAACCTCTATGAGTAACAACTCCAGATTGCTGAGAGAATTTGTTAAGATATACTTGTGACGCCAATGTTTTAGGACACTCCAGCTAATTACAGATTGTTCTAAAAGATGACGTTAGCCGTATTAATCATGAATTTTTAAACTCAGTTAACAAAATCCTTTCCTTGGTCAGCGGGGATTATAAACATTTCCTCCTGGGTAACTTGTTTTATAATCCACGTTTCTACAAATGTTCCGAAAGGTGGCAATTCTCGCAAGAAGATAAAGAGTACTGTTATCTTCAACGGCCTTGTATGCTCTAACACCGCGGAACATTCAATCTTCTTGAATTTGATTTGTTGGTAATAGTATGTATTGCATATATCATCGTAAAACTGTTTCATTGGAGTTTTTAGTTATGGGCTAGAACTCATACCATTCCATTAAACAATGTAGGTTTTTAACTGTTTTAACAATTTTGACACAAAAAAAATCAGTTGCAGAAAGATATTTTAAAACCTGCTTGTATATGTATAGTAATAGAAACGGTGAATACACGTGGAATTTAGTTCAGAACTAACCTGAACAACCAATACCCATGATGATATAGCAGTTTCTACTATAAAACACAGTAAGCACTTGAGAGAACAAATAGAACACTTCTTCTTTCTTTTTGAAATCTTGCCCTACGGTGGAGCAACCTCGACCCATTTCCGGTATTCCATTCAGTTGGCGCCCATTCTTCGTAGCTCCCTGATATTCATCCCTTTGTACTCCGCCATTTTACTCATTTCTTTATTCTACTCGTATTGTAGGTTCGGCCTTTCTGTGTACACTATTGTATATAATTATCTAATTTAGCTTTTGTGCTTATCTCTTTTTACCTATTTTTTTGTGCAACTGATAGGAGGCTTTGCTTGCTTTACCATCCTGTATAAGAATTTCTTAATCTATGCCTCCCTCATTATTTAAGATTGTTCTTAGATATTTATAACTGTTGACTTGTTCTACTTCTTATTTATTTATTTTCAATAAATCTCCATTTTTATTTCTTTTTTATTTTGGTTAAGCATATTATTCTTCACGTCTCAACATTGCAGTTCATACATTTTTTTCTATTTTTGTAGCTCATTCATTAAGTAAGCGTTGCAAGTCGTTTACAAGCAATGGCCACTATGTGTAAATACTAGGCTTTGTAAGTTCAATTAGTTCATATTTCAGTGTCCCATGTGCATCTTTGGTGTTCTTTCAATATTTAACATCTACTCCATGTAGATACAAAATAAAAGCGTAGATCAGGATGTCAATCTTCTTATTCTTTTCCATCCATTCTGACAACGTCGTTTTTGTGGTTGTGCTATCTGCTTTCTATTCTTTTTCGCAACGGTTTCGATATACCTGCGCTTTCTGAAGCTTTCAATAATTTCTGCTTTAGTTGGTTGTTGCAGGCTAATTTTAGGTCTAGGGAATCTAAAGAAGGTTTGCTATCACTGTCTAAAGTTTTTTCCATTGGAAGTCTTAGTGAAAATATCTGATGTTCGGTTCTTCTTCCTCTTCTGAATTCGGCTTGTTCCTTTTGAAGGTGTTGTCTTATTTCGTCTATTATCTTTCCATCTAATTCTCGCGAGTAAATTTTGTGTGATACTTGTGATAAACATATTGCTCTATAGTTGTTGCAGTTTGTTGTACTTTCTTTCTTATGCATTAAGACTATTAGGTTTATACCCCATTCTTTTGGTATGATTATAGTGTTCCATGAAATATTGGATAATTTCGTTATGTTTCGTTAGTTTTGCATTTGTTTGCATTTAGTTCTTCGTAAGTTCTTTCTTTTCTATACTTCTCGTCGTAATAGCTCTTTCATATCTTTACTACCTTTCTTTCTTCAGATACGGGTTTGTTTTCTTTGATTCTGATACTTCTGACTGTTTTTCCATACCTTACTCTCAGTGTATTTATTACACCACAATATCCACCCATTATCCTAAAGCTTGCTTACACCAAGTCCTTTCCACGAAGCTGACTTTGCTCCTAAGACTGCTGTTTTTACTTTGTATATATTGTAGTGGCTCACAACGCGTGATGTCTTTATTTACTTGTTAATAAGCTATTATTTTTGATTATTAATTTGTCACACGTTGTGCCGTCATATATGTGTTAATGTCCACGTTGCAGCACCTTAAATCTGCTATTTACCTTCAGGTATCGTGATCTTAATCTGTTTTTAACTTATATTTTTATGTTATCAAATTAAAATTGCCCTTTCATGTATAGAAAATCACTAACTGTTATTAGAGCAAGCTCCTGAAAAATCAGGGGTGGATTACTTTATCTAGATAGCTTATTTCTGAAATTTGTTGTTCTAATTTATTATCATTCCTATAAGTCAATATAACTTATGTCAACTATATGTCAAACAGCTTTGAAATCAAATGGCAAATACCAGATCGTTACAATCGTACACAACAATATTAAAACAGTAAGTAATTCTTTCATAAATAATTCAAACTTTTATAGTCTTTATTTCCTTTCCTAGTAGTCACTTTAATACTAAAATTACCCACCTTTCACTTTATCATCACAACGTTCAGGAAGTCAACCAAACTGCTCTCTCTGCCTACCAATCGACTCTCTCAAGCACCTTCCCGCAATGAATGGACCACGAACAGACCAGACGCCCCAATCGTCCAAAATGAACAACTCAACCCCTCCCACAGTACGCAGCCAACAACCCAAATCTGCAGACACTTACTTGCAATATTGCATCCGCCAACCTTCTGGAATATGCCTCTTTTACCGATGATCCTCCTCTGGAGCTCTCCCTTAGTAACACACAGCTTGACGTAATCAAATGGACTTTTCCAATAAACTTAACTTTCTATTCTTCTCCAATGATTCACCTTCGCAGATTAATGCTGCTATCCATTAGTTTTTACCACATACTTGTAATCTTCATTAGTTTTATGTCTTTAATTATTCCTCCTATATTTAAATTTCCATTTTACTTTACCACGTAGATTTTATTACTGCCCTTTTTATTTTATCAAAACATTTTCTCAATAAAACAGGGTTATTTTTGATATTTTAATCATACCAAATTATTTTTCAATAAAATTTTCTCAATAATCTAAACAAATTACATAACGATATCAATTTTCCTCCTTATACTTTCTAGTCTTTTCATATTTAATTTAAACCTACTAAATTTCTAATTTATTTCAATTAAATATTTGTCATTCCTTTCAAGCTTAAATTTATAAAATATTATCTTATTTTCGAATCCATCTGTTTTTCAAATAGCCTTTTTTCACTCAATTATAAATTCTCTTTTATTTTATAATTGCATATTAACCATTCACATTACCGTTTTATATTTGACTAGATCTAAATTATTTTCACCCATTGTAATCTCTTAACTTTTCTAAAATTGATTCTAAACATACACTGAGGTGTATATCATTACAATATGTTTGTCTTTTTTATTTCACGTAGTTCTTCCAGTTTCTTCTTCTTTAACTGTATTGTTCCAGCACTGAGTCCTTTCCTTATCTATTTTTATTGATCTTGTTCTTTCTGCATTTTTCTTCTGCTGCTTTTAGCACGGCTTCTTTGATGGTTTTCCATCATTCCTCTAAACTAGGTTCCAGTCTTTGATCTTCTTCGTTCTTTTACAATGTTTGCAACCTATGTTCCAAAACATTTGCGTATTCTTTTCATATTTCTTCAGTTACCAGTTTTCTCACTTGTATTCTTTCATACATTTTTCTTTGTTGTTACTTTCGACTACAGAACCGTGTTTTTCATATTATCAGTCGTTGTTCCGTGCTTCATTTCCAGCTCTAATTACTTTGACGTCATATTTAGCACACTACATTTCTCTAGTATTGATATCCATAACGATTTTTGGTCTTCTATCATCGGTTTTAGAAGTGATCCCATGGATAGGTTTAAGTGTAAAGTATTACATAAATTGATTCTAAATGTATACAAAAATCCAGCATTTTTGTTCGATTGTTATTTATAACGTTTCAACTTAAAATTTTTAGTGGTTATTCTCTATTAGGACAGGAAGACCAAAACTGTCATGGAATGATGATATTCGACAAGCCATGAGTAGCAGAGACCTACAAGAAAACGAATGGCAAAACCGACGGAGGTGGAAACAAGGATGCGAGAAACGCCAAACGGTGTAACCACACTCGCATTTATATTATATTATATATTTATAACGTCTCCACGTTATATTTTCCTTTCCGATCCTGCTACTCCAATCATCCCTCAATGTTATAACATGTCTGTTTTGCATGGTAAACTGGAACAATATTCAGGGTTGAATAATATTTAGGCTTTTGGTGTAAAGGAAACCCCTGTGGAAAATATCGAGAATGTCATTATTTCAATATGTAAGGCCAAACTCAATATTGATATATCCGAAAACGACATCGACTGCAGCCAACAATTAAAGGGACGTGAGGTTTGAATACGTCCCATAATCGTAAAATTTAAGAGCTGCAATACTCGTAATTTAACTTTCAACTCCAAAAAGAAATTATAGGGGTCGAAAAGTGTTGTACGTGAGGACCTTGCTTGGAAGAGAGCGTCACTTCTTAAAGAAGCCACTAAAAGATTTAGTGGCCCTGATTTGGTTCTCGTCTTTTAGCAGTTGTCCGTTTTTAACCTGCACCGGACATAAATTTCTACGACTAGGTCCGTATACAGGTTTAATCGCTTGAAAGAAGTTGCGATATTAGTTCTGAATTTGATCAGCTGTTAGTTCACCATTTGTTTTTAATTTTCCTTAGTTAGCGTTGTACCTCGTGCTACATGTTCCGAAATAACTGCTGCTTGTTTAGGTCGAGCGAGTTACTTTGTAAGACCTGGTGAACTTGGTGTTTGCGGTCTAGCAGTTGCTCTATCTGGAGCACGTTGTCTTTAAACCAGCGTTCCTGCTTTTTTTGACATTCTCTGCCAAGAATGTCGTCACTGGCGTTCACTACGATGTTCCTTATTTGAGTCCAATGGACATTTATCCACGTGTGGTTGGTAGTGCGCGCGAGGCCTTCTTTAACTGCATTACGCAGTTGCTCTACAACTGAAGCATTCTGTAGTTTTCTTATATTGAACTTGCGATTTCTCTTTGGACGGTTTGTCTTGCGTAGTTTAGGATGTATGGTCATTTTCATTTTCCATAGAACAATTCTATGGTCTGTCCAGCATTCGACGTCAATTCTCCCTTTAGTGATTAAAACATCCTTTATGTCTTTTCTACGGACTATGACATAATCAAGGAGATGCCAGTGACCTGATCTTGGGTGGCGCCATGTGACTTTGAATTTATCATTTAGTCAGAAAAAGGTATTAGTGATGGAAAGATTATGTTCAGTACATTTGGTCAAGAGAAGCTCTCCATTGTGGTTTATGTTGCCAGTACCATTTTTTTCCTATTACACCCGGCCACAGCTCCGCTTCTCTGCCGACTCGCGCATTAATGTCTCCAAGAAGGACAATACGATCCCATTTAGGTATGTTGCTTAGAGTGTCTTCTACCCTTTGATAGAAAGCTTCCTTTGTTTCTGAGTCTGCTTTTAGTGTTGGCGAATAGGCACTGATAACGTGAACAGATCTGTTGTTGGTATTGGGGCAACGAAGGAATAGTAGGCGCTCTGAAATTCTCTGGGGAACTTAGCTGAGTTTGGCGATGCTGTTATTAATTGCGAATCCTACCCCATGCAACTTCCTGGAGTCTGCTGGATGTCCCTTCCAGAAAAACGTGTAATGTTTCTCGGTTAGTGATCCCTTTTCCAGAAAACGAGTTTCACTCAAAGCGGCTATATCCACATTCAGTCGATGCAATTCTTTAGATATGAACACCGTTCTTCTTTCTGGATGCTTCGAATTTGGTGCATCTTGAAGCGTTCTAACGTTCCATGCTGCAAAGTTAAAGCAGCACAGCTGTGGTGTTTTCTTCCTGATAGCTTGATTATATCGATGACACGTTCGATCAGGTACCCTCCCCCAGAGATCCGAAAAGGAGGGAATTCTATCTCCGGATTGTTTTATACTTACCGAGCGTTCCATCTTTAAAAGTCGAAAGCTGCACGTGTATATAGCTGCGACGGTTACGCAATTTTCCCAGCTTCGGCCGCTGTCGGGCGGGTGTTCTCGTATGGCACAGAAGGGTCTGAGACGATAGAACCTCCCGGGCGACTTAGGCGGCCAGCAGGGAATTGAATCTCTTATTCCCTCTTCGTGATAATATGTTCGAACTACGGAGACGATAGGGTTAAACCGCTGATCTTCAGTCGTCAGAGGGTTTGGGGAAAGTAGGAGGGACATATTCAGAAGTGGGTGCAATTTAGGTTGGGACGTGATTCTCTCGAAGATAATAGGAGGCAGGAGAAAACCAAGGCTCGCGTGGGTAGAGTTGCTTCCCTGAAGAAGACCGATTCTCCACTGGGTTCGTAGAGGACTACCTACCCGCTACCCAAAATGACTTTAACGGCGGTGCAGAAAAACAATATTTACCTACTTATTATTACTTACACCGGCAATAAAAAGTAGTTTTCGCAAACATGTATGCACACCATTTTTGTGCAATTGTAATGCATATTATAATAAAAAACAATTTTTTGTGCAACCTTCCAGAAAAGTTTATGCCGCTGCATTACCGTAAGTACGTCTATAAAGATAAACTTTTCGGCACTATTGCAAAAAAATACATTATGAGTTACCTTTTTTACGTTCGTTTGGTATCAATTTATCTACACATGGGTTCATTATACACCTATTAATTAAGTTGAATTTGTCCGTAGGGAAATTTAATAATAATGGAACAAGGAGAAAAATCATGGTCAACACACATACAGTCAGAGCTGGGCAAATTACTATCAAAAAGTAATTAATTGCTAATTACCAATTACCGCCCAATGTAGTAATTTAATTACCAGAGATTCAATTACTCACAGGAAATAGTAATTCAATTACCAATTACTTAGTAACAAAAGACATTTGCTCAAGCACGTAACAATGAAGTCATTTTTACATTCAAGTGACCTTTATACTATGTGTTCAAAAAGAAATTACATAAGGGTTGAATATGGCAACTTTTAGAATTTTCAATCGCGATATCAGAGTATAATATAAACTTATGACAGCAACAACAGTGATTATGTTAATGAATTATAAAGCTTGCTGTTGCTAATACTTTTATATTCCATGGCCAACCCTTAAGTAATTTCTTTTTGAACACACCGAATACGAAAATTACTGTGAACGCTCGACAATTAAATTGCTCAGGTTGCTTTCATATTTTTACTTCAAATTTCAAAATGTTATTAACATCTTTAATAATACCTATTTATTTTAAGTTTAGGGCAATAAAATATCAGAAATTGCGTAAATTGGGTCACTATACACTGTTCTTTTTAAAAAACTAAATGGAATTTTGTGTAAAATCATTAAGAAGCCAATATTTGAATGTCTCGTATTAGCAAGGCGGTTTTTAATAATAATCGAAGCTAACATGCTGCAGTAGTCCATAAAAATTATGCACTAGTGCCAGTATACAAAGCAGCATATGAGCATTACAAGGCAAGAAAGCGACAAAGAATGGATAATTTACAAAATGTTCAATGCAAGAATGTGGTAAACTTATGCGGCGACGTTTTAAAATTACTATACGCCTTAATGCGTTTTTGAGTTAACTAGACATGGGATTTTGCAATTAGGTACATTTTATATGTGGGTTTTTCGCTGTTTAAATGTTGTTATCGGATTTTGTCCGTTTAATTCAATTCCTCACTCAAAAACGTAATTTTCTGGACTTATGGTCTGTTACACTTGCACGGATCGTTTAAAACAAGCAAATTGAAATGAATAAATAATCATTATGAACCAATATCGTCTAATAAAGCTATTTAAAATTATTATTTTATTGTAGGTATTGTAATCTGTAATGTACGAGTACTTACCGAAAATATTCTTATAGCTTCTTACACTTAACGTCTCTCACAATAAATATTAGTGTCACTATTACAAGCTACAGATACACGCACTAACGCTCGTGGACGCGTCATACAAAATTCAGAAGTTGCTGTTATTCGACTCGTCAGAGGAAATAATAAATTAGGCTTATATTGCGCGGGGAATACCCTGCGATTTGCTTACTATGTAACTTAATAAGACCTTATATTATTTATGCCTTCTGGAGATTTAGCACCCTATCGAGGTCAGTAATTCAGTAATTGAAATACCACAAAGTAATTCAATTACCTCGAGTAATTTCAATTACCACAAGTAATTCAAATACCTATAAAGTAATTTAAATACTTTAGAGTAATTTAATTACACGAAAGTAATTGAGTAATTGAATGCAGTAATTATAGTAGTTTGTACAACGAGAGTGGATATGATGTCCATATCGCACGAGGATAAAGTTTGAGCACGACGCCGTAGGCGGAGTGCTCAATTATCCGAGGGCGATATGGACATTCCACTCGAGTTGTACAGTGTATTTTTTCTACGACCTATCAATGGAAAAGAATGGAAAATTAAAAGAAAATTTATTCAACGCTAATTAATAAGATATCTTACAACAAAATCACGTTTGCCACAAACAGGGCACAGCAGGGCGTGCCCATTGCAAAACAAACAATTAATGAAAGTTGCCTAGGTAATCACGACTAACGTGGTTTGTGATTGGTGTATTTCATATCCACCCTTGTGTGGATATGAAATCATATACGTTCAGTTAACTACAATTGCCTACATATCCATTTTGTAGATTGTGAAGAAAACAGAATATACAGTGTGGTCCATTAAGTGTGCAACAAATGGGAATTTTTTTTATTAGTTGTACAATCGAAATTTAAATATTCCCAAAAGTTAGTGCATGTTCGATAACCATATCAGATGCCCTTAGAATGGCTTCAAGTCAAACAATATACAGGGCAGGACAAAAAATATGAAATTCGTTCAAGAACAAAGTTACCTTATTTCAAAAAATATCGCAAAATTTTATTGTGAAAAGTTGTTTATAATTAAAAGTTATGGTCAAATACAAAGTCACGGCCTCCTATTCGAATTTTGATTCTTTTTTGGAAAATTTTGTATTACCCCCGTATGATACATATTTTTATTATTTTGATTTTACATGTATTTAAAGTAGCCACAACCACATTCCTTTTAAATAACTTTTAGCAACTTGAAGCGTATTTGTAAAATTTACTTGGATTTATATTTTTTTAGGTAAGCGTCCACTTCATGTTTGTTGCAACGATATTTAACAGAACTTTAGAATTTCGCAAATATTCTTTTTAACAAGGCAAATGCTTTACTAATAATAATTTAGATATGAAAAACTCTTAATAAAATCAGAATAATAAAAATATGTATCATACGGGGATAATACAAAATTTTACAAAAAAAGAATCAAAATTCGAATAGCAGGCCGTGACTTTGTATTTGAGCATAACTTTTAATTCTAAACAACTTTTTTCAATAAAATTTTGCTATATTTTTTTAAATAAGGTAACTTTATTCTTGAACGAATTACATATTTTTTGTCCTGCCCTGTATATTGTTTGACTTGAAGCCATTCTAAGGGCATCTGATATTGTTATCGAACATGCACTAACTTTTGGCGGTATTTAAATTTCGGTTTTACAACTAATAAAAAAATGTCCCATTTGTTGCACACTTAACGGACCACACTGTATACATGCGGGAGTAGAAAAAAGTAATTTTCAAGTACTTTCTAACAAAGATAGCAATTCCCAATTACAATTGCCGCATTTTGAAAAGTAATTCAATTCCAAGGCAAATAAACAAAAAGGAATTTAATTAGTAATTTAATTAAAAAGTAATTAATTACTGCCCAGTTCTGCATACAGTAGGTACGGCTGACGGAGGCAGGCTTATATACTAGTGGTACATATTATAACGATCCTGCCATACGCAAACAATGGGCTGCATCTCCTAACACGAATGCTCTTTTTTTAAGGTAAAGGCCCATTTACACCCTTTAAATAAATATCTGTTAGACTAAAGACAATTATTTATTTACTTTTCTTTCAAACTTAAGTAAATACTTAATCCTACTAAGCGTTACAAAGTTTATGCAATGCAATATTTTATCTAACAGCTAAAATGGATATGAAGTTGTTACACCGAGTGATTGTAAATAAGTATATATCCAGAGTGCGTTAAAGATTATCGTTATTTTGCTTTTGTCGCTCTATTGTATCATATTTTTATGCAGTATGCACACTAGCTAAAGTCGCGTGTTAAAGGTTACATAGCGCATTTGCATCATCAGCCAATATTTTAGGGTCCTAAAAGTGAAATATTAGGTAAGAAATAATATTCTCGCAATTTAGAAATATGTCAAAATGTTTGACAGTAGTTTATAATAATAAAATAATTACAATGATAAGTTCTTACATATATTGCAGACCAATCCAATTTGCTTATTTTTAATCACGTGAGTCAGTTTGACAAATCAGATCACGCTTGAAGTGAAAACGACCCTAGGGTGATTTTCAATCACTATGGAAACTACCTAATTAAATTTCAGTAGTATCATATGGCAAGTTGGTGGCACTGTAAATCTAAGTCAAATTCGAGGTTAGCAGGTTAGCTTTTCCGTCAGTCTGTGTCAAAACTGAAGCAAAAGCTATCCTGATAACTCAAATTTGACGTAGACATACAGTGCCGCCAACATAATATTATTATAATGAAGTGTCAAATTAATTTGTCAGAAAATGGCTAATTTATTTAAGAACTTATCTTACCGAATTCACCGCGGCCAGTGATAAATCCTTATAATTTTGACAAATAACATCCCTCAAGTGCGTTGCCTTTAAGAAATAACCCTCGGCTTCGCCTCGGGTTATTTCTAGGCAAGCACTTTCGGGTTGTTATTTGTCAAAATTATTGCGGGTGATTATCACTGCTCTTGGTAAATTATAGCTGATAAGTTCTTACATATATTGCAGACCAATCCAATTTGATTATTTTTAATCACGTGAGTCAGTTTGACAAATCAGATCACGCTTGAAGTGTAAACGACCCTAGGGTGATTTTCAATCACTATGGAAACTACCTAATTAAATTTCAGTAGTATCCTATGGCAAGTTGGTGGCACTGTAAATCTAAGTCAAATTCGAGGTTAGCAGGTTAGCTTTTCCGTTAGTCTGTGTCAAAACTGACGCAAAATCTAACCTGATAACCTCAAATTTGACGTAGACATACAGTGCCACCAACATAATATTATGTGCGTTGCCTTTAAGAAATAACCCTCGGCTTCGCCTCGGGTTATTTCTAGGCAAGCACTTTCGGGTTGTTATTTGTCAAAATTATTGCGGGTGATTATCACTGCCCTTGGTAAATTATAGCTGAAAAGGCAAATGATTTTATTTTTCCAAGGCACTCTGAATTTACAATAATTTATAGTCACTCTATATACTTAATAAGTTATAAAAAGTAAGAGCATGCCATTAATAAAAACGAACTCACTGCTGTATTCTTTTCTGAAATCTAGAAGATATTTTAACAGGATATTTCCAAGATTTACTAATATAGCAATGAATGTATTCTGCTCGCACCCAACTTAAGGAAACTCGCACTTCTACAGCTAAACTCCTTTAGCGCCCTTTACTTTATCTACATATTACATATTATGTTGACCTTGATGCTGCATTTGTTATATTACATAGAACATGGTCAAAAGGTATGTATACAATGCCCTCGTTAAGTATTAATAATCCTTTAACTTTAAATAACAAGTACAACCAATTCTAGCTAAAAAGGCGTCTATGGCATGGTAGAGATGGGCGCGTGAGTGATTTTTCGCTCACGTCACGCACGTTTCACGCCAGATTTAAACAGTCACGTTCACGCACGTTCACGCTCACGTTCACGGCGTGACACGCCACTCACGACGTGACACGCAGCTTTTATTTCAAAATTTAAATTCAGATAAAACAGAATGTTCAAATTTAAAACCAATGAAAAAACCCTAAAGAGAACTAAAAATATGTTTTGCACATGACATAATTTACGTGATATGTTGCAATCAGAATAGTTCACATAAAAATAAAAATTAAAATTGACTACAATAACTTCGATAAGGGATAAATACTGATTTCTCGCTAATATATTTCTTGCAGCTGTCTTCAAAGACATTACTTTTAATACTAAAAGCTGTCATTGGAATTGACGTTTTCTTTATTGGTATGAGTACAGAAGGTATATGTTGCTAGGCAACACTTTTAATTCGTAGGTTTGAAAGTACTTTTACGTACAATGATCAACATTTGCAGCGTTAAGGCGAGTGTACAAAAAAAAACATTACTTTTATTAGAATAATAAGTTCATCTACACAAGTACACAATAAATTGGTTTAAAAATAAGACGTAATCAACATTTTCAGTGTTAAGTCGAGTATACAAAACAAAACATTAGGTACTTTTCTAAAAATAGGTTCATCTACACATCTACACAATACATTTTTGGTTTAATAATAAAACGTAATTAACATTTTCAGCGTTAGCCGAGTATAAAAAACAAACCATTACTTTTATTAGAATAATAAGTTCATCTACACATCTAAACATTAAAATGTTGATTTAAAAATAATATGTAATCAACATTTTCAGCGTTAAGTTGAATTCTGCGCTCTTCTAAAATTCGCCCAGCTGTAGAAAATACTCTTTCGCTTGTAGCGGAACTTGCCGGTATGTTTAAAATGTCTCAAGTTTTTTTAACAGTGGCGTATTTACACTGTTTTTCCAAAATCCTAAAATGTCATCTACATTTCCGAATTTTAATTAAACATACTAATTTTGTTCTGTTTCAACATCATCCTAATTACATATGTCATCGTCAGAGCTATCTCTAAGTGTAGAAAGATAAGAATCTGATGCTGATGTACCAGTTTTGAGTCGTTTGCTATGTAGTTCATCATTATCATCTATAGTTTTATTTGCATTATAATCTTCTCTTTTATGTGAAGGTATGAACTTTAAGGATTTATAATTAGGGTCCAAAAATAAAACCACATAATGTAACTTGTTTGGCACAATTTGTGATTTAATGAATTTAAAAGTTGCTGCACCCTGCGGTTTTTTATTCGTTACTAAATATTTAACGTGAAATTAACGTGAAACGTGAATCACGCCTTGGAAATTTTCACTCACGTTCACTCACGTTCACGTCACGATTTTCAAATATTAGTCACGCTCACGACGTGACACGCCGTGACACGACGTGACACGACTGTTTTCACGTCACGCGCCCATCCCTATGGCATGGCGTCAGCACAGGTAGGTCGAATTGGATAAATAGATAGATGATGTCTTATTTTTTAGCTGGTATTGGTACAACCTAAATTTAAATTTCACTTTCTATGCAAAAAGTATCAACAAAAATTGAATTGAAAAATATGGAGGTACTTGATCTGCTATGTAAATCTACTGTGCTTGCCACTGAATAGTTTGTCAAAAGTGATGATGAGTACATGGGGCTGGGGTACAGAAAATATAGTAATTTTGTAGATTTACTTCACAAATTAAGCGGACGTCTCCAACTCGTGAAATTGTAAAGCGACTAGAACGTAAGTGACAACTGTTCCAGATACCTAAAAGTAATAAAAACTGGTAAAGTGATGGTGAATACAGATATGAAATCAATACACACAGAGGCAAGCAATCGGGCCCCGATGGTGAAGACACCCGAAGCCCTCAGAATGGGTTTTAGATTGGCAATAGTTTTTATCAGATTTTCTACCTAAAATAGATTTTTTAATGGACCGCTGTAAAGATGAGAATGGCACATACTTGTTCTGCTTCTGCTTGAGTTAATTTACTAACTGGATACTTGAACAGAAACGATAGAAAGTCTTCTCCCTGAAAATTAAATTGAACATAAATAAATTTATCGTAAAAGTTATTTTTGTTTCTAATATCAAATAATACTTTTTGCAAATGTGTCAGCTAAAGAACAACGGAAATGTAAAGGTAAGGCTAAGAAAGTTCCAAACTTTCTGTAATAGCAATAGGTAATGAGGGTTTACAATGCGTTATCATACGATATTCTTCAAAAGGTACACATCTTATATTATAAGATCTGATGCCGCCGGCCGCCGGTCGCCGTCCGACCGTAAGCACTGGCGCGAGCACATGCCGATCGTAAGCACGGGTGGCGAGACCGTCAACAGCAAGCATTTGTATTGTTAACGCTGGCAGGGCCGGACGTAGGCTGGCTACCAGCTTAAGCAAGCATTTTTATTGTTAACCGTTTCTTTACGCTGCGCTGGCAGGGCCAGACGTAGGCTGGCCAACGCGTTCTAGTTTTTTAAGATAAAGACTTTTAATAGTAATTGTTAATAAATAATAATTCTATATCAATGTCGAGAAGACATGTTTTAGCGCTGAGCCATAATAAGAGTGAAAAACTATAAAAGGTCTGAACATTGGTTTATATATAATTTCTTCACTACTAGCACATTTATTTCTGTTATTTAATCGTATCTACGTATATTGATAATAAAGTATAAAAGTAAATACTTGGCTTTAAGCACCTGCTAGGCATTAAAATTGTCATTTTGTTTTTAGTATTGACTAACTAGCAAAAGAGAAAATGTATTATTGCTTTAGATACAGAAATTAATTTCTCGGGTTAAAAACAAAATAAATAATGATACATTCTAAAGCTACTAGTGAAAATAGTAATTTATTATACAAGACGATAAAGTAAAATTTTATCCACGAGGGAATCATTTAACGTCGATACGAAGTCGAGACGTTAATGATTCAAGCGTGGATAGTAATAACTGTATGGTCGTGTATAATACAAAATTGTTTTCTATAGCAAGAACTTTAACAATTTAAAAAAAATAAGGAAAGTCAATTACATTTTAAAGTGTCAGTAGCTAGATTGGGTTGCTAGGATAATACAAAGCTGT